>OY728125.1:604523361-605773361 GCA_963277665.1 Viscum album
ATGAATTACACTAATTTTCTAGGTTACTATGATATATTAATGTTGATTTAATCAACTTGGTTCGAACATTTAATTCTGTTATGACTTTCACAAAAATCATATATCAAATAGTGTCAAAATTTACACAAAATAGTTTTTAAATAAAAGATTTTATTATTAATTGTTATTTTATTCCTAAAAATCTAAGGTTCAGCCAAATGACTTAGATAAGGATATATATATTAATAATAAACAATTTGGGGTTCGTTTGGCATGTTATAGTAAGTGTATTAACCATATAGTGAAAGAAAACAAAAAGACACGGTAAAAGTTAAATTAATTAACTTAGAGTTAAATCTAATTGATAAGGTTAAAATAATACCCTAAACTTGTCTAAATCCTATTGGTTGATAGGATTTCGACCCATCCCCACTTTAGCTTCGAAATAAGACCCTTTGGAACCATTATAAACCGATTTTGACTTTAATATAAAATAATATTTTGAGATATTCCTAAGGTGCCCCTCTCCTCCCTTATAAAAGGACACCTCCTCCCCCTCCTCCTCACACCAATTTGAGCACTCAATCTCGGCCAACCACTGCCAATTTCTCCTCTCCACTTCCCTAGAAACATCCTAGAGGTTCTGGTCTTCCTCAAAGACCAATTTTATTGCCCTAAGAAGAGGTCTCAAAGAGGCACTTCAAAGAAGAGGTAATTACCGTTACCAATTCTTTCATCTTTATTTCTTCTTCCACTTCTTCTTCTTAGGTTGTTTCATTATGAAGTAATAACATCAGTATCACTCATATATGGATATGTTATTATAAGTATGAAACAACCCTATTTCACCATCTATCCATCCTACGGAGAAAGAAATCACCGCGCGTGCGTACGTACGGAATACCGTCTCCACGCTGTGGTGTAATCTATTTTCCACCACCACCTTACATGGATGGGTATTATGGTGTAAAGAATAACTATACATAGTTATTATAACATCATATTGATTCTGATATATTGTATAATCCACTCCAATTCAATTCAATATTTATATAAATGATATCATCGCTCGTGCGTACGTACGGAATACCATCTCCACGACGCGATGAGATTCATTCTCCATGTTAACCATTTAAGAATGATTATAATGTATATATAAGAAATAATAATGAAATATATGACATTATAAAGCTACTGGATTTATGTATATATATACATATGTAAGTCATCTACTTACTTCCATTTCAAGACAATAAGGAAAGGAAAACAGCGTTCATGCGTACGTACGGACTACCGTCTCCATGAACGGTGTTTTTCATTTTATTTATCTACCTATTATATATATATATATATACTGAATATATATGATATATAAATCATATTTTATATTCTGGAAGTAAGTAAATCATGATATAAGTAATAATGATGTCAAGAACAACAAGTCAAAACACCTACGATAAATGAAACGATTTTACCCAAAACGCTTCTTTAACATGGAATTTACAAAAGAACGGGTAATATAATGTCATAAGCGAACCATATATGATATCATAACAATGAATATGATTCTGTAATAAGTCAATAACATGATTTAAATCATTATACAGGAGGTTCGGACACTTACAAAGCAAGTCGGACCTAAGGTAAGGGAAATATCACAATCTCATTTTTATCCGAGATTGTTTATTTGTAAGTATTTACTGGGGTGTATTTTATCATCCACATCCATGTTCCCTCAATATGTAATATTGTTTCCATCCACTTACAATAGTTTAAATCCAATTTTTCCCTTAGGTTAGTTTTTAGTAAATAATATGAAAGGAATCTTTTGTCGTTTTTCCGTACGAGGTACTTTTTGACTTTTCCGACAAAAGTACGAAGAATGTTTTTTTAACTTATACGACAAGAATGGATTTTTAAAACATTATTTCCAAGAATCTTCCTTTAAAATTTTTCAAGATTATTTTTAATCAACTTCTTTTAGTTTAAAGTTGTATGACATGTTAAGAAATGTAAAATGTTTTTGAAAAAGAAAGGATATTTTCCTCAAGAATGAAGTTCAAGTGTTTTATCAAAATTATTTTCCATCTAAGATAATAAAGGGTTCTGTTTCTTTCCCTATTATTACATGGATTTGATTATGTTGTGATGGAAATATTTTTATGAATTCCTTTATCTTATATGAATTGTTTTATGATGTCATGTTGTTTAAGAATCCCATTTTTATTACATGGGTTACGTTATGATGTATGGTTTATGATTATGTGGTACACATAAGAAAGGATTCATTATAAGATGGGTGGGACCTATATCTCCCTCCAATGCATTGGGTAAAGATTTCATATCTCATGAGATAGACATGGCTGGAATGGTAGGTTATACCGGTTCAGTGAAACAGGACTGAAACGAGGATTACTCGATTCAGAAAGGGACTTTGTCCACTAAGATAGTCTTGGCAATGAGTCTTGACTAACAAGAAATGATTCTCTATGATTATGTGTGTATGCCACAATGAGTAATGTTTTAAGTTATGATTTCATTTCACTACTATGATTTATCCCATGTTATGAAATTATGCTCTCTTTTGCAGGTTAAGATTTCCAAAAATGTTATGTTCTTATGAAAATTATGTGATTGATATTTCCTTTGTTTACCCTTACTGATCATTTGAGCTCACCCTTTTATTTTTTCTTTTCCCCAGGATATAAAGAAAGGATTTAGGTACAAAAAAGGAAGATCTTTATGGGAGATGTTGAAGATCTTTCCCCACGATTAGAAGATTATACTCCGAGTTTCCAAAGACACTAAACTATTACGGTCCTTGTGTGTGTGTTTTTGTTATGTACTAAGTATTCCGCAAAAGTAATGTAATGTCAATGTACGTCAGGATTCGGGTCTCTACAGTTGGTATCAGAGGAAAGGTTTAGTCAACCTTTGGAAACTAGGATGCGAAAACGTTAGTGAGATCCCTAGAGATATTTCTAAGGTATGTCAAGGGATGTCCCTAAGGTTAAGTATACGTATAGGTTATAGTACTAGAATTACGCTAACGATCATAGAATTAAACCTAAGATGTTAGATATTAAAGGTAATCCCCCTTTATTATGTTGTTTTCCCTAGCATGATTTTTTCCTCTCACGCTATTCTTTTTGGGTTTTAGAAAATGGTTGGAAACAAGATGATTCACAATAATGGAGGATATGATGGACAATGGAATGATATTCTTCTTGAGCAACCAAATGAAATGGGATTTGGATGTCCAAACATCATTATTATGCCGAATCAGCAATCTCACAACATGATCAATAAAGTAAAATTTGGTAAATTTCCTGACTCGACTAATAAGAGAAAGATGGAGTTCCATGATGATCATAGAGGAAAGAAAGTTCAATTTCCCCTATGTAAATCATGTGGGAAGAGGCATCAAGGAGAATGTTTCAAGGGAACTGGAAGATTCTTTGGGTGTGGAAAAGAAGGACACAAAGCAAGTAAGTGCAAAGGAAAAGGGTCGGTTAACACCATGGATGAGGATAATGGTATTGCTACGACATCAAAAATGGTTAAGTGTTTTAAATGTGGAATGTATGGGCATTATGCAAACAAATGCCCTAAGGGAAAGACTCATGAAGAGTATCAGTATGGTCATATGGGTAGTATTTATGTGGATGATGATGAGGAGACTACAAATGATATGTGAGATGAAAGAATTTTTGAAGCTCGGTCAATGGTTTGAGAATGTAGTGGCATGATTACATGTTTATCATGTGTAATTTTGGAATAAAGAGACATCTATGGATTGTTACACTGTTGTCTTTCCTTGTGTTTTGAAAGTATATGATTAATGTTACCAGTATCCATGAAAGGTTATTCAGATATTTTTGGAATGTAGATGATATGCGCATAATGAAGGGATAAGGAGAAAATTAAATGTTTGATAGTATTCATGAGCTCATGATTGATATAAGGACTAAGTGATATCATGGTTTGAGTATATAGAATTTTGAGGATTTTGGTATATGGAAAGTATTAACTTTTAACTGCACTCATGTTTTCACTAAGGTATTCAAGAGAATACACGATTAAGGACTTTGAATGTTTGGAATGTGACCAACAAGACATATCTTATGATATGTGGGGATCAACGACAGTATTAAATCTCTGGTGATCGTTGTCACTATATGATGAGAGTGGACTGCAGTATTATGTATAAGCCTAAAGATTAGACTGGATTATATTGGACATAAGTTAGTATTGTTTAAGGATAGAAGATTTTCGATATTATTGATGGGATGTTATAGTAACGTAGTTTTAGAAAAAGGGACAACCTACAGGACGGGCGACAACCCATCGCTTCGGACAAGGCTGTAGGAATCGAACCCACAACCGAAGTGCGACTGGCCTTTATCGCCTACCACTAACCTACAGGAAGTCCCTGTTTAGTAGAAACTAGTTTTATTATATTAAGCAGTATGATATATGAAGTATAAGTCCATTTTAGGAACCATATTTGATTAATCTCACTATAGATCGACTTATGTATATAATTTTTGCTAACCTTTTGTTTGAGACAGATGGAATGACCCGTCATTCTATCACATGATCTGCTAACACTTCACGAATAACAAATTCAACTTCATTTATTTAAGAGATGAAGTGGAAATTGTTAAAGGCACAAACAACAGCGAGATTGTACCAAAATAAAGTAAGTATTTATTCTAATTCAAATTCTTTAACTTTAGGGAAATGATCTTGAAAACCAAAAATGTTGTCCTAGTTCTCTTATACCTGATGAATCAGATGGTACCTTAGATCGTTACAAATTTATGGATTTGTGATTACTGGATTTTCCATAGCCATGTTCTCTACCACTCTCCATCAGAACATGATGGTTAGATTTCTCTTCCATATCCATATTTTCACCTATGTGGAAACCCAGTGATTAGATTATTTGGGTAATCGTTATATTTCATAATTTAGTTTTTAAAGCCAAGTTTTGGTATTCCCTTTTACGATGTGGGTTTCTATTAAAGAAACTTTCAAATAGTAAACCATTTATAACCCCGACGAATTTCGAGGGCGAAATT
The DNA here is from genome assembly GCA_963277665.1 of Viscum album. NCBI lineage: Eukaryota > Viridiplantae > Streptophyta > Magnoliopsida > Santalales > Viscaceae > Viscum > Viscum album. Next base: position 604,528,425 of record OY728125.1, read on the forward strand.
CATTTTAAGGGGGGTAGAATGTAACAGCCCAAGATTTAAAAAAAAATATATATTCTTTTTAATTTTATTAACGTCTTGTGTTGTACGCTACACCAAAAGGAGCTTGCACAACACACATCCTTGACTTGCCTTGCATTACACGCAATCGCGACCTTCCTCGATAGCGTGTGTAATACGCAATACCGAGTTTCACTAAACAACGATGTGCTATTAAAATATTATTAAAACTAGCCGTTATGAATAGTAATAACCACTTTTTAAAATTCTGTAAATCTTATTTTTCAAAATGAACTTCATTCTTGGATTCGGAGTATCGAATTTAGCCTAAGGTGAAATTGTGGTACTTTTCGGATAACTTTCATATTCTGATGAATAGTGAAAAATTACTAAATTATAATTAAAAACAACTTTTTTAATCGAAATAATTAATAGTGATAAATTATTAATTTGAGTGGTTTTAAAGTATATTTAGAATATATTTTTACAATTTAATACAATGTTGGTCATTGGTTGTAATTTCACATTTAAACCAGACATAATCAAGTGTCAATCTTTTGATATATATTGTTTCCTAAAAACACGCTATTTATTTTAACAGCGGGATTTAATTATAAAATTAATTAATGCAACTTCTATGTTATGAATTTGGTAAAATAGATTTCATTTTTGAATTCGGAATATGAAATATAGCTTAGGATGAAATTTTGGCATTGTTCTGAAAAACATCAATTTTTGATGAATAGTGAAACTACTAAGTGGTAGTTAAAAAAACTGAATTTTTCATAAAACTTAATTTTGCCGCTTCTGTGAATGGAATTTCGAAAATCCGAGAGACACGGTTAATATCAAGGACTAAAGTGTGGTTCAATGAGATGAAAATAATTTTTTGGTGAATAGTAACTTTTTACTTTTTTTACCGCGGTTAATAGTAAATAGGGTAACTAAGGGTAAATATGATATTACTATTACCCTAACACATGTCCTAATTCTATTGGACAAGTGTAATTCGACCAAAAACAAACTTAGGAATAAAATATGACCATTTAGGCCCACTTGGATTAGATTAGGACATTTATTATTAATTTATTTAAAGAAAGGTTAAAATAGTTAAAATCAAAGTTTAATAAGTAAATCATTTTTAATATGGGGTTATACATAAGATAAATTCGATTGTAAATATTCATTAGAAAGATAAAAAGATTTCCTACATGATGGTATTTTATTTGTAATTTTTAGACATAAAATAATTTAATTTATTTATGACACAACGATGATGCAGTAATTATCTTATTAATGAAATATTGACATAATTGATGTTATAAACACCAAAATAAATGTAATTTGAGATTTTTTATGAATTCCACTAATTTTCTAGGTTACTATGATATATTAATGTTGATTTAATCAACTTGGTTCGAACATTTAATTCTGTTATAACTTTCACAAAAATCATATATCAAATAGTGTCAAAATTGACACAAAATAGTTTTTAAATAAAATATTTTATTATTAATTGTTATTTTATTCCTAAAAATCTAAGGTTCGGCCAAATGACTTAGATAAGGATATATATATTAATAATAAACAATTTGGGGTTCGTTTGGCATGTTATAGTAAGTGTATTAACCATATAGTGAAAGAAAACAAAAAGACACGGTAAAAGTTAAATTAATTAACTTAGAGTTAAATCTAATTGATAAGGTTAAAATAATACCCTAAACTTGTCTAAATCCTATTTGTTGATAGGATTTCGACCCATCCCCACTTTAGCTTCGAAATAAGACCCTTTGGAACCATTATAAACCGATTTTGACTTTAATATAAAATAATATTTTGAGATATTCCTAAGGTGCCCCTCTCCTCCCTTATAAAAGGACACCTCCTCCCCCTCCTCCTCACACCAATTTGAGCACTCAATCTCGGCCAACCACTGCCAATTTCTCCTCTCCACTTCCCTAGAAACATCCTAGAGGTTCTGGTCTTCCTCAAAGACCAATTTTAGTGCCCTAAGAAGAGGTCTCAAAGAGGCACTTCAAAGAAGAGGTAATTACCGTTACCAATTCTTTCATCTTTATTTCTTCTTCCACTTCTTCTTCTTAGGTTGTTTCATTATGAAGTAATAACATCAGTATCACTCATATACTGATATGTTATTATAAGTATGAAACAACCCTATTTCACCATCTATCCATCCTACGGAGAAAGAAATCACCGCGCGTACGTACGTACGGAATACCGTCTCCACACCGTGGTGTAATCTATTTTCCACCACCACCTTACATGGATGGGTATTATGGTGTAAAGAATAACTATACATAGTTATTATAACATCATATTGATTCTGATATATTGTATAATCCACTCCAATTCAATTCAATATTTATATAAATGATATCATCGCTCGTGCGTACGTACGGAATACCGTCTCCACGACGCGATGAGATTCATTCTCCATGTTAACCATTTAAGAATGATTATAATGTATATATAAGAAATAATAATGAAATATATGACATTATAAAGCTACTGGATTTATGTATATATATACATATGTAAGTCATCTACTTACTTCCATTTCAAGACAATAAGGAAAGGAAAACAGCGTTCATGCGTACGTACGGACTACCGTCTCCATGAACGGTGTTTTTCATTTTATTTATCTACCTATTATATATATATATATATATATACTGAATATATATGATATATAAATCATATTTTATATTCTGGAAGTAAGTAAATCATGATATAAGTAATAATGATGTCAAGAACAACAAGTCAAAACACCTACGATAAATGAAACGATTTTACCCAAAACGCTTCTTTAACATGGAATTTACAAAAGAACGGGTAATATAATGTCATAAGTGAACCATATATGATATCATAACAATTAATATGACTCTGTAATAAGTCAATAACATGATTTAAATCATTATACAGGAGGTTCGGACACTTACAAAGCAAGTCGGACCTAAGGTAAGGGAAATATCACAATCTCATTTTTATCCGAGATTGTTTATTCGTAAGTATTTACTGGGGTGTATTTTATCATCCACATCCATGTTCCCTCAATATGTAATATTGTTTCCATCCACTTACAATAGTTTAAATCCAATTTTTCCCTTAGGTGAGTTTTTAGTAAAGAATATGAAAGGAATCTTTTGTCGTTTTTCCGTACGAGGTACTTTTTGACTTTTCCGACAAAAGTACGAAGAATGTTTTTTTAACTTATACGACAAGAATGGATTTTTAAAACATTATTTCCAAGAATCTTCCTTTAAAAGTTTTCAAGTTTATTTTTAATCAACATCTTTTAGTTTAAAGTTGTATGACATGTTAAGAAATGTAAAATGTTTTTGAAAAAGAAAGGATATTTTCCTCAAGAATGAAGTTCAAGTGTTTTATCAAAATTATTTTCCATCTAAGATAATAAAGGGTTCTGTTTCTATCCCTATTATTACATGGATTTGATTATGTTGTGATGGAAATATTTTTATGAATTCCTTTATCTTATATGAATTGTTTTATGATGTCATGTTGTTTAAGAATCCCATTTTTATTACATGGGTTACGTTATGATGTATGGTTTATGATTATGTGGCACACATAAGAAAGGATTCATTATAAGATGGGTGGGACCTATATCTCCCTCCAATGCATTGGGTAAAGATTTCATATCTCATGAGATAGACATGGCTGGAATGGTAGGTTATACCGGTTCAGTGAAACAGGACTGAAACGAGGATTACTCGATTCAGAAAGGGACTTTGTCCACTAAGATAGTCTTGGCAATGAGTCTTGACTAAAAAGAAATGATTCTCTATGATTATGTGTGTATGCCACAATGAGTAATGTTTTAAGTTATGATTTCATTTCACTACTATGATTTATCCCATGTTATGAAATTATGCTCTCTTTTGCAGGTTAAGATTTCCAAAAATGTTATGTTCTTATGAAAATTATGTGATTGATATTTCCTTTGTTTACCCTTACTGAGCATTTGAGCTCACCCTTTTATGTTTTCTTTTCCCCAGGATATAAAGAAAGGTTTTAGGTAAAAAAAAGGAAGATCTTTATGGGAGATGTTGAAGATCTTTCCCCACGATTAGAAGATTATACTCCGAGTTTCCAAAGACACTAAACTATTACGGTCCTTGTGTGTGTGTTTTTGTTATGTACTAAGTATTCCGCAAAAGTAATGTAATGTCAATGTACGTCAGGATTCGGGTCTCTACAAATTACATCCATGACATTGAAATCTAAGGGTTTCAATTGATTATAGGAATCATATTATTTATGATTTTGGGAATTTATAATCCAAAAATTCTTTTATTTAAATATTTTATTATTACTTATATTACTCTAGGATTGATCACAAAGGATTTTCCCCTCTCATCCCAAAAAGGGTGTTTATAAGGTCAAATGTAAATCAAATTGAATGGGTCCATTTGAATTGATTACTCAGGGATGCTATTGTAATAGAATTCCATAAGAGTGATGTGATCCTCCCATGATACAAAAAATCATGTATATATTCCTAAAGTATTTCATCTAGAATATAAATAGTTTTATAAGACATTACATCAATCTAAGTAATGAATGTGGTACTAATCTTAACATGAAATCCTAAAGATTATTGAAACCCATATGAAAACCATGACCTGGACCTCTGATCCCTTATAGAGATGATAATATTTAAAACACTGTATAAATTTATGATCTTCATAATGTTGGGTTTTTTTATAAAAACCATTTTATGGTTATTATTTGGAATTTATGAAATTTATGTTTGTTAAATATATACATATTGTAATAATATGGATACATGTTTCGCCATTACCATCAATTTATATATTCAGGTTAGTGGAATTATTTTAGTGTATAAACTATATTGGACCATCTCAATAGAAATAATAGTGGTGACCTAGTGTTGGATTGTAGGAGAAACATCTAAATACATGAACCCATGATAACAATTCTTAATTATCATATTATTGGGTATTGTCATGAACACTGTTTTCTATTTTAAGTATAATTATTTTTACAAGATTCATTTATGGAAGTTAAACTTGGATAAAATAGACAGATGCATGTTTTTTCTTCCATTTTTTTGCCAATTTCTTGTCAACTGAACTGGTTTAGTGAAACTATCCTAGTGTAAAATGATTTTCTATTATATAAATGGAGGCCATGTTTTTTAATTTATAATTTGGAACATGTTGACACATTATATTTGAGATATTAATTTTTCAATGGATAGGTTTATGTATCTTAATGAGAAGTCCTAAATGTATTATTAAATTTCTAGGGGAAGGTAATTTTGAGAGGCTTTTATAGATTGTATCAGAATCAACCGTATAATATAACATAAGTTTGTCCCATGTCTGAGTAACTCGATATTTATATTAGTTTTTATGAGTCATGAGATGATATTCATTATAAAACTTATACATTAAATAGATTTCTGTAGTTGAGGTAGTAGTACATATTGGAAACTCAAAGGCATTTATAGATATTTTGGGATCCCCATAAGTGTTAAAATTTGTTGAAACTTTTTTAATGTCTTCAATACATTATATAGGTGGGATAATAAAACTATTATATGTGTGTAATATGTGTTATCATGTTTCATGGATGATTTGTATCATTAAAGTGCTATAGTAATTGGTTCCTATAGAAGGAGGTCATAGTATATATCGGTATTAGTATAGAAGGAAAAAAATTGAAAGATGAAACTACTAAAGGTATTACATCCCACCAATTGTGAGTCATCGAAAAGGGTTTTCTTGTGGTGGTAGTTTTCCATGTATAGTTTGGGAAGGTCTTGTTTTATTAGTTTGTGAAGGGTTTTGGATCTGGTTCCCTTTTAACTCATATGTTGTGTTCCTTGAATGAAAATTGTATTATGTTCTCCAGTGGATGTAATAATAATTTCCAAACCATATAATATTGTTTCAATTTATATTGATTCAATTATTTCACTCATATTAAAATTGTTTCATTCTCATATTCATTTTGATAAATATTTTTTGAATGAATATCCATTGGATGAGGAGCATAGGGTGGTGGAATAGCACAGTGCAAGGGTGTGGAGTCTTCCCAATTTTGTACATTGATTCTGTAGGGGTGTCTAGGCATTTGTAACTTCTTTGTGACCTTATTACTCTTGTGATGTATGAAGGAAACTTATTTTATTTACAGTTTATGGGTTTTAGAAATAAATTCCTAGCACTAATATTGGGTTTTATTGGTTGTAATTTCCATTTCTTATTATTTTACCTGTCAAGTTGTATCAGAGTGTGGTTGTAGAGAATCTGGTGATTGAATTATTAAGATTTAGATGTAGAGATTATTGGAAATACTGCTAGGTTCCTCTAGTTGAATAGTTTACTACAATTTTGGATGGATTCCACCAGTAAGATAATAGTGGTACTGGGGTATATAGGTATTTCTAAATACATCTTTGACATTAGTTCTGGTGGTGTGTTCTATTATCAAGGTGAAATTATGAACATGGTTGGAAGTCTACTAAAGAATTATAAAAGATATTATTGATCCCTTATGATTTTTTAGAATCTTTGGTTTTTCATTGTCGCGGGAGTATAAAATTGAATGGGTAGGATTATATTAATGTTTTCATGGAGGATGATTTAAACATTGGAGGATTCTTGTTTCCTTCACTTGAATAATTCATATGATTTGTTAGATAGTGGGTAAGGGAGAATAAATATTTTTTAATAGTATGTAAGGATGTGATAACAGACACATAGAGTTTTATGTGATGTATATCCTGGTGATTTAGTGTATGTCCCATAATGCGGTTTAACAGTAATTTTCGTGATAATAACTATGATCTGGTTCAATAGATTGGTGTTTCATATTGTGGATTTTCAGTTGGGAATAAATGTTCTATTTTCAAATGTTAATTTCATGATGTTCTATATATATGAAATCTATAAAGGGGAGTTTTTTTCTTACATTTTTTTTCTAACCCACTTGAGTCATGTAACATTTCTCAACAGTTATTATCATTTAATTTCCAATAAACGTGTGTAAATTTCGTCTAAAATAATTTATTGGAGTAAAACTCATTAATGTTGGAAAAAAGTAAAAGATTTATTTGGATTAAAAGACGCTAAAAGGATACTGGAGTAGTTTCAGATAATGTGATTATTTTTTGAAGGATTATAATTCATGTTGTGAGGAATCATGGTAATACAAATGTTTTAAGGATAAAAATTAATTTTTAGATGAAGGCCTTCATAAGAATCATTTCATGCTGGTGGAGAAAACATTGGGAATAAATATATTACTACATGGGTTTCTTAGTCTCATGAATGTGACAATAAGGGTGAAACCCCTTGGTTGATAAAATTATTCAACTAATATTCATGGAGCTTCTGAATATGAAGGTTTTGTGGTATTCAAATGCAGTGTTTGACATTATTTTTCTGTAAGGAGAACGTTCTAGTGAACCAAAGCTTGTTACGTTTCAGTTAATCTCATGGGGTCATTTTACTTTATATCTTCAAATGAAAAGCAACAAAATAAGGATGGTGTTTTCCCTCAAAAACAATACTATACTTTTTTCATCATTTAACCGGAAGAATCATAGAGGAATAAAGGGGATTAGATAATGTTTTATTAGATGATAATTCTTAGAATCTATTGAAGTTTCACAATATATTCTAGTAGTGTTGTTCTAAACATTGGGGAGAATAAACAAATAATATTATAAGATATAAGAAGGGGATATTCATACATTGAATTAGTGGATAAATAATTCTAAAGATCTATGAAAAATTTATTTTATTAAAATCATCCTATATTATGTTCCAAATGTTGGGTTCTTGAAATAGATTTGCATGGTGTTTGGGTCCAATTTAGCATGTGTCTTATCCTGTGGATCAAGGTCCTTCCATTTTTTATTTTTAATGTAATCACCAAATAATACCCCATGTTTTCATGTATGAAAATATTTTTTCTATAATTTTCTATTTAATTTTTAATGGAAACCACAACATGTCAATGTTTAAATTAGGGTAACCCAAAGTCATGGGGGTATTTCTTTATAAAAGAGAAATAATTGGATATTTAGTGGATTATGAACTTTTTTAAATGAAATTTTGAAGGTATCCAGAGTTATATAATATCAACTTCGATTTGAGGGTCAATTAATGAATCAAACACATGATGAAAGGTAATGGGACAAAAGGACTATGCATGTATTTTTTACACTAAGCAATAAGTTTATTGGAAGTTTTGTAGTTAAAAGATACAAAACATATTAAAAGATAATAATTTTAGATGGAGTACTGTTTAGATGGTATTTTTTACTATAATGTACCAAAATATATTGGATTTTAAAATATGGGTGTAACACCCCCAAGATTTCATAGTAAGTTATTTTCTTTAATGTTATTCAATATCTTGCGCTACACGCAACACCGAGTTTGAGCGCACCACGACTTACCAAAATAGCCGTTCAAAAAGTTATTATGAATAGTATTAAATGAATTTAGAATTTCATACACTCCCTATAATTTTAGAATCCATATTATGTGTTTCTTAAAAATAATATAAGAAGAAATTCATTTTTTCAGATAAAAGAAGTATTTTAAAAAAAATTAATTTAACCACCTTATAATGGTAACCCCTTTTTAAAACCAATATTTGATACATTTATATATTCAGTTTAATAAAAATTATATTTTTATTTAGAATCATGAAATAAAATTTTATTTGGATAAAATTTTGGTACTTTTCTGATAATATTCATATTTTGATGAATATTGAAAAATACTAAAATTTAATTGAAAACAATTTTTTAAATCAAAATAATTTATAGTGGTAAATTATGCATCTGAATGGTTTGGAAGTATAATCACATTATATTTTCTTCATTTAATACAATTTATGTCATTATAAGTAATTTTACATTTAAATTTGACATAACCACATGTCAATCTTTTGATTATTTTTACTTCTTAAAAACACACTTTTTGGTTTTGACAACGGGAATTAATTTAAAATTAATTAATGATACTTATATGTTTTTAATTTGGTAAAATAGAATTCATTTTTTAATTTGGAATATCAAAATTATATTAGAGTTATTTTTTTGTATTTTTCTGAAAACATTAAATTTTTGATGAATAGTGAAAAACACTACGTTATTGTTTAAAAACTGAATTTTTCCTTAAATAATTATTTATTTTATTTATATAAGTAAATATAGATACATAATACCTATATTAGTTTAATTTGATTCATTGGAGTCATTTTTATAATAAAATTAGATGTATAAATGTTTATTAGAATTTTTACCGTCTTTTACCCACCTTCTATGACATTTTAGAATTTGCATAAAACATAATTTTACCACTTCTGTGAGTAGAATTTAAAAATTCAGAGAGACACAGAGGACATCAGTAAGTAAAATGTGGTTCAATAAGATGAAAATAATTTTTGTTGAATAGTAACATTAGACTTTTATTTACTACGACTAAAATTAAATATGGAAATTAAATGTAAAAATGATATTTTAATTACCCTAACACATGTCCTAATTCTATTGGATAAGTGTAATTAGACCAAGAAATGTTATGAATGAAATTATATCCTTTTTTCCACTTGGATTAGATTAGTACCTTAATTATTATTTTATTTAAAGAAGATTTAAAAGTGTTAAATTAAACGGTTAATAACAAAACTATTTTTAATATAGGGTTATACATAAGGTAAATTCAACTATAAATTTTCAATATAAATAAAAAAGGATTTACGACATAATAGTATTTTATTTATAATTTTTATATATTTAAAAATTAAATTTATTTATGACACAATGAAGATTCATTAATTACCTTATTAGTGAAAGATTAAAATAATTGATATTATAAATATCCAAATAAATGTAATTTCAGAAATTTGATGAATTAAACTAATATTATTGGTTAATATGACCTAATATGGTTGATTAAATATATTTTTTTCGAATTAATCATGCTGTTATGATTTTTACAAAAACGAAATACTAAATAGTGTCAAAATTGACCTAAATGAGTTTTTAAAACAAATAATATATTATTGGTTTATATAATATTCTTAAAAAACTATGGTTCTACCAAAGATCCTAAATAATATTATATATGTCATTAATGAACCACTATAGGTTCTCTTGGAAGTTTAGAGTATGTTTATTAACCATATATTGTAAGAATACAAGAAGACACAGTGAAAGGTAAACTATTTAACTAATACTTAAATCTAAAATATATGGTTAATATGGTGACCTAAACTTGTCTAAAACATATTGGTTGGGAGTATTTCGACCCATAACCACCGTAGCTTCAAAAAAATCAATTTTTATGCAATAAAAACTTAAAATTATTTATAATAAAACAATATTTCAAGGTTTTCCGAAAGTGACCCTCGCCTCTCTTATAAAAGGGTACTTTCCCCTCACATAATTTCACACATCCAAAGCCATTTGGCTCAAACAAACCCTGTCCAAATATCCTCCCAACTACTATAAATACATCCTAGAGTCCTTATTTGGTCATAAATCTATCCTCAAGATCCCTTTTGATCAAATTAGATGAAAGCACCTAGAGAATAGATAATAATTTCACCACCCTCTTCCAAGTTATTTTCATCTTACACTTCCTCTATCTTTGTTGATTTCATAACAAAATATGTACTCTAATACCTCTTATATACTGTGATTTTATTATAAATATGGCACAATCATATTCTTTATTCTACCCATCCTATAAATGACAAAGTCACCAAACGTGTGTACGTACAGCTTACCATCTCCACGTCGTGGTGTGGTTTGTTATTCAAAAACATCATTATTTGGAAGTGTATAATAATGACTATTACTGATGTATATAATAAATATAAAATGATAATGATTCATTATATATGATATTCCATCCAATTATATATTATTTCACCCTCAAAAGAATGATATTGTCGCTCATGCGTACATACCACTTACCGTCTCCATGACTCGATGAGATGTCATTCCCCATCCTAACAATTCAAGACTAATTTTCATTTGTTGATTAAAAATAATGCTTAAAGACTTGATATCATTCTACATATTAATTGAATACATCCTATCTGTAACAATAATGACTTATGTATCAAAACATATAAAGGAAAACGAATCAGTTAACACATGAAACAATGATACTACTAAAATATAATTAACAAAGAAATATTATAAGATCATATATGATATCATATATTTTTATTTAGTTCTTTTATAATTAAATAAAAATTATTTAAATATTTTACAAGAGGATAACGTACCTTCGACTAAGGAAAATTACAAGGTAAGGGGTTTCTTATCTCACTTATAATTCTGTGAGATTTCCATTGTTCACCACTTATTTATTGCATGTGGTGTATTTTGTACTGAATTTTGATATATATTATCCTTATTGTATTTATATTCATGGTATTCAATGATTAATTAGGTTGTTATTAAATTTTGGTCATACAACTCGATTGATTACAACATGGTAAGGGGTTTTCATCTCACATCTTATTCTCGTAAGATTCATGCTATATTGACACTATTTCCATTTGTGTGGTGTATGTACTGCCCATGATTGTATTCTTTTTGTAATATAATTTAATTTATGGTTATTTACATCTTCATTGTTTGATAATTATTTTATGGGGTGTATGTTTCAGAAGTTACCAAATCAGTATGGAATTTTCAAATTTCAATTTCCACTCATTGGGATTTACGTGTAGTTCATTTATTATATTACTCCAAGATTATGTGTGCAATCACTATTTATTATTTGTGTAGTAATTTTCACACCCCATTATTTGGAAATAATTTCGATACACATAATACCTCCATTGATAAATTCTAAAGTCATCGATATGAACTTGATAAGAGTATTTTTAACTCAATTTCTATTCACTTAGTTAAATATCCAAGTCATTGGTGTTGTTCTTACAAGAATATTTGTGAATGTATTATGATTTTTTTACACTAAATATCCAATAATATTTAGTTTATTTATATTTTTCACACATAATTATGTCATTTATTTATACTTAACCTATGGATATGATCTTTTTAAGGGATTTCATCTCAACTTCCATTCCATTGAGACTTGTTTGTTGTTATACGCCAATTCACTTTTATAAGTTGTATATACTATACATTGACATATTATATCTTGAATACATTTATTCTCATGATATTATAAAGTTTTAATTACCTCAATTATTTGTATTCAAGCATCTCTCATTTGGTTAGGAACACTAACTAACATATTATTTTAAATGTTATAAAGATTTATTCTTCTAAATATTTCTCATTAATGTCCACGTTTTGAAAATGTTTTTACAGATTTATTTATATAGAAATTATTTTTTTAAAATTAAAATTCCTTTTAAAATATTCAAAGTGGTATAGGATACTTTGATTAAAAAATGTATTTTAAAGAGCTTCTTGATAAATAGTGATACATTTAAGTGTTTTCAAGAAAAATGGGGATATTTCTCTAAAATTATTTTGATTTTTATTTTCATCTATGTCAATATCATTTATTATTCTCCATTGAGGTTAATTTATTATAATAAAATCTCACATATTGTATTTAATGATTTATTTTTACTGTGGATGTGTTATTTTGATATCAATCATGGTTTATGGATAAAGTATTGACATTTAGTATACTGGTTTTAATATGACTGTTTATATTATGTTTAAACATTTTCATATGAGGAATGAATTATACTTAGTAACTGATAGGTGGATCCCACTATAGCTACTCGATGCATCGTTAGGTCTCATGAGACAAACTAGTGTCTTGGCATAGGGCCTGGACAAAATATTATTTGTAGTCTTGGAACGAGGCCTTGACTATGTGGTTATGATGTCCGGCATTATTCATTCCATAATTATGAAATTGGATATTGATATTACATGTGATTATTTGACTAGAAGAATATCCATGTGAATAATTAAATGGAATTATTTTATTTATTTTATCCACAATTTGATGAACTTTAAGTTTAAAAGGCTTATGTTCTAGTCATATATATTATCTTAAATGATCATTATTATTTATGAAAGTTTCCACTATATTGTTATCCTTATTGAGCATCTGATCTCACCCCTTTATTATGTTTTATTTTTCTCTGGATGCAAAGATGTATATTACTATTTACCTGCAAGAATAAGCTAAGGGATATAAGAGTGTTCAAAGGGGACAGAATGTTGTTTTTTCATTTCATGCTGTAATGTAAAATTTATGTCTGTATCTAGTACCTCCAAGGATGTTAAACAGATCGGTCATTCAGGACAAGATTCCTTGTATCATGCCAATGTTATGTAATAATGCATCGATTCTAGGTAACTAGGGTAAGGGAATTACAATGGGTTTTAAATATTTTGATGAGTGGTCTTTTTTAAGGATCAAGGGAGTAGACACAAAAAACAACACATATTATTATGAAGAATTTAAAAAATATGAGAAGTGTATTGTCCTATTTACATTGTAATAGTTTGCATGGATGAATTCATATAGATTGATATATTACATAATAATTTATCATTGTATGTAAAATGTGTAGTTTGATTTCCATAGTGCAATATGGTTTCATAGATTCCTGGAAGAGGGCCATCGTAAGACATAAAAGGGTGAATGGATGGTGGACACATAGACATTAGGGAAATAATTAAGAATGGTATTTGGGTGGAAAATTCATGTAAATAACTTATAAAAATCTTAAGTTATGAATTATTGGTTTTTGGTGTGAGAGGTTTAATTTTTTAGGTTTTGTAGCTTTTGGAATTTATGTTTTTTCAGAAAATAGACATGGGGAAACTAGATGGTGTAATGTTTCTAATTCACCATAGATTTTGATATTCAAGTTAGCGGAATAGATGAGAATAATTTTTCTTGTGGAATTATATCAGTAGAATAATTAATGTTTATAAGGTTTAGGAATTCATATTGAGACATATCCGAACACGTGAACCTATGAAAAATGATCAAGTGGGAGATTGTTAGGTCTTGGTGTGAGAACATTTTTCTAGTTAAGTATTGGAATATCTAGAATTTTTTTTCCAAAAATAAACTTTATATGATTATATGGATAAAAGCATCTCATTAACCATGTATTATCAATTTCATGTCATAATAAGTAGTTCTAGTGAAGCAGATGAGAAGAATTAGCTCAACAGAAGTGGTTGTGGTGATCCGGTGTGGGAATGAGGATGGAGGAACATCTAAATGCATGCACTTGGAGATAGTCTAGTTCCAGATGATGAAGTGATGAATTTGGAAGGAATTTTTATCACCCCATGATTTTATAATATATATTTATTTTTAAACATATTTCGTTAGTTTGATAACATTATTTTCATGCAACAACAATCATGGATAAAACACAATATACAGTTAAAATATATTTATTTAATTATTTTATCGTATAACCATTAGATTAACAAGAATTATAAGAAAAATATAATTATGAAATATATGATTAAAATTTTTCCTTAATGAACTTTTATAGATTGTTTCTTTTTTAATAGGTATATGTGAAGCCTCCCCAATTTATTAATCGAGAAAAATCATATTCTTATTTTTGGGTAGAGGAACCCATTACATGAACCATAGTCCCAGTGGTTATTAATCCCCATGAAAAATAATAACAAAAAATTCATGGCCCTTAGGTATTTCCATCCATCACCATGCCCATCTGTTGTGATCCACCTAGCTGCTGCACCTATGGATTCACACTGTCGACCCTATATCACAGTTCTACTACCAATCCTCCACCAACAACACAACTGTTATGGACTATGCTTGTTAAGGAACTTCTCCCCACCATCCACCAATGTTGTCTCCTCTATCACTACATCCTCCATTTCCCTTCTCCCACTGGCTACCAACGTCGATACCAATGTTGCATCATCCATTGATTCGACCATCATGGATTGTGCCCACCGAGGCCCTCTCCCAATAATTTGGTGTCATATTATGATATATCACAACTATATCCCTCTAGTTATCCTAGGAAACCTACAACCATTATCTATTATGGCCTACCTAATTTGATTCCATATCCCCACCATTTGTTTTCTTCCACCATTATGTTACCACTACAAACCTCCTGCTAGCCTACATGCCCTTCTCTTATCACCATCAGACATCCCACCACCCCAATTAAACCTAAAATATGAGACATTGAGGGTTTAACCCCTAGATTAGAAGTAGTATTATGGTAAATATTTCCACTAATCTATAAATCAAACTACATTATTTATTAATTTTGTTGAATTAATCTTTCAAATATTTACTGTATGAATAAAATCATATAAGACATAATTCTTTTTAAAAATTGTAATATATATATATTGTATTTTGATCAAAATAATATATACTTATCAATAATTTCAATTAATGAAATATATTGAAAATATTTATAACTATAGAAATACTATTTCACACATTGTTTATTAATTTGTTACAAATAATGTTGAAAGCATTTGAAGGTGAAAAAGTCACATTTTCTAGATTTTTTATTTTTTCAATGTATTTTATTATCATAAATTTAATTAGTCAAAATTGATGAATGATTTTAATTAATTTTTTAAATAATATATTAAATTAATTCTATTATAATTCATATATTGGTTTTTTATACAAGGAATGAGAATAAAATAATCTCTATTCCTAAAAATAAATTTTCTTATAAAATTGATTTTATTTCTTTTGTGTACATATTTTAGAGTTAGTTTCCACCAATTATTGGAATAGAATCTTGAAAAAAATATTTCATATTTTTAATCATACTAATTAATTTTATCTAATAATATCAACTTTATTTTTAGGCGTAATGAATAGTTATAATGAAAAAAACATTGTTATCACAATAATGGTTAAAAGGGTTAAAAGGGGAGTTATCCTAAGAGATAAGGATTAAATTAACATTAAATGATTTTATAAATTGAATGTTTTTATTTAATTTCTATTATTATCATATTTAAGTAAAAATTAAAAAAATTTAGAGACACTTGAATTTATTAAGTAATATATTATATAAAAATCTTTAAGTATTTACAAGTTTTCCCCCACCTCATTAATAAAAGGGATCCTCATATTCTCACTTAACCACACCACTTGAGAAATATAATTTGAAAAAGTTACAAATATATGAATTAAATTACTTTCTCCCCCATTAAATATAATTTTTTTCTCACCTTAAAACTCTCTCAGGTAGGATTAAGGATTAATCCAAAGTGAGATACCCAATGGAGGGGTAATAGTCTTAAGTAATATGTTTCATTTTTACTTATTCCTCAACCTTTTAAAAACAATCAATAAAATTAATAATATAAAGAAATAATTGTCCTTACTATACTAAAATATTTTTATGTTAGTGGAATAATAATTTTCTACCTCGTTTTCTTCCCAATAAGAATTAAAAAAATTTCTCATGTGTACATGTGAAATATGACCATCACGAAGCATCAAGTTTCTTTTTTCATCCCCACATAAAGTGGTTAATTTTAAATATGTATATATTTTATATAAATAATTATTATTAAATTATTAATATTATATAATGATCAAATATTATCTAACATGTTACCCTAAATTTCTTAGAAAATGATAATTTCGTTTGTGCGTATGTGCGGACTACCTCCTCCACGAAGTGATACGATTCATTTTTCATATCCACCATACATGTATGGTAATCTGGATTGTATAAATGAATATATATATATAATGTTTTTGATATATTCATGATTCTTAAGATATAAATTATTCTCCACCTTTATTTTTAAATTCATTGTAAAATGAGAACATCGCTCAAGTGTGCGTACAAACTATTGTCTTGGTGAAGTGGTGTATTCCATTTTTGATCACTACATTACATGGATGGTTATAGAATATTATTTAATTAATAAAAATAATATTTATGAGATGATTAATTTTATGTTAATTATTAATCCATTAATAAACATGTAAGGATTGTAATCAATTAACTGATCCATACATGGGAAACAAAATAGTTAACACACAAAATATTGAATTTAATGAATAACTAATAATAAATGGATAACTATAAATTATAGGGGAATAATATATTGTAAGAAAAGTTGGAATAATATTTCTATCAAGATTCATTATAAATTGAAATTTATTGTATAGTAGGTTATGTGTTCGTATGAATACATTTTGGACATGAGGTAAGGGTATATGTTACAATCAAAATTCTTTTAGAGATTGTCTATGATAAATTTTTGTTAAGGAAATTTATATAATATTTATAATTTGAAACTGAGGTATTTTATTATTATAATTTCAATTATATATTTTTCATGATACATATTCATTTTATTATATTAGGTAATTAAAATGATCATGAAAATATTTTATAATAAAATCTTACCATCTTTCATCTTTTCAGCCAGTAATGTTTCTCATCCATATTGATGGTTATAAAATTTTTTTGGAAGTTTTTATTAATATTTATATGTTTTTAAATATTCTATTTTTCTTATCTTTTAATTTATATACCTATGATTAATATTAATATTTCCAAAAATAATTACAAAGAAAATCGTATTTCAATTTTTCTTGAAATTTTAGTGTTTAAAATCTACCAGTAAATGGTTGTTTTCTCTTGACATTTGAATAATATTTTAAATGAGTTTATAAAATATATTTCAATCTATGTTAAAATAAATTAAGGATTTTCATGCCTTAATGGGGTTATTCTCTTATGATACCATCCACATTCATTCCCTTTATGGATTATGATGATTGTGTTTTAAGGATAATTTCATAAAACTCATATCTTTCTCCTAGGTTTATTTTGATATTATGAAATGAGAACTATTATTATGACATAGTGGAAAATGTAATATTGTTTTCATTATGTGATTATTGGGGGTAGAATTATGTAACCCTCTAGTGCTATGGGATAATATTTATGTCTCGTGATATAATATGAACTAGAATATGAAGTGAATCAAGTCTAGTAGGGAAAAATTTCCACTCTAATAATCTCACTAGTGAGCCTTGGGTATGGAAATGGTGGAATGGGGAGTAAACTAAATCTTATATATTAACTTTTCCATTATTCTATGCATAGAACTAATCATTTAAAAATAAAATTATTTTTAATAATTATGTGGATGATAGAGACATATGATTTATACTTAGGATATGATCTCATAACTCATGATTGATTATTGATTAAAAATATTTTTAACTCATGTTTTATGTTAGGATAGAAAATTAATTCAATGAATCATGATTTATGGTATATGATATGTAGGTTAATTTTTTAAAAGTTATGATCGACTTCTCTTACCCCTATGCTTATATTATAAACTATTTTGATCATTGATTGATATATCCAATGTTAACCCACACTGATCATCTATGCTCACTAATTCTTATATTTCCATTAATTAGGTTTTTAATAAATGAATTAGTTTGTGAATATCTTTTTAGGTTACTATGTGAGAAGTAATTTATTTGAGATTTTGAATATCTTTTCTGAAATATATTGATTTTATTTTAATTGATCTAATACCCGAATCCTTTATAGTTCTAGGGCGTCTCACGAACTGAATATGGTCGCCAATAAAACTAGAACTTGACATTGTCTATGGGAAGGACCAAAGGGTTTTATCTATTACCATTGGATGGAAAAAGTTCATGGTTATGATAAAAATTGGTTTGGGAAGGGTTTACCTGAGTTTAGAAGAATTAAAATACTAAAAACAATAAATAAACTAAATCTAAAATTAACCAACCAAACAGTCCTTAAATAAAATTCAGAACAAAATACAAGGTTTTAAAAATGAAACAAGAGGTCTAAAACAACAAAATTACTAGCAAAAAACAGCCTAAATATCGCCACACAACAAGTGGTCATCACCCAGGAGCTGTCTCTACAATATTGTACCATGGAAGGAATCTAAAAACCGGAACGACTGTCTCTAAGGACCTCACCCTTACATATTTCAAACATAATGAATTATAGTTACACCCAAATGTGTAAGTACGATATGAGAATAATCACAATACTATACCACCCAAATATTCCATGTGACAAGATTTATAAGAAAACAATATTTCAAGTTTTTATAAATAAGAAATTGTAGCAAACATTTCTTAATTCCACCTATTAATATAAAACATTTTTCAAGGGTTAACATTAAATAATGAATACATTTAAATAAACACTATAATATACTGAATTTTCTCTCCAAACACACCATAATCCGATGGAAAATAAAAAATATTCAACAAGAACTAGTCATGGGAACCCCCCTAGGTACTAGCTAGCTGTGGGCCCCAAGTACCTCGTATCTCGATGTAAAAGTTACCGGATCAAACATTCATTATCATACACGATCCACTACTAGGGAACATACCCATAACATAGTGGTCCCCAATCATCATCATTATAATTTTTTTAGGTTTTTCAACATCAAAAATTCTAAGTGATAAAGGTAAAACACCACTCCAGATCACTAGCATACTAGTACACGTCAATCCGCCTAGATACCCGGGTTTCCCTCAATGTTCTCAAACAAGTTATACATGATGTAAAATTACATTTACACATAAAACCTCCATTTATAATTATAAAAACTCAAAATAGTAGCTAAAAATTATTTTCACCATTCACATAACTCAATAAATCAAATGGAATTTCCATAAAACAATTTCACAATGTATACCCAAAATGTTCACATAAAATCAACTTAAAACCCCTATTTTAAAATAGAATGCACACCAATATTACACCAACCCAGAATTTTCAGCACTAAAATATTATTATAAAACCACTCCATGAAGTATAAAACAACTCAAATTTCTACAAAATAGAATTCTCATGAAAAACACCCATTTTCACGCAAAAATGCCACTTAAAAATCAACTGCTTAACAAATGCTACCAAAAAGAGTTTTTGCACCAAATATAGTGATATAGAGACATGCTAAAAATATAATTATATCATGATAGCTCATTATAAAATGCTTTCACCTGGAATCAGCTACTAAAATTTTCAAAACCCTCAAATCCTTGTGTGAAACATCAACCGCACCACCACTGCACCGCAAGGGAGTGAAAATGATGCTAAAAACACAATATTGGACCAATAAACTTTTAGGTCCACTAGGATAGATACCCTGATAAGGGGTGAATCAGGGTATGACAGATTAAAAAACTGCTTGTTTGAACTTGTTTTGTCATTGGACAAAACTCTCTTCTCTCTCCTTCCCAGTGCAGAATATGAACAAAAATTAATGCATGCACAAGAAAAAACAATTTTACATGGTTCACCCTCACTAGGATAAATCTAAGGATCATACACCGATGATGTGCCGATATAATAAATATACTATAAGTACAATATTGTTTACATGTTCGAAGTGGACTCATTGTCCCTCCTGGTTTACAACCACTCATAATTTTGATAACTCACTTCTCTCTCAACTGAAGTGAGCTCACTGTTTCTTCAGAAGATCCACTAACAGTTTATAGACAGGTAGGTATATTTATTATCACTAATGAATGCATCCTCCATTGAATGTATATGTTCTATTGAATTCTAAATATCATCAACTGATGAATACCCCTTTTCCACAGATTCACTGGGAAATGCCTTATAAGAACCCCTTGTGATTCCCACTACCTTCAGGAAAAACCCTCTTTCATAAATCTCCTTTGGGGAGCTCTTCATGAAGACACTTCACGATGATCAAACGATCTTCTTGAAACTCATTTACTTCGGAAAAAAATCAGAATAGATGGTTGGATTTTATAGCCTCCAAGAAGCTCGTTCTTTTCCCTAAAAATAAATTTTCCTTCGCAAAGCAATTCTATTTCGCAAAGCTCATAACATTCAGTTGGATAATAGCCTTCGTGAATGTCTTCATATAACACCTTCGCGAATGTCTTTTTGAATTCGGAGCCTTAATATTTTTTTCAAAACTCACTCACTATGATTCTTAAGGGGGTAGAGGCTTATTTATAGGTGTTTCCACCGAACGTTCTAGCCACGTCGTCACCATTTTTCGAATCACCACCTTTACCTTCATGACAATCCGTTTTTTTGGAGACCAAGGTCAGAAACATTTATGTCTTCATGAACCACCCTTCTTAAAATAAATTTCTTTTAAAAACTCATGCCTTAGCAATATTTTCATAAGGCCTTCAATAAAATCCAATTTCGTAAATATTTGATATAATCGTGAAGATCACCATCAAAAAATTTCACATCTTCACGAACCACACTTCATGAAATCCCAGTATTCGTGAAATTAGATCCTTTACTATGTTTTTATATTTCCTTCAAGAAAATCCACATTCAAAAATATTTTCCATAATCAGAAAGATCACTGTTAAAGTCTTTGGCATCTTCGCGGAACACACCTGGAAAATATAATCTTTGCAAAACATGATCCATTACCATATTTTAATGAGATCTTAAAAAAATACACTTTAACAAAGACTTATACAAACTCCAAATTTTGGATCCCATCGATTTGGAAAACACTTCAAAATAGCACTACCTTGTATACATTCATTTTTATTCCCTCCAGATCTTCAATTACTTTTTCATGATTCTTTGTCAACTTGGATTTTTAATGAAATCTCTGGAAGTTGAAAATTCATCATGCAAACCTGCTTTTTCAACAAACACAACCCACTACAAAATGATTCAGTGTTACCTTGGGGGATTTTTTCCCAACAGAAACTCAAAAAACCATAGTAATGAAGCCATAGAATGTGGACAATTTTAGCTTTAAGAAAATGGGTAGAAACCCTAAGGAAAAGGGTGAAACTAAGAATCAAACTCACATACATGATAAAGTTTGAAGTTTCTCCACCAAATCCACTTTCAAAATTATGTTCCAAGTAGGATTCAGAGATCTTGGAGGTTTACCATGGATGATAGGCATGAAATGGGAAAGAAATGGTTGGATTAGGGTTTATTCATAAAGGGAAAAAGGGAATTTACAAAATGTTTTTAATGACATGGATACATGTGCATGATTTGTCTGCACGGTTTAGTAAATCGTGTGGCCAAACTGTGCAGCCCATTCTGGAAACCCAAAACATGTCCAAAAAATTCCAAATTCAAGGGATTAGGGTAACTCTAGTGGGAAAACTTATGATTAGAATAGAAGCTAAAAAATTACCATAAAAGGGGAACATGGATGTGACACTTCACCCCACCATGCAATAATTTCTACCCTGGAAAGTCAACATGAAGCTTGACCAGAAAACAAGAATGGGAACTCATTCTCAACCCATAAATTTCACTCCCATGTGTTGTGGACATAATTCTCATGCTGTCAAAGGACCCGAGCCAATGGAATAGAATTTTCCCATAGCACATTCTCTAAGGCATCAACTATTCTCATCTACTGCTCAACCGATAAATCAAGCTCTATCACCAACTCTTCCCAATTCAACACATGGGACAGATCCATATTGTACTTCTTCCATTGGGAGACATGAAAAATTTCATGTATAGATGTTAAATGGTAGGGAAAATCTAACATGTATTCCACCTTTCCAACATGCTTGGTGATCTCAAAAGGTCCAACATATCTCAGTGTTATCTTTCCCAACTTTCCAAAATGACAATGACCCAAATGAGTGGCCACCTTCAAGAATACTTGATAACCAATTAGAAACTCTAGATCTCAACACCATTTATTAGAATAGGATTTCTATAAAATTTGAGCTTTCAATAACAACTTCCTGATTAACTTGACCCTCTCAAAAGTCTCTTTCACAAGGCTCGACCCCAACAGTGAGGTATCACCCACCTCATCCAAACACAGAGGGGACCGACAAGGCTGACCATAGATCACACAAAAGGAACCATTAGAATAATGCATTGGTAACTTTTATTATACGTGTACTCAACCAATCTGAAATGGCTATCCCAAAAACCTCCAATGTCTAAAACACATGCACAGAGCATGTCCTCCAAAATCTGATCTGCACGCTCTTTATGACCATCTGTTTGGGGATGGTATTCTGTTCTCATTTTAATATAATAGCACAAGTCCTTATGAATGCCTTCCAAATACCAATAAGTGAAATAGGGGTCTATGTCTGAGACAACTGCTGATGGCACACCACAATTCCTTACCACCTCCAGAAGATACAAACTTCCCAACTCATCCACTATAGTTGTATCTCTAATTGGAATAAAGTGGGATGATTTATTCAAATGATCGATCAAAACCCAAATTTAATTTATACCCCTAGGTGTACGAGTAAATAAAACAATTAAATCTTGGTGACCTTGTCCCACTTCCAGGTAGGAATGGGTAACGGCTAGAGCAAACTAGAGGGTCTTTGATGCTCTAATTTTACCTGCTGACATGTGTAGCATCTCGACATGAAGTCCTCTATGTATCATCTCATACCTGGCTACCAAAACTACTAAAAAAATCATATTAAATATTATTGGCTCCATGATGGATATCCCACTGAGATTAGTGGATATCCTACATCACTTCCTTCCTCAACGACAAAGTCACCATTGAACCGAACTTGAAACACATGATGCCCTTGTGAGATGAAGACCAATAGGAAGATATCTCCCCACCATGAAGAAAAATCCTTGACCACTTACATATCTCATAACCAAGCTTATCATAATAAATAAATGGTAAAAGAGAAGGATTCAATAGAATGCTTTCCAAGAATGTGCCTCCATTGTGCTCCTTAGTCTCCACATGCATCTGAGAAAAGAGCCACATCAAAGTCTACTCATTAAAGGACTTACCCAAAGCCTGTACTGGTACTCTTTTACTCAGGTAATCAGCCACCACATTACCCTTACCTATGTTATAGACAATATTGACGTTGAACCCCTATAAGTACTCGATCCAACACCGCTGCCTCAGATTAAGATCCCTTTATGAGAAAATGTTGGCTAAGCTCTTGTGATCAGAATAGACCATGAACTTCTCCCCAAAGTTGTAGTGATACCAATTCTTAAAATCATGCATCACCACTGGAAACTCCGAGTAGTGGGTCATGTAATTATTTTCATTTGGTCAGAGTTGGCGTGATCCATACGCCACCATGTGGTCACCTAGTATAATCACACACCCGAGACTCATACCCGAAGAGTCACAATACACCAAATATCCCTTTCCACATTATGGAAAGATAAACATTAGGGATGTAGTCAACTTATGATTAAAATACTCAAAGGATTCCTGATATTATAGGCCCCATAAAAAATTCACCCCCTTCTAGTTGAGTGTGGTAATGGTAAAATCGAGCAAGGTTATGTCCTGAACAAACTGCATGTAGTAAGCTATCTGGCCAAGGAAACTTCTGATCTCAAACATGATCTTTGACTGATCACATGAAATCACTATTTTTATCTTCTTGGGTCCACCTAAACTCCCTACTCTGAGATCACATGAACGAGAAACTTCACTTCCCTAATCCAGAAAGATCACTTGGACAACGTTTCAAAAAGGTGATGATCCCACAATGTTCACAACACGATCTGAAAATGGTGATCATGATCATCCTCGAATTGATAGTAATGTAGGATTTTATCCATGAATACCATGTTTAATGAGTCAAGATACTAGTGGAGAACCCTATTCCCGAGTCCCATATAGACCACAAGAGGTTTTTTCAACTCGAAAGGCATGACCAAGTACTCAAAGTGGTCGTACCTACTTCAGAATGCTTTCTTCGAGATATCTTCCTCTTTCACCCTGAGTTGGTGCTAACCCGAACACAATTATATTTTGTAAAACCTCTTTTTTCCCTTTAACTGATCAAACAAGAAATCTATTCAATAAAAATGATAGTTTTTCTTGACAGTTACCTTCTTCATCTTCTAGTAGTCAATACGGAACTGGAGGGATCCATCGACCATCTTCATAATTAGGATAGGAGCAGCCCAAGGGGAGATGATAGGGTGAATGAATCCTTTGGATTATTCATCCTTTAGTTGTATCTTTAATTACCACATCTCAGTTGGGGCTATAGGATACAAGGGAATATATATCAGTTGTGTTCTCGATGCCAAATCAATTAAAAACTCCACATCCCACTCTGGGGGAATGCCAGAAAAATCATCCATAAATACTCGGGGAAACCACCTAATATATCTGGTAATACACCCTCGGAAGCATGACCATCGTCCTACAATTCAAGGGATGATAACTAGAAGATAATATCTCCCAATACTGGGAGTGGAGGTCCTGCACAACCAAACAGTGGTTCCTATATCCTATGAAAAAACCTGAGGGATGCCATTAGGTGTCATGAAACTCACTCACCACCTATCAGAATTGATGTGTGATCGAAAGTGCACTAACCAAACCATTCCAATAATTACATCAAAAATATTCATATCTAAGACCAGGAATTTCCACTCCATCTCTATCCCAGACACAGTAAGTGCACACAACAAGCACCTAACACCCTGCTCCTTCTTCTGACCCAGCGGCATCACTAACTCCATTGAAATGGATAGCAAATTAGTTGGAATATTCAGAATTCTTAGAAAATGGGTAGAGATAAATTATATAAAAGCAATAATATCTAAAAGATAAGCAGTTATAGAAATGAAATAAAGACGGTACCTCAATATCTAGAACGACCCACATAAGATCCTACTGGCGCCAGCTCCACAGTATAAAGATTCCTACTCTCTGCATGATAAATTTTTCTCACCTATGGATCTTCCCTAAAATGGATCTTCCCAGAAGAAAATCTGGCCCTACATCCATGGCCACCAAACCGAGCTCCCCCCATACTTGAAGACTCTGACTAAGATGGAACTCCCCTAGAATCCACAGAACCTACCCCACGCTGAAGTGGATGTTCTACCCTGAAAAACTGTTGGAAGTTTTCAACACATTCACACTGATAATAAGGATTTAGATGATAAGTGTTTATTGTTCGGGTGTGTCCTGGCCTCTTGTACTGGTGGCACACAACTGACCTTACATCAGAAGCCACTAAAGAAAACTACCTGGAAGGTTGTCCTGGACTACCACCTCCATTCTTCCCCCACTCCACTTGCATCCTTTTCTACTTAAAATAATTTACACTTCCCATCACTAACAATACCCCAAGAGAAACTAGACCTCCCCTTATGGTCAATCGCTACCATACAAGCTCGATCAACCACCTTGGCATAAGTATTCATCTTGAACAAGAAAACTTGGGAATAGTTCTCTAGCTGCAATCCCCTCTTGAACTTCTGAGCCTTCATCTTCTCATTGGAGATCATTTTGGAAGCATACTGAACCAGCTCAGTAAAATGGTTGGTATACTCCATCACTAAAAGTTCCCCCCTGAACCAACTCTATAAAATCCTTGGATCTAGTATATTCTAAGACTTCTAGGAAGTAATATTCATTATAGGTAACATTTAAGTCCTTCCATCTCATCTTTTAATGCTTTTCATATTGAATAACTGATTCTCATCACCTTTGATCGGGACCCTCTAACAGAAAATAGGCACGGTTCAACCTGCCCTCCTCAAGTGTGTCAAGAAACTTGATCATTCGCTAGATATTCTCGAGAAACTCCTCTGCTTCCTAGGGTTTTGTGATACATCATAAATAAGGGTTTTTTCTCTTTAGGAACTCATGGGAATTTTCCTTACTAGGATAATACTCCTCTTCTCTAGATATAGTAAGAGTAGGAGAAACTCCCTGTCCTATGGATTTGATATCCCTGACCACATCTTCTACCATCCTTTGATCAAATAGGTGAGGGAGAAATCTCTCTAGAATCCTCTTGTGGGTCCATGGTAGCTTTCTCAAAAGGAATGTTGGTA
This sequence comes from Viscum album, assembly GCA_963277665.1. Lineage (NCBI taxonomy): Eukaryota > Viridiplantae > Streptophyta > Magnoliopsida > Santalales > Viscaceae > Viscum > Viscum album. The sequence goes on from OY728125.1 coordinate 604,555,290, forward strand.
CACATGGAAACAATCACAAAAGAATCCATTAGTACAACAATTCTGAAAAATTTCTGCAATTATATCAAAAATAAATAACTCAAACACATCACAAAAATGAAATAAATAACCACTTCACTCCCACCCGCTGCCTACATAAATTATATAGCCCACAAGTCCCACTTTTAAAAGAATTCAAAAAAATAATCCCATCATCCCATGGAGTCTCAATGTTTTTCAAGAGATTTATTGTCCAGAACCCTTACTCATAACCAAAACATTGATCCACGATAGTCCTAGCTCCTGTCTAACTAGACTCATCCAAAAATATTGATATTATCCAAAACGATGATGCTTCCATTGATACCATTAACCCAACCCAATCCATGAAAAGGCTCGAATGGTGTTACCTATCCCCAGGGCTGGCACATGTTCCTAGGTATGATAAAAAAATTATTGGGAAGGGTTTACCTGAGTTAAGAATCATTTAACAACCAAAAACAATAAATAAACTTAATCTGAAAATTACAAACCAAATAATCCTTCAATAAAATTCAGAACTGAATACAAGGTTTAAAATATGACACAAGAGATCCAAAACTAAAAAAGTAGTACAAAAACCAGCCCAAGTACCACCTCATAATAAGGTATCATCACCCATGAGTTGTCTCCACAACACCACACCATGGAAGGAATCTGACAACCTGAACTGTCATCACCATGGAGTGTGCCCTTAACTATGTCAAACATGATCAATTATACTTACACACAAAGGTGTAACTAGCTTTTAAGACTAAAAATAATAAAATACCACCCAAATATTCCATCTGACAAGAATTATAATATAAAAATTTTATGATTTTTTATAAACAAGAAATGGTAGCAAAAATTTATAAAGTTAAACTTTTAATGGAAAATATTTCTCAAGGGTTAACATTAAAGAATCAATATATTTAAATAAAACAATTATGCTATTGAATTTTCTAGCCAAACACACCATTATCCAATGGTAAATACCAAATAGTCGATGAGCACTAGTCAGGAGAATACCCCTAGGTACTAGCTAGTTGTGGGCCCCATGTACCACATATCTTGGTGTAAACGTAACCAGATCAAATATATATTCTCACGAATGAGACACTATTAGGGAAAAAACTGAAAACCTAGTGGTCCCCAATCATCATCATTATTATATTTTTGTTAAATTTTTCAATTTCAAACATTCTAAGTGAAATAGGGACAAACCCACTCTAGATCACTAGCATACTGGTACACGTCTTCCCACCTAGATACCTGGGTTTCCCACTATGTGCTCAAATAGGTTCCACGTGGTATCAAATTCTATTTACACATAAAAACACCATTTCTGGTCATACACACTCAAAACAGTAACTAAACATGATTTTCACTATTCTCATAACTCAATAAAGCACATAGAATTTCCATTAAACTTTTTCACAAGGTATACCAAAACATTGCACTTCAAATCCCTCTTTTAAAACCAAATGCACACCAATATTACAAAAAATAATTGGAATCACTAAATTTTTTTAATAAAACCATTCCATGAAGTATAAAACAACCCCAATTGGTACAACATAGAATGCAAATGAAAAACCCCCATTTTCAAACAAAAATGCCACAGAAAAATCAACTTCTTAAAAAATGATTCCAAAAATAGTTTTCTCAAAATAAAAATGAATGTGGAACATGATAAAAATATAATTCTAGCAACATAACTCATTCTACAATTCATAAAAATTTATTCACCAGTCAAAATTTTCAAAACCCTCAAATCCTTGTGCGAAACTTCAAATGTACCACTATTTCACAACATGGGAGTAAAAATAAACCTTAAACCACAATATTGGACCATGAAACTCAAAAGCAAACCCTATGTATGATTCCCTAGCTTCTGTACATTTTGATCTTTATAAAATGTGGGAGAATCCCTAAGGAAAAGGGAGGAACTAAGAATGAATCTCACTTACTTGAGAAAGTTTGAAGTTTCTCCACCAAACCCCCTTCAAAATTGAGTTCCAAAGAAGTTTTAGAGAGAATGGAGGTTGTCCATGGAATCTCAGAGGGCGCTGTTGTCCCCAGAATGGTGGGTTTACCCTAGGCGCCACTTAAGTTTAGTCGGCGCTGGCCTCCTATGAGAAAACCCAAAAATGGCATAACTAAAAATAAAATAATTAAATAAATTATTTTATTTTTCAAATTCTTATAACTCACAAACTGTATCTCAGATTAAAAATCAGAGACCATAGCTGAACTCATATGTGTATGATTTATTTAAGTAGATAATAACATTGGCTAGCGCGGGCCACCAGTGAATGTTAGTTTTCAGACGTAAATAAAATAATTAAGTGACAATTATATTATAGTAAAATTCATAACGTTTAAATGGTTACTCAGTTTTGAAATCCAATAGTATTGTTGGGTTTTTTGGGGGGTGTTTCACTTGGGAAGAGCCTAACCTAGACCGACATGGGTAGAGGGTGGATGTTAATAATTTTCCAAACTTTTTTCGTGTACGTTCAGTAAACGTGCAAGAGGTGTTTTGTATCTTTTGAACCGGTTCCTGGAATTGAAATATAAGGATATTGTTGAACTCGCAGTGCCGATATTAACGTAAGGATACATTCACATCAACCACAGTAGTTTTGGAGAAAAATTTTGGTTTTGAAACTTTTTAATAGAATAAATAAAATAACTTCATTATTTTATTTTTATTATATTCCTCCAATGGACCAGCGGTAAAGTGGGACTGGCGACGTGTCAATCCAATAAATGGCTTCACCCTCCAATATGAGTAGCAGGAATGTTGGGGGAAATTTGGAAGCTTCCTATTTTATGATCCTCATTAACTCTCCGCATCATTACTTACCCCCCCTCCTTTAAATATGAAGTTAGGGAAAGGGTATTAGGGAACATCACCAAGAAGTGAATTGTTGATGGAATGTCACAATGCCAGACCCTTAGAAGACGAAGCTGACCCAGCAGGAGGCGATGGACGACATTGAACCACCAATGGGTGATGTGCGAGTGGTATCTTTGGGAGCCGGTCATGGGATGTAAGAACACTGTCCATCGTCAAGCAGAGACGATTCTCAGTGTTCAAGGTAGGGGGTTATTTCGTTTGAGCATTTTTGGTTTCTACATCCATTTTTTGAATTTATACGATGAACGTGGGTCAACCGACTAACGGGTTTTCCCGCGTTTATTTTGTCTTTGTGGGAGGTTGTTGCAAGGTATCTTTTAGGGTTGTGATTTTGATTTACCTTCGTAAATTTCTATTATGTTGAACCTCTCCCCATGAGCCTCTTTCTACCTCTCTAACGAGGAGGGTGCGGGCCAAAATAACATGTCCCGACCTCACCGCAACATTTGTGGTTTTGATTTGATATTCGGGATGGAGGAGAATGATGTCAGGTGCCAGCAATTGGCACTGGTGGGACTCAGGAGTGTCAGTTGGCACCACAGTAGGCCGCGATGACGGTGGCGGCACAACCGCGCCGACGGAGAAGAGTTGCGACCCAATGGCCACAGTGGAGAAAGGGAGGAGGCCAGTAGTGGTTGGATACATGATGGAGGTGAAAGAGCGAGACCATGCCACGTGGAGGAGAGGCTGGTCATCCGGATAGCCGGGGCTATCCAGCGGACGTCGCACCACGGACCGCTGCACCTCGGGCCGCCCAGCGCTGGACGCTCCACCGACCGGGCCGCACCGGTGGGCCGGGCTGGAACCAGCGGGCCAGGTTGGATCCTGCGGGCTGGGTTCGACCCATGGCGAGACCCGAGTGAAGTCGGACCAGGCTAGGTCGGAACAGACCCGGACCAACTTTGACCCTTTTCATTCGTTCGGACATATCTTGAGCTACAAGAGTCTGTTTGACGAATCGTCTATAGCACCAAAAACCTTTGACTGATTCGGACCTTTGGTATACCCCACATGAGTTTTGGATAAATTTGGGGTATGGCTAGGTTGGATCGAACACGAATTCAACTGGGCCCCGGGTCCAAAAGGCCAATAACATGCAGACCGAGCGTCTGATTGATGCACCATTTGTTGCGTTGAGACCCCTTTACAAGGCATTAATTTGGGATAAATCATTGAGGTAATTATTGGTAGTTGGAGTATCGATCATTGGATTGAGGAGAAAACCCTCTCGGAATCAAGCACGCTTAGTGCGGGAACCCTGTAACTGGCTGTATCATGAGAAAGGGATCCTATATGGGTCTATGCTTTGGGATCCTATGTGGGTTTGTGCTTTGGGATTTTATGTGGGTATGTGCTTTGGGATCTTTCATGTGTCTGTGTTTAAGAATCCCACTTGGATCTTCTCTATTAATCCACGTGTAAGTACTCTAGGATTCTACGTGGGTCTGCTGTACTAGGATTCTACATGGGTCTGATTATTTAGGATCCTACGGGGGTCTACCTATTAATAGAGTAAGATGATTCAGTAGTTACATATAATCATCTTTAATATTATACCTAAGTTATACCTAGTGTGATATGAGTACTTTCATTCGTGATGATACCTTTGTGGTATTATTCTATGTGGCGTACCATTGTGGTACATACCATTATAATGATACCATTGTGGTATTCTTCTGGGTGGAATACCGTTGTGGTACTTACCTCCATGGTGATACCTTTTTGGTATTATTCTATCTGGCGTACCTTTGTGGTACTTATCTTCGTGGTGATACCTTTGTGGTATTATTCTGTGTGGCGTACCATTGTGGTACTTACCTTCATGGTGATACCTTTGTGGTATTCATCTGTGTGGCGTACCATTGTGGTATTTACCTTCATGGTGACACCTTTGTGGTATTCTTCTGTGTGGCATTCCTTGGTGGTAATTACCTTCGTGGTGTTACCTTTGTGATATTCATTCCTTTGTGGAATAGTTAAGCTTTGGCTAAGAGTTGGGCCTTGTGTTTCCTCATGAATGAGATGGGTAAAATTGAAAACATATGTATATGTATGGGAATATACCTATGTTGGGTTTTCAGATGTTTTCATGGTTTGTGGTTTATCCTTTTTGGGTTTTGTGAGACCTTTCAGGGTCTCGGGGTCCCTACTATGTATCTTTATACTCACCAATGAATGGTCTATTCCAGCACCATATTGTTTTTGGTGCAGAAGACAGACAACGCTGACTAGGGAAAATAGTACCATGACTTAAGGTAGCTCGGAGGTGGACATTAGATGAGGCGTACTGTATAGCAGATTATTCGAGATCTTTACCTACCCTTCTGGTAGGGTCCTCGGTGTGAGTTCATAGGAGTTATTTTAGTTTACTTGTACTTTTTAGTTTTCTTGTACTGTCTAGTTGGGCTAGTATTTCAGACCCTTTTCCTTACTTTACACAATGTTTTTACTATACATTTTACTTGTGTTCGTATCTTGTGGTGTGCATAGTTACGTGTGTTTATAGGTTATAAAGTAAATTCCTTCCCATTTTTAGGGAATACGTCTTTCGGTGTTTGTCCCCAGCCCTTGGCCTATGGAATTCGGGTTTGGGGTAGTCATGGCATGGGCCCGGGGGACGAGTTGTGACAAATTGGTATCAAAGGAGTCGGTTCTACCATGGAATATCGGACTCTGATCTTTTTAACGACAATAGTGTTAAAAGTAGTGAGTGTGGTTATCAGTTTAAGGAATCCAGTGTGGGTGTGGCGGTCGTCGTATCCATACACCAGGACCATGACATCTGATTTGTTGACTCCATGCATGAAAACACTGATTACATGTGTGTTTCAGAAAGTTTTCTTTGTGATATTTTTGAGTCATCTCACCAAGTATAACTTAGTTACCATGGTGCACTTGATTCTTTCAGGATGCCTCCATGTAGATAGCCATCTAGGGTTCCAGATATAGAAAGTGAGGATAGCCCACCGAGTGATGAGGCCACGGTGCATGACCCTATATTAATAGAGGTACCAGTAGAGGCACCAGTAGTACCATTACCTATTGGTCCACTGATTCCACCATCCCCACCAGTAAAGGATGCACGTGGACTGAGCATGTTTCATGAGTTCTAGCAACAGAGTCCTCCGAGGTTTTGAGACAAGTCAGATTCCCTGGCATCTGAGGGATGGATGGAGGCTGTGGCCAAAGTTTTTTGCCTGGTTGAGACACCAATAGAGCAGATGGTGATCTTGTCTTCTAGACTTTTCCAGTGAGTGACCATAGCGATGTTACTCATAGTGACGAGGCTTCAGTACGTGGACTGTTGCACGAGATAATACCTTCAGGTAGTGTGTCAGCTATATCACTGCCCATTGGTCAGCAGTTATAACCGGTAGTACTGGTAGAGGACACATTTATGAATAGTTCCTTATACGAGTTTCAGCATCAGATAACCCTTAGGTTATGATGCGAGTCCAACATACAGGAAGATAAGGACTGGCTTCAAGAGGTGGCTGAGAGTTCTCTAGAGCTTATACAGCTTTGGCAGGACAACATGTTGGTAGCTCAGTACTCTTCAAGGCATACATACCATTCTTGTTACTCGATGAATACGATATGATCAGTGCTTTAGGGCTCAGACATTCGAGCGAGGTGTGTTTAAGGACATTGGATCTACAAGTATTCCTATATGCATTCCTACGTATGTTAGGGTGCTAGAGAGAACCATTCTGCTTGAATTTTCTTTGGATGAGTGGATACAGCCAGTGAATGTTAGGATTGGGAAATCAAGAAACCGGTTCCAGTATCAGAGACATGGGTGTGTAAAATGTTTTGGGAAGAGGAACTGACATGGATAGATGTATCTGCATGGAAGCAGACGTGGGAGTGGAGCTAGGAGAGCAGCATGAGGTTGTTTACGTTTCGACATGTTACAACCACTGCCTCAATGTGGTCCCAACCAGGATCAGGGAGCTGGAGGGTAGGGGAAGGGAGTAGCTGTATGCAGTCATGGAGTGTGACCCAAGGGATATAGGAATTATTCGAGATACAGTTTGTGTCGACTACTAGCTATCGTATCAATATACATAGGTACCAATCATTCATTCTTTCCACGAATCATGTTCAAAATCTAGAATTTCTGGTTAAGCTATTGACTTGACCATAATATCTGGAGATATATTTGAGAGGATACTTGATAATCACACTTATGCTGACGGTGTGATCTGACCATTAAGGCGAGAGTTTTAGTTGGAACCTCTTGTTGGCAGCGTCGAGGCCTTACGGCGTTAGATTGGGTATGGACTGGACATCCACAGTTGATACTCAGATTGATTGTATTAGGAAAAAAGGTTGTGGTTTCTCTAAAATTTTGGAATGAGGTTTTCCTTGGTCAGAAAAAAGGAAACCTAGGAAGTATGGGATGGATTCATGCATAGGAGGAAGAAGCCAATCACTCATGAGTCGGCTAGACTTACCCTTGTGGTAGTAGGACTTTTGAGTTTTCAGTTCGAAACAGGAGTGGAATAACATAGGGACATATCATCAAAATATTTTTTCAGGATTACCTCCACAATGGGAGAGGAAAATTGGCTTTGGCTAGATACTACTGGAGATTTGTACCCGACTTCCCCAGGGTAGAGTCAACCTTGTCAGCTTTGATGAAAAACGGGGAGCCATTCCTGTGGACGAAGAAGTTTCAACAAAGATTTCAGTATCTGAGACAGAGACTGACAAGTAGAAATACCCTACCCAATACCTAGAGTTAGTTGGAGTGGTCTTTGCGCTGTAGGTTTTGTGGAATTACTTTTTTGGTGAATGTTTTACAGTCTACTCGGACCACAAGAGTCTCAAGAATATATTCTCTCAGAAGGACCTGAACCTGGGACAATGACGTTCGCTCGAGTTCCTCCATGACTATGAATTAGAGATAGTATATACTCTTAAAAAGGGGAATTTTGTAGTATATTCACTAAGAATGAGATCTGGTAAATAGCTAATATGTGAGGCAATGGAGTAGCTGGCTTCTTTACGGATATCCTTTGTGGACCGAGATGAAGTAGTTTTTCTTCAGTCTCTTACAGTTACTCCCCCACTTCTTCTGCGAGTTAGGGAGGTGCAACATGGGGACACTAACTACATGTCTCGACATGTTCAGATATCCTTAGGGAAGGCACCTGATGGATTTTCTGGCGGTGGGGAGCATGTCGTCCTCTTCAGAGGACGTACCATGGTACAAAGTCCTTCAACGTCAGTATTGGTGTCCAGGGATGAATAATGTAGTGGAAGATTTTGTATCACTATTCCTAAATTGTTAGAAGATGAAAACTACTTAGAGCCAGCATTAGTCCTATGTTGAATGAGATGGAGACCTCTGGAGTTTGAGTATGGTGACCACGTCTTTCTATGAGTCTCACCTCGATACGGTTTCAGGGATTTGGTTGGGGCGATAAGTTATCTCCGAGGATCATCAGACCCTTTCACGTCCTTTGAGAAGTTGGAGAGGTGGTTTACTACTTATCACTTCAACCTCAACTCCACCAGGTGCAAAACTTATTCCATGTATCCCAGGTGAGGAGATACATGCATGACCCTTCACACATCATTGACTGGGGAGAGTTGGACATCGATGATGTGGATACATTTACGGAGGTTCCAGTGGAGATTGAGGATTGATAGGAGAGATTCCTTTCTTGGGCAATCAATACCTTTGGTACGTGTTCATTGGCTGCACAAGAACATCCAAAAGAGAACATGGGAGCGGGAGGCTCAGATTCGTGCTCAATACCCCCACTTGTTTTCCTAGTTTTTGTAATGTGGTTTCTGGGGACACGAATCCCTGAGGTGGGGAGAATGAAAAGACTCGGAAATTCCCTGTAAATTGTTTTTATTATATGGGAATTTTTCACGACCGAAAAATCTGACGGCGGGAGATTCTGAGGCCCGAGTTCCCAGAATGATCTTTCGATGTTTTGTTAAGCTTTAATTAGCGCGCGTAAGCAGTTTTCAAGAAAAAATGGAATAAATATTAAACGGTTACTAATATTAGAAATATGAGAGAACCATTACGCTCAAAATGGTTGTTTTACCCTAGGCATGACTTAAGTTTATTCAGTGTGGGACTCCTGTAAGAAAACCCAAAAATGACATAACGGTAAATAAAATTATTAAATAAATTATTTTATTTTTAGAAGCTTATAACTCACAAACGGTAGCTCAGATTGAAAATCTATGACCACGGCTAAACTCGTGAGGCCATGATTTATTTAATTAGATACTAACTTTGGCCGACGTAGTCCACCAGTGAATTTTGGTTTTTGACCACAAATAAAAGAATTAAGTGAAAATTATTTTATTGTAAAGTCAATGACATTTAAACGGTAACTTGGCTTGGAAATATGAGAGTAACATTGGGTTTGTTGGGGCGTGTGTCTCATGGGAATAGCCTAACCTCGACCAGTGTGGGATCAGGGTGACTATTAATAATTTTACAAAAAAAAATTTCCAGTACATTTAGTAAATGCGCAAGTGGCATTTTGTAACTTTTGAACCAGCACTCAAAATTGAAATATGAGGACACTGTTGAACTCATAGTGCCGATATTCTCTTAATGAGACATTCACTTCGACTGCAGTAGGCCTGAAGAAAAAGTTAGTTTTTCAGATCTTTTTAGTAGAATAAATAATATAACTTCATTATTTTATTTTTATTCTATTCCTCAAATAGAAATCCAGTAAGGTGGTACCGATGACGTTTAATTCCAATAAATGGCTTGACCCTCCAATCTGTGTAACAACAACTTTGGGGGAACTTGGGAAGATTCATAATTAATGAGCCTCATTAAATATTCATGTTGTTACTTACCCTACCCCTCTCATATAAATATGATGCTAGGGAAAGGGTATCGGGGATCTTCACCAAGAAGTGAATTTCTGAACGAATGTCATGATTACAGACCCTTAGAAGATAAAGCCAACCAAGAAAGAGGTGACAGATGACATCGAACCACCAATGGGCGACGTGAGAGTGGCGCCTTTGGGATCCGGTCCCAGGAATTAGAAACACAGTCCACTGGCAAGTGCAAACGATTCTCATACATTCAAGGTAGGGGTATATTTAGTTTTAGCATTTTTTATTTCCTCTTCCCTACTATTGAATTTATAGGAAGAACGTGGGTCAACCGACTAACGGGTTTTCCCGCAATTCCTTAATCATTGTGGGAGGTTGTTTTGGGGTATCTTATAGGGTGTGATTCTGATTTACCATCATAAATTTCTTTTTATGTTGAACCTCTACCCATGAGCTTCTTGCTACAGCTATAACGAGGAGGGTGCGGTCCAAACGAACATGGCATGACCTCTCCGAAAACATTCTGAATTTGATTCAATATTCTTGATGGAGGAGGACGACGTTCAGTGCCAGAATATTGCCACCGATGGGACTCGGGAGGGGCTGTCGGCACGATGGTCAGCCTGAAAGACAGCGGCGGCACAACCGTTCCACTGGAGAAGAGCCGCGGTATGTTTTCCGTGGCGAAGCAAGGGCAGAAGCCGGTGGTGGTCGGCTGCATGATAGAGGTGAAGATGCACGTCCGGGCTTCCAGGCATGCAGAAGCTATAGCACAAGGCCACACCGGTGAGATGAGGGTGGTCGGCTCGCTGCCGACTGTACGAGATGGTGCGGCATGCGACTGCGCCGCACGAAGGAGAAGGTAGCCATCTGGCCATCTTGGGATGCCCAACGGACGCTGCACCGTGGGCCACTCCACAGGTCGGGCCGTGCCGACAGGCTAGGCCGGACCCCGCGGGCCGGGTCAGATCCCGTGGGCCAGGTTCGATCCAGGGCAAGACCCGGGTCGATTCGGCCCAGGCCGGGTCAGTCCGACCAGGTCAGACTGGACCCAGACCAACTTCAACCATTTTTGTTCTTTCGGCCATATCTTGAGCTACGAGCATCTGTTTGATGAACCGTTTGTGGCACCAAAAACCTTGGATCGGACGGAACTTTTGGTATACCCCACTTTAGTTTCGGATAATGATGGGGTATGTCTGGGTTGGATCAAACAAAGATCCAACTAGGACCTCAGAACTAAAAGGCCAATAACTTACAGACCGGGCATCCTATTGACTCGCCATCTATTGCATTTAGATCCCTTTTACATGGTGGTCCTTTGGGATACATTTTAGTTGGACTTCGTGATAGTTGGAGTATTAATATGTGGCTTGAGTAGTGGACCCTCAAGGATTCCAGCGAGCTTAGTGCTGGAACCCTACAGCTAGTTGTATCATGAGAAAGGGATCATATGTGGGTCTGTGCTTTCAGATCCTATGTGGGTCTGTGTATTGGGATCGTGTGTGGGTCTGTGCTTTGGGATCCTACATGGGTCTTTGTTTGAGAGTAACACTTGGATCCGCTCTAGGAATCCACGTGGAACTACTCTAGGATCCTATGTGTGTCTGTTGTACTAGGATCCTACATGGGCATAATGATTTAGGATCCTCCATGGGTCAGCCTCTTAGTAGAGTAATATGATTCATTTGTTACATCTAATCATCATTACTACCATACCTATGTTATACCTGGTGTGATATTAGTACATGCCTTCTTTGTGATACAATTGTGGTATTCTACTCTGTGGTGTACATTTGGGGTACTTACCTTCATGGTGATACCTCTGTGGTATTATTTTGTGTGGTGTACCTTTGTGGTACTTACCTTTTTGGTGATACCTTTGCAGTATTCATCTGTGTGGTGTACCATTGTGGTACATACCTTCCTGGTGATACCTTTGTGATATTCTACTGTGTGGTGTACCTTTGTGGTACTTTCCATCCTGGTGATACCTTTGTGGTATTCCTATGTGTTTCTTACCATTGTGGTACTTAACATCATGGCGATAACGTTATGGCATTCTTCTGTGTGGCATACCTTTGTGGTACTTACCTTCATGGTGTTACCTTTTTTATATTCTTTCCTTAATGGAATAGTTGAGCATTGGTTATGAGTTGGAAGTTGTGTTTCCTCATGAATGAGAGGGTGTAATTGAAAACATAGGTATATGTATAGGAATATACATAAGTTGGGTTGTAAGATGTTTTCATGTTTTGTGGTTTATCCTTTTGGGGATTTTTGGGACCTTCGAGGATCTCAGGGTCCCTACAGAGTATTGTTACACTCACCCCTACAGAGTATTGTTATACTCACCCCTTAATATACAGTTTACTTGTGTTCGTATCTTATTATGTGCTTGGTTTCATGTGCTTACAGGTTATAAAGGCAATGCCTTCCCAATTTTAGGGAATACGCCTTTCGGTGTTAGTTGCTAGCCCCTGGCCTATGGATAGAAAACATGGGGTAGTCACAGCATGTAACATCCCAGGTAAATAATGAATAAAAAATTTCATATTTATTAATATTTACGAATTAAATATTAATTTTACTTTAAAGGGGTTTCTATGTTCAATTGCGTACTCGATACGCAACGATGAGTTTCTTTGAAAACTTACGTTGCACACTAGTAATATAATAATATTATTTAAAATTGTAGTTAACATGAAGCTGTTGTATTGCAGAGAATGGATAGAAATAACTAAAATATGATTATATATGTTTTTTAAATGTTTTTACATTAATCAAATAAATGATAAAGGCTTAAAATATGGAAAGAATTCAATTTTAGGCATTTATACCCTAAATTTCACTAAAGGTTCACGTATCACCTTTTGATGGCGAACCATAATTAAATATAGTTTTGATCACTCTTATACATTCTATTGGACCAAATATAACTTTTTTTTAGAATCGGGACATCAAAATTTACTTTGTGTAAATTTTTGGTATTTTTCCGATAAAGTTCATTTTTTTAATGAATAGTGTAAAATGTTGTATTTTAATTCAAAACCTCTTTTTAATCTAATTTATTAAGATGATTAGATAATATTTTTAATTTGTTTTTATGTTCAATTATAATATATTTTTACCATTTAATCTAATAGTGGTCGTTGGAATTAATTTCACTTTGAAATCGGACATAATCTAGTGTCAATCTTTTGATACTTATTGTTTCATAAAAACAATCTATTTATCATGACAGCGGGAATTAATTATTAAATTAATTAATGTGACTTATAAGTTTTTAATTTTGTAAAATGGACTTTTTTTTTGAATTCGGGATATCAAATATTGCTTAGGGTGAATTTTTGGTATTTTTCTGAAAAACATCAATTTTTGATGAATAGTGAAACCACTAAGTGGTACTTATAAAAACTGATTTTTCGTTTAAATAAACTTTTACCTCTTCTGTGTTTTAAATTTAAAAAATCCGACATACATGGTTGACATTAAGAAGTAAAATGTCGTTCAATGGGATTAAAATAATTTTTTGGGGAATAGTAACTTATTTAGTTTTTAATCACGATTAGAGGTAATTAGTGTCGTTTAAGGTAAAAATAATGTTTTAATAATATGAGATGAGCTTGACACATGTCCTACCCTCATTGGATGTGCCATTTCCGACCAAGAAAATCCATGAGTCAACTTGGGGACCCCATGGAGCCACTTTGGTTGGGAAATGAAATAAATAACTTTTTATTTAATGTTAAAGTAAAAATGACACAAACATGAAATGTTTTACTCAAAAACATTTTACATGGGGTTATACAAGTCAGAATCATGACTATAAATATTCATTAGAAATATAAAAAGATTTCATACATCATGATATTTTTTTTATAATATTTATACATTAAATAAATTAAATTATTTATGACATCATGATGATGCAGCGATTACCTCATTAATAAAAGATTTAAATAAAATGGACAGATAATGTAAAATATATGACCTACACATGTCCAAAACCTATTTTATGGGTGTATTTCGAACCATTATCATCATATCCTAGAAACACATCAAAGTGGGACCATTAAAATCCGAAACTCATTCTAAAATAATGTAACATTTTCTTACTTTCCAAGAGTGCCCCTCCTCTCCTCTTATAAAACGCCCCCACCTCTACCTCCTTACCCACACTCCCAAAGCCTTTGGCTTGGATTACCCCTGCCCATTTTGTCTCTCCACTTCCCTCTATTAATCCTTCAAGCCTCACATTGGTCATAAGTCTTCCCAAATAATCCATTGAGCTCAAACCAAAGGGAGTTACCCGATTTTAAGGTAATGTCTTCTTTTGAGTCCTTTTGTTTTATTTTTCTTCTCCAACCCCCTAAACTCTTTTTATTCTTTTCTTTTGTAAAAACTCCAGTATCTTAAATATACTAGTATTTTTTTATAAGAAGGATTCGAGCTACACTTACACACACCTACATCTAATGGTTAAAGAACATACTGTTTCCGTGGATGGTGAATTTCTGCCTCCCGAAACGATGATTGTTCAACATTCTTTTAACACCTTCAAAGGTGGACATTAAGATGACACTATATTTATATATGATATATAATATTTTAATGTTTTCCTTAATCTTCTGTATTTTTAATTTTGAGCATACCTTTATGGTTTCCATTATGGGTATACGTGATATCTTCATTTAAGGAAGTGCGGACTACCACCCCCTCAAAGTGATTTGATTCGTTAATGCCATAAGTGGGACGTATAAAGGATGGATTTAAAGTTATTATATATTATTTTATACTGGAATTATAATATACCTCTATATCATTATTATTTCTTTCCATTAAAGTATGAGATAGAAATGAAAGTAGCGTTCATGCGTACGTACGGCTTACCGTCTCCATGAACGGTGCATTTCATTTCTTATCCCCAAATGTAATGTACTATTATAAGTACATGTATATAATGGATATATATGATGAATGATACATCTAAATGATGCATATAATTCTGGAATTAAAATATACAAACCTATCATTTAGTTTTAATTCCATTAATATGACAAAGAAATGAATGTAGCGTTCATGCGTACGTACACCTTACCGTCTCCATGAATGGTGCATTTAAAATCTTACCTCTAAATGATTATGTAATATTATAAATACATTTATATACTGGATATATATGATATATATGATATATACATCATGATTACAATTCTGGATATAATGGATACATGGAAAACTTGTAATTATAAAGGGTTTATTTTTCACTCAAGTACTAATGACCGTTATTAACATAAATAATTACAGAGTGTTCATGAAATGGAATTAAGTGATATAAAAGGAATAATGAACTTTAAAAATGTACTTAAACAAGTAGAAAATAACTCAAGTTTATTATTCAGGAGATTAAAGAACGACCGAGTCAACTCAGACCCGAGGTAAGGGACTTCTTCTCAATCTCCTTTCATTGAGGCATATTTCATTTTATACACAACTTTCATTTATACGGTGTATAAACCCCTTTGACTTTTACTTTTATTTAAAAGGAATATTTTTATACGAAGCGTTTTACTAAACGACAAAAGGGAATGTTTTTGTCGTACGTATGCGGTGACAACGACTTCTCTACCGCCGCGAGTATTATTTGGTCTTTGACTTCCTCAATAAGCCGTAATGTTTTTAAAATAAAATAAATATCATATACTTTTTATGTATTTTGGTATTGAAAATGGATTTGATAAAGGATTCTATTATGTCAATATATTTAAATGATATATTCTGATTGAAATGTTGAAATGTTATCATTCCTTTATATTGTTTTTATGTTTTATGATTTTATATTGGTACTTGGACATTTGATGGGTGGTTATGTGATAAACCATATGACGGGTGGTGCCGTAAATACCAGGACGGGTTGTTACGTTATAACCTCCAATGCATTGGGTATGGAAGTCGGTCGTATGGCTATTCCATTAAGTATGTATGGAAGTTGGCCGTATGGCTATTCCATTAAGTGATATGTGTGGAAGTTGACTGTATGGTTATTCCACTTAAGTATGTTTATGTCCCAAGTTACCTTTATATATTATGTGTTCTTTATATGGGTTTTATGGTAATCCTTTGGTTACAAAAAGTTAAGTAATGATATTTTATTCAGTGAATAGTTTTTACTACTTCATGAAGGTGAAGGTATTACTTTGATAAAGTTATACATGGTTTACCTGATGTTTGAAAAACTAACAGTTTTCATTCATTGTGTATCCCTTACTGAGCTTTTTATGCTCACCCCATGTTTTTTTGAAATTTTTTTCATAGGACTTAATGTGGAATAGGGTCAAGTATGGGATAAAGGGAAAGTCATGCTATATAAAACATGGAACTAGACATGTTTATTTTTAAGAGTTTTTATTTTATGGAATCTTAGTAGAAGTGTCTACTTTGTAATATTTTGAGATGTAATAGTTATGTTCTAATTCTATAAAACTCTAAACCTGAAAAGATCCTCAATGTGAATTATTCATTTAATTCAATATTAAGTAATGTTTAAGGCCGAGGCCATAAAGTTGGTATCAGAGGTCAGTTTAGACAACTTTAATAGTTAGGAAAGTGTTAAATTATAATATGATTGAAATGATATAGCATTTACGGATTACCATGTTTCTTCGCCTAAGATATTTCTATGTACAGAATGGTTTTCCGAAGAGGAAACAAAGAAGCTATGTTGGGACGACATCAGGAGGAAGACAACCTTCCAAATCAGCAACCTAAGATGGTCGGAATTGGAACTGAACAGTTTGTTGCAGTGATGGCATAGTTGACTCAGGCTATAAATGGTGGTGGTATCCATGCACGAGATCATCCAGATTAATCGCAGAGGAACATGTCAGTGGTAGAGCATTTCATGAGGCAACATCCCCCATCATTCAGAGGATCATCTGACCCCGTGCAAGCTGAAGGGTGGATTAAAGCACTGGAGAAGATTTGTTGATGTCATGGGGTGTTCAAAACATCAAAAGGTTAGTCTTGCTATTTACCGTTTTGAAGGTGAATCTGATCAGTGGTGGTCGCTGGTAAAAAAATATCAGGGATAGTGATGAGATTGAGGATCTTCACTAGGACGAATTCAAAGGTATGATTCTTGAGAAGTATTTTCCTAAGGCTGTTCGACTTAGGATGGAAAATCAATTCTTGGAATTGAGGCAAGAGGAAGACTCCGTGCCTGCCTATGAAGCAAAGTTCACTCGATTGGAAAGGTATGCTCCAAACTTCATACAAGATCAGGATAGTAAAATAAACCATTTTTACTCAGGGTTAAATCCAAAGTATCGAAGGGATTTAGCTTCTCGTGAGTTCAAAAGTTATGAAAAACTTCTTCGATGTGCGGAGAAGGTGGAAATGGAGTTTGTCGATGATCAGGTGTTCTATGAAAAACAATAGAATAAGAGGTCTAGTTGGCAGGAAAAGGGGAAGAATTCATCAAAGAAGAAAGGAGGTAAGAAAACCAAATATCCATCCTGTGAGAAGTGTGGTAAAATGCATCCTGGATAATATTTATCCAAGTCTAGTAAGTTCTTTCAGGGTGGTAAGTCCCATAATATTTATCGTAACTATAAAGAAGATGATCAAGTAGGCAATGAAAAGCCAATGGTAAGATGTTTTAAGTGTAATGAAATGGGTCATTATGCAAACGAGTGTCAAACGAAGAACTAAACTGGGGGAAAGCAGCCAAACTACAAGCAGAAAGGGGTGGTGAAATCCTTTTCAACAACTTCAGCAGATCTTGGGCCATCGAATGAAGTGGTATCAGGTACACTGTTTGTTTGTTCAGATTATTCCAATGTGTTTTTTGATTCAGGGTCTACACACTCTTTCATTTCTGAGAAGTTTTCTAGTAAATTGGAAATTCCATCTCAAGATATGAACCCTGAACTTATGGTAAAAACACCCGGAGGGAACGTTGAGACAAAAAGGAATTATAAGAACCTTCATATCCTTGTGTATGGAAATAATCTACCAGAAAACCTAATTGTTTTTCCTCTAGTAGAGTTTGATGTTATTTTGGGCATGGATTGGCTTTCTGTTTATCATGCTAAGATTGACTGCAGATCTAAAATGGTTTCTTTTCAGAAGGATTTTCAGTTTGTGTACAAGAATGAACCCTTGATTTTGATAACATATCAGGAAGTTGAGAAACTAGTAAAAGATGGAAATGAATGTTACCTTGCACATATTGTAGAAAATAAAGGAACTGTTCAGATTAATGATGTGTCAGTGGTAAATGAGTATCTTGATGTTTTTCCTGATGAGTTGCCTGGTATTATTCATGATCGGGAAGTTGAATTTACTGTTGACTTAGTTCCGGATTCTAAGCCAATTTCAAAACCCCCTTATCGAATGGATCAAGTTGAACTTTTAGAGTTAAAGAAGCAATTTCAGGAGTTATTAGATAAAGGTTTCATTTGACCTAGCACATCACCAGGGGGTGCTCCTGTCTTGTTTGTTAAAAAGAAAGATGTCTCAATGAGACTTTGAATTGATTATAGAGCCTTGAATAATATTACTGTTAAGAACAAGTATCCTTTACCTCATATCGATGATTTGTTTGATCAGCTCCAGGGAGCTCAGAATATTTCGAAGATTGGCTTGAGGTTGGGGTACCATAAGTTGAAAGTAAAAGAAGTAGACGTTCTGAAGACTACGTTCTGTACTAGATATAGCCATTATGAATTTTTAGTTATGCCTTTTGGGTTAACTAATGCACCTGCTATATTCATGGACCTTATGAATATAATTTTCCATGAGTTCATGGATATGTTTGTGGTTGTTTTCATTGATGATATTTTGGTGTTTTCTAAAAGTAAAGAGGAGCATGAAATTCATTTAGGGTTTTCTTGAAAACCTTAAAAGAAAAGAAACTATATGGAAAATTCAGAATGTGTGAGTTTTGGTTTCAACAAATTTCTTTCATGGGTCACATTGTTTCAAAATATGTCATTACTGTTGATCCTTATAAAACAAAAGTTATTGAAGAATGGCCAAGACCCAAAAATGTAACCAAGATCCGTAGTTGTCTTGGTTTGGAAGGTTACTACCGAAGATTTGTTGAAAAAAATTTCATGGTTATCTAGTCCAATGACTAAGCTAACTCGGAAGGGTTTTAAGTTTATTTGGACAAAAGAATGTGATGATTGTTTTCAGGAGTTGAAAAGAAGATTGGTGAATGCTCCAGTTTTGACACTTCCTTCCAGGAATGGTGAGTTTGTTATATACAGTGATGCTTCGTTGTAGGGACTTGGTTTTGTCCTTATGCAGAATGATCAGGTAAATGCTTATGCTTCACGTCAGTTGAAAACTCATGAGGTAAATTACCATACACATGATTTGGAATTAGCTGTTGTTGTTTTTGCTTTAAAAATTTGGAGGCATCATTTGTATGGAGTAAAGTGTGAAATATATACTGATCACAAAAGTTTAAAGTATATATTCACTTAGAAATAATTGATCATGAGACAGCGGAGATGGCTGGAATTAATCAAGGATTATGATTGTACAATTCACTACCATCCGGGAAAAGCAAATAAAGTGGCTGATGCTTTGAGTCGAAAAAGTAATGCTTCATTAACCATGCTACATTTGGAACGAGATCCTTTGGTTTTTGATTTGATGAAATTTGGCATAGAAGTTGTTGGTGTAGGAAGTTCTTCTATTTTGTTTTAGGTATCAGTGACATCTTCTCTATCAGACAGAATCAAGCAAGCATAGAAGCAAGACTGTGAGTTGCAGAAAAAGGTAGAGATGGTTCAGAAAGGTAAGTTTCTTGAATTCAACATTGATAATGATTGTGTTTTGAGATTTGGTAAGAAAGGAAAGCTGAATCAAAGGTTCATTGGACCATATGAAATTCTGGAGAGAGTTGATCAGTTGCTTACCGAGTGGCTTTACCTTCGAGTTTATCTCAGGTACACAATGTTTTTCATGTTTCGATGTTGAGGATGTATATGCTAGATCCATCTCATGTTTTGAGTCCAGAGGTAGTTCAGTTGGAGGAGAATCTCTTTTATGAAGAACAACCAGTCTAGATTCTTGACCGAAGAGAGCAAGTATTGCGAAATATGGTAATTCACCAGGTAAAGGATTTATGAAAAAACCATATGGTTGAAGAGGCAACGTGGGAATCTGAAAATGCTATGAGGGATAAATACCCCCACTTATTTTGATAAGTGAATAAAATTGCGAGGACGCAATTCCCAAAAGGGGGGAAGGATGTAACATCCCAGGTAAATAATGAATAAAATATTTTCATATTTATTAATATTTTCGAATTAAATATTAATTTTACTTTAAAGGGGTTGCTATGTTCGATTGCGTACTCGATACGCAACGATGAGTTTCATTGAAAACATATGTTGCACACTAGTAATATAATAATATTATTTTAAATGGTAGTTAACATGTAGCCGTTGTATTTGCGGGAATGGATAGAAATAACTAAAATATGATTATATATGTTTTTTAAATGTTTTTAAATTTATCCAATAAACGATAAAGGCTTAAAATACGGAAAGAATTTAATTTTAGGCATTTATACCCTAATTTTCACTAAAGGTTCACTTATAACCTTTTGATGGTGAACCGTCATTAAATATAGTTTTGATCACTCTTATAAATTCTATTGGACCAAATATAACTCTTTTTTAGAATCGGGACATCAAAATTTACTTTGTCTAAATTTTTGGTATTTTTCCGATAAAGTTCATTTTTTTAATGAATAGTGTAAAATGTTGTATTTTAATTCAAATAATCTTTTTAATATAATTTGTTAATATGATTATATAATCTTTTGAGTTGGTTTTTAAGTGCAATTAGAATATATTTTTACCATTTAATCCAATAGTGGTCGTTGGAATTAATTTCACTTTGAAATCGGACATAAACTACTGTCAATCTTTTGATACTTATTGTTTCATAAAAACACGCTATTTTTCATGACAGCGGGAATTAATTATTAAATTAATTAATGTGACTTATATGTTTTGAATTTTGTAAAATAAAATTCATTTTTGAATTCGGAATATCAAATATAGCTTAGGGTGAATTTTTGGTATTTTTCTGAAAAAACTTCAATTTTTTATGAATAGTGAAACCAGTAAGTGGTACTTATAAAAACAGATTTTTCATTTAAATGAAATTTTACCACTTCTCTGTTTTGAATTTCAAAAATCTTGACATACATGGTTGTCATTAAAAAGTAAAATTTGGTTCAATGGGATTCAAATAACTTTTTGGTGAATAGTAACTTATTATGTTTTTAATCGCGATTATAGGTAATTAGTGTAGTTTAAGGTAAAAATAATGTTTTAATAATATGTGATGAGCTTGACACATGTCCTACCCTAATATTATGTGTCATGGCCGACCAAGACAATCCATTAGTCAACTTGGGGACCCCATGGAGCCACTTTGGTTGGGAAATGACATAAATAACTTTTTATTAAATGTTAAAGTAAAAATGACACAAACATGCGATTTTTTACTAAAAAAATTTTTACATGGGGTTATACAAGTATTATTGTTGACTATAAATATTAATTAGAAAGATAAAAATATTTCCTACCTCATGATATTTTTTTATAATTTTTAGACAATAAAAAAATTAAATTATTTATGACATCATGATGATGCAGCGATTACCTCATTAATAAAGTATTTAAATAAAATGGAAAGATAATGTAAAATATATGACCTACACATGTCCAAAACCTATTGTATGGGCGGATTTTGAGCCCTTATCACCTTATCCTCGAAACACATCAAAGTGGGACAATTAAAATCCGAAACTCATTCTAAAATAATGTAACATTTTCTTACTTTCCAAGAGTGACCCTCCTCTCCTCTTATAAAAGGCCCTCACCTCTACCTTTTTACCCACACTCCCAAAGCCTTTGGCTCGGCCAACCCCTTCCCATTTTTCCTCTCCACTTACCTCTATTACTCCTTCAAGCCTCAATTTGGGTAGAAGTATTCCCAAGGAATCCTTTGAGCTCAAACCAAACGGAGTTACCAGATTTTAAGGTAATGTCTTCTTTTGAGTCCTTTTGTGTTATTTTGCTTCTACAACCCCCTAAACTCTTTTTATTATTTTCTTTTTAACAAATCTAATATCCTTAATATACTAGGATGTTTTTATAAGAAGGATTTGAGATAGACTTACACAAACCTATATCTAATGGTTAAAGAACATACTGTTTCCGTGGATGGCGAATTTCTGCCTCCCGAAACGATGATTGTTCAACATTATTTTAACACCTTCAAAGGTGGCCATTAAGATGACACTATATTTATATATGATATATAATATGTTTATGTTTTCCTTATGCTTATGTATTTTTCATTTTGGTCATACCTTTATGGTTTCCATTATGGTTAAACGCGATATCTTCATTTAAGGAAGTGCGGACTACCGCCCCCTCAAAGTGATTTGATTCGTTAATGACATATGTGGGACGTATAAAGGATGGATTTAAAGTTATTATATATGATGTTATACTGGAATTATAATATACCTCTATATAATTATTATTTCTTTCCATTAAATTATGATATAGAAATGAATGTAGCATTAATGCGTACGTACGGCTTACCGTCTCCATGAACGGTGTATTTCATTTCGTATCCCCAAATGTAATGTACTATTATAAGTACATGTATATAATGGATATATATGATGAAAGATACATCTATATGATGAATATAATTCTGGAATTAAAATATACATACCTCTCATTTAGTTTTAATTCCATTAATATGACAAAGAAATGAATGTAGCGTTCATGCGTACGTACGGCTTACCGTCTCCATGAATGGTGCATTTCATTTCTTACCTCTAAATGATTATGTAATATTATAAATACATGTATATACTGGATATATATGATATATATGATATATACATCATGATTACAATTCTGGATATTACGGATACATGGAAAACTTGTAATTATAAAGGGTTTATTTTTGACTCAAGTACCAATGACCGTTATTAACTTAAATAATTACATAGTGTTCATGTAATGGAAATAAGTGATATAAAAGGAATAATGAACTTTAAAAAGGTTATTAAACAAGTATAAATTAACTCATGTTTATTATTCAGGAGATTAAATAACGACCGAGTCAAGTCGGTCCTGAGGTAAGGGACTTCGTCTCAATCTCCTTTCATTGAGGCATATTTTGTTTTATACACAACATTCTTTTATACGGTGTATAAAACCCTTTGACTTTTACTTTTATTTAAAAGGAATATTTTTATACGAAGCGTTTTACTAAATGACAAAAGGGAATGTTTTTGTCGTACTTATGCGGCGACAATGACTTCTCCGCCACCACGAGTATTATTTGGTCTTTGGATTCCTCAATAAGCCATAATGTTTTTAAAATAAAATAAATACCATATACTCTTTTATGTATTTTGGTATTCAAAATGGTTTTGATAACAAATTCTATTATGTCAAAATATTTAAATGATATATTGTGATTGAAATGTAGAAATGTTATCATTCCTTTATATTGGTTTTATGTTTTATGATTTTATATTGGTACTTGGACATTTGACGGGTGGTTACGTGATAAACCATATGACGGGTGGTGTCGTGAATACCAGGACGGGTGGTTACATTATAACCTCCAATGCATTGGGTATGGAAGTCAGCCGTATGGCTATTCCATTATTTATGTATGGAAGTTGGCCATATGGCTATTCCATTAAGTGATATGTGTGGAAGTCGACTGTATGGTTACTCCACTTAAGTATGTTTATGTCCCAAGTTACCTTTATATGTTATGTGTTCTTTATATGGGTTTTATGGTAATCCTTTGGTTACAAAAAGGTAATTAATGATATTTTATTCAGTAAATAATTTTTACTACTTCATGAAGGAGAAGGTATTACTTTGATAAAGTTATACATGGTTTCCTTCATGTTTGAAAAACTAATAGTTTTCATTCTTTGTGTATCCCTTACTGAGCTTTTTATGCTCACCCCAAGTTTATTGAAATGTTTTTCACAGGACTTAATGTGGAATTGGGTCAAGGATGGGATCAAGGGAATGTCATGCTATATAAAACATGGAACTAGACATGTTTCTTTTTAAGAGTTTTTATGTAATGGAATCTTACTAGAAGTGTCTACTTTGTAATCTTTTGAGATGTAATAGTTATGTCCTAATTCTCTAAAACTCTAAACCTGAAAAGATCCTCAATGTGAATTATTCATTTAATTCAATATTATGTAATGTTAAAGGCCAGAGCCTTATACAGCATGGTCCCGGGGGACTAGTTTTGACAGAGGATCCGAAATTTCATAAATGAATTTTAAACCATCCATCCATGTCACTATTAAGGAAACAGAAAAGGAAGGTGTAGAATAACGAATGAGGTTTAAGATTTCCCCAGAGTCCAACATTGAACATAATGGGTGGAAATTATTTTAGAACTGTAAATGTGTCCTTTAAATATGTGAATGAATGTAAGATTTATTTGATGAAACAAACATCTCATCATTATATTTATTTCATGGATGTACTATAATGTATAGACACCTCCAAAAGAATATCTGGTGGGATAAAATGAAGAGGGTTATTGTAGATTATGTGTATTTTTATGTGATTTAAACAAATTCATCTAATATGTTATATTTCTAAGGGGGTTATACAACCATTAAACATACAATAATTTAAATTACAAAACATCACCAGTTATTTCATCACAGGACTCCCCAAGACATCTAAAGGAAATAACGCTATTTGGGTTATAGTTGATCACCTTATGTTGTTAGAAAATTTTATATATATTAGATAATTTATCTCACTTGATCAATTTATTATAGTTTAGAGTAAGAAACTGGTAGTAATTCAAGGATTACAACTCTCAAATTTTTCTTATTGTGATTTGTGGTTTACATTGTGGATCTCGAGAAGTATTCAGAAGTATTTAAATATAGAGTTGAGATTTGACATAGGATATCATCCTCAATAATATGGTCAGTTTGAAATAAAAATATAAATTCTATAAGGTGTACTAATGGATTTCACTGTGTATTTCAATGGATATTAAGATCAACAATTCCTATGGTATAATTTTATTACAACAACAGATTTTAATCATGAGTTATGATGGCTCTATATGAAGTACTATATAGAATGATATGTGGAGCTGAAATATGTTGGAATAAATTTTGGAAAAAATCTATTGAGAACTAAAATATCTGATGAAAAGGAATGTAATTTTATAACCTCTTAGCATCACATCTTGGAAACTCATGGTCTTCGAAAATTTATATCAATATTGTTTTGGGGGATCTGGAGTTAAAATATGAGGACAATGTCTTCCTTCGAATATATACATGATATAAAGGTATAAGATTCAAAATGAAGGAAAAAATGAGCCCTATTTGTTTTCATCCATTTTAGATTATTGATTATATCGGGAAGGTATCTTACCACTTTGTGAATCCACCGAACCTCCCCAAACTACAGATATTTTCCATATTTCTCTTTTGAAGACGTTAAAAATTGATCCTTTGATGTATTGAACTCCAAGGTTATACCAATGGATCATGATATTTATTATATTGATAATCAAATTTAGATTAATATTTAAAAATATAAACTACAATGAAATAATCCTAAAAATCTGGCCAAAAAACTGTTGTTAAACCAAAAGTTTGAAGATGTTGTGTGGGAACCTGAGTATGTGATGTGATAGAAGTATCCTTATTATTTTGTATCCGAGTAACTTAATTTTGATGGAAAATAAATATAACATGGTATAATCTAACATGATAAGATTTAGCAATATATATTTATCATTAATTAAATTCAAATAGTTTTACAAATTTTTTTATAGGAATCATGGTACTTAGATGAACTATGATATACTATTAAATGATTAATTTTAAATGTGATTGTCATCACATAGTCATTGAATTTGAGAATACCAATTGGAGTTACTAAATTATATAAAATATTTATAAAATTATTCCTTAATGAAAATTTATTTATTAATTATTAGGAAATAAGTACGTATATTTTAATAATAAGAATAAAATCATACAATACGTAATTTTTTCAAGAATTGATTTTTATTCAAAATTATGTATTGCTATTAAAATACAATATATTTATCACTATAGATAAATTGTGAAATTAATTGATAATTTATACTACCAAATTAATAATCATTTATAAATATATTATTAATATGTTTTTAATGAAGACAAAAGAATTTGAAGGAAAAAAGTGATATTTTTCATAATATTATTTTTATTTTGATTAATTTACATTATCTTAATAAAATTAATTAATCACTATTTATGAATTATTTTATTAAAAAAATCAATAATATATTCAATAAAATCAAACAACATTTTTCTAATTTTTTTACCGTAAAAATAATTAGGAAAAGATAATAATTATACAGAAAATTTTATTTTCAATAAAAATGATTTTTACGCATTTTTTGTGTGGATGTGAGAATTTATTACTTCCACTTCAGGAATTGAATATTTTAAAATGGATTAAATATTTATAAAAATAATTTTTTTTTTATTATTTCCAAATTAATTTTTATTATAATGAATAGATGCCATGGTAAAAATCATGCGACTGTGGTATGGGTTAAAAGGGTTTAAATGGGGTTTAACCTAAACGATAAGTTTTAACATAAAAAAAACACACTTGAATAAATCTAGTTGGTTGATTTTATTTCAACCATAAACTTACTGTCATTGAATCTTTCCAAATTTGTATCCACTTAAATTGATTAATATATATATTATATTATAATTATTCAGGTATATAGATGTTTTCCACCCACCTAACTTATAAAAGGGAACCGTCTATTCTCACATATCCACCTACACATGAACAATATAGTTTATAAAATCCTTATCCAAACCACTTCCCATCCATACTACTCGTGAACTATATGTTTTTTTCACACCAAATGGCCATCTAAATAATTCTTAAGGTGTAATCCAATGTATGATACACAAGGAAGAGGTAATATAATTAATGAAGCTATTACAACTTTATTTCTTCTCCCACCTCCACCAAATATTAAATAAGATTATTAAAATAATTAAATAATCATATTTATAATACTAAAATGTTTTTATTATAATTTTATATCCATTATATGTATCAATTCGGTCCTTTAATAAATAAAAACATTACTTATGTGTAAATACAGAATATCGCCTCCAAGAAGTGTTATGTTAAATATTTCAACACCATAACACATGACTAGTTTTAAATATGGATATAATGTATATATATAAATTTTATAATATAATTAGGATTTTCTAAATAAAAAATATTATATACCTTTTTACCTAACAATCTATTGTAAAATCATAATTTGGGTCATGCGTATGTTTGGAATAACAACTCAAGGAAGAGATGTGATTTATTTTTCATATTATCCATAAATAGTTTGTAATATATATAGTTCTATTAATATATATGATATTTATTATTTTATTTTTATTCTATAAAGTTAAGTCATTTTCTATCTTTATTTAAATTATTTTTTTTGGAAAATGAATACATTATCCATGAGTACGTATGGACTACCATCTTCATGAAGCGATGTATTACATTTTTCATCATTGTCTTGAACAAATTGTTATAAAAGTGTATATTATGAATAAATTTAATATTTATGAAATGATTAATACTTTATAGAAGATAAAACCTTGATTAAGGTAAAAGTTATAGAACTGTTGAATTGAAACATTCATGGTAAATATAACAATTAACACCCCAAATGTTGATTTTAATGAAGAATTGTTAACAAATGGGTATTTGGAAATTATAAAGAATGATATATTTTATATTGAATATGAATTTTAATCTTGTGTATATTTATAATAAATATAAATTTATTATATATTTGGTCAAAAATAAGTATGATGAAATTCAGAACATAGGGGAAGGGTTAAGGTTACAATCTCATTTTTTTGGGATTGATTATATTAAATTTTCAATGATTGAAATTATATAATACTTATATTTTTAACTCCATATATTTTATCTTCCTATCATCATTTATGGGTTTTGTGTTTTATTTAAATTATCTTTTCTTTGGTTCTTACCATGATTAGAAAAAAAAATCTATGAAAATCAGCCTTATTTCCAAAATTGTTTCGGAAATCGGTTTAATCCATATCAATGTTTTCAAAATTTCCACGTGGATGTATTTACCTCTACAAAAAATATTTAAAAACTTAATTTGAACTACCTTTTACGTTATTTACATAAAATTAAAATGAATCTTTTCAATGGTTTTACAAAGAAAATAATATTCCCATTTTTTAGGTATTTTATTTTTTAAAAGATAATAAAATAAAGGTGAGGTTTTCTTTTAAATTTAAAATAAATTTTTAAATGATTTTATAAATGATATTTTCTATCTATTTCAACATACTTTAAGGATTTTTATTCTTAAATAGGGATATTCTGTTATTATACAGTTCACTTTCTTTCTATGTTTGGATTTGTTTGATGTTGTTTTAAGGATGAATTCCTAAAACTCATTTCTTTCCCATGGGTTAATTGTGATATGATAAAATTATGTATGTTTATAACACTTATATTTTATCACACTTATATGTTTTCATTATTTTATGGTTGGTACCGATATTATATATTAATCCAATTAATTGGGTAATGATTGATGTCTTATGAAATAATTTGAACTGGAATGAGGAGTGAACCCAATAAAGTAATATATTCTATCCACTATGACAGTCTGAGATGTGATCCAAGAATATATATATGATGTAATGGGGAGTGAAACTAATTCAATATGGGAATATATACACTATTATTATCATCCCAGGGATCTTTAACAATATAAATGATTATATATACTTGTTTTCAAGAAAAAAACATCTATTTTAGGATTAATATATGCATTGATGGATCATGATATATTACTAATTATTTTCCAATATTATGACCCATGTATTTTGTTTATGAAAAAACCTTATTCTACAACTCATAATGTAAGTTTTATGGTGATTCGGGTTTGTTTTAAAAGTCATGATCATGTTATCTTACCTTTATACTTATCTTGTGCTCCCTTACGATCATCTATTGATCTATATCATGTTTACACTTTCTGAGCATCTGATCTCACCCTTTATTATATTTATTTTCCCTATGTTATAAAAAAGGTATTAAATATTTTATGTCTAAAAATGGTACTATGTGAGAATAAGTTTTATGGGGATATTGCTGATAATTCATGAAATAATGTTTTATTTATATATATTAAAAAAAATCTTTTACATTTCTATATAATTTATTACTGTGAGACATATTGAATATTTATCTAAATTTCATTAATATTTATTTATGTTATTATTGGGTTCCATAAGTAGTTTTAGATGAAGTAAAAAAGTTCGAATGGAATATGTTGTTTTATAGAAGGTATTTCTCATATCAAGATAAAGTAGATCAAGTTACATAGGGTGTGATTGTGACCGAGTAATTATAGATTTCTAATGTTTTTTCATGAATCATCATACTAGTTATGTTAAAATAACTTTCATATTCACCGTAAGATTGTAGTTTTGGTAGGATAAATTATGAGCAATCATAGGTAATTTTATCAAATTTTTATTCCCTCAGAAATGTGAAAAGTTATTGGAAGCAGTTACCTGGACAACCCCCCCCCCCCCCAATATAAGTGGGGTGGTAAAACATTCCCATGTATATCATATTAATTAGTATGTGTTAGTGGTGAGTTGGAGAACTATATATATAGAGTCCTTAGGGAAAAAGGAAGGTATTCATAATCCGAAATGATGGTATATAATTTTGACAAAAGGAAAATTCTTGAAGGATACATGTACTACCACTTATGGGCCATTGCAATGGGATAGATTATGGTAGGAGTTTTTATGTATAAGGATGGAATATATTATTTCATTAGTCATAGTAGGGTTTAGGAACTGGGTACCCCTGTAACTCATATGTTTCGTTCCTTGAATGAAAATTATATCGTATTCTCTAATGTATGTACGAATAAAGTTATAACCACATATTTATATCGGTGTTGTTGTTTTTTAATTGTTTGTTTTTTTATTATTATTTTTTGCCAATATTCCTTTTCTAGAGAATCATATTGAATGAAAATCTAGGGGACTTGAACTATAGGGTGTAAGATTAGTGTGTTGGATGGGGTGTAGATTCATCCTGGTTTTAGATTTTGATTCCATGGGGGTGTCATGGTGTTTAAAACTTCTAGGTGACTTTGTTCTATATTTGATATTCATCAGAAAATTCCAGTATCCTGAGATTTTGTGCTTATGATTCATTAGGTCTCAACCCATCATTGGATTCTATATGGTGGTGTAATTGTTTATATATATTTCCCCTAACACCTAACATACAAATTTCTATGATCATCAAACATTGTCTTTTCCTTGATAGGGAAATCATTGGACATCATTGTTATATTATCCATGATTTCATACACTACATCATGGATTTTAGAAGTTGTATGTAGACTAGTCTTAAAGTTTATCATAATTTACTCCCATTTCCATTCTCATAGCGGAAGTGGTTTGATTTCTTCTATCGAATTTTGATTCTTTATTTATATACTAATGATAAATGTATCTAGAAATAAACCTTGTGATATACTTTTCATGAAAGGAAAATAATATTGGAAATAAAAATAATGATACATCTTCATGTCTCTTTGATATAAAACACATTGAGAAGAATAATACACTTTTCATTTCATATTCCCTTATATGATTGCAATGAAAATACATCCATGTATGAACAAGAAGGATGGAGTTTCATAGAACCATCCTTTGAGTATTTCCCCACCATAGATTATCTCTCCAATCAATATACAATTAGAATCATATTAATGCAATTCAATGAAAAATTCCATAACAGGTGATATTGTATTGATAAGGTGATGGTGAATGGAACATCAAACCTCAATCACATCAAATTGAATTTTGACCATAAGAGACATCAACCACAATTCTTCTTTAACCTCTTAGAACATCAATGGATAAATCATCACACTAAGGGAATTGGCAATTATGTTTCCGATATTTGGAATGTATTGAATATCAAAATCTAAATATTGAATATATTTCACCCACCGACACTACATCAAAACAAAATATCATTTATAATATATTTCTTTATGTATTTTATTATCAGAATAGTATATAAAATGATTTGTGACAATTTATAATATTAATTTTTAAAATATTGAAAATTAAAAGATTGAAAGAAAACATATGTTGATGCTCGAGTTCAACTGTGACATCATAAATTAGTTTATACATGCTTTTTCCATCACTGGAAAGTCTTTGTTCATGTTACACAACACATCTTGAGTGGATCCATGGTATACAACTAAAGTAACAATGAACAAGAGAGTCTGAAAAATTAACTTTTTATTATTAGTAAAAAACAAAAGAAAACATACAAGGATTCTCCCAACATAGGGAGGACCGAAAAGATGGAGTCCAAGTGAATGACCCCTGAAAATAATCTTATAGTAATTAGGTAAGGACCCCAAAATGGTGTTTACAATAATGTTCTCATATAGAGCCTATTTATTGGATAATGAATCAGATATAGAATTTTGTTCTCCCCAAGAATGACTAACTAGAATTCCTTGATTAAAAAGTTGTCTTAATTTTAAGAAAAGGTAATCTTTAACCCGTAGTTATATATCTTTTTCTTGAAGTATCCCATCCATAATATTGGAATATGATTCTAATTATATGATCTAAATATTATAAATTCTATACAGCATAAGACTAGTAACTATAGCTCTTGCCTCCAATCCAATTGAATTACCTGACCCATAAAAGGAGTTGAATATTTGAATCAAAAAACCCCTAAAATCTCTCACCATCCCACCTACTATCATTTCCCCAAAAATAAATGACTCTTAAACATTCAATTTCATCAACGTGTTGGATTCCTTCCACTTGACATGTCTAGCCTGATTGTCTTGTCAAACTTCATTATTAAAAAAATCATTGGTAGAAACTTTTTTTGTGTAGAATAATACATCAATACCTTTATTAGAGAACTATGTACGACAAAAATTTCCATCAGTTGAACATAGAATAAATGGAGGGATTAATTTTTTCACTCTCTTGATTTGTTCCTAGCCTCTCATGGGATTCGACACAGAGTTGAAAATGCCGCTGCACAAACACTAACCTCCACCCATTTCTACCCAACTCCCCGGAACCAAGACTCCATAAATTCATGTAATTAATCCCCTCATCTATATATATTCATACCATTCCCAAAAAAATAGTAGATCCCATTTTCCCAATCAACATAAAAAATGAACCCCATGTTGATTCATGATTCATAATTTCAAATTACTAACATATTAAGGGAAATACCACACCCTTCATCTATACATTCTCATTTCTATGAAGTGCTGGATTTCTCATTCATAAGAAAATAATGTTTATTTGAAATAGAATCTACCTGAAGAAAATTTCTAATTCTCATTCATCCATACCTCTTCATTCATGAACCATGTTCCTCAAATTGAAACCACTAAATTTACCTGAATTAGAACACGAGAAAACACATTTTTTTGGTTCGTCAACCAGGAATATATTCTTATAAATGTTCATATGATCTGGATTAATAATGAAATTAAGAAAAGACATGAAAATTATTTCCCCCCATAATGAAATATTCAAAAATTGGGAACCGTGGAAAAAAATGATTCCCCAGCCTAGATACACTTCTATAAATTAAATTATCTATGGCTAAAACCCCACCAACCATTTTGTTTTAGCTCCTCCAATATATCAAATATACATCATGAAAATATTTAAAAAATCATATTTCAGCCTATAAATTCATCATATTCATCCCCGCATCTGTCTTTTATTAATCTCACCCATAATAAATTTACTTTAATGATAACTCATTCCAATCTCGCCTACATGTAATGCATTGTTTCCATAACACTATGTAATGTAATACCGCCTTCATCAATAGTCATCTCTGTCCATTTACGAGATTTCTAATGGAATAATATAACTTGTTTAACATCCCATGAAGATTATTCCATTATATTTTCTAGCATGTGATTTCCCCCTTTGATGGCTTGATGATAGATAGAACAGGCAGTGGAACAGAGGTAAGAACACTATTAATCAAATTAATCCTTCCACTAAATGAGAGGAATATATTTTTCAATTATAGTTTTACCCGTGGATCTAGTAGATGATACCATAAAATAGAGCCTTTTTTACTCTTCTATTAGATATCAGGGCTTTGAAAAAGTCCATTTGATGTTTTCACCTCTTTATTAAAATTTTATCATTAATTTTAATGTTGTGACTTATTAATCATTTATTGGAACTGATTACACTTCTCTTCCTTTTATTGACATGATGGCCACTCATATTTTCATATAATTTAATGATTTTAATGAGACTCTTAATTGATCAGTTCATTCTATTAATAATGAATAACATGTCATCATAAAAAACAAAATGAAAAACAACTCCACTCTAAAAACTATTTATAGAAGGTATAATACACCCATCCTCAAATCATAGTTTTATGTTCCTTGAATGAACCTCATGAACCATGAAAAATAGGTTTGGTGAAAAAGTGTCTCCTTGGATAAATCCATATATAGTTTTGAGGAATCCAAATACCCTTCCCATTAAGGATATAGTAGGACACAGGGAAGCATAACATTTGAATAAAATGCCACAAAAACATTAATGGAAGATGAATTTCTTCATGTATTTTATAATGAAACTCTATTCTAACCGATTATAGGCCTTTTCCATGTCCACCTTCATCATAATTATGGATCCAAAAATCATTTTTCAAATCTTATACTATTTATTTTTCAATAACAATATCCCCATGGATAATTCTCCAATGAAAAAAATTATGTTACACCTTAAAAATAAAAATTTTATTAACATAACTAATTTTTATATTAATTATATTGGGATATATTCTATAAGAAATTTTTTAGAAGAAATTTTCCTATATTTATTAAGATTTGTATGGTCGTTCACCTTTCAAATAAGAACAACCTTGTAGGAATAGATAGATCTATTTAGGGCTCCACCTCTAAATAAGTCTTACACCAGCTCCTCCACCTAGGCCTTGACAATATCCCATGATGCCACATAAAAGGCACCTAAGAATCCATCAGGTCTAAGTTCACTTTCCCATTTCATTCTAAACATGGCCTATTTCATTTCTTCTGCTCCAGTATATCTTCAAACTCACCGTTGTCTCTATCAACCAGAAGTCTCAAAATTCATCTCATGAAAAAATATACATCATTAACATTACTTTTCATTTCTCTGTTCAAATTATTTGGTCCATCGAGAAGGTTTTGAAAATAATCTAATTACATCAATTCTCTTAACTCAATATCCTCTAGGAAATATCATTCCTAAAGTTGTATGTTAATCCATTTTGTCAAATTTTTCTCTTACATACACTCCTCAAAATAAGAATTTTTCTCATCCCCCTATTTGAGTAATAGATATCTTCATCTCTCCCAAAAAACCCTCTCTATATTCATGATTATCTCCAACAATATATTTTACTTCTTAGTTAGGGAGATAATCAGGTTATCATTCTAGCTAACATGAAGGCTCTCTTAAAGTTATTAAATGTTCACTCGGATCCCCTCTATACCAGAATGTTCTGAAGGACTTCATTTTTATTTTCATTATGGATAATCCCCCTTTTAAGGGTTGAAGATGAAATCGTACTTGACTCGTAGGCCCATAGAAAAAGGCCTGGCATGACTTGCAAATACATGACCTGAAGGCCCAGAGGCACACCATTCCCAATACATGATCCATAGGCCCAACCCACTAGAACTACCCCTCCCCAACTTTTGCATCATTGATCTCCTAGCTCCCCACGTTATGTTTCTTATCGATAGCATTGCCTCGTACAAAGAAGCCTGGTTCCTGGTCCTGATGGCTGTTGTCATACCCTATCATTCCCCCAATCCGGTTAGTTCTGCATTTAGTGGTTTCTATTCTTGTTTCTCGGATCCTCTCCTAGGGCCTTCTCTATGTGAAATGGGCAACACCATGGTCTCAATGGCCCGAAGGCCTTGTGGCCCAAAGGCCTTTGATGGATCGAAGTCCCTTGAGACCTGTAGGTCGAAACCGGTGGCCCGAAGGCCCAGATCAGGTGAATAGTTCCAGCTGCTACAATACAGAATAGTAACTGCTATAGTACCTGCTACAATACTGTTACAGTATTCCTATAGTAACACTGAAATTTTCCTCCACCTGGTTTTGAACCTAGGTCTCTTGGATGACCAGTAAGAGCCCTTACCACTCGGGTACGAGCTTGTTGGCGGATCCCCTCCATATTGAATTTCCCATATGATCTATTAAAACCCACATATAAACATCCCTTTTTAATCAATGTAGACGTTTCATAAGACTAACCCATGTTTTATACCCCCTCTGTATCTTCCCAAGACCTCATAGTAATCTGTATAAACCCATTGATACACTTATAGTTGGTAGAATAATAACAAAATTTATACCTATGATCCTCATTTAAAATTAGCCAAAGTGGATATTTTTCTATATATAATCAATTAGGATGTGTGATGGTGGACTATTTAAAAGAATCTTTCCCTTGAATATTGGAGATACTCTATTTAAGCCTATGCTAGATTCTCCTTTTCCCTTTTTGATTATTAAACCATGTGTATTTACTTTTGAAGAATCCCATATCATTAAGGACCATAGCTACCCTGAATTATATGAAGTATTTTTGCTAGAGAATGATTCTCCCCATTGTTTCTCTGAAGCCACAAAAATAGTATTAATGTCTCCCCTGAAAACCCATATTTATATTCCTAGATGAAACAATATTAAGTGCTATCATAATTCTATTCTATCAAAAACCACACACTATTCATTTAAAAATGAGAAAAAGAACCAATTACCCATTCAGTTATTTTTTTGTAATATGTTATGAAGAGGCATCCAAAAACTCCATCTAGATACCTTGTTTCAAAAAATATCAAATATGCACGTCATATGGGTTTTCATTCATATAATTAAAAAAAACCACGCTCTTAGCAAAAAATGAAATGTGATCGACACCTTGTTTTGGTTCCAAAATAATGATGATGGAGGAATGATGCCAACAAAAATTGAGTTGAATTTAAGGCATTTATCCCATGTCCTCCCAAGAACCAATCATTATAGATTAGTACATAGATCATTAAGGGGTAGGTAGTTTGGCCAAGCGACCAATGGAATCTATCTTAGAAACTAGACAAATACCTGATGTCTCTCTCTCCATCACCCAAGTGATGAAACCACTATCTATCATAGAATGATCTGTCTTTACTCTATTACGATTTCTAAAACCTATAGAAACATGTTCTTTATACGTGTATTCCACATCCCATACCACTAAAAATCTATTTCATGAGGGATAAAATAACAAAAAAGATTTCAATGGAACCACCTTTAGAAAAATAGAAAGAATATACATATTCTATGTTGAGGTAGAAGAAGAAAAAATATCCTCCATCACCCCTCCAAAGAAAATTAATAATAAGGAGGTCCATTTAAGAATATGGGGATCATGAATCTGAGGAGATAAAACTTGGATGATACAATGATGAGGATGAGGGAACATAGGGAGAAAAAATTTCATGAGTTTTCATAGAATAATATTTAGGATTCTGTGGATTTGTATAGAAAGGGTCAGAGTATGAAGGTGTCATAGACGTCTCAAGGGTTGGGATCTCAGATCATGTGACAAGAATTTGGGATACCTCATCAACATTTGAACACCCCAAAACTTTTTTAAAATCACTTCCGGTGCACGATGAAAAAATAGGGCCCACAAAATTTGACTCTAGAAAGTTCATAACTCAAGGGTTAGGAAGACCCAGTGTATTCTCACATCCATATAGGTGTACATCACTAAGGAAAAATCTACCCACTAGATTTAAAACCATAAAAAAATAATTATTTTCCTATAAAAATACACTAAATTCCCCTAGAGTTGGAATTCCATGAAATCCCTTGGAAAATATTGAAAGAACGCATGTTGATTCCATGTGAAGCCTCCACCAAATATGTTTAAAACTCACAAAGGAATATTCAATGTTAGATACAGTAAAATTCAACTACGAGGAAAGGAAACCAACTAAAGATACTTATTATCCTTATCTAAGAAAATAATAATCCCGAATGGATTCCCCACTAATTTCAAAATAAATGGGTTATACAGTAGAAGAGGGAGACCTTGTAACCTAACCTAAAATTCTTCCATACTTCACTCATTCCCATAGTAGGCTTCCAATGACCACTGAGAAAGTGTGAAACAATAAGAACCACCACACTAATCTAATTCAGACCACACCTTAATTAAATATTCCATAGAGAAACATAAATATAGAAATCATATTATGAAAGAATCGAGACCGCCAATCGATGTTTGAGACACCATGAGTTCACAAACATCTTGAAGATTGTATGGGTGGGTTTCTCATGGCCATGTCTCAACTCAAGTGAAATATTTTAAAAAACAAATGATTCACTGAGATCATCTATCGATAAATCCATTATGGGACATCGATCAAAACTATATGAACTTATTTCATTTTTTAGGAATCAATTTGACTTATTATTGATCCCAAAAATAATTCCGGATCAAAATTTATAGCTATCAGAAGTTAGACTACAAAAAATCGCCATTCTTGGTGGTTTTAGAGAAAAGTATAGAATTGTGTGAAACTTTCCAAAAGTGTGTGCAACTCCTTCATGTTCATGAAACTCGTTTTCATGATAATGGAGACATAAAATGCTTAATTTATACACATATGCATACTGACCTACCAAAACAAACTCACTTACATGAAATCCAACAATGTTGTGGGACACAACAAAAAGTTAGGTGACATAGAAAAATTTGTACGAAACAACAAAAATTCATACAAATATGGTATCAAAAAATCATTTCGGGGTGGGGAAGGGTTACTCTAGGATTGGATTTCTAGATCTCTCACACATAGTAAATGGGATTTCAGGCTTTATGCACCCCCAACTCCCAATATTGTGTGAAATTACATCAGTGAAGACCCCTCAATTCACAAGATTTTTCTTAGAAATTTTAAATAAAATATAACCATTGGGAAAAAAATATTAATGTAAAAATGTTCATGAAACTGAATTTTTATTCATAATGTAATTTTTTACAACATATTATTATAAAGAAACATACTTGTAAGCCATTACTTTCACTAAAGCCATTTTTCCATGCATCTGTAGAGTTACGCTACACAGTGAAAAGCTACAAAGTGAAAAGTTGTGTGGCCCAGTGCGTAGTTTCATGAAACATTACCTAGTTAGGAAAAATAGTGTTCACACACATACACACATGATACTTCATTCCATGGGGAATCTACCCACACACACCCACTTTGGTTCAGTGATGGTTTGTAGTCTCGATCATCTGCCTTGGTTACATCACTTCCATCACTAACCACTATGAAAAATAGAGAGTCACACCATGAAACTTTTGTACCGGGTCAAGGAATTTTTTTGGTTTTGCATTATATATACCTAACATACACCAAATATAGTACCATGAGTCATGATACTCTTATAAACTCCCTAAAATACCATTAGTTAACCTACTCCTCTCACTCTCATTCCCATTCCATGAGTTGATATTCTCCTCCTGGATTTCCTGAATACCTTATGTCTAAATACTCATCAAGAAACTCCTCAAACACAATAACCCGAATCCTATGTCTGGTTGAAGCAGAAGCTTCTCTTACATAAATACCACACCATCTATTTCTTGGAATCTTCCTTTGGGTTTTCCTCACTACATGATGTTAAACTGTAGTATACGCTATATAAAAGGAATAGGATGCCTCCTACAGCACACATGATATTCCTTATGCATCAAGAGTAATATTCATCATGTCTTGATCAGGAGAATAACCCCTTAGTCCTTACTACATGACAGTAAACTACTGTATACACTAAATTGTTAGAATAGGATGCCTCCTATGAAAATCAAGAGATGCCTTATGTTTCTAGTGTAACATGCCTCATTTCATGATTATGACATGACCCCCTTCATCCTCCAACTTGAAATTAAACTGTATTATAACCTATATGATGAGATTATTATGTCTCATATAAATAGAATGATATTCCTTACTTATCTAGCATAAGATACCTCATTTCATGATCATGAGATGACATCCTTTATCCCCACTACATGAATTTAAACTGTGGTATACCCTATATTATTAGAATAGTATGATTCCTTTTAAAATAATGAGATTCCTTATGTGTTATGGATAAGATTCCATTCGTAATTTTCATGATATGACAACCAAATAGCCTCCATGGGCCTCCATCTTAGGTCTATGCCCTAATTATATCCATTGACCCATAAAAAATATTAGATTTCCTCATGACCCAACATGAAGAAGATGAATGGTCATCCCTATCATTAAAGTAACTAATATATCCCTACTACTCCCAAATAGCCCCCATGGGCTTCCACGTCATATGTAAACCCCAAAAATATTCCTCAATTGAGTAGTGGGTCAGATTACCTCTTAAACAGACATGAGGAATAAAGTAAGGTATGCTTAATGAATAATCCTCACTCACCACATCCTTTCAAAATGGCATCAAACGATAACCTTACCATATTTTAGTAACATGGAATTCACTACTAGGAATACAAGATAACGAATGGATGGTGTAACATCCCCTGATATGTCACTCTCATATGGATGAAATGAGATGTTTATGAGACCACAAGAACACCTCCCCATACACTAGAGGTTGTCAACTAGCAGTGGGGTGTGATAAGTATAGTGGTAAATATATACCCCCCTAAATTTAG
The DNA here is from genome assembly GCA_963277665.1 of Viscum album. NCBI lineage: Eukaryota > Viridiplantae > Streptophyta > Magnoliopsida > Santalales > Viscaceae > Viscum > Viscum album. Next base: position 604,595,022 of record OY728125.1, read on the forward strand.
ATTTACAACATAGAAGAAATAATCAATATGAATAATAAATAAATATCAGAGTGTAGAAATAATAGACACAATATTATACTTCAAAAAAACCAATTATAAAAGTCAACTAGATAAACCAGTAAATAATAAAGGAATAATGTAATGATGTGATATTGGAATGTAACTAAATGTCATTCTATATGTATTAAAAATAAAATTCTAATGTACTCAATAAATAATAAAAAGTACCTGGTCCTGAATCCCATGTCGATCCCATCTCTATACATCATCCCATCAATAAATAAAACAATCAACAACAATTTCATTTTCCCTAATCCAAACTTGTATCCTTGTAATATGCTCCAGTACCAAAAAAAATCCAAAATATTGTGTTAGTATAACTATATAAGTCAATAACATCATGTATAAACATAACTATTATGATAATAAGTGTATGTGATAATGCAATAAACAAGAGTATTAATTAATTTAAATAGTTAAATCAATACCACATCAACCTACATCGACACCATCCTAGAATGTCTCTCAGCATGTCTCACAACCACACTCACTAAAAAATATAACCATGGTAAAACATAACCTGACTCGATGATATGTATATATGTCTCTGACCATGTCTCACAACCATGCTAACCATAACCATATAACCAAGGAATAAAACACACAAATTTGGGTCAAAACCATCTATATATGCAGGTCGTCATTTAATGACGACCATGCTTGGTATATACGGAATTCATCATGTCTCAGGTTATATCCCTATATATAATAATTTTAACATGTGTATTAGGGAATATCATAGTATATAAGCATTTTATCATGTGTTGCATGTCATAGCCTGGTATATAAGAATTTCATTATGTGTCTTAGGGTAAAGCCCTGTATATAAGCATTTCAGTATGTGTCTCAGTGAAAATAATGGTATATAACAATTTAAGTATGTCTCATTGAATAGCTTTAAATATAAGTATTTAGCATGAATTCTGGGCTAACACCCCATATATAAGAATTACCTCATTTAAATAAGAACACATCTCATAGTAGATAGGATATCACAACATCACATTATTAGGCTCAAATTTTATTTATGAAAATTACCATTTGACTTCCTCTTACAAATTAAATTTATCATTTGGTCATAGTCAATAACATGATAGTTATATAAATAGACAAGCCACACCATGGTCAATCTATATCATGAAATCACTGAAATATTATGTCATGATAAACACACTTTAATTCATTTAACAATTTCTTTATATAGGGTTATCTCACCTATACGATATCCGTAAGCATGTTCAAATCCAATTTATCCCAAAGGGACTCCAATGTATAATCATGTTCATCATTTAATTAATTTAGGCACACACTATGTCTGTGAAGTTGAAATACTACTCATACATTACAATTTCCAAACCATAGGGTTATGGTTTGGACCACATACCATTAACTGAAAATCAAAGAACACTTCAAACAAGGTTATCCCACATGAATATAGGTGTAGATGATCATAAAAATTTTCATATATCATAAATAATCACAATCAAAACCATAAATGCACACGGTCAAGATAATATACCAAAATGATAAGAGAGCAATGTAAGATAAGAGGAAAACTAAATCAAAACCACTTATCAGGGATCAGATACATGATTGGGACATCTGAATTGGAGGTAAGGCTTCCAAAATCACATGGAGGGTCATTGTAGGTTGATAGGATAAATTTATATATGAGTTAGAATTAAAAATCTACCTTACAACACACATAAAAACTGTTGGTTGGGATTTTCATGGCGTGAAATATATTAACAGATTTTCAAATTCATTTTAGTGGGATACACTGAAAACAACATCACCTAAATTTTTTTATTATTATGATAAAACAATTCTTTTTTGAAAGGTGGTTCCTAGATCAAAGACCAAGACACAATTTATTCAATAAAAACAATTACAAAAGTCTGAAGGAGAGGATTTTACTAAAATACTTTTCATAAAGAGAGATAAAATCAGCCAACAGATCATCCAACCGTGTGATACCCTGGTTGATTACCATATTGGCAAGACCATCAGAAACTATGTTCGCTTCGCATAAAGCAAGGGTGACAATTTATCTGACCTCTAGTAGAGAATAATTGTATCTTATCCAGTGAGTGGTAAGAGACCAAGAAAGGTGAATCATACCATTCTAGATGGCATGGAAAATATTGGTAGATTCTATTTCAAGATAAATGTTGTTCCACCCCTTTTTTTTTGACAAAGTAGATCGTAAGGATCGCGGCTATAATTTTTGTTTATAAAGAAGAGGCAACACCGCAGCTGCCAAAGAAGCATCCTTGATAATGGACAAGGAAGTCTCTAAATATATCACCATATCCACAGGTCCCGAGTTGTCTTTGGAAGCTCCATCAACATTAATTTTGATCCATTCTAGGATCAGGGCCTACCAGAACACCTTAAAGGTGTGACTCGGTGGTCTGTAGATGCCATCAATTCTAATAGGGTGTAAGATCACGTATTCATCAACAGTGTTATTTCAATGGGCTTTCTGGATTGAGGCTACATCTTTAATGGCGATGAGAATCTTCATTAGGCCTGCATAATGAGTGAATGAGTAGTTCTTGTGAATAATTTCCTTTCAATCATACCAAATCACATTCAAGATCTTAGTAACGACTGGTAAGAAGAGAGTCATGATTTATTTCGAAGTGTCATTCTTCACACAACATTTTAATTGCAAGGAAATAGAGTTAATTAAAAGCCATATGTAATCAAAAATTTAAGTAATATAATTACAGATGGCAGAAGCCATAGCAGAAGAAAAATAAATATGGTTTGTATCCACTCTATTTTGTTAATAGAAATGTCACTTTGAGTAGAGTTGGATACCAAAAGATTAAAGAAACACCTATGTATGAAAACGATTTTGAGAATTGTGCCAAATGAGGTTGAGTCTTGAGGGTTTGATCTAGGACTTATCAAAATGATTCAACCACATGAAACTAGTGTCTGAATTAGTGAAATTATGATTGTAAAAACATTTTGAATCAACCACCCTGTTGCGGGCAGGCTCCCAAATAAGAAAATCTCTAATATTAGAGAAAGTGTATTTATAAAAAATATTCATGATGTTATCAGGGAGATTGAAATTTATAGAATGAATCACATCCTTAATAGTACAATTAATGTTTTCTGGATTGGAATTGGGAGATATCATAGATAAGAGGGGAGTGACAGTCCAATTGTCCATTTAAAATTTCATGGAGGAGTCCAATCTAACCATCCAACAAGATTTATTCATAATATTGGGAAAACAATGTCCTAATGGATGGTCATACGGAAAAGTTCATATATCTCAAATTAACCTTCCTGATTTTCATGAGAAATCTTTCTTTTAAAAAATCAATGGAATTATAGTTACTATTAAAAATTCCACAAGTGAGTCTGGCTTGTAAAGCATCATTAAAGAGATTGAGATTATTAATGCCAATACAACCTTCCTATAGAGGTTTGCAACATTTAGACCGTGGTATAGTAACAAACATCCTCTCAAGAATGCTACAAGTCCAAACAAAGTTTTTTTGTAAATATTAATTTTCTTAATATGGTTGGTAGACCCTTTATAAACCATCAGTGAGTAGACCAATTTAGAGGCAATCGTAGATTTCACCAATGCAATCATACCATCCATAGAGAGGAATTTACCTTTCCAATAGGATATTTTATTGATAACCTAGTCCACAAAAGCATTAAAATACATGGATTTCGGTCGTCCAAAAAAGATGGGAACTCCCAGATAGGTAAAGGGTAAATATCCTTATTTAATTCCTTAGCTACTTATAATGCTCGTTTTCCTACTGAGATATAATTGTTTCTGAAGAATGTAAAAGATTTTTTCCAGCTGATATTTTTACAAAAAACCTCTTCATAATGAGGAAGACCATTTTTTAAATTTTGGATATTTCTTTTTTCACCATTTAGAAATAGAATAATATCATCCTCATATAGAATATGTGTAGGAACCTTGAGGCTTCTAGCCACCTATATGGGTTTGAGTTTTTTTTGATCAACCAAGAGGGTGATCAGTTTGCTATGATAATCTTATGAAATAGAAAAAATAATGGCAGATAACAGTTCACCTTGTCTAAATCCATTGTTGAATTTAAGTTAGCCTTTTGGGGATCCATTAACAAAGATGGAAATAAGGGCTGAATTAAATAAGGAGTTAATTCTTCTTTCAAAAGTATCATTGAAGCCAAATCTCAAGAGAACTTTAAAAATTAATCTCTAGTAAATAGTGTCAAAGGCTTTATTGATGTCAAGTTTAATAGCAATTTTCCCTCCTTTAGACACGTTTTTAAGGGAATTGCTGGATTATGAGGCAATGAAAATGTAGTCCTAAATGGATCTAACTTTGATAAAACCAAATTGATTCCAAGATATTATTTTATTTCATCTGGGAGTGAGTCTGTTAGAAATAAGATTAGTAATAAATTTATAAATAGATTTGATGAGAGTGATGGGTCAGAAAAGATGAATTTCAGAGCCATTAGCCACTTTAGGAATCAGGGTGAAAAATTAGGCATTAATACCATGAGGGAAAAAACCATTAGATAAGAAGGACATGACACGTTTAAAAATGTCAATGTGTATGATCTCCCAGACTTGTTGAAATAAACCATCGTGGAAACTATCAGGGCCTGGTACACTATCAGGTTTGAGACTAAATATGGTGTCCTTGATTTCAAGATCAGGAGGGATGCTCAAAAGAAAGTGATTATCAGATGTATGAACCATAATTTGAATGATCTATAGGATGAGGTCTTTGTTAATATTTGTCCCATTAAAAATATTGGTGAAGTAGGAAACAACATTATTAGAAATGGCCACCTCAAAATCAAGAAGAATGTCATTGTCCCTATGAATAGGGAGAGGTTCGAAGACGTTTCTAATTCTATGAAGGGAATTGTAGAATTTAGTGTTTCAATCATTATTTCGAAGCTACATAGTTTTGAAAACTTGTTTACGAATGTTGTCCATAAGAACTAGGAGGGAATTAAGTTTTACAGAGATATTGATTTCATTTTGGGGGTCAGAAGAGAAATCAGAGTGACTTTTGAAATTTTGGATTTGATTATGCTCCTTCTCAAGGTTGGATATTTCCTTTACCATTTTTTTTGATTTGTCCATACAACAATCTTTGAGACATTGTTTAAGATGTTATTGTTTTGTGGGACAAGAAAAAAAATCAGAGTAGTGATTCATAAATGCACAAAAAAAATATGAGAGTTGAACATTCCATGTCAGTAGAACAAGCGTTGTTGAATCTGAAAGGAAGTGTGGAATTAGTCATTTTGGAATAAATACTAAATAGGATGGGTTGATGGTCTGAGTTTAGTTTAGTTAAAGTCGTGGTAGTGATTGTATACTAGTTATCCAGTGTTGGTCAATTCGTAAAGGCCCTTTAAAGTTTGTTTGCTACAACTCAATTTTTTTGTATTCTATACCATGTAAAATTAGCACCCATGAGATTAATTTATATAAGGTTTAAATCTTTAATGGATTTTCTAAAGTCTCTTGAAGAGATATGAGAATGTGATGGTCTAATTTTCTAACTGGGAGAATTAATGGAATTAAAATATCCTATCACAAACCAGTGGTCATGAATAGTGTTAGATAAGTCAAAAATATCATTCCAGAGAGGTCTTCAGTCTTGATATCTATTCTTTCCATACACCATTGTGAAAAAAAATTTATGTTATCAATGTAAAAATCATAGGTAAAATTTTGATCAGAGGATTTTTGTACTTTGACATTTTGTAAAGCATAATGGTAAAAATCCAAAGGGAATCAATACCAATACCATTTTTTTGGAACCTAGAAAGCTATAACCATAAGAACACATATGAAAAAAATTCATAGAATTGTTGATTTTTGGTTTTCAATAGAAAATATTTTTGGTTTATGCATAAAAATAAGTCTTTTAAGCATAGTAACCATGTCAAAGTTTTCTATGCCATGAGATTTCCAAAATAAAAGATCCATTAAAACCTGGATTTGGAGAAACATCCCCCTAATTTCTTTTTTGGATCCAGTTGAACCCTTCTTCCTTTTTGATCTCCTAGGAATTTGAGAGAGGGTGAGACTAGACTTCTTGTCCTGTTCACTCATAGGAGAAACAATATATGGTTTAGCAGCACCTGTGTTAGTACCAAAATTAGTAATAATTGTTGTTTTACTAGCAATGGGAGTAGTCATAAGACCATCCTTTGGACCATTGGGTGCATTTAAAACCTGAATAACAGTGTGCGACATAGGGGGCTGTGTGGTTTCTATGGATTCAATGGGTATTTCATTTTTTATACCCAACTTATTGTTCAAGGAGATCAGTTTAGTGATAGTGTTAATAGTTGTGGACATTGCCATGGATTTCTCAAAATTTGAAACTTAATAAACTGAAGGATTCATATATGTTGTCTCCTAGGAAGTAGAAGGATTCAGTTGAGGATATCCATCAGTCCCATATTATCCTAGATGTAGCACCCCTATCTGACCAACATCGTCTGAGTAACCCATGGATGAATTCTCATCCAGCTCCAATGGTAGTGATTTCTCAGTGCAAACATTGCCACCTAGGTTCATCGCAAAGATCATTGAAGCCCTCAAATCCACCATTTGTTCAGTGGGCTCTTTGACCTCTAATGTTTGAGCATGATTCTCAGAATATGTCACATGATGTTGTTCATCCTCAAGGGGGTAAGCTGACATGGGCCTAAAACAGACCGGTGCACATTACAAGTATCTAAAACCGTCTGTTCAATTTCTTCCAGGATTCAAAGATCATGATTGGTGTTTTATTTTTCTTCAACCTATTCAGCCCAATTGATACCTGAACTTTCTCCTATAAAGTTTTCCTTCCTAACCCATTTTGCAAATATCTTCCTAGTTTGTTTGAGGTTTTCTGAATTAGTTGCCCTATCGTTCTTGTGCCTTCTAATTTTAGTCCACCCATCATCCTTTGGTTGAGAAACTTCTCTATTATCAACTCTTCATTTCTACAAATAGTGTTTGACAATTTTTCAGAGTTCAGAATATTGAGGTATACATTCACATTCCACTCAAATATCGATTTTAGTCATTTTCATTGAAGGCAATTACTTCAGGAAGTTTGGAAGCAATGTCAACATCTACCATCACCCTAGAATACAATCCAATCTCAGTGTTAAGTGTTCGCTGATTGATTTTGAGAGTTCTACCTATGCATGAGGCAATGTCATTTAATATTTTTGGATGCTAGAAAAACATAGTATGTATATGGAGTCGAACACATATTTGAGCCATGGTATTCCTTGAAGTATACGGATTGAAGGAAAGGTTACATTCAGAGATTCAATGTACTCCAGGTTTAAGCTGATGATTTCCAAACTTCCAAACCCGATCAAAATCTTCCTGGGATCTAAGTAGCATATGAAATTAACCCTTTCCTAACAGCACTATCATCCAGTCAGATACACCCCATATATGTGATATTCTCATTTTGAGATCAGAAATCGACCAGAGTTTATCTCCTCTGATATATGAAATGAGACCCATAATCGAAAACTTACATAAAAGTGATCGCTATTTGAGTGCCTCAAGTTTAGCTTTAACCGCAAATCTACCATCATCGAGCTTCTTCCATAGGGGAACCTTCATCTCAGATGATTTATTCGGTACATAAAATTTGATTTCATCAAGGAAAGAGATTCCTCGTGTTCTTCCCCTGGGATGTGTTGCTTCATTATGGACCTTGAAACAATGATCCTCGAAAACAGATTCCCATTTGGGATCAAACACCGCCTTGATAAAAAAATGAGATATGGAAGGTTAGGGTGAGCATAACAATCAATTCAGTGAAGCCCTAGAGGCAGAAGCTCCCAATATTTCATCTTTCAAGACCTCAACATATGTTCATCAAATAGTATATGACATGTAATATAATTACATGCCATGTACATGTTCTGAAGAGACTTTATTATCTCATATTCCTTATAAAACATAAACCACATTTAAATCTTCTTAACTTAACATGAACCCATGGTATCTCTCGACCCATTTATTCATAGACTCCATTAATTAAAAAAAGAAATATATTCTTGAACATTAGGTCCTTTTCTCCAGATATGTTTTCTATCATTGAATAATAATCAGCCACCGAGGCTCAAATTAAAACTCAAATAGGGATATACCTAGAAAATGAAATGATCTTACAACCTCCCCATCATATAAGATCTTATCTTCGAGATGCTCCAAGCATCACTATGGGGTCTTAGTGAAAAATTATGGTTGTTGTACTCACATGTCAGAATTACTCTCCTAGGTGTCTTGATGAACTCATTCATGCTACCAGTGCACTCATAGTAAAGTAATCACCCTACCCTAGTGATACATCTCACTATGGTACAAAACCTATATGAGATTCTCCTCAAAGGATTCATTAGCACTAAGATCGATATATCCTATGTATATCACAAGAGAAGGGCTAGGATAATATCTCCAAATATGTGACACAAGAAACACATCATTAATGGAACTGTAGTGCTTTGTAACGGCTAAACAGTATGATAATGCAACAATTTTATCCACTATATAAAATGGAATAACATACCTGGGCGGTAACATTCCTTGTTCCCTAATAAGGTGTTTCCCCAACCTAGGATACACCCATAGGAAATCACTATGAATAACCTTGAAATCTAGAGGTCATATATGATTTTTATTGTAGGATTTCCTCCTACTCTACATGGTCACCGAACCCTTCCTGATGAAATAAAACCTCCCAGACACCACTTGTACAATACTAGGTCCAATAACCACTAACTCACCTTCCTCAAACCAATAAAGAGATGGAAAACTCAACCTTCCATAAAAATCCTTAGAAGGTTCCATCTAAATTGTTTCATGGAAGATATTATTATATGAAAAATCTATGAGTTACATATTCGTGTCCCACATTTAACCAAAATCCAAAACATACACTCATAACATATCCTCCAAAACCTAAACTGTCCCCTCATATTGAATGTCGGTCTAATAATGATATGTCATACTCAAATTAATTGGTGATCCCATAACCATATGAATACCCTGACATAATGATATGTGAAATGATAATATCTATAAAAAATAATACTCATTGGGACACCTTGCAGCTAAACTTCCTTGAACACATAAAGACTGGAAAAATAATCAACTATGAAGGTCTCCCTTGTAGGAATGAAGTGGGATACCTTATACAGTCGATCCATAATTACCCATACAGAATCACTATTATAGTTTGTCCTAGGTAATCCTATCACAAAATCCATAGTAACATTATCCTATTTACACTCATGAATGGTTAAAGTCTTTCAAATCCAAGATTGCCTCTAATTATCAGCCTTCACCTACTGACAATTGAAACATCTCACCGCAATTCTATTACTTCCTTATTCATTCCTAACCACCAGTATTTTCTACATAGATTATGATGAAGTTCTTCAAACAAATATTTACTTTCCATCTAGAATAATCAAACTCCATCATCAAATCCTCCGGTAAACTCATAGGAACCAGTACTCAACCATTGAAAAGAAGTGAATTCCAACTTCTAAGAGACCATCATAATGGCATCTCCCAACCATGTAAGATATATGTCAAAACTATTCCCTCTATATAAGATAATTTTTTGGTCATGATCCTATCCGAAATAACCAATATAAAAAATGTTGAGGTCAGATATAGTCATCCCTAAGACTAATGAACATCAAGATGCATGTATGAAAATAGGGACATTATCTTTCACTCATCGCAAGACTCATGTATTGCCACTATCTATGACTTTTGGTTAAATTAAATGGAAATGATGTTTCTATTTATTGTTGTATAATCCAACTCATGTTTGTAAGACTACATATACTCAAACCACCTCTTATTTTGAAGGTTCAAGTCCCACTGAGAAAATATGTACATGAGGTGATTGTGTTTTGTGTATACTATATACCTCTCACCCATGAGGCAATGCATCATGAATATCAAGGAATGTACCAATGTTACATACTCCATATCATGATTAGGGTAATTCCTCTTATGCAGCCTCAACTATCTGGATCCATAAGAAACCACTTGATCCTCCAGCATCAGAATTGGTTTGACTCCTACTCCAGATGTCTCATAGTACAAGGTATATTATTTTCCCGACATATGTAATGTGGAGATAGGTAATGAGACTAGCCTTCCTTTCTTCTCTTGAAAATGTCTCTTATAAGAAACCAACCAATCAAAATGAATCCCTCTTTGGTATTAACCTAACACCAGTGCGTCCATATGGGATAATTCATCGACAAAGTGTTGATAATTACCTTTTAAAACTAGAAAGATCTGAATCTCAAAGTAATTATTGTTTTTCTCTCAACATACCTTGGCTAAGACTTTATCTAGGATAGCTGAAACTCCTCACTCTAGGATTACATGGCCCAAGATGATCACTTTATCAATCCAAAACCTGAATTTTGTTAGCATGGCATAAATCAAATAATCTGTCAATATACACTGGACGATGTCAAAATGTTGGAAATTACCTTCTTTTAAATAAGAGTACAATATGTTTTCATTGACAAAAACAATAAAAAATAGTCCAAAATGATGAAATATCAAATTCATCAAAGAAATAAATATTTTCGATGCATTGGTTAAACTAAACAGCATCACTATGAATTCAATCAATCCATACCTCCTACTAAATGTAGTTTGAGGTATGTACAATAATATCACCCTCAACGGATGGTATCATGATCTCAAATCAGTCATGGAGAAGATCTTAGAACCTCTTGACTGATTAAAGAGACCATCGATGTGTGGAAGAGGATACTGGTTCTTGACACTCATCTGGTTCAATATCTGATAATCCAGAAATAAGCACAAACACCCATTATCTTTCTTAGTGAAGAATACTAGAGAACCCCAAGGAGATGTACATGGATTTTGATATCTTTAGAATCCATAACAGCCAACTGAACTTTCAACTCCCAAATCTATGACGGTTCCATTCGATAAGGTAGGATATAAACTAGATTTTCTCGTGACACCAACTCAATCATAAAATCAACCTCTAACTTGGGTGGTATCTCATAGAACTCTTCACTAAAAACATCCTAAAATTTTTTACTAGTTTAGGAATAGAATTAGGTTGTATTCCACCATCATCTTGAAAAGTAATAGCTATTTGTGCCATGAGAAAATCAAACCCACACTGAATTAGTCTTACATGACCAGCCCAAAGATCCCACAAACAATTTTTAGATTAATTGCATTCTTTTGGAGATAAAAAGGTAACTCTCCTCCTGTAATAATATATATGATCCTAGTATTTAACTAACCAATCCATACTAATAATCATATTCATTTATTTCATTTCCAGAATGAATGGTTCCCAAAATAAATGTTAACCACCAATCTCTAGAGAACAGGCAAGGAACCATTTGATATTCCCTATTCAAAATCCCAGTGGGGTGTCAATGTTCAAAACGCTATCCATGATTTCCACATCCATGCCCAAAACATTCAAAACATTAGTTGATGAAAAAGAATGTGATGCTCCTATATTAAGAAAACACATGAAATTATAGATGACACAATAATCATACCTACAACAGTAGACAGTCCTTCATTGGCACTAGCCATATTAGTCTGCATAACGTGAAGTTGACCAGCCTCTATCCTTGGGCTCTATCCTAACTCCCCTAGTTTATGCCCACTTTTGGGTATTTTTGATCCATATGATGATACCATATCCCTTACCTCAACTAAAAAATCCTATGGAACTCCAGCTACCTACCTTCTGAGGAGTAGTTGAGTCCTCCTAGACTTTGATACTTATCATGTTCCCCTTCCACTACTCTACACATTCATTCCAAAAAAACCTATATAGGCGGCCCATAAATCCAAAATAATGAAACTCCAAAGTGGATTATGCACATTGAGTCTGTTTCTATCCCATATTTCCACACTGATAGCACTATAATGGAACATGGTCCTAAGATGGATTCCCCCTACCCTGAATTCTATGAATATTGTTTCCTTGAATAAAATTTTCATAGTGATTCTTCTTTACACTAGAATAAGATCTCAAAATTTTTCTAATTGAAGTAGAATATCCACTACTCAGGGGCCTCTCTCATATTACCTTTTATAATGACTTCATATTTCAACATGTCCAAAAAATTGCTCAGAAGAAACACATTCACAAACAACATTATCTCATTGAGAATACCATCCTGAAAACCTCTCTCCCCAAAGATCTCAACAACTACTAAATATGGCCCAAATAGCTGAAGATCAGTGAAACATTTAGTATATTCAAAAAATGATATTACCTCCCATGTTAGGTGGATTAACTCATGATCCTTATCATCCCTCAACGTCTTAGGATATATATGGCTCAGGTAATTCATCTTGAAGTCTTTCTAGGATAACTCCTTCTGCTTCCCTACCTTCTCTATAATGTCTCACCAAATCTTGGTTGTTCCATGAAGCATATATGCCGCAAGATTCACCCTCCTATATATGGGTTTTTCTAGAGGATTAAAGATCATACAGATGGACTCAATCCATAACTCAAATGCCTATAGAAATCCATCCCTTTTAAACATAATATGATGCTACAGAAGTAACTCTCTTATCAATTCAGACATCGATGTCATGGTATGATTGGTCTCCCTTTACATGGAAATCATGAACCTCAAGAAAATTTCATGAATATGAACATACATATGATACTCCAAGACTACTATAAGCTCTGGTTCAACTATGTTAGGAGCATTTTAATTTCCATTCTCTTGACACTCAACTCAAAGGTAATGGGGATACATTTTCTCTATAAGAAAAACACACTCATTTGAACACTAGCTATAAAAATTTCAACATCATTTGGTGAAAATAGAAGAGAACCACTACTCATGGTCTCTCTAAACATGGATTACAAGTTTTTTATCATGAAATAATAGTTCATCTATTTTATTTATCAGATATAAAAAGTTCCTCATATCACATTTCCACATAAAAGTATATATCACATGCAGAAAATATAGCTATTTCATGAAAAATGCATGTCAATATATCCATATGTACCTATTACGATTCATTCATACCGATTCCATGCCATACCAGACCATAAGAATAAATCTCATGAACCAAAAACATCATAAAGTAATAATCTCACAAAACATGTGAATCGCTCTTGGTGAAATAGAATCAACTATAAAAAGAAAATCATATAAATAGAAATCCACCTCTAGGCACTCATATTTCCCCTATACAAGGGTTAGTTACTCCCATGCACAATCTCATTACCATGTCTCGACACATCCTAGTATCATTTATACCTTTCAAAAATAGTAAATAAATAGTAAATAATCCTTCCTATAATAACACTTTTTAACGTCCCCCGATTTAGCACTCTCATGTAGCCGAAACATATGTTTTTTGAGGCCTCAACCATGTCTCACTATAGGCCAGAGGCTACCGAATAGAAGTGGGGTGTGATTAGTATAATTTGGAGACTATACCCCCTAGTTATAGAGTTACAACACAATATAAATAATCAATATGAATAATGAATAAATCCTAAAGTGCATAAATAATGTAAATAAAAACATATGGTGGAAAACCAACAATAAGAGCCAACTTAATAAACCAATAAATAATAAAGGAATATTGTAATTAATTTCTAAAATGTAATTAAATATCTTGCTTGATGTAATAAAAATAAACGACTATAAGACTCAATAATGACTCAAAATCCCCCATTCCCAAAACCCATGTTAGTACCTACTTCTAACTCCATCCCATCCAGTAAGAAAATAATCAACAACAATGTTCTTTTACCTTGTCCAAACCTACATCCATGTAATATACTCAGGTACCAAATGGAAGCCTGAATAGGGTGTGAGTATAAGTTATTTGTTCAAAACCAACATGAATAAACATAACCTATTTGATGATAATCATATGAAATAATGTAACAATGAAGAGTATTAGTTATTTTCAATAATTAAATTAATACCACATCAATCTGCTACAATACCATGAATGAATGTCTCTAATAATGTCTCCGAACCATGATATTTGTCACCATATAACCATAGTAAAGAATAAACTACCTCAACACCATGCCATAATGTCTCTGATCATGCCTCACAACCATGCTAACCCTAAACTTATAAATAATGTATAAATCACAAGAATTTGGTACCAACCCGCTATAAAAGGATTTCATCATTTAATCAGGTTTATGCTCGATATATAATAATTTCAACTTGTCTTCAAACATATCGCAGTATTTAAGTATTTCAGAAAGTTTCACATGGAAAATCCTAATATATAATAATTTTAGAATGTGTCTCATGGCATAGCCGGGTATAAAATAATTTCATCCTGTGTCTCAGGGACAAGCCTAATATATAAGAATTTAAAAATGTTTCTCAGGGATAATTCTTGAATATAATAATTTCATAATGTCTAAAATAATATCCTAATATATAATAATTTCATAATGTAAATTAGTCCAACACCCCATATATAAGAATTATGAAATTTAAATCACACCACAAGTCATAGAAGTAAAGATATCACAATACCATATTCTCAAATTCAATGGTTAATTATACAAATTACCATTTATTTTTAAATTACACATTTCATTTATTATTTGACCACAACCAATAACAAGATAGTTATCTCAATAGATAAGACAATCCATTTTGAATATATATAAGAAATCATCCAAAAACCACGTCATGAAAAACACTTATTAATCCATTTAACAATTCCTTTGTAATCAAGGGTTCTATCACCTAAATGGTAGCCATAAGTATGGTCAAATAAAATTGGACCTAAAGGGACTCCAAGGGATAATAAAGTTCATAATTAAATTAATTTATGCGTACTCTCTGTTGGAACAATTGCAATATTGAACGTACATTGTAACTATCAAGCAACAGGGTTAATGTTTAAATCCCTGCCTTTAACTGAAGATTAAACATCACTTCTAATAGGATTACACAATAAGAACAAAGATATAGATGACATAAATAAGGTTACTAGATCATAAAATTTTATCAAAAAGATTAACAACATATGTGGTCAAGATATTACACTACAACAATCGGAGAATAAAATAATAGGAGTACAAATGAAGAAAAACAACTCACTAAGGATTAGATTCATGATTGGGGTGTCGATAAGGGAGGGAAGGCTTCCAAAATTACATTAAAGGTCACCCTAGGATGAGAGAAAGAAGTTTCACACAAGTTGGAAATAAACATCAACTGTATAGCACACATAAAAACTATAGGTCATGGATTTACACGACATGTAATATATTAAAACATTTTGAAATTAATTTTAGTGAGATACGCTAAAAATACATCACCTCATATTTTTTTATTTATTCTGAAAGAAAATTAAAAGAATTTTAACATAATTAAATGACATTTATTTGTTATGAAGATAGTTTTGTGTCATAGTTTTCTTACAAAACATGAACCCCATTTAAGTATTATCTATATACAAAGAACCCTTAGTAACACTCCACTCAATTATACCCAGACTCCATTAATTCAAACACACATATATCTATGAAATATTGGAAATATTCACTAATAATGGCTCTCCTTCTCCAAACAAGACTCTTCCACCAAGGATCAAATGAAAAATAGAAAGAGGGACATACCTGAAAAAATATAGGATCTTATAGATGGGAAAATCAATCCACAAGCCTCATACACCACATCCTTCCACATTATGTTAAATTGCAACCTTACCCTATTACAGGAACATGGTAAGAACTCATAAACTTATATTGTGAAGATGAATGGGTATATCAATGCAAAATAACCACACAAAACATCCTACACATGATGTTAAACTATGGTGTTACCCTATGTAACAAATATTTGATACCTTGTGTAATAATCATAAGATACCTACTGTGATGAGAACGATATGCCTCATATGATAATTATGCGGATTTCATACCATCAGTACTCCTAGGAACTCCTAGGAATCTCCCATGCATTAGATCCATTTATTCCATTGCTCCTCCTAATAGCACCCAGGTAGCTTTTACATGTATGTCCAACACCATCTATCCTTGAATTTTCATTCATGAAACGAGCATCCTTACTGAAAAATTTTAAACTACATGTGATTGTCCTGTTACATGACCTTAAATTGCGGTAAAAACCTACATGGGGTTTGACCCATGATTCCAAATAGAGTACATAGGATTCCTCCATGAAGTTCGATCTAAAAACATATGATTATGAAATATTCCTTCTATGGACACACATAACAATCAATATGTCTCCATAATACATTAAACTTACACCTAACCTATCTCCTTAAGATGCTAAACATATTCCCAAACTATCACAATAAGATGTTAAACCTATGTCCAACTAGTCCCCCAAATATGTTAAAATAGTGCTCAACCTATCCCTCCAGGACATTAAGCCTAAGCACAACATATCCCCACAATATGTTAAACCTACATCAAACCTATCCTTATAAGTTGTAAAATTTTTGACCAATCTATATCTAAATTTTGTTAAACATTTGACCTAATCAAAAACCTGTAATAACCCATAATTTTATCAATAGATTTTACCTTCTTATAATAATGTAATATCATATATAACACACACATCGCATAGGGAACCCAATAAAAATCATTTTCATAAATTAATATTTAAATAAGTTGTATTTATAGAAATTAAGGATGTGACACCCTGAACCCTTTTCTGGTGTAATAATAAAATTTCATGGTTTTACTTTGTTTAATTTCTATGCTATCAAAAAAAAAATTCAAAATAAAAAAAGGCTTATTTTATTTAATTAAAAACTGAATTGATTACATTGAAACAAATACAAAATATTCATAATTCCCTAGGATACCTACTAAGAGACATATTAAAATCATAGGGAGACCACCCAATACAACAAAAATCCCAAACATATAGTGGGGGTCCTTAGGATCCATCATGATGAACATTAGTATATCCAGAACCACATCAACCAGGATAAGAATTAGAGGAATTATGAGCACCATCATTTCTAAGTGGTTTTGAAGTTGGAACACCCTATTCATGATTTTATAAGGCCATAAAGATAATCCAGCTGTTGACTAATTTAGGTGACTTTTGATCCTCTAAAGTTTATAAAACCACAGAGCTGTTGGGTATTCTGTTGGTTGAATTTAAAGTGTCTAGGTATAATGAGTTTTCTAGGTGTTTATATTGTGCATTGAAGTTATAACTACAAACATGTTTGTAATAAACTCTTCTTTATATATTTTATAAGGATAATGATTTAAAGTTTAAAATGGGTTTGAATCATAACCCTTATGTTTTAAAATAAATACCAAGAGAAGTATGTACTTGACACTACTTGGTTTTGGTAAAAAAACATATTTTTGAGTTTGAAATCGTACTTTGGGAAAATGAAATTAATGACTATGGTTGTATTTAGTATTTATCTTTACATAGTAAATTAGTTATTTAAGTGTTTCAAATGTTTTATAATGTTACCTTGAAATTTTTTCATCCTTGTATGAATATAAAAAATTATTTAATTAAAAGTATGTTTGGATTTTAAATATAATACCTGTTGGGATTTTTTTATGATACATTATACCATGATTTTTAACATTGATGTCTTGAAACTCAAATGTTTATAAACTAATGAAATGTTTTTTTAGGATTTTGTTTAACCATGATAGGGAAATTATATTCTTTTTTTATGAACATAACAAATTTACATTCATGTGTATAATAAAAATGTCTTTTACTTTTATAAACAAATTGGGTTAGTACCCCACCAAGCCGAGAATGACCTAGTAGGCTAAGCCACTCAAGGCCTTGGCGGGCATCTCATTGAACACCTAGGACAATGGCCCATGTCTATGCTTGTCTGGTGAATTATAATTCATATTCATAGGTATGAATAGTGAGGCCCTAATGCGCTCTGGCGTGTGTGTGTGTGTGTCTGGGTTCCAGAGCGCACCACCATGCGGGGCGGCACGGCGGCAGGGGTGGGTGTAGAAGTGTGCCCATAAAGACCCAGAATGGGGAGGTACTGGGGAGGGGGTACAAGGATTTATGAGATAATATGGGAGCTCCGGGATTATATTGATGTCGTGAAATGATTGGAATTTTAAGCGGAAACCGTGTACTAATCGTCAGGTCTCACCATATGAGATCTGAGCCGTCTTATTAGTTCATCCATCAAATCCTCACATCCACAGTTGTTCCCTCTATATTTTATCATCTATTCGATTCTATGAGTATCTAATCTTGGCTGTTATTTCCTTTTTAAAACACCATGTCACTGGAAACCGTCTGATCGAACTAATGCTTTAATTGCAACCGTTCATCTGTTTTTACATCTTCATATCCTTCTCAGATGCCTGATCACATCTCAGTTGATTAGATTCATTCATTATTTTTCACTCCCTCTACCATAGCTTTCTTCTTCCTCCTCCCACATTCCCCACACCAATAGATGTCACCCTTTCACGTTGGTTTTTCCACACCCGTGACACCGAGTGGCCCCTTATTCTGTTTCGTTTTCCACAAGACCATACACACTCAGTCTTATTTTAAAATAAGGAGCCTCAGTTTTCCTTGAAATTTGACATAAATATATATTATATATGGTTTATATATATAACCTATTTTACCCTCAAACCATATGGGTTTTCTTCCATCCAGCACCTCTATCAAGATCATCTCGACTTCTTCTTCTTCTTTGAACCGAGTGAGAGTCAAGTTTTCCCTTACTTTGCAATGGTTTGGATATATATATACATAGTTGTATATATATATATATATATATTATGTTGGGTTTGTATGTATGTATATATTCATTGTTATATATATATATATATATATATATAAATTTGGTTGATCATTAGACCTACTGGTTTATTCTATGTTTTAGAATGGTGAAATTTAGTTCTAAATGATTTTCTTAATACCTTGTAAACCATGCAAGGGCATGTAATGTTTTCGGAATATATATTTATATATGTATACATAAACATATATATGTATTTGTTAGTAAACAAACCATATTTTTTTGTATCATGTTTTTCAAATAATGAACCTTTTTTTAAATAATTTTCTTAATATATTTAAATCATATGGGAGGATTCGAGAGCCTGGAGATGAGCCTCCTAGGCAAGCGACGATGACCTAGATCCGGCGATGGAGGTTCTCCCTCCCCCCTCCCCAACGGAGGGGGGAGTTCTTTCTCGTTCTTCGTCACAGATTCCCCCGCCTGCTTTCAATCCATTTTCTAATCCTGAATTCTTGCCCCCTTTCCCGCGAATCTCACTTTGCCCTAAAGTTCCAGATCTGTTTCGTGGAGCTCCTCAACTATGTTTAGCACCTTCAGAACTTAACTCTTCCACAGATCTTTTCAAGCTGACTCTAGTTGTTCGATTTCATCAAAGTCGTCCCTCAGTTGATGCTTTTGATCGGTTTGTCTTTGAAGCATGGAACCTGCGAGATCGGGCGGTGATTGGTCTTCTCGATCGACGACACATAATGATTCGTTTTGGGTCTGTGGAGGTTATCATCACGGCGTGGTCTAAGTATCCTCGACGGTGTGGAGGTATGCCTTTCTTTCTTCTTCGGTGGAATTTTGACTTCCATATGCAGCGGGATAATCCGAGTTTAGCTATTTGGGTACGTTTCCCGATACTTCCTCTTCAATTCCAGAACCCTTCCATTCTATCTATGCTTGGCAACATGGTCGGCCGCTACCTGTGCTCATACATCAAAACTGAGACTGTGTTTCATCCCATCTGCCCTCGCATATGTGTGGAGATTGATGTATCCAAGACGCCGGTGGACTGGGTGTGGATTACTGATGAGCAAGAATTCTGATGGCACCAGGTTGTTATGTTTGAATCGAGGGTTGATTTTTGCAGTGTGTGCCATCAGCTGGGACATTGTGCCTCTGCCTGCAGAAATAGATCTCTGAACAGGAGGTTGTGCAGGATGGTAAGGGATGGTTTGGGTTCTCATGAAGCTGCTTCTGTGGGGAGTTTGAGGACACATGGGCTTTTGGTTGATGGTGGGGTGAACTTAGTGGACAGTGGGGTTCTGGGAATGGGGGATGAATTGCATAAGCCAAGTGTGGAGCCTCCTGGAGTGAAGGTCAATGATATTTTTAACAGGCTGAAGTGGGAATTGGGTAATGTTGATACCCTGAAATGCAATGTTGTGTCTTCTTATGCTTTTAAGGATGCAGGAGGCTCTGCTGAAACTCCTATGTTTGAGGTTCCATCAAAGATGGCAAGCCCCCGAAGGGAAGTGAGTGCTACTGTGGAGAAAGATGTGGAATTGGGTGGGAAGAATGATGGTGTGGAATCTCTCGGTCTGGAAACTGTGAGGGCACCTGCAGCCGGTGTCGTTGTCCATGATGTGCAAGTTTTTGCTGGAGGTCCTAATTCCCCAGCTCAGGTGGAGGTTGAGAGGAAATATCAACACATGGATCTTGGGGCTGTGAAGCTGGCTGGGAATCAAGAAACTCCTATCAAGGAAAGTGCTGATGCCATTGGTGCTGTGATGACACTAGATGGAATGCAGGAATCACCTGGGAGGCAGGCGAACAACATTGAGCTCGGCAATCGGTTTTCATGCCTGGTGGATATTGATCTGGTCCTGGATCATGAGCAGGATGCCAAAAGGACTCATGAGGATCAAAATTCTGCTTCCTTAGGTGCTAATGTTGAGCCAAGGGTTGCTAGTGTTGGCACTTGAGATCAATATCTGGGAAATGAGAAAACTTATAGTGCTGAGAAGGGATCCGAAGCAAATACAGACAGTGGTCCACTTTTGGACAGCTTAGCTGGAGATTGTAATGTGAAAAAAGACATGCATGGTGGCGGTGACGGGTATAGGGTGGTGCACATTTCTGGTAAATGGGGGGACTGCTCTGATAGTGAGAAAGAAGATGATGGTGGCATGGTCCAGCCCTCCTATGGTGGTATGGTCCAGCCCTCCTATAGTGATATTGTTCAAGGTGGCCGAATGAAGATGGTTGAAAGTGAAGGTTCAATGACTGCGCCACCAAAGTGGAGGCCAAGGAGAGACTACACGGATCTACCCAAACCAATGGCAACAAGGTCTGCACACAAGATTGGAGTGTCACAAGATAATGTCATTGCAAATGGATATAGTGGAAAACGAAGAGGAGGGTCCTCGATGAGGGACAAAGGATTCATTGGAAAACGGCCGGTCAAAGAGAAGTTGTCTGAGGAAATGTTGCGGAAGAAAAATATGTACCTTGAGTTGATGCGCAAATACGAATCTTCTGAATGGGAGTCAGCTGATCCTGGTGATGAGTTATATGATGATGGGGAGAAGGTTGCATATGGTTTTGATGTTATGTAGCGTTGTTATTTTCTTCTAACTTTACTTGCACTTTTCTTTTAATAAATTTGGGGGACCAGGCTTTGCCTGGTTCAGACTTTCCTGATATATTTAAATCATGTAATTTCATTAGGATTCTGGTGCAAAACCCTTAAAAACCTTATGTATATACGGATATATATATATATATATATACTATAATCCAAAATCTAATTTAGGTTTTCCAAAGGTTGAAAAAAATGAATAATGTATGTTTTTGGAAAATGAAAGGCTTACAAGAATCAATTTAAAATTTGTTTTAAAAATGAAATCCTTCATATACACTTTTTTTATAAATGAATTACACTGCATTAAATCCTAAAAACATTTGGGTATTCCAAATATTAACTTATCATATTTGTTTACTGAATATAGTATTTATAGAGAATCTATGATTCATAATTTTTGGGTTTTCCACACCTATATATATATAATGATAAAACACTGTTTTTTTGCATAAAGAGATTACTCAATATATTTTAAAGGAGAATTATTTTTATGTTAAGAAAGTGGGTGTTTTTCATACCAACATAATTTATTTAAAGAGTCTTCTAGATTATGAAAAATGTTTTTATATGAATGTACACATATATATGACACACTTATTTTCATATGTTTTAAATATTATTGATTATGTTAGTAAGTTGTGTGGTTGATTTTTATGCTTTTCAATTCGTAACTTCGGGTTAAATAGTTTTAAGTACCCAGATATAATTTTTATACACAAACGTGTATAGTAATGTTTTGTTAGTTAATTATACATTCAATACCTCACATAAATTAATTTTTTTACATTGAAACTGGATATGTTTTCAACCCAGGTTGAATTTTCACTATGTATGATTTTTTTTTAAGTTTATGATTTGGCCTATTCGTCATTACCATTTATCAATATCTATTTTAAATATAAATGAATACTATCTTAAATTCAAATTATGAATTTTAGAATATAATATGTTTACTTTCTTAATAAGGATTTAACCATTTAAGGGTTATTAGTTTATGTGAAGAAACTTGTATTTTTCTGTATTAGTTATCATTACATGTGCTATAATCTGCCTACCATACTTTTCAATTATTAAAATGTCATGCAGTTATTAGTTTTGACACTTAATTACATGATCCACTATATATATGTAAATGAATAAGAATGTAATTAAATTGTTATCACCATTTATGGATTAAGGAACTAAATTATTCAAAGTGGTATGGGACACCTTGAATAATATGAAATTAGAAATTAAATATTCAATGTGGTATATGACACATTCAATATATGACCTTACTTGTCATATGATGAATTTATTGGAATTAGTATGTGACAGGTTGGGGAACGGTTAATGTAAGCCCTATGGGATGGGGACCGATTAATAAAAGCCTTATGGGTTGGGGACCAGTTAATGAAATCCCTACGATGCATAAGTAGTTGTCATGAGACAAATTAGGTCATGGAATGAGACCTTGGAATAGTCCGGCATTATACATTTCCCTCATTATGTCTATGATAATTAATTAACCAAGTGGATATTCGACTAGTATAATATACTTGGTTAATATGTTTTACTTATGATTATCATAAGAATTAAATGCTTATGGAATAATTTTTATTCATCATTCTTAGATTTATCTTCTAGTTTTTGATTTACAGTTATTAAGGAAATAAATTGAAGTTATCATTTTTATGCACAACTCTGGTCATGTATTACTTTCATTTTTCAATTTTGTACTTTCACATTCGCATGTCACACTTATTATAGTTATAATAACTCTTTCTTTATATGTTGTACACCTTTTATTTTTTACAATCATGCTTATTATTGGAATATGTTTCATTGTAACTCTGTAAATATTCCTTGAAATGTTCACCTCCAATTTTTCGAAAAAAAATTGTGTTATGATCCATGGATTGTGTATTTCATTAAGAAAATAATATATGAATAATTTTAAATTAATGTTTTCAAATGTTTTCAATTGTAATATTATTTTATTTTTAAACCCCCTTACTGGGAATTCGTATACTCACCCTACATCTTAACTTAAATTTTACAGGTTTAGATGATTTGAGATACACTGATAGGTGGAATCGTTCTAGAGATTCTTTTCTCTTTCAAATTTAAAGGATTGTAATATTTGTATCTAGTTTTCCAGAAACAAAACCGAAATGATCATCTTTAGGAGAACATGATGTGTAATTTATCATCATATCTTTTATAAAAAAAATTACACGTTATGTTTTATTGAAACCACACTGGCTCTATGTTAGTCTGGAGTCGGGGCGTGATAGTTGGTATCCGAGGATTGGTTTATACAACCCCATAAACTAGAACGACGTTAAAAAAAATTTATGTAATACTAAGTAGAAGTTTTCTTAAAATTTTCATTTGGCAGATGAATCAAGCCTTCTATCTCTTCCAATGAGATTATTAGAAACTATAGTGGGAAAATAATGTTTATAAGGCTACGAGATTTTTGAAAAACTTTTTTTGTCGTGCAATCAACTCTGCTATATATCCAATTCTCCTCGTGTACTCAATCTTCATCAAGGAGGAGGCTTAAACTATATTTTATAAATAACACTCAATTACAATTATATGCACTAAAGGGAAAATACTTTGAGGGTTTATTTAAATGATTTACCCTGGTCAGGAATTCATTATCTCAAGATGAATTCTAAGAGGATGCCTAATAGGGTGACCAATTAGCAGTGTACCTTTGTTAAATCTTGACCTGCGGTCTCCATGGTCAAGTTATGGAAATTGAAATTTTTGGGGATGAGTCTTCCCATTGGTTCTACCGACGTCATGTTCATACTGATATTTCTCCACATAATATATGTTATTCTACTCTCACAATGAACTTTATATGTCCACATGTGGTTGATCCTAGTTTCCCGTGTTGCATCTGGACCAAAGAGATTAATGAATTTGGCACCTCTTTAGGGCTCTGCATAATTGGAAACTAGGGAAATCAGCAACACCAGTGGTACATATGATGAGATGTCACGATGGATGTTAGGAAATTCATACCAGTGAGTTGTGAGAGGGATCGAATGGTTATGTAACACCTTTAGTTTTGTAAACCTTTTTTAAATGAATAAATGTAATATTTTATGTTTTGGTAATTTAACATGCTTTTACAAAATAATTCTTATTTTTTAATATGGTTATGACTTAATATTTAAAACATGTTTCTTGAAATTTTTAGATGGAAGATGTGAGTTCACTAACCAAACTCTTATCACTCCCCACTGAATTACTAGAACACATAATTTTCAAGTAATGTTCAAAAGAATATGCCCCTTTTTCTAGCTTATTCCTATCTTAAACAGTCCTTATAGAGTGTCCCTCAGCTCAAATATCTTTAGTTCCTACAAATAAGATAGCTACATCTATAATTTTATCACATATGCACAATTTTTAGAGTGCAGACAGAGTGGGAAGTACCACGAAGGTCTCTTCCTTTATTTCACCATGTCTGATAACTACCATGACTTGGGAAAATTTTGTAAAGCTTCTTTGGAGGGTGACACTAGAGAGAACTATCTATTCCATGTACTAATTTTTAGTACGTATGAGATTATTTACAACTTTTATGTTTTCAATCACGATGTAGTTTGAGGGATTTATAGGTAATTATTCCACTCTCAAATCTATGACCTCTACACTTCTTTTTCCTCTCTTTGGAAGATGGAGTTTTTTATGCATGGTTTTGAACCTAAATTCTTGTGGTGTATATGGGACAAAGTGGTCAAGGAACTGGAAACTAATCTGGGGATCCACCTTGAGACATTATCGGATTATGCGCTGCGGTGGTCCTGGTAGAGGGGTCCTCAAGAATGAAGTCTGTTTAGTTTTTCATGGGGAAGTGTTCGAGTGTTTTATAATTATGAGGATTCAATTATTTTAAGGGGGTATAATGTGACACCCCATGGGTAATAATAAAATTTTATGGTTTTACTTCTTTTAATTTCTATGCCATCGAAAAATTTTTTTCAAAATAAAAACAAGGCTTGTTTTATTTACTTAAACCCTGAAATGATTACATTGGAACAAAGACAAACGAGCCTTACAACCAAAGGATACCTACTAATAGTTCTACTAAAATCATAGGGTGACCACCCAATACATCAAAAATCCCGTGAAAATATTGGGCATACTTTCGATATGTCACGATGAATATAAGTATAGCCAGAACCACAAATACTATGTTAATCATCAGAGGAATGATGAGCACCATATTCTCCAAGTCGTTTTGAATTTGGAACAACCTAATCATGTTTTTATAATTTCTTAAATATAATCCAACCATTGATGCCTTTATGAGATGGTTGAGTCTCTAACAGCTATAATACCATATAGTCATTGGGTATTTTGGTGGTTTAATTTAAAGTGTCAAGGTATAATGAGTTTTCCATGTGGTTAAAGTGTGCATTGAAGTTATAACTATAAACTTGTTTGTAAAAAAGTCTTTTTCTATATTTTATAAGGTTAATTATTTAATTTTTAAAATAGGTTTGAATCATAACCCTTGTTTTTTAAAATAAATTCCAAGAGATTTATGTACTTGATACTACTTGGTTTTGGTACAAAGAAACACATTTTTGAGTTTGAAATCATACTTTTGGAAAATGAAATTAATGACTATGGTTGTATTTAGTATTTTAAATTTACTTAGTGAATTAGGTATTTATGTGTATCAAATGTTTTAGAAAGCTACCTTGATATATTTTCATCCTTGGATGAATAAAAATCATGTTTTAATTAAAAGTATTCTTGGATTTTAAATATAATACTTGTTGGTATTTATTTTATGATACATTTAAAAATGATTTTTAACCTTTATGTTTTAAAAGAAAAATGTTAATAAACTAATGAAAAGTTTAGTTTTAGGATTTTGTTAACCATGATAGTGAAATTATATTATTTTTTTATAAACATAATAAATTTATATTCTTCAGTATGATAAAAATGACTTTTAATTTTCTAACAAAATGTGTGAGTACCCCACATAGCCGAGGGTGACCTAGTAGGCCAAGCCACTCAAGTCCTTGGTGGACATCTCACATGAACCCCTAGGACAGTGTCCTAGGGGTATGATGGCATGGTGTGTGCTATGTCGTCCGTACAGGTATGCATAGTCAGACCCTAATGCACACAAGCATGCATGTTTATAAGTGCTAGAGCACGCCACCATGAAGGGCAGCACGACGGCAGGGGTGGACGCAGAAGCGCACCCACAAAGACCTGGTACGGGGAGGTACCGGGGAGGGGGAGGGGGATTTATGGGATAATTCGGGAGATCCAGGATTATATAGAAGTCATGAATCCCATCATGTTTCTATGTGGAATGGAAATTTTAAGTGGAAACTATGTATCAGTCATCAAATATCTCCCCGCAAGATCTGAGTCGTCCGATTGGTTTGGCTAGCGAATCCTCGCAGCCACAGTTTTTTATCTCTGTATTATTATCCGGTTGATTCCACCAGGATATATTATTGAACGTTCTTTCCATTTTTGAAACATCGTGTTTCTAGAAACCATCTGATCAAACCGATTATTTAATCGTGACCGTTCATCTGTTTTTAAATATTTGAATACTTCTCAATCACCTGATCACATCTCAGCTGATCAGATCTATTCATTCTTTTCCACACCCTCTCACGTAACCTTCTTCTTCTTCCTTACACATGAGCCTCACCAGTAGATGTAACCCTTTCTCTTCAGTTTTTCCACACCCAGGACACCGAGTGGCGCCACGTTCTGTTTTGTTTTCCACATGACTCGACACACTCAGTCATATTTTAAACCAAGGAACCTCGGTTTCCCTTACACGTTTCCATAGAGATATATTATATACAGTTTATATATATTACTCATTTTTCACTCACACCCAACGGGTTTTCTTCCTTCGAGCGCCTCCATCAAGAACCTCTCGACATCTTCTTCTTCTTCAAACCATGTGAGGGTCACGTTTTGTCTTACTTTTTATGGTTTATATATATATAAATATACATAGTTGTATATATATATTTGTTTGGGTTTGTATATATTTATACATTGTTGTGTATATATATATATATTTGGTTGATCATTAGACCTACAGGTTTCTTCTATGTTTTGGAATGGTGAAATTTTGTTCTAAATGATTTTCTTAATTCCTTGTAAACCTTAAAAGGGATTGTAATGTTTTTGGGAGTCTATATGTATATATGTATACATAAACATATATATGTATTTGATAGTAAACAAACCTTCTCTCTTTGTATCACCTTTTTCAAATAATGAACCTTTGTTTAAATAATTTTCTTAATATATTTAAATCATGTAGTGTCATTATGATTCTAGTGGAAAACCCTTAAACAAATTATGTATATATGGATATAAATATATATTAATTTATATATACATTTTTCCTAAATCTAATATAGGTTTTCCAAAGTTTGAAAATAATGAATAATGAATTTTTTTGACATATTAAATGCTTACATGAATCAATTTAATTTTTTTTTGATAATTTAATTATTTATATACAGTTTTTGTAAAAATGGATTACACTTCATGAAGTCCTAAATAAATTATGGGTTTTCCGAATATTGAATTATCAAATGTTTTTAGTGCATATCGTATTTATGGAGAATCTATGAGTAATAATTTTGGGGGTTTTCCACACCTATATATATATAGAAAATGATAAAAAAAGTAAATTCTTTTTCAAAAAGAGATTGCTAAATATATTTTAAAGAAGATTATTATTTATATTTAGAAAGCGGGTGTTTTTATAACCCACATAATTTATTTAAAGAGTCGTCATGGATTATACACAATGTGTGTGTATGAATGTACACTTATGTATGACACACTTATTTTCATAAGTTTTAAATATTATTGATTGTGTTAGTAAGTTGTGTGGATGATTTTCATGCTTGTAAGATCGTAACTTCGGGTTAAATAGTTGGAAGTACCCATGTATAATGATTATAGACAAAAATGTATAATAAAGTGTGTTTAGTTAATTATACATTCAATACCTCACATAAAATAATTTGTTTACATTCAAACTGGTTATGTTTTTAACCCATGTTTAATTTACACTATGTATGCTTTCTTTTATTTACGTTTATGATTTAGCTCATTCATTATTCCCATTTATCAAAAAATATTTTAAACAAAAATATAAATTATATTAAATTCAAATTATGATTTTAGAATATAATATGTTTTTTTCATAATAATGATTTATGAATTTAAGGGTTATTATTGTATGAGACAAAACCTATATTTCTTTGCATTAGTTATCATCACATGTGCTATAATCTGCCTACCATACTTTTCATTTGTTAAATTTCCACTCAGTTGTTGGTTTTTTCACTAAGTTCATGATGTAATATATATATATAAATTATAAATAATTTATTTAAACTCTTATAACCATTTATGGATTAATGAACTAAATTATTCAAAGTGGTATGGGACACATTGAATATACAACCTCACTTGGGATATGAGGAATGTATTGGATATAGTATGTGACAGGTTGGGGACATGTTAATGAAAGTCCAATGAGTTGGGGACTAGTTAATGAAATCCCTATGGGTTGGGGACTGGTTAATGAAATCCCTATGATGCATCAGTAGTTCTAATGAGACAAATTAGGACATGGCACGAGGCCTTGGCATAGTCCATCATTATACATTTCCCTCATTATGTTTATGATATGTAATTAACCAAGTGGATATTCAACTAGTAGAATATACTTGGGTAAGAGCATGTACTTATGAGTATCAAAATAATTAAATTCTTATTGAATAATGTTTATTCAGAATTCATAGATTTATCTGCCATTTTATGATTTACATTTATTAATGAAATAAATTGAAGTTATCATTTTTATCCGCAACTCTGATCATTTATTACTTTCATTTGTAATTTTTGTACTTGAAAATTCGCATGTCACAGATATTATAGTTAGAATAACTATTTTTAATATGATTCAAATCTTATATTTTGTATAATCATTCTTATGATTGAAACATGTTTCATTTTAACTCTATAAATATTCCTTGAAATTTTCACTTGTAATTTTGGACCAAATTCTATGTTATGCTTCATTTATTGTAGCTTTCCTTAAGAAAATGATTTATGAATAATTATAAATGAATTATTTAAAAATGTTTAAATTGTAATATTATTTTATTTTCAACCCCCATTAATGGTTATTTGTATACTCACCCTACCTTTTAAATTTAATTTTATAGGTTTAGTAGATTTGAGTTACACTGATTGGTGGCATCTCTGTATAGATTCTTTTCTCTTTCAATTTTGATGGATTTCAATATTTGTATCTAGTTTTCCAAAATATAAACCAAAAAGATCCTCTTTTGTGGAAAATTATTTTTAATTTATCATCATTTCTTTTATAAAAAAATTACACATCATGTTTTATAGAAACTACACCGGCTCTGGGGAAATCTGGGGCCAGGGCATGACAAAGGAACCTATACTGATAGAATAGTAATATGACCATTAATAATAGTAATATGGTAAAAAGTATATTAACCTCACCTATTATAGAATAAATAAAATTTAGTCATTTTATATGTGAAAATATGATATAATTATGTCATTGTAAAAGTAAATAAATGTTTTAAACATGCTAAATTAAGTGTTGATATTTTTTAAAATGTAAATGATTATTTAAAATTTTATAATAAATATAATGATTAAAAAGAAAAAATTTCATTAATAGATTCATAAATTAATATTTTTTTTGTATTTTAATTATAATATAATTTTATGAGACCTTGATAATTTTTAAATGGGTTATAAAATCATTTATAATATTAAAATCCGTATTTTTTGAATTATTTATGACTTAAAAAAATGAATTTATCATATTTAGAAAATTATTTTCAAAACATATAGTCTAATTTTGAAATAAATACATCGAAAAATGGTTAGGGTGAATTTTTTGAATTTTTCTAAAATAGTTAAATTTTAGGTGAATGATGAAATACGATAATTTATAGCATTTAACATTATTAGTTAAATACATGAATTTTTGAGTCATTACGGATGTAATCAAAAATTGTTTAGAGATACCCTAAACCATTTAATGTTTTTAGTCATGGTAATCAATACTATTGAATGTCATGAGTTAAAACAATAAAGTAATGAATATAATAAAAAAATACCCCTATCATTCCCTATAAATACCACCCCTCACCACCTCTTCTCCATGGACCTTAAAGGACATGTACATAGTCTAAATTCTTCCGAATTACCTTCCCAATCTCCTTTCCAACAATAAATATCTTCTATTCTTTAAAAATATAAAACCAACATACCCTAAAAAGGTTCCCAAGAAGAGGACATTCAAGAAGTAAAATCCTCAATCCCTTATTATTATTATTTTATTATCCTATCCGAACCCGACCTATAAAAATAGGCATGAACGTTATAGTATCATATATATATTTTAATTTTATTATTATAATCTCTTATCCTATCCTTTTATTCTAAAAATTAAAACATCATATGTGATGGGTTGATTCACCACCTTTGTCGATGAGGAGTTTCATTTTCCATTATCACCTTCAAGGAAAGAAATAAAATAGTTATTTTAGTTATACTAGGATTTAATATGTTTATTATAATTTTTTATTTTTCTTAAATTAATATATAGAATTCATGTGAAATAATATTAAACTAGTTCATGATGATCTGAAAACCCACTAAAATAATCATTTATCATTAAAATTATTTAAATAAATCATTATCATACCAGAAAAGAAAATGATATATGAGACCAATTAACCTAATTCAATTTCATTAATAGAAAATTATTCCACTTCTACATAATTATTCCCATTTTAAAAGAACTTACATAATTATATAAAATTAATCCAACCATTAAACCATGAATATGAATGCTCCAGGAATGATGAAATTAAACTCTTTGAATCATAAAAATAGACTGAATAAACATAATAAATCAATAACAAATAAAATAAATATTTAATAGGTTCTAAATAATTAAATTATTGAATATAATTTGATTATCTAGGATATTAAGTGCACATGAAGAACACATTCAGACTTAAGGAAAGTGGATTCTCGAACACCCTTTCTTTGGGTTATTCTTCTTTCATTCTAATATTCAGTGTGGTTATTCCTTTAATTTTCCATAAATGTAATTTCATTTTTATTTAATTTTATTTTCATGTATATACATGTTTCTAATCTTATTTTATAGAATATTCAAATATTTTTTAATTTAACTCTTTTTTCCAATACACATTTTGACTCTACTTGAGTTGTTTCTTCTTCGCTCAAAAAATGATGAATATTATACCAAATGTAATTTTACCTTTCGGTTTTAGGAACCAAAATTTTATTCATGATTTTTTAAATGATTATGAAACCAATTCCATTACATGGGTTATATCATGACTTTGTTAGATATACATTCTATGTGGAATGTATGATTATGTAATTTTATGACTTGATGGGTGGGACTAGAATTAGATAGCCCTCCAATGTATTGGATAATGTGATGTATCTCATGAGATAATTTGTAATATGTGTAAACATGATTCTATATTTTTTCACAATTACAACGTTATTATTTTGAGCATATATTACACATGGACATGATGCTATCTTTGTTCACAACTATGTGTGGTATTTGACCGCTAAGATATGACATTTAATTTTTATACAGTTCCACATTTCGTGACTTTATCAAATGCTTCCATCATGATTTTGATAATGATACCGTGCTTATTTTATTATGAGGATGATGATTATGCTCACTCGTTTTACATTGATCCATTCCACATAATCTTCCTCTTACGTGGAATTTTCTCACCCCTTTCTTTGATGTATATCCTCAGGTGACTATATGTAATTAGAAGAATGTGGTCTTTAAAAAGATAAAGAATATTTTTTTATATAAATTTTATGTTTTATTATGTACATGTTATGTATGAGCCTAATTGTTTCTAGACATTAAACCTTTCGATCTTGTTTTTGTAGTTATATTATGTTGTTTATCCATAAAATTATGGCATAGTGAGGTAAGAAAAATTAGGGTCACTATAGTTGGTATTAGAGAATGGTTTATATAATTTTGAAATTACGATTGCCTAACATTAATGAAACCCCCAGGATAATACTAATTATATGTAAACAAACAAGATGTTTTTTTTATAAAAATTATTAACATAGGGATCCCATATTATATTACTTTAGTGTTGAATACATAAAAGAATACATTATTTATTCATGTTTGTTTACTTGCCTTTTGTTTAAAACATTTCTATTTTATAAAATGGTGGGATCCAGGAGAAACTTGGCCAACAACTCCTGTAAGGGAAAATGAAAATATTTCTTGAATTACATCCACAATTCCATAGGTGGTGGAATTAAAAACATTATAACGATGATGACCCGACTATCTCAGGTTGTGAATAATAACCTAAACTAGGTGGAAGTTCTACCTTCACACACGAATGAGAAATTATTAATTAAGTCCTTTATGTGGAAATTCCCACCGACATTTACTACACCATCTAATCCACCAATTTCATAACAATGGGTTAACTAAATGAATTAGATATTTTCTATGATTCACTATTACAATATAAAGAAAGAGACTCTGGATGTTTATTATTTAGATGGGGATGTTGATCAATGGTGGGTGTTGATAAAGAACACCAAGTAAAAAAAATAAATAGATGAGATTGAGTGGGAAGACAATAATAAATTATTTCGTAAAAAGTATTTCCCATCAACTATTAGGAAAAATATAGAGAGAATTCATAGATCTGGTGAAAAATGCAGTTAAATATTTCATGGCTTACAAAGAAAATTTAACAAGTATTGAAAGGTGTTCCTTATGTTATTTTATCAAAAATTAAAAAACATTAGATATTTAATGACCTATATTAGTGAGTCCCATTCTATGACTCCCCAGGCCTACCTCTAATTGGTTAGGGGGTGGTGACTAGAACTGAGTAGGCATGTCAATATCATTGGAGGCATTGCCTATGCACCTGTACACGCACACATCTCCAAGACCATAAATTCTGAAATGTAAAAAACCACTAAGGAAAAAAATTGAATGCATAATAAAAAACCCAATAAACATAGTACAATAGAACAGCAATGTGTAGTCGTGTAAACTAGGGTAGAATACAGGCCCACCAAAAGGAAGAGTGTAAACTATAAAGTCTAACCTGTAAATAAGAAAGGTAATGGGACTATTTCTCGAAGTCATTGGAATGATGTGTCCTCTTTAGAACTCACTAATATATATCCAATCCTAGTCCTCCATAGACTCTTTAAAAAGTTATCTAACCAACACAATACATGACACAGGCAGCCAAATCCCGTGTAGGGATGATTATAACAATACTCAATAGAACACCCCAAAAACCACAATTTAATAAAATTTATTTTTATCTATACACAGTATATTTATATAGTACATATAACAAGAAAATATCTAGATATAATCTAAACTTGGAAACTTATTCTATAGGTAAGTCACAAAAACTGCATATCAACACTAGAGATTCAGTCCAAAAATACCATGAAATACTCATCCTGGAGAACACACTATTGAGTCCAATAAAACTGATGGAATCCACCTGAGAAGTACTCTTAATTGGTAACTTTCATGAGATATAGATACACTGATATTTCTAAATAGATAATACGATAGACTCGCTCTAGGATAACTAATTCCCTGAGTGGGAATATCATAATACATAGATGGGATCACTGCCAGGTACATGGAGTATACCATGAATCATCTGGATTCACATTCTATGCAGATGACTTATTTCCATTAGGATTTTTCATGTCTATAAACTAACTATACATAGGGCACAATAATGGAAAGAGGATCATGATCTTGGCCACTTGGAGGGGACTCCTAACTCTATCTACAAAATCCTTCTAAAGGGGGTCATACTCCTGTAGATAGGAAATGATACCAACTAAAATTCGGTGGAACGATCATGTGGAACCAATCCAAATGAAATTTTTACAAGATATGGTGGACAAGGAGATCATTCCATGTAGAAAATATTACATGGTTTGTAGAAGGGTCACATGTTATGTACCATGACCCTAGGTACTGCCCGTGTACAACAACCTGAGTCAAAAGAACATTTCATGTGGAAATGTTATAAATGGAATGTAAAGAAAGTCACACATTGTTTCCAACTATCCAGGGTTAACCCCATGTATATTGGCCATGTTCCAGTACACAGCTTCAACCTGTATTCATCTACCCATGTACCAGCACACTGGGTAGCATGTGTAACCGGCTTAGGTCTATTCGTGTGGTGGAGTACATGTCGGGTACTACACCTCATGTCCATGTATCATCTGACATACATTTAGATCCTCGGGAAATGACTCACATTCCATGTGATAGGTTTCACAGGACATGTTATATTCTCATACTTCCCGAAGGTCTGGACAAAGCTTATCAGAGCCCACACATTGTGTTAGTAGGGATTCATTCGAATCCCATGTTGGAATGTCGGTCATCTTTCTCGTTTATCTAGCCACAAATTCTGGCCACGCCACGTCTGGAAACTCCATATCCAAAGTCGACTGGTCACACCATAACCAATTTAGAAAGTTTTGGGCCTCCAATCTACTTGAAAATCTAATTCTGATCATCCACCCGAAGAACTCTAGAAGAAAAATATCATCTGGAATACTCTAATTATTCCGTCGTTGTCATTGTTTGACCTCCACTAGGTCATCACGATTCCTTATCTACGATTCCAGACTGGTGTGCTATGATTTGAATGGGAAACCTTCATTCATTCTTAACCCTTTGAACAACGATGAATGTGCGGGGATAAAGGGGATGAAATCAAATATAAAAAACTCAAGAATTGAACCTTGGACATTATTCATTATGGACTTGATCCATTCCATTATAAAGATAAATAATCTAAATCAAAAAAGAATCAATCCCCTGAATTAAACCCTAAATCAAAACCTCCCTCATGACCGTTCAGACCGTGGGTCAACCTGTCCGTGGGTTAATCAATATTCATCGTTAAATAAAAGAAAAAAAAAGGAATAATTAAAAAAATTGTCATACCTTAGGGTATTATGGTTTTTTAGGTAGATCAATAATTTTTTGGCTACCATTGGAGAGATTCATCAAAGCAGAATTCGTTGATCTCTGATCCAAGGATCTATCATCGTTTCTGGTTGAGATAATACTCCAGGTTCTCTTCAGAGATTCCATGAATTTTTCTAGGGTTATGAGCCTAACCCTAGGATTTAGTTTATTTTAAAACATCAAAACACATCGTTGTGTCACCGTAATGTTAAAAATAAAAAAAATTCAGAATTTATTTTATTAATTTAAAATGTACGATAATTAACTTTCACAGCCGGCTCACACCAGTCGTTGTTAGGCCTTGACTAGTTTAAAGATGATTCTCTGAATAGAAATGTACCCATGAATTTCTAATCTAGGAAAGAATTTATATGTTATTATAGTTTTTCATGAAAAAATCTCACGTGCACTGTTTAATATATATATTATATTTTTAAAATTTATTTCAGGCACACCAGACCTCAGAATCGCACGTCGTCTCGGTTCTTGGTTTCTAATCAATTCCATATAATGTTTAAAAAATAATACATGGAAAATCCAATACATTAAATTCTCCATAGATTTGGTATTTACGTCCCCAAAAATCAAAAAACAAAGGCTTTACAAAAATGAGTGGGTATACCTCATGAATCTGAGCCTCCCACTCCCATGTTCTCTCCTAGAGGTTCTCGTGTTACCACTCTACATGCACCAAGAAAATCCCTCACCCACATAGGATCCTATCCAACAAATCCTTTATCTCCTCTAGGTACTCAGCAATGGTCTCTCCATCATCAATTTAATGCTCACCCCAGCCAATGATGTGTGATGGGTCATTCATGTACCTCCTAAACAACGACATGTGGAAGACAACATGTACCTGATGAATCTATGGGGGTAGAGATAAGAAGTATTAAACCTAATAAACTCTACAAAATATTTGAAAAGGTCTGATGAACCTCATAGATAACTTTCCACCTTGGCCAAATCTCTACAACCCTCATCGAGGTGAGACCCAAAGGAATGCATGGTCTCTTTCCTCTAACTCCAGAGGTCTTCATCCTCTGTTAGCATAAGACTTATGCCAACTATGTGCAGTCTTCATAGACTCCTAGATGATCTAAACCTTCTTGTTAGTAGCTCGTACCATCTCTAGGCCCATGAGGGCTGACTCTCATTGGTCAGCCCAGCAAAGTAGTGACCAATAGTCTCACCCATACAAATCCTCTAACGGTGTCATACCAATTTGTGGAGTGGTAAATATTTTTGTATGAAAACTCCACCAGTTGTAGGTGGTCCTCCCTATAACAACCCAATATTTCGTAGTACGTTATTTCTTCAAAGTAATTCAGTAAATTTCACTACACGCAACACCGAGTTCAAGCGCACTATGACTTAACAAACTAGCCGTTCAAAAGCGGTTATGAATAGTATTAACTATATTTTGAACTATATATAATCCTTATAATTTTAGAATACATATTATGAGTTTCTTAGACATAATGTAAGAACGAATTCATTTTTTTCAAATAAAAAGATGTGTTTTTCAAAAAATATACTTTTACGGCCTTTTAATGGTGAACCCATTTTAAATAAAATATTTTAAACTTTTACAAATTCAATTTGACAAAATAAAATTTTTTTAGAAATGGGACATATGAATTTAGATTCAATAATTTTTTGGTTATTTTCTGATAACTTTCATATTTGGGTGAATAGTGAAAAATACAATATTTTAACTGAAAACAACTTTTTTAATCAAAATAATTTATAGTGTTAAATTATAAATTTTAATGGTTTGAATTATTAATAGATTATATTCTTAAAATTTAATCTAATGATGGTCACTTTATGTAATTTCAATTTGAAATTGGACATAAACAAGTGTCAATCTTTTGATAGTTATTATTTCTTAAAAATACGATTCTTGGTTTTGAGAATGGGAATTAATTTTAAATTAATTAATGGAATTTCTATGTTTTGAAATTTTTAAAATATAAATCATTTTTTAATTGCGAATATGAAAATTATCATAGGTTAAATTTTCGGTATTTGTCTAAAAACTTTCAATTTTTGATGAATAGTGAAAAACGCTGAGTTATTGTTTAAAACTGAATTTTTTTTTCAATAATTTTTATTTTATTTAAATTTATTTTAGGTAAAAATAGATACATAATACCCATATAAATTCAATATAATTAATTGGAATAAGTTTATAATAATTGTAGATGTATAAATATTTTCTCGAACTTTTTACCGATGTTTACCCACATCCTAGGAGCATTTGAAAATTTACATAATACTGAATTTTACTACATCTGTGAGTTGAATTTAGAAAATCCAAGAGACACCGTTAATATCGAGGAGTAAAATTTGGTTCAATAAGATAAAAGTCTTTTGGGTGAATAGTAACTTTTTACTTTTATTTACCACGGTTAAAAGTAAATTGGGTAATTAATGGTAAAAATGATATTATTGTTACCCTAACACATGTCCTAAATCTATTAGATAAGTGTAATTCTAACAAAAAAACCTTAGGAATAAAATACGACCCTTTAGGTCCACTTTTATTAGATTAAAAAATTTATGATATTTTTATTTAAAGAAGAGTTAAACGAGTTAAAATCAATGTTTAATAACTAAACCATTTTTAATATGGGGTTATACATAAGATAAATTCGACTATAAATGTTAATTAGATTTCTAAAAATATTTCCAATATAATGGTATTTTATTGATAATTTTTAATGATTAAATAATTAAATTTATTAATGACACAATGACGATGCAATAATTACCTTATTAATGAATGAATCAAATAAATGGTATTATAAATATTAAATAATATATAATTTCAAAGTTTTTATGATATACACAAATTTTCTCGGTGAATATTACATTTTAGGATTGATTCAATGTATTTTTTTTGAAGTAATCATTCTATTATTATTTTATAAAAAAACTAATACCCAAGACAGTAAAAAATGACATAAAATAGGTTTTAAAACCAATATTATATTATTAATTTATATAATAGTCCTAAAAATATATGGTTATTCCAAAAGACTTATAAAATAATATATATGACATTAATTAACCAATTTGGGTTCTATTTACATTTTATAGTAACTCTATTAACCATATAATATAAAAATACAAAGTGACCTGGTAAATGTCAACCTATTTAAATAAGAGTTAAATCTAAAGGATAAGGTTAATATGGAAACCTAAACCTGTATAAAACCTATTGGTTGATTTTTCTCAACCCATACCCACTTTATATTTTAAATAATTCTTTTTTGAGCCATTAAAAACTGAAAATTAATTTATTATAAAATCAAGTTTTAGGTTTTTCCTAAGGAGCCCCTCACCCCTCTTATAAAAGGGCACTTCCCCTTCTCTCAAATTCACACCTCTAAAGTCATTTGGCATGGCCAAACTCTGCCCAAATATCCTCCCCAATATCCTACCTTCATCCTAGAGTCCTTCCATTGGTTATAAATCCAACCATAGAATCCCTTTTGATCAAATCAAAAGGAAGAACCTGAAAAGAGGTAATGATTTCACCACCCTCTTTCAAGTTCTCTTATTCTTCCACTTACTCTTTCTTTGTTGTTTAAACTATAAAATAATAACTCCATTATCTTATATATACTATGATTCTATTATAAATATGGAACAATTATATTCATTATTTTTTCCATCTTACGAATGATAATGTCATCATGCATGCGTACATACGGCTTATCATCTCCACGTCTTGGTGTAATTTGTTATTCAACACTATGCTATTTTAGTGGATATAATGATGACTAATATGTATATAAATAATTATAATTACATTATAATGTCTCTGTAAAATTAATATACCATCCAATTCCACACCTTTATGGAAATCATATTGTCGTTCGTGCGTACGTACAGATTACCGTTTCCACGATGCGATGAGATTCATTTCCACGTTCAGCATTCATCGACGATTATAAAAATAGATATTACTAATAAGTATGTAATATATGACATAATAATTAAACTGGATATATATATGTGTGTGTGTGTGTGTGTGTACTTACATATATCTTACTCACTTAGTTCCGTTCAATATGATATGAAAATGGAAACAACATTTATGCGTACGTACGGACTACCTTCTCAATAAATGATGTTTTCCATTTCATATTTATGTCTATTGTAAATATTTATATTCTAAATATATATGATATATAAATTATGTTTTATATTCTAGATATTTTTAAATATTGATCTAAGTGATACAATCAAGAGTAACAAGTTAAAACCCGTATGATAAAGAAAGCGATTATTACATGAAATGTTAATATAACATGGAAATTATTATTAAATGGGTAGTATAAAGTTATAAATGAATAATTTATGATATCATAAAAATTAATAGGGTTTGGTATATTTTAATAACATACTACAATCTTCATGAAGAAGGATAAACGTACCCTCGACTAATAGAAAGTTATAGGTAAGGTTTAATTACTCAATATCATTATTATCTAAGATTGTTTATGTGTAAGTATTTACTGGGAAATTTTTATCATCCATGTCCATTTTTCATAAAAATGATTTCAAAATAAATATTTTAAGGATTTTTTAAATTTACTCTTTATCAAGATTATAATTTTAAATGTTTTAAATATTTATCTTTCTAAATATTTTTAATTAATGTCCATGTTTTCAAAATGATTTTAAGGATTTAATTATATGGACATGAATGTTTTGAAATGATAATTATTTTCAGAAGTTTCAAAGTGGTATGTGAAACATAGATTCAAAAATTTCTTTTAAATTACTTCCTTTATAAATGTGTGACTTTTAAATGATTATAAAAAAATGATATTTCTCTCAAAAAGTTTTACTCGTCTTTTTCTACTATGTCAGCATCATTTACAGGATTTTATTTTTGATTGAGGATTATTTATTATAATACAATCTTCCATATATTTTTTAATGAGTTATAGTATGTATGACAATATATGTTCTATTTTTATACCATTCATGGTTTGTGGTTAATGTATTGACATTTCATATTCTTATTTTAATAGGAATTTTTTGTTATGATACTACTTTTTCATATGAGTAATGAAGTGGACTTAGTAAGTGACGGGTGGAGCCCTCTATATCTCCTCAATGCATTGGTAGGTATCAATAGAATTACTAGTGTCTTGGCACAAGTACTTGACAAAACATTTATTTGTACTCCTGGCACAAGGGCTTGACTATGTTGTAATGATGTCCAG
This sequence comes from Viscum album, assembly GCA_963277665.1. Lineage (NCBI taxonomy): Eukaryota > Viridiplantae > Streptophyta > Magnoliopsida > Santalales > Viscaceae > Viscum > Viscum album. The sequence goes on from OY728125.1 coordinate 604,635,910, forward strand.
TGTTAGGCATTCCCTCATTATGAAATTAGTTATTACATGTGATTATTCAACTAGTAGAATATCCATGTTCATGTTTATATGGTATTGTTTGATTTATTTTTTCCATATTATGTTCATGTTTATGTTTGAAAAGGATATTGTTTTTATCACAAATCTTGCCTAAAATGTTTATAGCTTCTGATAAATTATTTACACTTACCTGGAATCTGAGTTCACCCCTTTCTTATGTTTTATTTTCCCAGAATTCCATGTAGTATATTATGAATGATATGCAGGGTTAAGATAAAGGGAATAATGGTGTCCTCAATGAACTATCTATGCTATGTTTTATGTTTGAAATTGTAATGTAAAGTTAATATATGTAATCTATTTTCCAAGACTGCTAAACTGATCAGTCCATCGAGACTTGATTCCTTATAATCATGCCAATATATTAAAATAATGCATCGACTCTAGGTAACTGGGGTCGGGGAATTATAGTTGGTATCAGAGGATGTTGAGAAATAACCTTGGAAACTAGATTTAGATAAACTCTGATTAGAGCACATTACCATAAGATAGACTTTGAAGATTAGTATAGAATAACTTCCTAGAATTTTGGTAATGAAAAGAATTTTTGAGTTTTCCAAGAAAATACATCCATATCTGGATACGAGAAGGTAGAGGAGGCTCTGGCACAGATGTGCCTAGGGGTAAACCCGAAAACACCGCTTTGAGCTAGACTAAAAAGGAACTACTGCACAACAATGGGCATTGCTGCACTCTTGGTTACGACACTCATGGGTAATTTGCTAAGGATAATTATAATTTTCTTCACACACAACTATGAATGGTTTATGAGTATATACCTCTTCAAAGAAAACATTTTTGTAATTATGGATTATATCCATAAACTGTTCAATTTACATTAGGTATTTTACACGATTGGAATTATGAATTCTGATTCATAAACTGACATAGTGTATTCCATTGTATAGAAATGGGGCCTAATAGAAGGAATGTGAACTCTAGCAATATATTTGATCCATAGAGTAAGAAGGATCATATCTTTCAAATTATGAAGCCAACATTTTGAAGGGAAATAGTCTCCCATGTATTCTCAACATACGAAGAAATAGTATCATGTGTTAATAAGATAATTAAATAATTCTCTAAGTCCTATGGATTTGTAGGGAAGAAAGAGAAGAAAATGATGGATGAGAGAAATATGGATAAAGGGAAGAGGGAAAAGAAGGATTTTCCCATATGTGATAATTGTGGAACAAATAACCATGGTAAATGCTTGAAGGGAATGGGAGATTTTTATAATTTTGGAGAAAAAGAAAACCAATTATGTGATTTCAAGGGTAAGAAAAAAATCAAATGTACAATGCTTCATCTACAAGGCATTGGGACACTACACAAATCAATGTCTCAGTCATCAGAGTGTACATTAAATGATGCTATTAGATAATAATAAAGTTATGATACAACCTCATGTGAAGAAGAATGACTAGTGTTCTTAGTTTGTCAATACAGAATTATTTCATTTGAGTGTTGTATCAACAATATACTGGTTATAAGAATTATGGGGATAAATAAAGATTGTACTGTAGTAATATTTTATTAAGGATTTTAGATTATACTGTTCTAAGAAAAGTGACTTAATAGTAAGCTATACTTTTTTGGAAAATACATGGTTGAAGGGAAGGTAATCCTTTATATGGTCCCGATAATGAGGTGGTGATTTTGGAATAAGAAATTTTTGATTTGGATAACTTATATTGGATATTTTTTACTTCCTTGAAAACTATTAATGATTTTTATATTCCATCATTGATGGAGTTTAAAAAAAATTGGATAAAAGATTTATATCCAGTATTCTATATGGAATAAGGGAGCATGAATATAATCAATAAGGTTTTATGGTAATTCATGATGTTGCAGTGTTTTAAATGAATACATGATGAAGGCGTTCACGTGTTATTACCTAGAAAAAGGATCTTTATTGTGTTTAACTTTCTTATAAATTTTGGACAGCGAGTTTGGATATATGTTTTTTGGATAAGTCTAAAGGTTGGAATGGATTTGGTTTGAAATTGGATGATATTGTTAAGGTTATTTTTGGATTGTTATAAAAAGGACAACCCAGAGGTCAGGCGACTACTTGTCGACTCTGGCAAGGCCGCGAGACTTGAACCCAAAACCGAAAAGCGACAAGGGTGCATCACTTATGACTGGACTACGTGATGTACTAGTTTAATTAATTCATCTTTTTTTAAAATAGTCTGATAAATGAATTATAAATTCATTATTTTTGGAACCCTATACGATTAGGATAAATAGAATTCTTTTTGAGATCATCTGGAGTGAAAGATGAGATTGTGGTAGGAATTAGTTGAAGGGTGAAACTCTACTTGTCAAGTATCTATATATATATATATATATATTATTTTTTCCTCTTATTAAGACTAAATTTTGTTATCCAAATTTTCTTATATGGGATTTCCAATGAACATATTTTCAATTTTCAACCTTTATTTTTCAAAGAACAATTTAAAATTATGAGGATGCAATTTATTGAAGGAGGGAAGAATGTAACACCCTATGATTTCATAGTATGTTATTTCTTCAATGTAATTCAATAACATGCACTACACAGAACACCGAGTTCAAGAACACCGCGACTTACCAAACTAGGTGTTCAAAAGTGGTTATAAATATTATTAACTAAAATTTTATCTATATATAATGATTATAATTTTAGAATTCATATTATCAGTTTCATAGACAAAATTTAAGAACTAATTCCTTTTGTTCAGATAAAAGGAGTATTTTCCAAAAAAATATTCTTTTACTGCCTTTTAATGGTGAACCCTTTTTAAATCCAATATTTGAAGATTTTATTGACTCAATTTTAAAAAATAAACTTATTCATTAGAATCAGGACATAATAATTTAGTCTTAATAAATATTTGGTGATTTTCTGATAACTTTCATATTTGGGTAAATAATGAAGAATACTATATTTTAACTGAAAACAAATTTTTTAATCAAAATAATTTATATTGATAAATTATAAATTTTTATGGTTTGGAAGTGTAAATAGATTATATTTTTACTATTTAATAAAATTATGGTTATTTTGTGTAATTTTACATTGAAATTGCACATAAACAAGTGTCAATCGTTTGATAGTTATTATTTCTTAAAAATGCATTTCTTGGTTTTGGAAATGGGAATTAATTATAAATTAATTAATGAATCTTTTATGTTTTGAAATTGTTAAAATATAATTCATATTTTAATTAAGAATATAAAAATTATCTTAGGTTGAATTTTTTGTATTTTTCTGAAAACATTCTATTTTTGATGAATAATGAAAAAGACTGAGTTATTGTTTAAAACTGAATTTTTATTTGAATTTTTATTTATTTTATTTAAATTTATTTTAGGTCAAAATAGATACAAAATATATATATAAATTAAATTTCTTTCATTGGAGTCAGTTTATAATAATTTTTTATATAAAAAAATTTTATCGAACTTTTTACCGTCTTTTACCCACCTCCTAGAAGCACTTGCAAATTTACATAAAACTTAATTTTACCTCTCCTGTAAGTTTAATTTCAAAAATCCGAGAGACAAAGTTAATATCAAGGAGTAAAATTTAGTTCATTAAGATAATAATTATTTTTTTTGAATAGTAACTTTTTACTTTTATTTACAACGGTTAAAAGAAAATAGGGTAATTAAGGGTAAAAATGATATTATTATTACCCTAACACATGTACTAATTCTATTGGATTTGTTTAATTCGACCAAAACAAACCTTAGGAATTAAATATGACCATTTAGGTCCACTTGGATTAGATTAAGACATTTATTATTATTTTATTTATCAAAAAGATAAAAGCGTTAAAATCAAAGTTTAATAACTAAACAATTTTTTATATAGGGTTATAAATAAGATAAATTTGACTATATATATTCATTATAAATCTAAAAATATTTCTTACATGATGGTATTTTATTTAAAAAATTTAGAGATTAAATAATTAAATTTATTAATGACACATTGATGATGTAATAATTACCTTATTAATGAAAGAATCAAATAAATGGTATTATAAATAGTAAAATAAATATAATTTCAAAGTTTTTATGAGATCCTTGAATTTTCTAAGTGAATATGGCATGTTAGGATTGATACAATTTATTTATTTTCAAGTAATATTTCTATTATTATTTTATAAAATAAATACCAAAGAGTATCAAATTTGACATAAAATAATTTTTAAAACAAATATTATATTATTAATTGATATAATAGTCCTAAAATCTAAGACTCTGCCAAAGGACATATATAATAATATATATGACTTTAATGAACCAATTGGGGTTCAATTGGAATTTTATATTAAGTTTATTAACCACATAATATAAAAATACAAAGTGACATGGTAAATGTTAAACTATTTAACTAAGAGTTAAATCTAAAGGTTAAGGTTAATATGGTAACCTAAACCTGTATAAAACCTATTGGTTGAGTTTTTTTCGACCCATACCCACCTTATATTTTAAATAATTCATTTTGGAGCCATTATAAACTGAAAATTAATATATTATAAAATAATGTTTTCTGTTTTTTCTAAGGTGCCCCTCACCCCTCTAAATAAAGGGCACCTCCCCTTCTCTCAAATTAACACCTCAAAATTCATTTTACATGGCCATACACTACCCAAATATCCCCCCAAATATCCTACCTTCATCCTAGAGGAATTCCTTTGGTCATAAATCCATCCTTAGAAGGCCTTTTGATCAAATCAAAAAGAAGAACCTGAAGAAGAGGTAATGATTTCACCACCCTCATTCATGTTCTCTTATTATTCCACTTAATATTTCTTTGTTGTTTCCATTATAAAGTAATAAATCCAGTATATTCTATATAATGTGATGTTATTATAAATATGTCACAACTATATTCATTATTCTATCCATCTTATGAATGATAATGTCACCATGTGTACGTATAACTTATCGTCTCCACGTTGTGGTGTAATTTGTTATTCAACACTATGTTATTGGAATGGATATAATGATGAGTAATATGTATATAAATAATAAAAATAAAATTCTAATGTATCTGTAAAATTAATATGTAATCCAATTCCACACCTTTATGGAAATGATATTGTCGTTCGTGCGTACGTACGGATTACCGTCTCCACGACGTGATGCGATTCATTTCCACGTTCACCATTCATCGACGATTATAAAAATATATATTAATAATAAGTATGTAATAAATCACATAATAATTCTACTAGAAATATATATATATATATATATATATATATTTACTTACATATATTATACTCACTTAGTTCCTTTCAATACGATATGAAAAGGGAAATAACATTTATGCATATGTATGAACTACCGTATCCATAAACTGTGTTTGACATATCATATTTATGTATATTATACATATTTATATTCTAAATATATATGATATATAAATCATGTTTTAAATTCTATATGTATTTAAATATTTATCTAAGTGATACAATCAAGAGTAACAAGTTAAAACACGTATGATAAAGAAAGCGATTATTACCCGAAAAGTTAATTTAACGCGGGTCTTATTATTAAATGGGGAGTATAAAGTCATAACTGACTATTGTATGATATCATATATATTAATATGGTTTTGGTATAATTTAATAACATACTACGATCTTCATATAAGAGGTTAAATATACCCTTGACTAAAGGAAAGTGCAAATTAAGGGTTAATTCCTCAATCTGATTATTAACCTAGATTGCTTATGTGTAAGTATGTACTGGGACATTTTTATCATGCATGTCCATTTTTCATAAAAATGATTTCAAAATGAATATTTTAAGGATTTTTGAAAGGTAATCTTTATCAAGATAATAATTTTAAATGTTTTAAATATTTTTCTTTCTAAATATTTTTAATCAATGTCCATGTCTTCAAAATGATTTTAAGGATTTATTTATATGGACATGAATGGTTTGAAATGATAATTCTTTTCAAAAGTTTCAAAGTGGAATGGGACACTTTTGATGAAAAAATATCTTTTAAATTACTTCCTTTATAAATTTGTGACTTTTAAATGATTTTACATAAAGGATATTTTTCTCAAAAAGTTTTACTCATCGTTTTAAACTATGTCAGCATCCTTTTCTTGATATTATTTTTGATTGGGGTTGATTTATTATAATACAATATTACATATTGTATTTAATGATTTATGATATGTTTGACTATGGATGTTCTATTTTTATACCATTCGTTGTTTATGTTTAATGTATTGACATTTCGTATGCTAGATTTAATATGAATGTTTATGTCATGTTTCAAATTTTTCATATGAGGAATACAGTGGACATAGTAAGTGATGGGTGGATCCCGATATAGATCCTCGATGCATTAGTAGGTCTCATGAGACTAACTATTGTCTTGGAAAGGCTTTGACAAAACTTTTATTTGTAGTCTTGTCACAATGCCTTGATTATGTGGTAATGATGTTTGGCGTTGGGCATTCCCTCATTATGAAATTAGTTATTAAATGTGATTATTCGACTAGTAGAATATACATGTGCATGTTTATATGGTAATTTTTGATTTATTTTTTCCATATTATGTTCAAGTTTATGCTTAAAAAGGATTTTGTTTTTATCCCATATATTGACTAAAAATTTTATAGATTACGCTAACTTATTTACCCTTACTAGGCATCTGATCTCACCCCTTTATTATGTTTTATTTTCCCAGGCTTCCAATAAGTGTATTATGATTTATATGCAGGGTTAATCTAAAGGAAATAATGGAATTTTCAAAGAACTATCTATGCTGTGTTTTATGTTTGAAATTGTAATTTAATGTTAATATATGTAATATATTTTCCAAGACTACTAAACTGATCGGTCCTTTGGGACATGATTTCTTGTAATCATGTCAATATATTAAAATAATGCATTGACTCTGGGAAAATGGGGTCCGGGATTTACACTCTCAGTTATGACCAAAGTCTAAGATGCATTCATGTAGCATGTCTAATAGAATATTAATGGTCTTCTCTCTCTAGCCATTCGCCTGAGGATAAAATGATGTGCTCAAGTTTAACTGAGTCTCAAATTACATTTGTAATTCATTCTATAACTGGGATGTGAAACAAGAACTGTGATCTGAAACTATTATTTATGGGACTCCATGAAATCAAACCGTCTCCTTCATGTAGAGGCTTCCCAATATCTCTTCAAAACTCTACTCTTGGATATATATGAAGTGGGATAACTTGGTGAGTCAGCCAATGATCACCTAGATGGAATCGTGTCCCCTGGATGTAAGTGGGAAATTCATCATGAATTCCATATATATTCACTACACCATCCATTCTGGAACCTCAAGGGGTTGAGCAAAACCCACTAGAACTTAGTGCTCAACCTTCACCTGCTGGCACGTAAGCATCGAGAAACAAAATTTTCCACTATCTTCTTTATCCATGTCCACCAAAACAGATGTCGGAGGTCCGGGTATATATTCTCCACACCAGGGTGTAACAAGAAAGGGGAAGTATGAAACTCCCTCAGAACATCCTTCCACAACAACACCTATATAACTATTTTCCCTCTGAAAATAATGATATTCTCTCCACCTTATGAATATCCATTAAGAGCACGCCCTATGGACATATGAGTGTGTAAGGTATCACAGTCAGTATCCCCAAGTTGTTCCTCCCAAACTCGCAATAAAAGTGGAGGGGTGAAAACCAAATACTGGAGGTAAACTACATCATTTACATCCATGAAGGATAACTATAATGAGGCTAGTTGCTCTGATGCCTCATTCAACAATGGCACACTAGATCTCCTGCTGAGAGCATCTTCCACCACGTTCCCCTTACAAAGAGTATAGACAATCTCAAATTCATAGTCCGAGAAGAACTATATCCATCACCTCTATCTCACATTTAGATCCTTCTGTGAAAATATATACTTGAGACTATTGTGATCAGAGTAGATGTTAAAATTCTCACCCATTAGGTAGTGTCTCCACATATTCAATGAGAAGTCTACCACTGCCAACTCAATATCATGGGTTGCATAGTTTTGATCATGTGGACTCAACTAGTTCAAACCATAGGCAATCACTACATTCCTTTGAATCAGGACATAACCAAGTCATGTCCTTGATGCATCGCAGAAGACTGCATACTCGACTCCCTCCATTGGAAATCTCAAGATCAGAGCGCTTGTCAAACTCTTCCTCAACAACTGAAATTCCATTTGCAACATCTCTATCTACACTAATGGATTCCCCTTTTAAGTTAAAGCTGTCAATATGCTGATATCCTTGGGAAATTAGGTATGAATATTCATTAATAGACTGCTATCCAAAGAATAGTTTCACCTCTAACACGATTCTAGGTGGCCCCCTTGCTAACATTTCTTCCACCTTGGCAGGTCCACTAGTACTTCATCATCTAAGATAACATATCCTAGAAAGTGGACCACTGGAATCCATGACTGGATCTTCAAGAGCTTCTTATAATGATGGTGCACTCAAAGTTCGTCCAGAACCATATGTAGGTGTCTCGTGTGCTCTTAAATAGATGCCCAAGACACAAGAATGTAGTCTATGAAGACCACTAATAATCAGTATAAATATAGCTGGAAGATCCAGTTCATGAGTCCCATTACATTTATGGGGTGTTCATGAAACTAAAGGGCATAAATAAGTACTCATAGTGATCATAGCTTCATCGAAAAGCTGTATTCGGTATATCCTCATCCCATACTCACAACTGGTGATAGCTTGATCAAAGGTCAACCTTTAAGAACCATTGTACCATGCTTAACTAATTGAAGAGGTCAATGATCCTTGATAGTGGATACTTTTTCTTTAGAATCACATGGTTCAAGATTTGGTAATCTATATACAACCTCAATATCCAGTCATCCTTTTTGGAAAACAAAAATGGGTCCACCTAGGGTGAAACACTAGGTCTCACCAATCCCTTCCTCTGAAATTCCTCCATCTATACTCTCATCTTTCGAAGCTATGTAAGATCCCATCTATACACTGGTGCTGATATAGGTGTCTTCTGGAGGTGTAACTTGATGCAGAAGTTGATATCCTAGATATAAGTTAATACTGTAACATATTCTAGAAATACATCCATGTACTCCACCACAACTACTGGTAACTGAAAACTCACTACATCTATTGATCTGAGGGTAAGGCTAGACAATACATGAGTGATCATCTACACCCTCCAACGCATGATCACATCCTATGATGCCTAGGTTTCATTTTCACCGTCAATGGAAAACCTTATCCCATCATTGCGGGAACACCTCACCCTTCACCTAAAATAGTAAATCTGAGCTTGGACTAAAGATAGCGTATCCATACCAAGAATGATGTCGAAAGGCCTCAACACTGCCACCAAGAGTTTCCAACTGAAACTCCTTCCTCCAAGTCCAAGATCACACTATCGTAAAAGGTGTGTGATCATAGAGTCACCCCTGTAGGTGTCTCCAAGTGTAAGGGTCGATTCAATGGTTATACCGAAATCTCAAGGTCTCTTACAAGGTATGTATTGAGGAAATAATGAATGAAACTTGTGTCTAGAATTATAGTAGCTATGGTATAAAAGACACAGATCATACCTCATATCATCAATGGAGTCCCTAGGTTATATTCCTCAACCGCATGTAGTTTCCCTTGCTCTTTTCTTCTATCTCCCTCATCCTGGTGTGAACATACTAGGGGTGGTATTGGTAGTATGTCAAAATTATGCCACATCCTGTAGCTCTCCATACTTTTCTTCAACGTCAGGATCCTAGAGAATCTGCCTACTCCACTTGTTGCCTCTACCTCAGTGTTCCATCCACCACTTCTTTATCACCAACTAGATAGGTTGGAAATTCTACAGAGATATGGCCTCTATTGTTGCATGTGTAGGATCGCATCTCCCTTGGAAAACTGGATCCAGCCTGAGAGCTTGGACTATAGATCCTTTATCATGGGACATCCTGTGACATCTCCCAAATCCCAATCCCAACATCTGATGTCGGCTCTTAACTATTGAGATCTATGCACCTGCCTGCCTACTGCTAAATGTCACTGGAGGATTTGCTTCCATGAAGATGCTCGCAACCACCAAATATCAATTGGGCACTCCAACATAAGTCATAATTCATATAGGTATGACATTGGATCATATTTACCAATGAAGACCTCACTCCAAGGTCTAAGACCTAAAGTACTGATTCTTGACCATATCCATTGAGTACCTGGAAAGGTTGGTGAACCTCGATGAAAAGTCAGCCACTATCAAGCTACCCTATAGAAGCTAAATAATCACATATATATGAACTTTACTTTGCATAACATTAGAGAACTCCTCTGTAAAGATATTATTTAACTCTATCTATGAAAAAATCACCTCATCATGGTTCTGCGTGGTCAAAATCCAACATTTCCTTTCCAAACACTAATGAAGGCTCACTATTAATATCACTATATGGTCTTCTTGTGTCCTGACTAAATGGAAAACTCTGGTCACTGCCTCAAGCCAGTCCTCACCCACCTAAGGTTTGGTCTCTCCTCGGAAACGAAGGGTTCTATGTCTCTAAAACTCATGGAGCATGTGAAAGCACATCCATTTTTATCCAATCAACATTTCAAGGTTCTGATACTCTACTAATGTGTGTAGCAGCACTCAGGTCGAATCCTTGATGATGATAATTTTTTATAGTCGATTGTTTTTAGTCAGCTCTATTCTATCTGGGAAGTTTGTTTGTAGAGCTTATGAAATAATTTATGGATTATTATTGATTAAGATTGATTTAACAATTTGATAAATATTGGGATGAGTTAATCAATAAGTAGTTAATTTTGGGATATCCTCCAGCCTTTCTTTTTATTGCATTAAATTAACACCCATATAACATGTTGAAATTGATTGGAATTCCTAAGTGTTGAGACTTTAATCCAATCCCCAACATAACTAGGATTCTAATCATAATTAGTACTTTATTTTGGTAGTGTATTTATGTTTTCAATAATTCATGTAATCCATGCATTAAACAAAATATTTCATTAATCCATGACATGTTATGTCCAACATACACAATTTTAATTCAAAGAATACTCATCGAGAAAAATCTCTCAATCGCTTAACATCCCTAAATTATAACTCACCCCAATGAGAGATGTACTCATCCATTGAAATGACTAGTAATCTAGTTATAAATATTATGATTATAAATTAAGAAGATAAGAAAAATAAAGGGATAAGAAAATATTGGTGTGTCGAACACACTCACAAATGATTATGTTAATTAAAACAATCTTTAGATTGAATGAGAATGAAAAATAAGGGAAGGGGATTAAACTGTATTTAAACTTTTTTAAGAAAATAAATATTAAACTATATAAGGTGGATTGTAATAATAGATATTGAAGAAGAATCTTTCATTAAAATAGAATTAGAAAATTAGACTTACAAGATTACAATAATGAAGAACACATAAGTAAATGGAAACAAGAGAGGAGGAAGGGTATCTCAAGTGAAAAATTGAGTATGGAAGGTCCTCCCAATCCCTTATCATGGATTTGGTCATGCTGATATTTTATCTAATCTTCTGAAATGCCAACTCCTTTGAAGGATAGGAGGGGGATGTATTTATTTCCCAAGGAATTGGAATGTTTTCATTCTGAATCTATACATCCAGTTTCATCGCCAATTTGGATATTAAGATAGAAAAATCTTGAGATAGTGTCTTCTTAAAAGTTTTAGATAATAATCCTAAGTGACTTCTCTCAAAATTTTGATTCATTCGGACTTATGGATCCAATGTTATGGTGGTTTTATTAAACAAATTCAAACTGTCCATTTCAATCCATACCTTTTCAAAGGCCGAAATGTGAATGGGTTTGTCAATAAGAAGATTCCTTCAAATCTGAACACTATACTAAACATAGTAGTCCACCTATATCTCCTATTTAATAATGAAAAATATCAGTTTATTTGATTATTACAACATGATATATATAGTGAATAATGCACTGATTTTATTTCATGGCCAGAATGGTGGGCTGAGTTTAAATGAATCAGTTGGGCCCCTTGTCTTTGGATTTGGCCCTTGAAACTTTTATCCATGATGGATTGAATTTTCCCCCGACCATTTGAGTAGAATTAAAGGATTTGGACTTCTGGAGTGATCCTAGTAATTCTATCTTCATGGATTGTCCGATTTCTTCACATATTATTTGGGACTTCTTGTGTGATCCATATGACCCTTAAAATGACATAATTGGACCAAGCTTACTTCTAATTAAATGTTTTATAATAAAATTGGAATACTAAAAAAAGAACCATTAAATTTATATCAGTAAGGTGATAGTTATAAATATGATACTAAACTGACTCAATTGGAATACTTCAAAAAATACTCAAAAATTGTATTTTGTATTAAAACATTAATATTTCACACAAATTTTGCACATTTAATTTAAAATATATAAAGGGAGTATATAATAAGTCGTGAAAATATTAATAACATCAAATCCCAAACACTTAGTCTTGTGAATGACCTCATATACAACAAATATATAAAAATCATAACAAAATTATTTTCACTCACCGACAAATATTAAAATTTTGTTTACCCAAAAAGGGAGGCTTTATATAATTTCATTCATCCATAGTAAATTCCACCACAATATTTTATAGAAACAATGTTCCAAAACAGTAAATTTTTTAAGGATCAAATTTAGAAATGGAAAATTGTGGCACACAAAACTTACTCCTCTCAAGATGATAAAATTAATTTATGGAGCTTCACTAATTCACCAACAAAAAGTGAAAATCTTACAGTTTGTAAGATCTCTCAGCTTCCACTCTCTATCCTATAGTGTTAAAAAATGAAGAGGTTTTTTAGTGGTTTATTTGTGGCTATAGGATGGTAGGAAGATGATATACTAAAATAGGAAAATGGGGTAGAATACTAACATGGTAAAGTTAATGCATATTTTTTTTAAATGAAACATGGAAGGAAATGGAAACACATATTTACAAGGGAATGATTGTGTGATGAAATACATAAGAGTGGAAGAAAATTTGATGAGTATGTGTGTCACGCCCGGACTTTTTTGAGGTATACGTTTAATTTTAAATTTTTATTTCATAAATTAATTGTATGTTTATTTAAATTTTTGGGTTATAGAACGGGCTGAACCCGATGCGGGTCGCTCGTTGTGGCAGTGATGTGTGCGCGCGAGCCCTACATCGCTCGGCGCATGGGCAGGGAACGGGCGAAGCCGTGCAACTTCGCCGGTTGATACGCGTTCTCGATGCGCGTACGTTAAATAACCGGATAAAAATGTATTTCGGATTTCTTGGTTATTATTATATTATTTTTATTACTTCTATTAGGTTATTACCATTATTATTAAAATATTTTTATGGTTACTACTATTATTATTATTGATGTTATGCTTTTATTATTGTTATTATTATTATCTTTATAATTGTTATGATATTATTATTATTATTGCTAATATATTATTATTATTGTTATACGGTTACTATTATTAAGAGTTTGATAATTATTATTATTAATAATATTGTTATTTCTAATGTTATTATGATATTTAATATTATTATATTATATTAATTTGTTTAACCTTTTTCCCCCCTAGGAAACCCTAGCCGCCACCCCATCTTTCTTTATATTCTTTTCTTTTTTTTCTTCTTCTCCCCACTTCGTTCTCTCCTCCATCCGCGGCGCACCCCCTTCCCCGGCTCATCCGCGATCCCCTTTCTCCTCCTACTACATCCGCCACGGCCGCCCCTGTTACACCTGCAGCAGACCTCTCCGCCGCTGCCTCCCTCATCCGCTTGCACCCACAGTGGACCAACAACCCCCAGCCGGTGCTCCCGCCTCTGCTGCGCCGCTCCAGCACCCCTCGCCGACTGCCGCCCCTGCCTCTTCTTTTTCCCTTCTTCTTCTTTCTTTTCTCCTTCTCCTCTTCTTCTTCTTCTTTTTCTTCCTCCACCTCCACCTCGGCCGAGCTACTGCTCCCCTTGCACCCCCAGCCGGCGCAACCCCCCCTGTCGTTCTCCTCTTCTGCTCACCAGCGCGCCAATCCTCCGCTCAGCCTCTCCTCCATTTCTCCCTCTGCTTGTCGGCCGAAGCCTTCCACCCAGCCCCCCTCACTGTCGCTGTTGCACCCAGTCGGCTCTCCCTTCCCTGGTGCGTCGTTCCTGCACCCTCCCGCCGGACCGCCCCTGCTTCTTCCTTCTCTTCTCCTTCTTTCTCTTCATCTTCTTTCTCTTCTCCTTCCTCTCCTCTTCTTCCTCTCCTCTTCCTCTCCTCTCCTTCTTCTTTCCTTTCTTTTTCTTCCTTTTCTCCTCTGTTCCGGTGCCCCTGTTCGGCCTCCTCCGCACAGGTCCGTTTTTCTTTTTTTTTTAGTTATTTATTTTATTATTTTAAGTTATCCAATTAGATATTATGTTTTCTTTGTTATTTTTGTTAATATGTTATTTATTATATCATTGCTATAGATATTAATATGTTATTATTCTAATTATGTAAATAATAATAATAATAATATTATTATTATTATTATTATTATTATTATTATTGTTATTATTATTATATTATTATTATTATTATTATTGTTATTATTTTTTATAATAATTATTATTATTATGCTATTACTATTATTAATATTAATGTTATTGTTATTATTATTATGTATAATTATTATTATTACTATTATTATTTCTATCGTTATTTTATTATTATTATTATTCTATTATGTTATTATTATTATTATTATTATTATTATTTTGTTATCGCTATTATTACTACCATTATTATTTTTATTGTTATTATATTATTATTTTTATTCTATTATGTTTATTAGTATTATTATTATTGTGTTAACTTTTTTTCTGAACCGTTGAACGTTCGGCTATTTTTAGGGCCCCTTGACGGCTTCCTACAGTGACCGTTGTTCATTGGGAATTCGGTGCCGCGTCGTTTCACGCACCCGTTTGAGGTAGGTGGTTCCGCACTCAAGTATGGGTTTATAATCCCATGCTTGCACTCCTAGTTAATCAAATGTTTTATCCCCTATTTCCATACTATGAACTTTTTCCCCTTATTAAAAAAAATGTCATGTGTTTATTACTTGGACCTAGTTAAAACTTTGAATGTCTTTCTTTCTCTCTCTTTTAAAATAGTTATCAGCAAGTTTTAAAAGTATTGTTTTGGTTTACCTGATTGAAGAAAAGAAAAAGGATGTTATTTATTTTCAAACTGTGCTACTGGTTTTATTTAGCGTACATGCAATACATACTATGTTTTGAAATGCTATGGTGTGCGTGTGGTATTTTTCAAAAGAAATAATATCAGTGTGCGGGTGATACGGCAGGTGTTTTCTGAATTGGGTGAGCACAAGGAGGGAAGCCTGGGTATTAGGTGGGTGGACTAGGACTAGTGAGCTGGTAGTCCGGAGATGACTCGACCCGGTTTCACTGGCAGGTTTGACGATTGCAACACTAACTAAACATATGATATCTGAGGGTCGTGGCCTTCTAAGCCACGTGTTCTGAGGGTCGTGGCCTTCTAAGCCACGTTTTCTGAGGGTCATGGCCATCTAAGCCACGTTTCACTGAGACACGATGTCCTAGGGTCCCACTGTTACTAGTATCCTTAGGGAATTCCCATCCTCTGGTGCTACTGATACTTGTGCGCACACTGATCCGCGATATTTATACCATTTGAATTTCACTCTGGTATGTGACTTGAACCGTTTTTCTTTGAAAGCATTTTGTGAAAATATTTTATTTATTTTTGCACCTTTTACTTTATACAGCATTGCAAATGGATTTTCTCTTTATACTTGTGCGTGGAATCTTTCTTGGTGATATCCTGCTGGGCGATT
Organism: Viscum album; assembly: GCA_963277665.1. NCBI lineage: Eukaryota > Viridiplantae > Streptophyta > Magnoliopsida > Santalales > Viscaceae > Viscum > Viscum album. The sequence goes on from OY728125.1 coordinate 604,651,886, forward strand.
GCTCACACCCTACTTACACCTTTGGGTGTAAGTAGATCTGTTTACTTCTGATACAGGTAAGGTCCCGGCTTTTGGAGGCAGTGGTTCAGGTTGTTAGGTGGACTGACTACGTGACATTTTGGTGGTGACTTGGAGGCAGTGTTCTCACATCGAGCTGCAGCCCCTAGGTTGGTTGTAGTCACCTTATTTTTTTTTTGTCTTGTGTGAGTTTTGACTACTTTGTCTAAAAACCTGTATTGGTTAAATGGTTGTTGACTGTCACTTCTACTTTTACTTGGTCATTTTGGTTGAATTTTTTACATTTATTCACTCGGGTAAATCGTTCCCAAGGTTTATTTTGATACCTGGGCACTTGTGCCAGCCCGTGGGGATCGGGAATGCCCCTCGGGTCTTGCCGCGGGCCGAGTCGGGCGTCGGTTAGGATGACGACCCGATTCGGTTTGTGACAAAATGGTATCAGAGCAGGTTGTTTTGTTGGTGGTTTATGTTATTTGGGATGAGTTGGGTTGTACATGAGTTGGGTCTGTCGGGGCTCAGGATTCATGTTTCGAGTAGGGTGCCTGGCCAGCACGCCTCGTGATAGATACTGAGTCACCATGGGATGTCAGGGTGCTTGCATCAATTTCTTTCTGGGTGGGACGTGTAGGCTGCAGACTGTGCGTGGACACCAGATAAAGAAAGTTTTTATATGGATTTGTGATTGCATGATTGGTTTATTGATGAATAATTATCGTTTTGGAAAAAATTTATTCCCTTTTTATTGATGGTTTCCTTTATTGATTGCTGCTCTTTTTCAGTAAGATGCCTCCCCGGAGAGTTCCCATGCATCCACGGGAGGAATCCGGAGAGAGTTCTCCCGCGCCGCTTGATCAGAGATTTGTTGAGGCGATGGTCCGAGCCGTTCAGGCTTTAGGACAAGGGGTGACTCCTGCCCCCGCCCCTGTTCCAGCTAGAGGGGAATATTTTGGCTCCAGGAAGGATAGAGCTCAGGAGTTTCTGAGGAGAAAACCTCCTTCTTTCCGAGGTGGTTCAGAACCTCAGGAGGCAGAGGAGTGGCTTGAAAAGATAGAACGCGTGTTTGATTTCCTTGACACGCCTGAGGAAGTCAGGGTGAAGTGCGCCTCGTTCCAGCTGGAGGGTTCCAGTTGCAAATGGTGGGAATCAGTGGTCCAGGCTGGGAAGCATGAGCACATGAGCTGGAAGGATTTCAAGGGTATCTTTAACGAGCAGTATTGTCCAGAGTTTGTAGCCTATGCTAGATCTCGGGAGTTCATGGAGCTATCGCAGGGGAATCAGACAGTGATGGAGTATGCGAATCGCTTTGCTGAACTGGTAGGGTACGCACCTGGGATAGTTTCAAGTGAATTCTTGAAGGCTCGGAAGTTTGAGAAGGGCCTTCGACCAGAAATTCACTCCCAGGTTTTCTTGTTCAAGCTGAAGACTTATGCTGAGGTGGTCGATCGTGCTTGTATGGACGAGATTGGCCAGAAGGGAAAGTCGGGGTTTTCTGGATCAGTGTCAGGGCTTGGCAGTGGCAGTTCATCTGAGAAGAAAAGGAAGCGTGATGAGCAATGGAAGAAGGGTGATGGCAGCTCAGGTCATCCTCCCAGGAAGTTTTCATCTGGGGCTTCTGGTGCAGGGTCTGTTGTGTTCCATCAGTGCAGAAGGGCAGGGCACATCCGACCCGTTTGTCCATACCCTCCCAGACCATGCCATGGATGTGGAGTGGTGGGACATCTACAACGCTTCTGCAGGACTGCACGCCCTTATCAGAGTGGGGCTGGATCAGTGGCCTCTAGAGGGGTATGAGTTCAGTCAGAGCCAACCAGGACGACAGGATCTCGGTTTGGTGGGCATGGTGGTAGGACCGGATCATCTTCAGGGCAGAGCCATATCAGGGCAGAGCCTCAGGCGAGCGGTCGCTCTCAGGCAGGGACCAGGCAACTGCATGCTGTGGATCAGGCACCAGCGGGATCTGATGCAGGGCCTTCGACGGTTCGAGGTACTATTCTGGTTGCATCTTCTATAGCTGCAGTTTTATTTGATACTGGTGCTTCAGTTTCTTTTATATATATCTGCTCGTTTTGTGAATCTGCTGAACCTACCATCCGAGCTTTTATCGTGTGCTATGGAGTTGGTAACGCCGTTGGGGAAAACGAGGGAGCAAGGCCTCAAGTGCCGATCGTGCGCACTCTCTGTGTCGGGTGTCGAGATGGAATGGGATTTCTTGGTCCTTGACATGGACCTATTTGATGTGATCCTCGGTATGGACTGGCTGGTGCGCTTCCAGGCGCACATTGATTGCTATCGACACTGAGTCAGCTTTACAGCACCAGATGGGACTCCTCAGCTATTTCACGGAGAATGGGATCCTCGGTCGGGACGTGCGGGACCTCCACTCCCTGAGCTTGGAAATCTTGCTTATCAGTTGTCATCGCTCGCGCTGGAGGACGATGGTGGTATTTCACAGGGCGGGTTACCTCGTGTAGTGGATGAGTTCCCAGAGGTTTTCCCAGATGATTTTTCTGGCTTACCCCCAGAGCGAGACGTGGAGTTCTCAATTGAGTTGGCACCGGGAACACAGCCTATATCTCTTCCCTCATATCGCATGGCCCCCACCGAATTGAGGGAATTAAAGATACAGCTGGACGATTTGGAATCCAAAGGATTCATTCGCCCGAGCGTCTCTCCTTGGGCCGCACCGGTTTTATTCACGAAGAAGGCCGATGGAACCCTTAGGTTGTGCATTGATTACCGGAAGCTGAACAAGGTAACCATCAAGAATAAATACCCTTTGCCTCGGATTGACGATTTGTTTGATCAGCTGAAGGGAGCAAAGTGGTTCTCCAAGATTGATTTGCGTTCGGGATACCACCAGCTCAGGGTGAGAGAAGCAGATATCCCGAAGACGGCTTTCTGAAGCAGGTACGGTCACTTCGAGTACTTGGTCATGCCTTTTGGACTGACGAATGCTCCTGTAGTTTTTATGGCACTCATGAATAGGGTGTTCCACCAATATCTCGACTCATTTGTCGTGGTATTCGTGGATGACATCCTAGTCTACTCTGGATCTGAGGAGGAGCATGAGCATCACTTGCGCGTTGTTTTGGGCACCTTGCTAGATCACCGCCTGTATGCCAAACTCTCGAAGTGCACTTTCTGGATCAGGGAAGTGAAGTTTCTGGGGCACGTCGTCTCAGAACAAGGGGTTTCAGTGGATCCCGAAAAGATCAGAGCAGTTATGTCTTGGGAGCAGCCGAGAAATGTGTTTGAAATCAGGAGTTTTCTGGGCTTGGCTGGTTATTACAGGCGCTTTGTCCGGGACTTCTCGCGGATTGCCTCCCCCATGACCGCACTCACCAGGAAAGGGGTGAAGTTTGAGTGGATCCCACAGTGCCAGACATCTTTTGAGGAGCTGAAGCGGCGGTTGACCACCGCACCTATGTTGACCCTACCAGAGTCGGGAAAGGGCTATGTGGTGTACTGCGATGCGTCAGGTACGGGCCTCAGATGTGTGCTCATGCAGGATGACCATGTTGTGGCTTATGGTTCTCGCCAACTCCGGCCGCATGAGAAGAACTATCCGACTCACGACTTAGAGTTGGCGGCAGTGATGCATGTTTTGAAGATGTGGCGCCACTATCTTTTTGGGGAGAAGTTTGTGGTCTATTCTGACCACAAGAGCCTGGCCTATATTTTCTCTCAGAGGGATCTCAATTTGAGGCAGTGCCGATGGGTCGAGTACCTGCAGGGTTTTGATTTTGATATTGTCTACACCCCTGGAAAGGGTAATGTGGTAGCTGACGCATTGAGCAGAAAAGTACCAGTGCAGGCGCTGAAGAAGTCCAGCGATGAGTGGACTTTGATGGGGCTCTTCGCCCAGTTTCATTTGGAGAGCAGGGAGCACAGTGGAGGTACTTTCTTGGCTAGCATCCAGTTAACTCCTGCCCTTCTAGAGTTGATTCAACAGGAGCAGCCTGGTGATGAGTTTTGTCAGTGATCTATGCAGTTTCTTCATGGTGGGGAGAATCCTTCTGATTGGTCTTTGTCTTCCCAGAGGGTCCTATGCTTCAAGGGCCGTGCTGTAGTGCCGTTGTCTCTGCGAAAGGTGGTGATGTAGGATAACCACCAGTCTCAGTGGGCCGTCCATCCTGGTACCACCAAGATGTACTACGATGTTCTCTGGCAGTTCTGCTGGCCAGGTATGAGACGGGACATAGCCGACATCGTATCCCGATGTTACACTTGCCAGCAAGTGAAAGCAGAACATCAGAGACCATCTGGCCTACTCTAGCCATTACCCATTCCTACCTGGAAGTGGGACGAGGTCGCCATGGACTTCATCATTGTCCTGCCTCGTACACCTCGAGGGAGGAATGCTATCTGGGTGGTGATCGAACGTTTGACCAAGTCTGCTCACTTCATTCTGATCAGGGACACAGCGAAGGTAGAGGAACTGGGCCGTTTGTATGTTCAGGAGGTGGTCAGACTTCATGGTGTGCCGTCGGTAGTTGTTTCTGACAGGGACCCCCGCTTTACATCACGGTTTTGGGAAGGCCTCCAGAAGGCTTTGGGGTCGCAGATTAAGATGAGCACGGCATACCATCCGCAGACCGATGGCCAGACGGAGCGGGCGAATCAGATTCTGGAAGACATGCTCCGAGCATGTGTGTTAGATTTTAGAGGCTCATGGGATAGCCATTTGGGGCTGGTGGAGTTTTCATACAATAACAGTTACCAGTCTTCCATCATAATGGCACCTTTTGAGGCGCTCTATGGCCGGCCTTGTCGGTCTCCTTTGTGTTGGGCTGAGGTAGGAGAAGCCTCGCTCTTGGGACCGAGTCTTGTTCAGGAGACGTCTGAGAAGGTCAAGCTGATTAGGCAGCGGTTGTTGACAGCTCAGAGTCGCCACAAGTCTTATGCATATCAGAGGCAGCAGGACCTTGAGTTTTCAGTGGGCGACAGAGTGTTTCTGAAAGTGGCACCTCGCTTGGGTCACCGTCGTTTGGGGAAACAGGGGAAGCTGACACCGAGATATGTCGGACCTTTCGAGATTCTTGAGCGGATTGACAAGGTGGCATACAGGTTAGCTTTGCCCTCGCAGTTGACGTCGATTCACGACGTATTTCATGTCTCCCAACTAAAGAAGTACAACCCCGACCCGTCGCATGTGCTGAATTGGGAGGAGCTGGAGATAGAGTCCGACTTGTCTGTGGTCCAGCGACCAGTGCGTATAGTGGATTCTCGGGAAAAGGTGCTGCGTGGAAAGTCCATTCCTCTGGTGTGTGTTCTTTGGCATCACGGGAACGATGAACACGAGACTTGGGAGCGAAAGTCATGGGTTGAGCATGAGTACCCATTTCTATTCTCTGATCAGGCTTTGAGCTGACTTTCCGAGGGTGGAAAGTTTTCATGGTGGGGAGAATTGTCACGCCCGGACTTTTTTGAGGTATACTTTTAATTTTAAATTTTTATTTCATAAATTAATTGTATGTTTATTTAAATTTTTGGGTTATAGAACGGGCTGAACCCGATGCGGGTCGCTCGTTGTGGCAGCGATGTGTGCGCGCGAGCCCTACATGGCTCGGCGCATGGGCAGGGCACGGGCGAAGCCTTGCAACTTCACCGGTTGATACGCGTTCTCGAGGCGCGTACGTTAAATAACCGGATAAAAATGTATTTCAGATTTCTTGGTTATTATTATATTATTTTTATTACATCTATTAGGTTATTACCATTATTATTAAAATATTTTTATGGTTACTACTATTATTATTATTGATGTTATGCTTTTATTATTGTTAGTATTATTATCTTTATAATTGTTATGATATTGTTATTATTATTGCTAATATATTATTATTATTGTTATACGGTTACTATTATTAAGAGTTTGATAATTATTATTATTAATAATATTGTTATTTCTAATGTTATTATGATATTTAATATTATTATATTATATTAATTTGTTTAACCTTTTTTCCCCCCTAGGAAACCCTAGCCGCCACCCCATCTTTCTTTATATTCTTTTCTTTTTTTCTTCTTCTCCCCACTTCGTTCTCTCCTCCATCCGCGGCACACCCCCTTCCCCGGCTCATCCGCGCTCCCCTTTCTCCTCCTATTACATCCGCCACGGCCGCCCCTGTTACACCCGCAACAGACCTCTCCGCTGCTGCCTCCCTCATCCGCTTGCACCCACAGCGGACCAGCAACCCCCAGCCGGCGCTCCCGCCTCTGCTGTGCCGCTCCAGCACCCCTCACCGACCGCCACCCCTGCCTCTTCTTTTTCCCTTCTTCTTCTTTCTTTTCTCCTTCTCCTCCTCTTCTTCTTCTTTTTCTTCCTCCGCCTCCACCTCGGCCGAGCTGCTGCTCCCCTTGCACCCCCAGCCGGCGCAACCCCCCCTGCTGTTCTCCTCTCCTGCTCACCGGCGCACCAATCCTCCGCTCAGCCTCTCCTCCATTTCTCCCTCTGCTTGCCGGCCGAAGCCTTCCGCCCAGCCCCCCTCGCCGTCGCTGTTGCACCCAGCCGGCTCTCCCTTCCCTGGTGCGTCGTTCCTGCACCCTCCCGCCGGACCGTCCCTGCTTCTTCCTTCTCTTCTCCTTCTTTCTCTTCTTCTTCTTTCTCTTCTCCTTCCTCTCCTCTTCTTCCTCCCCTCTTCCTCTCCTCTCCTTCTTCTTTCCTTTCTTTTTCTTCCTTTTCTCCTCTGTTCCGGCGCCCCTGTTCGGCCTCCTCCGCACAGGTCCGTTTTTCTTTTTTTTAGTTATTTTATTTTATTATTTTAAGTTATCCAATTAGATATTATGTTTTCTTTGTTATTTTTGTTAATATTTTATTTATTATATCATTGCTATAGATATTAATATGTTATTATTGTAATTATGTAAATAATAATAATAATAATAATATTATTATTATTATTATTATTATTATTATATTATTATTATTATTATTATTATTATTGTTATTATTATTTATAATTATTATTATTATTATTATGCTATTACTATTATTAATATTAATGTTATTGTTATTATTATTATGTATAATTATTATTATTACTATTATTATTGCTATCGTTATTTTATTATTATTATTATTCTATTATGTTATTATTATTATTATTATTATTATTATTTTGTTATCGCTAATATTACTACCATTATTATTGCTATTGTTATTATATTATTATTATTATTCTATTATGTTTATTATTATTATTATTATTGTGTTAACTTTTTTTCTGAACCGTTGAACGTTCGGCTGTTTTTAGGGCCCCTTGACGGCTTCCTACAGTGACCGTTGTTCGTCGGGAATTCGGTGCCGCGTCGTTTCACGCACCCGTTTGAAGTAGGTGGTTCCGCACTCAAGTATGGGTTTATAATCCCTTGCTTGCACTCCTAGTTAATCAAATGTTTTACCCCCTGTTTCCATACTATGAACTTTTTCCCCTTATTAAAAAAAATGTCATGTGTTTATTACTTGGACCTAGTTAAAACTTTGAATGTATTTCTTTATCTCTCTTTTAAAATAGTTATCAGCAAGTTTTAAAAGTATTGTTTTGGTTTACCTGATTGAAGAAAAGAAAAAGGATGTTATTTATTTTCAAACTGTGCTACTGGTTTTATTTAGCGTACTTGCAATACATACTATGTTTTGAAATGCTATGGTGTGCGTGTGGTATTTTTCAAAAGAAAGAATATCAGTGTGCGGGTGATACGGCAGGTGTTTTCTGAATTGGGTGAGCACAAGGAGGGAAGCCTGGGTATTAGGTGGGTGGATTAGGACTAGTGAGCTGGTAGTCCGGAGATGACTCGACCCGGTTTCACTGGCAGGTTTGACGATTGCAACACTAACTAAACATATGATATCTGAGGGTCGTGGCCTTCTAAGCCACGTGTTCTGAGGGTCGTGGCCTTCTAAGCCACGTTTTCTGAGGGTCGTGGCCATCTAAGCCACGTTTCACTGAGACACGATGTCCTAGGGTCCCACTGTTACTAGTATCCTTAGGGAATTCCCATCCTCTGGTGCTACTGATACTTGTGCGCACACTAATCCGCGATATTTATACCATTTGAATTTCACTCTGGTATGTGACTTGAACCGTTTTTCTTTGAAAGTATTTTGTGAAAATCTTTTATTTATTTTTGCACCTTTTACTTTATACAGCATTGCAAATGGATTTTCTCTTTATACTTGTGCGTGGAATCTTGCTTGGTGATATCCTGCTGGGCGATTGCTCACACCCTACTTACACCATTGGGTGTAAGTAGATCTGTTTACTTCTGATATAGGTAAGGGCCCGGCTTTTGGAGGCAGTGGTTCAGGTTGTTAGCTGGACTGACTACGTGACATTTTGGTGGTGACTTGGATGTAGTGTTCTCACATCGAGCTGCAGCCCCTAGGTTGGTTGTAGTCACCTTTTTTTTTGTCTTGTGTGAGTTTTGACTACTTTGTCTAAAAACCTATATTGGTTAAATGGTTGTTGACTGTCACTTCTACTTTTACTTGGTCATTTTGGTTGAATGTTTTACATTTATTCACTTGGGTAAATCGTTCCCAAGGTTTATTTTGATACCCGGGCACTTGTGCCAGCCCGTGGGGATCGGGAACGCCCTTCGGGTCTTACCGCGGGCCGAGTCGGGCGTCGGTTCGGATGACGACCCGATTCGGTTTGTGACAATGAGAATATGAAATATTTAGAAAACAAAAAACTTCTCCCAATGACATCATTTTTCTTTTTATTTTTTTTTCATTTTTTAAAATTTTAACTTGAAAAAGATCCGACAATCAAATCCCAAGCCAAGATTGATATCATCATAACACAAACTGTTATAGTTCTAACAAGATCAAAGGATGAGGAAGAGTGATTTTTGACTTGCCCAAGACACAACCCAATTCTTTGTTATTTTTTTGAACACTTTGCAATAACATTTATAAATATACATAAATGAATGTAAATTACATTCCCTAAAACTCACTGAATGAAAACCTCTCCACCACACTGAAATGTTTTCCTATTCTAAATCTTATAATAACATGGTGAAAAGGGTTCCCAAAATGAAATCCATTCCCCCCACACTTAAATATCAAAAAATTATGCGATGAAAATCCATGTTGATATTGGATGGGATATGATATTGTTATTTTAATGTGGAAATCAAAGAAAGGGTTTTCATAGGCTCTAAGGGGCTTTCAAAAGGAGGATTAATTTATGGATAATAGGAAGATTTTTGGTTATTATAATTCTCATGTGGCCCAGAAAATTCCTTTATCAAATTAATGCACACTAAAGTAGGAAATTCAGCACAATGTTCCACAAACTCAAGACTCACAATTGGGGGTGAAGAACACACATTTTGAAAATATGGCCATAGGTAGACTTGGAATGAAAGCAAATGGTGTTCCTCATGCGTGGGGAAATCATTTTCCAAATAGAAAAAATTGAGCATTCAAAATATTTTGGTTTTGACATAAGATTCATTATCCAAATTAATGATGAAACCACAAAATATTTGAGATGATACCATATATTTTGACTCCCCAAAATGGTTAGACAAAATATCAAAAGATGAAGGTGATTAATCATGGTTCTTTTGGGTTTTTTACATTTATTTACTTATTTATTATTTTTTTTTGTGTTTTTTTAAATACACACCCACACAAAAGAGAAAGGTAAAAATAAAAGGTTTGATGAATAAAGTGGAAAAAATTAAAAAAAGTTGAAGAAGAAGAAAGAGGTAGAGAGAGTAAGAGGGGGAGATGGAAAGTTAAAGGGAATGTGGTTCTCTTGGTTTGGATTTGGTGGGTCACTGTCTCCATCCGGTGGTGGGTCAACTACAGAAGTTGGGGATTTGATGGAAGTCGATGTGGATCCCGGATTGTGTGTCCCCTCATGGTGATGATTTAATTGATGTTTGTTATCCATGAATGTCCTTTTGGAAGAGGTATCTTGGATTTTCCCTACACTAAATGGGTAAACATTATTAATAACAAAAGGACGTCCCCAATGAAAATTAAGCTTACCTGGGTGAATCTGAAATTGAGAATTGAATAGAATTACCTTTTCACCTTCATGAAATAAATTTCTCAGGATGTGTTTATCATGGAGTGACTTGGATGTTTCTTTTTAATGATTATAATTCTCAAAAGAATCAAGTTGAAGCTCCTCCAGTTCAGGTATTTGAAACAATATTTCTTCACCAGATTTTTCTTGAGCAAAATTACATTTTTTTACATCCCAAAATTACTTATGTTGGATTTAAACTGGAAAATGAAATTATTTACCAAAAACTATCCTAAATGGAGACATCCCAATGGGTGTTTTATAGGATGTTTTATAAGCAAAAAGTGTTTCACCAAGTCTTTCAGGCCAATCCTTTTTGGTGGGTTTTACAATTCCCTTAAGAACTCTTTTCACATATCTATTAGAAATTTCATCCATGCCATTTTTTTGGGGGTGATATGCAGTCGGATCCTGATGTACAACACCATTCTTTTTCAAAAGATTTTCCATGGTTTTATTACAAAAAAGAGTTCAAAAGTCACTTATCAAGGCATGTGGTGTGCCAAATTAGTGGAATATGTGTTTCTTTAGGAACTCACTAACTGTATGTGAATCATCCATTGTAGTGGATTTGGCCTCAACCCACCTAGAAGAAAAATTGACAATAAAAGGATCTATATGAATCCATTGGAAGGGGAAAATGGTCCCATGAAATAGATTTCACAGACATCGAATATCTCATAGAATATTAATGGATTTTGGGGAATTTCTTTTCTTTTAGAAATTAGGAAAAACTTTTCGCAAGTGGGACAAGATTGATAGAACTCATGTGAGTCCTATAATAGTGAAGGCCAGAAGAATCCAGAGTGTAGGACCTATCAGGAGGTCCTTTGTGGTCCAAAATGACCACCACCAGGCATTGAGAGACAGAATTCTAAGATGGAATAATGTTCATTTTCATCAACACATCACCTAATTACCATGTATTCCCCAATTTTCCAAATTTTATTTTATTCCCAAAAATAGTATTTTGAATCACTTTTCAACTTCATTTTTGGTTCTTTTGAAAAAAATTCCGGAAAAACACCAGAAACTAGGTAATTACAATTGGGGAATACCATGGTATTTTTGGACTGTGAGATTAAAGGTGATCAGTGGGGATTTCATTATCAATTATTCCTAAAAGAGAAGAATTAGAAATTCTATTTAGGTGATTGTCCACAAATATTTCTTTTCCTAGTCTATATTTAATTTCAAGGTCAGACTCTTGGAGCATTAGGATCCATCTTATTATCCTTGGTTTGGAATCACTTTTCTTGAGTTAGAACATTATAGTAGAATGGTCTATGAAGATGATGATTTTGGAACCTAAGAGATAGGGATGAAATTTATCGAAGGATAAAACCACTATTAAAAGATCCTTTTCAGTATCGATGTAGTGATATTGAGTTTCATCCAATGTTTTGAGGCATAATAGATGACCTGAGGAATCGTTTCTCTTCTTTGACCTAGAACATCCCCAACAGATCTATCAGAAGCATCACAGATCGACATAAATGGTAAGAACCAATCTTGGGGTTGGATTATCAGGGCAGATGTAATAGTAGTTTTGAGTTCAACGATGGATCTCTTGCAAACATCATCAAAACAGAAAGTGACATCATTTTGGAGCAACCTAGTGAGCGGGAGGGAATCCCTACTAAAGTTATTGATGAATTGCTATTAGAAACTAGCATGACCTAGGAATGAACAGATGTCTCGAACAAAGGTGGGTTTAGGAAGTGATTGGATCACATCAATTCTGGTAGGATCAACTTGAATACCCTATTTTAAAACTATGTTCCCATGAACAATCCCATTTTCAACTATGAAGTGACATTTTTCAAAATATTACACAAGGTTACAATTGAAACAAATTTTAAGGACAATAGATATTAAATTCATACAAGATTCAAATGACTCACCATAAATGGTAAAGAAATCCAAGAAGACATCCATGTAGTGTTCAGTGAATTCAGAATAGATACTCATCACACACGTATGGAATGTTGCATGAGCATTACAAAGGACAAAAGGCATTATCCAATATGCCTATATTCCAATGGGGGAAGTGAAAGTAGTCGTTTCTTGGTCCTGAGGTGTGATTGGGATTTGGAAGTAGCCGGTGTATTCATCAAGGAAGAAATAGTGTGAATTTAGGGATAATAATTCTATCATATGGTCATGGAATGTAAGAGGGTAGTTATCTTTTCTTGTTTCAACATTCAATTTCTTCTAGTAGATACACACATGCCATTTTTTCTTCACTAGGTTTGTGACTACCTCAACATGTTCATTTGTTAGAACAGTTATCCCACCCTTCTTAGGTACAAATTGAATTGGACTAACCCATTCACTATTGTATATTGGGTAGATAATACCAAATTGAAGAAGCTTGGTGATCTCTTCCCTAACTACCTCACGTATGAGAGGATTGAGTCTTATTTGTGGTTGTTTAATTAGTTTTGATGATTCCTCAAAACAGATGTGATGCATGCAAAGGGCAGGGTTGATTCCTGGTATGTCATCCAGGTTCTAACCTAAGGGATTTTTATTTTCCTCTAATACTTGAACAATTTTGGAATCCTCAGTTTTGGTAAGTGATGTAGAGATAATGACAAGATAAGAGTTTTCATGGAAAAGGAATTCATATTTCAGGTTTTCAGGAATAGGTTTCCGATCAGTTACATCTTTCATTTGGGGGATAGACAACACAGGAATAGAGGAAGGGACTTTCATTTCTTTAGATTCATTTTCCTTAATATTGTCCAAGGTGGAGCAGAAAATATCAAAGTTGATGTGGTATTTAATAGATTATTCAAGATCCTTTATATTGATGGAGTCTATAGATTAAATGTCCAAATCATCTTCGAAATTTATGAATTGGTTAATCATGGTGCAGATTTCACAAGATCCTATCTTTTTTGAACATGATGAACATGATGGAATGGGGTTCAATTGACTCTTAGAATAATCCTCAGAAATATGGATTGAGAATGCAGAGTGATTCTTAGATGGGTATCTCATGGCTTGGAAAATGTTGAACTTGAAAAGATGGTCACCAAATTCCATGGATAAGATTCTTGAATGGACATCAATCTTGGTTCTCGGTGTCTTTAGGAATGGTCTTCCTAGAATTATGGGAGATAGATATGAGTTTGCCTCACCATCCATGTCAAGGACATATAAATCAGTGGGGAAGATAAGATCATTGACTCAGACAAAGACATCCTCAATTATTCCCATAGAACTATCTATACATTAATTGGCTTACTGGATGAAAACACTCATTGGATGTAAGGGACCTAGACCAAGGTTGGAGAAGATGGATTTGGGAATGACATTAATTGAGGCTCCTAGGTCTATGAGGGCATCATTGAAGTTGGAACTTCTAATTTGGAAAGGAACCGTAAAGGTCCCTGGATCTTTGCACTTTATGGGAATTTACTGCTGGGTGGAAACATTTTCGACGGTCCTAAGATGCCTCTTGTGGGTGTACAATTCATTAAGAAACTTGGAATACATGGGGATTTGTTTTATGGAATCTAAGAGGGGAATGTTGACTTCAATACATCTAAACATTTCGAGCATTTCAGGATCAGGTTCAAAGGAATTATTTGGCTTAGAAATGGATTGAGGAAAAGGAATTGGATTCATAAGTGGAATGGAAGGAGGTGAGTGTAATGCCCCAACCCCAGTTACCCAGAGTCGGTGCATAATTACATAACATTGGAATGATACAAGTAAATCATGTCTCAAAAGACCTATCAGTTAAGTATCCTTGGAAATACTAGATATATTCATATGGTCAACATTACAACTTGAAAATAAAAAAACTCTAAATTATTACATTAGAATCATCCAAGCATCCTAGATTATGCCTGCAAGTCACTCATAACTAAATTCTTCATATCTTGGGAAAATGAAACATAAGAAAGTGGTGAGCTCAAATGCTCAGTAAGAGTAAGAAATATAGTGGAAGATAAAATAAGCATTAGGCATAGTGAATAATTAAAAACACATGTTTTTACAAATAATTAACATGAAAACTTTATGGAAGGAATGTGAGCTGAGTAAATAATTCCATAATAAAACATTTTCATGGGTATTCTACTAGTCGAATAACCACATGAAATATCAAAAGATAATATCATAATGATATAATTCATAATTTCGTACATCGTATCCACATAGTCAAGGCATTTTTCCAAGACTATAAATAAGATTTTTTCAAGGCCTTGTGCCAAGAAACTAGTTTGTCTCGTGAGACCTACCGATGCATAAAGGAGATATAAAAGGCTCTACAAGACACTTACTAAGTCCAATGTATTCCTCATATGAAATTGGTAAAGTATAATATGATCATTCATAATAAAACCACCATATGAAATGTCAATAATTTATACACGAACCATGAATGGTATAAAAATAGCACATCCACAGTCAAATATAACTCATTCAATACAACAATTATGATTGTATTGTAACATATTATCCTCAATTGATAACAATGATGTATATCGACAAAGATCAAAATAATCATCAAAACTATTTGAGAGAAATATCCCCCTTTTTCTTGAAAACATTTAAAAGACACACAATTTGTCAAGATGCCGTTTAAAAATAGATTTCTGAATCAAAGTGTCTCATAACACTTTGAATATTTTAAAAGGATTTTAATTTTAAAACTGTAATGTCTATATTAAAAATTCTTTAAAATTATTTGTAATACATGGACATTAATGAGAATGATTTAGAATAATAAATCATTAAAACATTTAAAATGATATTTTAGTTAGAGTTCTTAAACAAAATAGAGACACTTGAATACAAATAATTGGGGTAATCAAAACATTATAACATCTTTTGAATAAAGGGATTCGTGATATACTAGGTCAAAGTACATTGTACACACCATAAAAAAGTTAATTGGTGTATAACAACAATGAAGTCTCAATGGGAAGGAAAATTGATATGCAATCTCTTATAAAGACTGTATCCTTAGGTTAAGGATAAATCAACGACATAATTATGTGTGACAAATATAATTACACTCAATATGATTTGATATTTTGTATAAATCAATCAAAGGACATTCACACATATTGTTGTAAAAAACACCAATGAATTGGATGTTTAACTCAACAAATGGAGATTGAGTTAAAATTACTCTTATCAAGTTCATATCGATGAATTGAGACTTTATTAATGGAGTGATTATTTTTATAAAAATTATATCCACAAAAAGGGGAGTGTAAATTATGACATAAGAAAATTAATAGTGATTCCAAACATAATCAAGGAGTAAAATAATCAATGAAGTGTACGTAAAGTCGAATGAGTGGAAATTGAAATTTCATATTCCCTAATCGATTTGGTAACTTAAGAAACAGACACCCATGAAATAAGGATCATTCAATGATGATGTAAATATCCGTAAATTAACATATATTACACAATGAATACAATCATGGGTGATACACACACCACATGCAATAAATAAGTGGGGAACAATGGAAATCTCATGGAATTAAAAGTGAGATAAGAAACCCCGTACTTTGTAATTTTTCATTGGTCGAGGGTAGGTGAACCTATTGTATAATTGTGAAATAATTCATATTAAATTATTCAAGAATCATATACATTAATATGATATCATATATTATCTTTTAACATTTCTTTGTTAATAATATCTTATTATTATCACTGTTTCGGGTGTTCACGGATTCGTTTTCCATTATATTATTTGTTATATGAGTCGTATGTTTTATGGATGGGATGTATATTATTCATATACAGATTCATATCATGTCTCTAAACATTATTTTTAATCATCAAATGAAATTTAGTCTTGAATGGATAAGATGGGGAAGGAATCACATTGCATTCGGGGAGACGGTAATCTGTACGTATGCATAAGAGACACTATCATTATTTTGATATTAAAATAATATATAATTGAATGGAATATCATATATAAAAAATAATTCTCATTTTATATTTATTATTTAAATGAATTACACATCATTATTATACCAATCCAAATAATAATTTATTGAATAACAATTACACCAAGACATGGAGACGGTAATCTGTATGTACGCACTTATGGTGACATGTCATTCAACGGATGGATAGAATAATGAATATTGATGTAACATATTTATAATAACATCAAAATATTTAGAAGATACTGTAGTTATTATTTTATAATGAAAGTAATAATGAATGAATAAGTGGACAAAGAAAAGAAGTTGAAAGAGGGTGGTGAAATTATTACCTCTTCTTCAGGTTCTTCCTTTTTATTTGATCAAAATGGCTCTTTAGGATGACTTTATGACCAAAGGAGGGCATATAGGATGAAGTTAGTACACTTTATAGGGTATTTGGGCAGGGTTTGTCTGATCCAAATGGCTTTAATGGTGTGAATTAGATAGAAGGGTGAGATCCCTTTTATAAGATGGGTGAGGGGCACCATAGGAAAAGGTAGAAATATTATTTTATAATAAAATAATTTTTAGTTTATAATGGCTCTAAAATGGATTATCTAAATGATATAGTGGGTATGGATCGAAAACCACTCAACCAATAGGTTTTATACAGGTTTGGGTCACTATATTAACCTTAACGTTTAGATTTAACTCTTAGTTAAATAGTTTGATATTTACCATGTCTCTTTGTAATTTATATTATATGGTTAATAAACATACTATATACTTACAAGAGAACCCCATGTGGTTCATTAATGATACACCTATTATCATATAATTACTTTTTTTTAACCATAGATTTTTAGGAATAGAATATCAATTAATAAAATTATTTTTTAAAAAAAAAACTCTTTTATGTCAATTTTGACACTATTTGGTATTTTGTTTTTTCTAAACTCATAACAGAATTACTACATCAATAAAATTCATCTAAACAGCCCTAATATTTCATATTAACATATAAAAGTACTGTAATTAATCCAAAGTCTCAAATTAAATTTATTTTTATATTTATAATATCAATTATTTTAATATTTTTTTAATTATGTAATTATTGCATCACCATTGTGTCATAAATAAATTAAATTATTTAATGTCTAAAAATTATAAATAAAATACAATTATGTAGAAAATATTTTTATCTTTCTAATAAATATTTATAATATAATTTATCTTATGTATAACCCTATATTAAAAATATTTTAGTTATTAAACTTTGATTTTAACTCTTTTAACTCATCTTTGAATTAAATAATAATAATTGTCCTAATCTAATCCAAGTGGACCAACGATATTCATATTTTATTTATATGGTTTTTTTGGTCGAATTATACTTAGAAAATTGAATTAGGACATGTGTTAGGGAAATAATAATATCATTTTACCCTTAATTGCCCTATTACTTTTAACTGTGGTAAATAAAAGTAAAATGTTACTATTAACCAAAAATTATTTTTATCTTATTGAACCACATATTACTCCTTGATATTAACTGTGTCTCTCGGATTTTTGAAATTCAACTCACAGAAGCGGGAAAATTATGTTTTATGTGAATTTACAAATTCTCCTTTGATGTGGGTAAAAGAGAGTGAAAAGTTCAATAAACTTTTTATATATCTAAAATTATTATAACTGAATCCAATGAATTACATTGAAATTATATAGGTATTATGTATATATTTTGACCTAAAATAAATTTAAATAAAATAAACAATTATTTAAATTAAAATTCGGTTTTAAATTATAACTCAGTGTTTTTTACTATTCATCAAAAATTAAATGTTTTGAGAAACATAACAAAATTTTACCCTAAGCTAATTTTGATATTATGAATTCAAAAATGAATCCTATTTTACCAAATGAAAAACATAGAAGTTTCATTTATTTTTTTAAAATTAATTCCCATTTTCAAAACCAAAAACTGTATTTTTAGGAAATAATAACTAAAAAAAGATTGACATTTTTTTATGTCCAATTTCAAAATGAAATTACTTCCAATGACCAAAATTGGATTAAATGGAAAAATATAATCTAATTATACATCCAAACCATTCATATTTTTAGTTGAACACTATAAATTATTTTTATTAAAAAAGTTGTTTTCAGTTAAAATATATTATTTTTTACTATTCACCCAAATATGAAAGTTATCAGAAAAATACCAAAAAATTATTAAAACTAAATTCTTATGTCCCAATCCCAAAGAAGAAGTTTATTTTTTCAAATTTAATATATTAAACTTTCAAATACTGTATTTAGAAAGGGTTCACCATTAAAAGGCTGTAAAATTGCATTTTTTTAAAAATAATTCTTTTATCTGAAAAATGATTTTGTTCTTAAATTATTTCTAAGAAACACATTATATGTACTCTAAAATTATAAGGGTTAAATAAACTTCAAAATTATGCTACTACTATTCATAACCTCCTTTGAACGGCTAATTTGGTAAGTCATGGTGTGCTTGAACTCGATGTTGTGTGTACTATAAGTTATTGAATTAATTTGAAGAACTAACGTGCTATGAAATATTTAGGTTTTACATTCTTCCCTCCTTCAATAAATTGCATCCTCACAATTTTTAAAATTAGGCTTTGGAATATAATTGAATGTACCACTTCCGAAAAAGTTTCAAAAAAACTATCACTTCAAAAAGAAAGAAAGAAAAGTACAAAGGTCATCCAAGATAACTCATACAAGGATTCCATGTAGGAAAACATGGATATGGAAGATAAACTAGGTGTCATGTTCTGATGGAGAGATATAGAAAACATGATCAGGAAAAAGTTAACAATAAAAAAAACCACAAACTTGTGATGGGACAAACGGTCAATAGTTTCTCAGTAGCAAAAGAAACAGACAACATTTTTTTTTGTTTTAAGTTACATTTCATAATGATAAGGAATTTATTGATGAGAATTACTAATAACATAAAGAGATATTCTTACTTTTTATTAGAGTTTCATTATTTAATAAATTTCTACCACTAACTCATTTTTTTTAATGATGAGTATTCAAGAAGACTTGGTCACATCAAAAGAGGTAGAATAAAATTCTAGAGAATCACATGATCCACAAAGGATAAACTATATATTTACCTAGTCTTTAGAGATTAATCAAAACCAAAATGGTTAGTACAATATCTGATGATCCCCCGAAAGGATATTCCTTTAGAGAATGAAAACCAAATCATAATTTCTAAAATTAACCCAATAATACCCCAAAGTTAAATAAATACAATTCAATAAACAATTTTCCTAAAAATCCTTCAATATAATCCAAACTAATATTGAAACCCAAAATGTAGAATAATTTGGTTATGTAGTCTACCACATTAAATTGTATCTCCAAATGACATCAACTACTCTTAAAGTAACATAGTTAAAAGTAATTAACCTAATCACATATTCTCTATTTTAGGTTAATCATTTCCATAAATAACCCAAATCACTATAAATCCAAAATGAAAACATAGATAAAAATCCACCATTACTCCTCAAATGAAATCCCATAGTATTCTATTTTCCTTGGACATATAGTGTTGCCAACAAAGCTAACATCTTCTAAAAGAACACTTATCAATTAGTCACCAAATAATTTTCCTATACTTAGGGCATTCATTTGATAAGAAATAAGATCCCAAATCAACTTATTATTGATCAATAAAATCATTTAACTAAATGTAATTAGTCACTCTAACAAGTGACTTTGCGTAGTTCAGTGGTTCGTGATAAATCTAAATCGCACTCTGTTTGTGGGTTCGATTCCCACAGCATTGTCCAACCCGATGGGTTGTCACACAGTCTGCGTGTTTTCCTTTTTTCAAATACTATATTTTATAAAATTACCAAAATTAGATAAATTCCTCAAAATAACCATAACATAATTTAACCACAAATGTGATCTCATACCTTGCATTTTCATCTAAAAATATTATAACATGTAATTTCCTCAATCCCAATGATCATATAAAACCAAATGGTTATTTATAACTATATCCACAAGAGAAAAGAAAATTCTTCCTCAAATATCATTTTCGCATGAAAAACTACAGGGTTAAAAATACAAGAGAAAATTGTCCCAATGTAATCCCATCAACAAGGAGCACGAATAATTTTAAATATTTCTCCAACCATTTATTTCCCCATATCATATTCTTTGACCAAGAAAATATCCTACAGAATAGGGAATTCACTCAGGTAGTGGCCAAATCCCCTACATTTACGAAAAATGAATATAAAGGGATTCTTGGGAGCATTTTTATTTTCCTTCCATAGTACTCTTCATTTTTCCACAATAATTATTCACTTTATGTTCTTCTTTCCCACACATAAATCATTTCTTTGTTCCATTGAGACACTTTCATGGGTGTCTCCTTCCACATTTCCAACCTGATTGAAATTGAGGATTCTTTTCTCCATGGTCTCCACTGCTAGAGCTCTTATCATTTATCACCTTTCCCTTCTTTGTTGAGTCTGGGAGTTGGTTAATATATATGTTGTTGATATTATTTTTTTCTAAAATGGATTTAGCAAGAACACGATATCTTTTACACCTATTAACATATCATTTTTTTCTCATTTCCACCAATGTTCCCACCTTGTACATCATTCTCAAAGTTAATATGACTTCCTTGGAATCTTTCCATTGACTAAAACCAGAAAGAATTGTGTGAGTAAAAGTAGTCATTAAATCATTTAGATAATATCATGACAACATATTTTCAATTTGAAACACCTTAGGATTAACCAAAGTCATTTATTCTCATCTTATATTAAAATAATTTAAATCGGTTTGTAATGAAAATGTAAATTATCCTAAGCATATCCCCCGGGAGTTTCGTAACCAAAAGTGCAGAAAGGCCCATTGTCATGCACCGGTTCCCGTTCGAGTCTAGATCAAAGCGGTGTTTCTATGTTTTAACCCTAAGTACATCTGTGCCTGATTTGCCTCTACTTGGTCATATCCAGATAGGGACATGTTTCTTGGAAAACTCGAAAAATCACTACAATACGAATTTTTTTGGATGTCCCTATATACTAATCCTCAAAGTCCATTAAAGGGATATGTTCTCTAATGAGAGTTTATCTAAATCTAGTTTCTAAGGTTTGTACTAAAGTTCCTCTAATAACAATTATAATTCCCCAACCCCAGTTACCCAGAGTCGGTGTGTTATTACATAACATTGGCATGATATAAGAAAATCATTTCCCAAAATACCGATCAGTTTAGAACCCTTAGAAATACTAGATATATTCATATGGTCAACATTACAACTTGAAAAGAAAAAAAACACTAAATTATTACATTAGAATCATCCAAGCTTCCTATATTATTCCTGCAAGTCACTCATAAGTAACTTCTTCGTATCTTGGGAAAATAAATCATAGGAAAGGTGTGATCCCAAATGCTCAGTAAGAGTAAGAAATACATCGGAATATAACATAATAATTAGGAATGGAGAATAATTAAAAACAGATTCTTTTACAAATAATTAACATGAAAACTTTATGGAAGGAATATGAGATGAGTAAATAATGACATAATAAAACATAGTCATGGGTATTCTACTAGTCAAATAACCACATGAAATATCAATATCTAATCTCATAATGATGGAAGGAATAATTTCAGACATCATAACCACATAGTCAAGGCCTTGAGCCAATAATAAAAATAATATTTTGTCAAGGCCTTGTGCCAAGACACTAGTTTGTCTCATTAGACCAACCGATGCATCGAGGAGCTATAGCAGACTCCACCCATCACATACTAAATCCAATGCATTCCTCATATGAAAAGGTTGAAGCATAATATGAACATTCATGTTAAAACTACCATATGAAATGTCAATACTTTATCAACAAACCATGAATGGTATAATAATAGCACCTCCAGAGTCAAACATAACTCATTCAATAAAATATGGATGATTTTATTGTAAAAGATTAACCTCAATCGAGAACAATGAAGTATATCAACATTGATGAAAATTATCATCAAAACAATTTTGAGAGAAATATCCCCCTTTTTCTTGAAAACATTTAAAAGTCAATTTTTTTTTCAAAAAGCTGTTTAAAAATATATTTGTGAATCAAAGTGTCCCATACCACATTGAATTTTTTAAAAGGAGTTTTAATTTTAAAACATTAATGTCCATATAAATAAATCTTTAAAACCATTTGTAAAACATTGACATTAAGGAGAAAGATTTTGAATAATAAATATTTAAAATATTTATAATGAAATTTTAGTTAGAGTTCATAACAAAAGAGAGACAATTGAATACAAATAATTGGGGTAATCAAAACTTTATAATATCATGAAAATAAAGGGATTCATGATATACTCTGTCAAAGTATATTGTATACATCATATAAAAGTGAATTCGTGTATAACAACAAAAAAGTCTCAATGGAATGTAAATTGATATGAAATCCTTTATAAAGACCATATCCTTAGGTTAAGTATAAATCAAAAAAATATTTATGTGTGACAAATATAATTACACACAATATGATTGGATATTCAGTGTAAATCAATCATATGACATTCACACATATTCTTGTAAAAAAACAACACTAAGGAATTGGATGTTTAACTCAAGAAATGGAGATTGAGATAAAATTACTTTTATCAAGTTCATATTGATGACATTAGAATTTATCAATGGAGTTATTATGTTTATCAAAAGTATATCCTTATAAAGGGGAGTGGAAATTATGACATAATCAAATGAATAGTGATTCCACACATAATCATGGAGTAAAATAATCAATGAAGTATGCGAAAAGTCGAATGAGTGGAAATTGAAATTTCAAATTCCCTTATAAATTTGGTAACTTACAAAACATACACCCATGAAAGAAGGATCATACAATGATGCTGTAATTATTCATAAATTAATGTATTTTACACAAAGAATTCAATCATGGGCAGCACAAACACCACATGCAATAAATAAGTGGTGAACAATGGAAATCTCATGGAATTAAAAGTGAGATAAGAAACTGCTTACTTAGTAATTTTTCCTTTTTAGAGGGCAGGTTACCCTCCTGTATAATGGTTAAATAATTGTTATTAAATTATACAAGAATCATATACATTAGTAGGAAATCATATATGATCTTTTAAAATTGCTTTGATAATAATATTTTAGTATTATAGTTGTTTTGTGTGTTAACGGATTCATTTTCCATTATATTCATTATTATGTGAGTCATATTTGTTATAGATGGGATGTATATTATTCATATACATAATTATACCATGTCTCTAAACATTATTTGTAATCATCAAATGAAATTTAGTCTTGAATATATGATGGGGAATGAACCTCATCACGTTCGTGGAGACGGTAATCCGTATGTACTCATGAATGACAATATCATTCTTTTGATATTAAAATAATATATAATTGGATGGTATATCATATATAAAAAATAATTATCATGTTATATTTATTTTTTATATGATTTATATGTCATTATTATACACATCTGAATAACAATGTATTGAATAACAATTACACCACGATGTGGAGATTGTAATTCGTACGTACGCACGTATAGTGACATGTAATTCGAAGGATTGATAGAATAATTAATATGGATTTACCATATTTATAATATCATCAAAATATATAGAATATACTGATGTTATTACTTTAGAATGGAAATAAAAAATAAATAATAAGTGGAAGAAGAAAATAACTTGAAAGCCGGTGGTGAAATTATTACCTCTTCTTCAGGTTCTTCCTTTTGATTTCATCAAAAGGGATGCGTAAGTTGGCTTTCTAACAAATTGAGGGCCTCAACGATGAATGAAGACAGTTTACAGGGTATTTGGGTAGAGTTTGGCCAATCCAAATGGCTTTTATGGTGTGAATTAGAGAGAAGGGGGAGTTCCCTTTAATAATAGGGGTGAGGGGAACCTTAGGAAAAGATAGAAATATTATTTTATAATAAAATAATTTTCAGTTTCTAGTGGCTAAAAATGGATTAAGTAAAGGATAAGGTGGGGATAGTTCAAAAACCACACAACTAACTGGTTTTCTATAGGATTGGTCACTATATTAACCTTAACTTTTAGATTTAACTCTTAGTTAAATAGTTTGACATTTACCATGTCTCTTTGTATGTTTATATTATATTGTTAATAAGCATACTATATACTTCATAGAAAACCACAAGTGGTTCATTAATGATATAGATATCATTATATAAGGCCTTTTTCTGATCCTTAGATCTTTAAAAATATAATATCAATTAATAATATAATATTTTTTTTAAACACTTTTATGTCAATTTTGACACTATTTGGATTTTTTTTTTGTAAATTCATAAAAACATTATTACTTCGAAGAAAATTCATCAAACCAACCAAAATATGTATTATTAACCTATAAAATTAATTTAATTCATTAATATTCTGAAATTAAATTTATTTGGATATTTATAATATCAATTATTTTAATATTTCCTTATTTGGGTAATTTATGCATCACCATTGTGTCATTAATAAATTAAATTATTTAATGTATAAAATTTCCAAATAAAATACCACTATGTTGGAAATACTTTTATCTTTCTAATTAATATTTATAATCTAATTTATCTTATTTATAACCCTATATTAAAAAAAATTTAGTTATTAAACTTTGATTTTATCTCTTTTAACTCTTCATTGAATTAAATAATAATAAATGTCCTAACATAATCCATGTGGACCAAAGAGGTTCATATTTTATTCATAAGTTTGTTTTTGGTCGAATTATACTTATCCAGTATAATTAGGACATGTGTTAGTGTAATAATAATATCATTTTTAACCTTAATTACCATATTTACTTTTAATCGTGGTAAGTAAAAGTAAAACACTACTATTCATAAAAAATTATTTTTATCTTATTGAAACACATTTTAATCTTTCATATTAATTGTGTGTCTCATATTTTAAAAATTAAACTCTCAGAAGTATTAAACTTATGTTTTATCTGAATTTACAAATTCTCCTAGGAGGTGGGTAAAGGACAGTGAAAAGTTCAAAAAAAAATTTATATATCTAAAATTATTATAACGGACTCCGATGAATTACATTGAACATATATAGGTATTATGTATCTATTTTGACCTAAAATAAGTTTAAATAAAATAATTAATTATTTAAATAAAAAATCAGTCTTAAACTATAACTTAGTGTTTTTCAGTATTCATCAAAAATTTAATGTTTTCAGAAACATACCAAAAATTCACCCTAAGATAATTTTGATATTATGAATTCAAAAATGAAGTATATATTACCAAATTCAAAACATTGAAATTTCATTTATTATTTTAAAATAAATTCCCATTATCAAATCCAAAAGGTGTATTTTATGAAATAATAACTACCAAAAGATTGACATTTGTTTATGTCCAATATAAAAATTAAATTACTTCCAAAGAACTACATTGGATTAAATAGTAAAAATATAATCTAATTATACATACAATCCATTCATATGTATAGTTGAACACTATAAATTATTTTTATTAAAACAGTTTTTTTCTGTTAAAATATATTATTTTTCAACATTCACCCAAATAGAAAAGTTATCAGAAAAATACCAAAAAATTATTGAAAATAAATTCTTATGTCCCGATCACAAAGAAGATGTTTATTTTGTCAAATTGAATATATAAAAGATTAAAATATTGTATTTAATAAGATTTCTCCATTAAAAGGCGGTAACATTTCATTTTATTAAAAATAATTGTTTTATCTGAAAAAATGAATTTGTCCTTACATTATGTTTAAGTAACTCATAATATATATTCTAAATTTATAAGGGTTGTATAAAGTTCCAAATTCTATTAATACTATTCATAACCACTTTTGAATGGCTAGTTTGGTAAGTCGTAGTGTGCTTGAACTCGATGTTGTGTTTACTTTAATGTATTGAATTACTTTGAAGAACTAACGTACTATGAATTCATGGGGTGTTATAGTGAGGGAATGACATCAGGTTCCTTTTCAAGTTTCTTTTTATTTTCATTTTCTAGGTAAACATTCAAATGGGGTTGGAGGACTTATCTTCAGGATTAGAAATTTGTTTTCCCGATCTAAGTGCAATTGTACTTACATTACCCTTGGGGTTGGGTAATGGGTGAGCTGGTAGTTGGCAAGAGTTTGATGGTTCCTGCTGACTAAGGTGGGATGAAAGTTGACTGATTTTGGATTCAATGTTATTAAGTCTAAAATGAGTGAAAGAGGCAATATCTTGAACTATTCTTTCCCATGGTTTCCTGGAAGAAGAGGCTTGTCCAAAATTGGTATTTCCTTGATTTTGGTTATTGGGAAAACGATTGTATTGGTTTGGGAATTGATATGGCTCACTAAGATAGTGGAATCCTGGAGGAGAAAGATGAGGATTTCTCATTTGTTATTGAGGAACAAATATATAAGTTTGTTGTATGTTACTAACACTTTGACCATAATGAAACTGGTTTGAAATTTGAGGAAGGAATTGAGGGGGATGAGAGAGGGGATTACCATACCTCAGGACTTGGTTATAGGAAGAAGATAAGGGATTAGACTGAGGTTGGATGAAGTTTCTAAAAGGTTGTCCTGATAGTTGAGGGTTGATATTCTTCTAATCATATGCTGCATTGAGCTCCATCAGTCCAGATGAATTAGATGTATCATCTTGATGTTTTGGGTAGGTGTGTATTGGATGAGCTAGTGGGTTGTAGATTCCAAAGTTTTTGATAGGTCCAAGAAACCTTGATTGTGGAGAAGTTGAGTTTGTGGCTTTGGAAGCCACACCTAGTTGTCGTACTAGACCTGTAAGTTCACTCATCCACTCTTTCATCTTGTTCGGCTCTATGGATTGATTCTCTTGGAATTGTTTTACTTGATCAAGTGCTCGAGTATGGAATAGTTGTGAGTTTGTAGCCATGTTTCTTATGAGATATCTTGCAGCTACAGGAGTTTTATCAACACGAGCACCGCCCCTTGCGACATCAATGAGAGTGTTTTATATATTCAATAACCCCTCATATAAGTATTGGATCAAGAGTTGGTCAAGGATTTGGTGGTGTGGATAGGTTGAAAAAAGTTTTTTGAACCTCTTCGAGTACTCATGGAGTGATTCATTTGGGAATTGATGGATACCACTTATTTCCATTAGGATAGAAGCAGTATGAGAATCAGGAATGAATTTCTCTAAGAAGAGTCACTTCATGTCATTCCATGTTGTTATGGAACCAAGAGGGAGGTATTAAATCCATGACATGGAGGATTCATCTAGGGATAAATGGAATTCTCATATTTTGATGTTTTCCTCAGAAACCCCTTGAGGCTTCATGGTAGAGCACACCACATGTAACTCTTTATGATAGAGATGTAGATACTCACCGGTTTTCCCATGTAAATGACGGAGAAGATGAATCAAACCCAATTTTGATGATAGTAAAAGTTATTGAAGAATAAACTTTCATTAAAACAGAATTACAAAAAAGGCTTACAAGATTACAATAAGGAAGAACAGAAACGTAAAAGTAAACAAAGAGAGGAGGAAGGGTATCTCAATGGAAAAAATGAGTATGGTAGGTCCTACCAATCCCTTTCCAAGGCTTTTTTTGTTCCAATATATTCTACTATCTTCTTAAATTCCATCTCCTTTAAAAGATATGAGGGAGATATATTTATATCCCAAGGATGTGGAATGTTTTCATTCCCAATATGTCCCTCCAATTGTATGGAAAATTTGGTTATTCATACAACCTAATATCTATATAGCCTCTTCTTAAATGTTGTATATAATAATGTTTACTGACTTCCCTCAAAATTTGGAGTCATGATGACTTATGGAGACAAATTTATGGAAGTAAACTTAAATAAATTTAAATTGGACATTTGAAACCATACTTTTTAAAATACCGAAATTTGAATGTGTTTATCAATAAGAAGATGCCTTATAATTAGAACACATTATTAAACAAAATCGACCTCCTATATATCCTCTTTCACACTTAAAAATATCATCATGATTTGAATATTACATCATGATATATGTCATTAATACTGTAATGATTTTATTTCATGGACAGAATGGTGGGATGAGATTAAATGAATCTGTAGGGCCCCTTGTATTTGGAGTTGGGACATGAAACTTTTATCCAAGATGTATTGATTTGTACCCAGACCTTTTGAGGATAATTAAAAAATTTGGACTTCTGGAGTGATCCTAGTAATTATATCTTCAAGGATTTTATAGTTTCTTCGCATATTATTTGGGTCTTCTTGTGTGATCTATATGAGCCTTCAAATAGAATAATTGGACCAATATTCCTTCTAATTAAATGTTATATATTGAATTGTTAATCCTAAAAATTAATAACCATTCAATTTTTATCAGTAAGGTTATAATTATAAATAAAATAGTAAACTCACTCAATTGGACTACTTCTAAAACGATCAAAAATTATATTTAGTATTAAAACATTTATATTTCACAAAAATTATGCACATTTCATATAAAATCGGTAAATGGAATATATAATAAGTCATAAAAACATTAATAACATTTGAGAGGTCATACTACACTCCTTGTCTACTGGTACTGCAAGTGCCATGTGCTTCTCCACTGGTGGTGGTATAGATGGTGCACCACCAGGAGGTAATTCCTGGGGAACTAGCCCCTATATCAATGACTCATTACTATTGGATATCCTCATGATTTAGCTACTAAATACTATCTGGTTTTAATTGTAGAGGCATCCTATAAGAAATAAGTTATACCATGATCAATGAGTATATCTATATATCTAACTCAAGAAGGACATGGAAACCACAACTCCTTCTTATATGATGCCTGTACCATTTTTGTTTCCCTGCAACTATTTTTCTCATGTACCGAGTCGAAAGGAAGGTTATCAGAGTCATGTTGTATGGATATGTCAGATGCTCGCACTAACACTGGAGTCCCTAGCCTAAAAGATGAGCTCGAAACATTTAACACTTTTTCCCCAGACCAATCTCATAGACTGTTGGTCCTAAGGTAGAACCGACCATCATTAGATACAACTCTATTACGACCAATCCCAATCGAGTCTATGTCGTGACTCCCCAAGACCACCTCCAACAGTCCAGGGGTTGGTGAGTAGAACCAAGTAGTCATGTCACCTACATGGGATAATTTCCTATGTATATGTACATACACACACATCCCTAACCAAAAAAATTCTGAAATGTAAAAAACCCACTAAGGAACAAAATTCATGCATATGAATAAACCCCAACAAAAAGTACAACAGGAAAGAAAAGTGCATTATAGTAAACAGGACTCGAATACAGGCCCACCAAAAGAAAAATTTTATAAACTACAAAATCAAACCTGTAAAAAAGATAGGTATTGGGACTACTTCTCTAAGTCATAAGAACGCCTCGGCCTATCTGGAACTCACTAATCTTTGTTCAGTCCTGGTCGTCATTAGACTCCATCAAATGTTCACACATCTGCACAAGACACGACACGTGCGGGAAAATACCATATAGGGGTGAGTATAACAATACTCAGAAGGACACCTTAAAAACTAAAATGAAATAAAATTTATATTCATATCTAAATAGTATGTGTCTACATTACATATTACAAGAACATATCCAAATATAATCGAAACCTTGACCCGTAGTCTAGAGGTGATTCACAACGACTGTATATCAACACTAGGTATTTAGTCCGAATATTCTAGAAAATACTCATCCGATAGAACTCACTCTTGAGTTCGATAGCACTGATGAAATATGCATGAGAAGGATTCTACATTAGGAACCATCATGAGGGAGATATATGATGATAGATCGTGAAAGAGAATACGATACACTAGCTCTGGGAGAACCAACCCCACGAGTGGGAATATCATGATACACAGATGATGATCAGTATTAGGGCCATGGAGTATACCAGACTCATCCAAATTCAATTGATTGATAGAGGACCAATATCCACTAGTATTAGTCACATCGATAACCCGACTTTATCTAGGTTATAGTAATGGATTGAGGATCCTTCTTCGGGCCTCTCAGAGGGGACTCCCAAATCTATCTAGATAGTCCTACTAAAGGGGTTCATACTCCTATGGATAGGAAACCATTCCAACAGACCATCTGGGGAAAATGAAATGGTAACTAACCCAAATGAAAAATTTCCATGATATGATGGAAAAATAGATTAGTCCATGTAGAAAATAATACACAACATGTGGAAGGGTCACATGTCATGTCCCTTGACCTCATGTACTTCCCGTGTACAACAGCCTGAGTCAGAAGAAGATGTCTTGTACAAATTGTATACATGACATGTAGATAAGGTCACACACCATGTATTACTCTTAGTTATCCTCCCCATGTATGTTTTCCATGTTCCATTACATGGATTCCACATATGTTCATCTACTCCTGTACGGGTACATGGGGTAGCTCATGTAACCGGCTCGGGTCTAGTCATGTGGTGGTGTACATGTTATGTACTCCACCTGTGTCTCTATATCCTATGAGATACATTTTGACCCTCCGGGAAGGTATCACATTCCTTGTGATAGGTGTTTTATGCTTCTGAAACCCTAGTTTTCGCTCAACATGGCCCACACACCGTGTGTTCCAGAACACACACCATGTTCATCGAGATTTTCTAGAATCCCTAGTTCAAACACCAGTTATATTCCTAATTTCTCCATCCAACGATCTCATCCACACATCATCGAGAAAAACTGGATTCAAACTAGAGATGATTTTAGAATAATTTTCCCATAGTTATTTAGATTAGATGATAATAATGGAGAGTCATGTTGGAGGGTCAAATGAAAAGGGGGTAAAGTGGATCCAACAACCCATCAGTCAAAAATGTGGGAAGAAAATTTAAGGTAATTTCCTCAAATGGAAGGTTAAATGCTTCAAGTGTGGGAGATAAGGCCTACAAGCTCATTAATTCTATACATAAATGAATAATTTGTCCAATATGTTGGGGGAAAGGAGGTCATTGTATAATGAACCACCTATGGTTAGTTACTTTAAGTGTAGGGAGAAAGGTCACTATGTAATATAGTGTACTAAACCTTGAGTCCTCGAGGGTAACTAACATCAGTAGCAACCATATCCAAAGTAGAAAGTGAAAGCTTATACCATCACTATTGAGGAAGTGGAGTAAGAAAATTAAGTGATTCAAGGTTCACTTATTATTCACTCAAGAATGGAAAAAGTATTTTTTTTATTCTAATTATACACCATTCTATATATCCTATATGTTTCCTATAACTATTGAATCAAAACCATGATACCTTGATCTAGAGATATTTATAAATACATATAATGGTGCAATCATTGAAACCTAAGTGTTGGACTCTTTCTATATTGGCTTGTGAGGGATGATTCTTCTAGGGAATCTCATAATACTTCCAATGTTGGAATTTGAGGCTATACTATGAACATTTTGTCTCTAACTATATAGAGCACACATCAAATTTTATGAAAATGAAATCTCATTTCATATTCTGAACCATCCAATACTCCTCTAAAAATGCAAGGAAGATCATGAATCTTCTTTGGAAAATCCCTCAACGGTGTGGGTGTTGATACCCTAGGAATAAGTATACATAGTCCAAATGGTTTCATCAAAGGAATGTATCAAACCTAAGGAAATACCGATTTTGATGGAATACATTGATGTGTTTCCTAATTATTTACCTATAATTCCCCTATATCCTGAGGTATAGTTCACAATAGAACTTATATCAAGATCCACTCCTATCTCAATATGTCCCTACAAGATGTCCTCGATCGAACTATAGGAGTTGAAGAATAAGATTCAATAGTATATACTGAGATCGAGACCCGCCAGTAGGAAATCCACAATTCATAGTGTCATTGGATGTTCCTATCTGAAAACATGTGTACTGGTCCTAATACTTTAATATTATTATTAATGGGTATTATAACTCACGCACTTATATGTATTGACAAAAATTGTGATGACACACAGTTTGCAGTGAGGTAGGATATGTTGGATGCGTCACGAGTAATACTGCATTAATATATAATATGAGAATGGATTTTCCCATTATGTTCCTTAATGGAAGAATATTTCTCATGATCTAATATAGGATCGATATGGCCTAAATAAATACATGGTCATGGTAAGGTATGGGTGAGTTCAATTATTGGAATTTAAAGAAAGAATAATTGGGCACATGGGTTGATGGCACTAGCATGCAACCCAATTTATTAGAGATATTGAGAAAAAGAGTCTATATTACATGGTAAACGTTCGTATGAGCTGACACATCAATGCAGAGTCAACTTCTTTCTCTTGGGTGCCTTGACCCGTTGCTAGACACTAATCTTGTATTCTAGAAAAACCCGCATAATACCAATGAGAAAGAGTCCAAAGAGGGTCACACACTAAGTGTATCCAAGTATATCATGTAGAATAAATATTATTCCCATATGTGATTTAATAATTATTCAAGGAAGCCTAAATCATTTTAATGTTGGAGGAAAAATAAAATGAAAAACAAGATATACACACTGTGTACATTTAATGTACAAACTACGTAGTTTTCATTTTGTATAGGAAAACAAAAAAAACAAGTACACGACGTGTATTAATGATTACACGCTATGTATTAATGATTACACGCTGTGTAGTTTTTTTCGGGATTTTGAGGAAAGAGTATTGTTTTATTAAATGATATTTATTATAATCAGCGTGGGCGCATGTTAAGGAATTAATGATTCGACATGGGGATTTTCAATAAGAGTTAATGAAATAAATAAAACGCGTAACAAGTTTATTTATTGTCATAACTCTATAACCTCAAACATGATTATAAATATCATCACAACCCCAAAACTTTTCTATAATCATTGTGCAATTTTTTTTTGGAGAATTCTCTTAAGGCTGAAATATCTCCTACATCTAAGAACTCTCTCAGGACCGAGAGAGATCCACCACCATCAGATCAAGGCGATCGAAGGAGGACATCGCAAGCGAATGTTCTTCTACGCTAGAACCCAAATATCCCTTCGTTGACTTCCAGAGATATGTGGAGCACGTGTGGATCACCGCTAAAGGAATCCTACACTTGGATTCTATGACTCAATGAAGGATCACATCAGATCATGACCAGAAATGTCAAAGAAGAATGAATTCCATCAAGGTAATTCTAGTTAATTAATTAAATTAATTATAACCAACATATGATGATCCTCTCAATGGTTTAGGGACCCTTATATTTCTTTTCATTCTTCTCTCTATTCCAAAGATTTAGTGATTTATTATCGTGACGGATCTCAGATTGAAAATTGTTTAACGCTAAAATTAAAGTTGGGAAAACCCACCAATATGCTTCTGTTGTGCCTGAAACCTACAAGTGGTATAAGAGGGGTCATATCATTGATTATAATTTTTTAGTTTTTCATTGATTATTTACGCATTTAATAATTTAGTTGTTTCAATTCAAGTTAATCATTTTTTAAATCTGAATAATGATATCTATTCATCCTCTATCGTTTCTCATTCTCCTTACAGAAATGACCTTTTATTTTAATTTCTGATTAAAAAATAGAGGATCTCATTCGGATGTGCCAAACGTTCATGGTCGTACAACACAAGAATACACGACGTGTATTCTACAGTACACGTCTTGTAGTCTAGGATCAATGCAATGACTGATCCACCAAATCAGTCTATGTATTGGATCTTATCTAAGTCATTTATGACATATTGTGTTGACCAGGAACAGGTGGAACACGATTTCCGGATTACACGTCATGTGGTCCAACTAAACATGGTGTGTAGTCCCTTCGGGTTAGGGTTGGACCGTGTAGCCCATACATGGCTTGCCTGGCTGGAAACCTTGTAACGTGGAAACTACACGGCATGTGTCCCACTGAACACGCTGTGTACTATGAAAATTTCTGAAGTACAGCAACACGCCATGTCCCTCGGCATGTACTTCGGATGGACGGGGAACAAAATTACACGCAATGTAGTCCGAACTACATGTCATGTAATCATCCAAATTACGAATATTTATTAATATTTATTATTATATTATACAAACCCTTGAGACGTGTACCATCGTTCATGTGTAAAGGTTATCCACAACACGTGATAGGTGTTATATATATATGTGTTAA
Source organism: Viscum album (assembly GCA_963277665.1). Classification (NCBI taxonomy): domain Eukaryota; kingdom Viridiplantae; phylum Streptophyta; class Magnoliopsida; order Santalales; family Viscaceae; genus Viscum; species Viscum album. Next base: position 604,686,099 of record OY728125.1, read on the forward strand.
ATTTAACATTTGCGTAATGAAATGTAAGTCACCAGGTTTCCACCAAGTTATAAGTTACATAAAAAGATAATATTTATTGAATTTATTTGTTAACAATTATGATGGATGAGAATCTCAATGAAATTCATAAAAGTGTTTAAGCTAAAAGGATTGATTAATTAAATATAATTAATTAATTCAAGTGTGATTTATCTTAAACAAGAAGGATTAAATAATTGAATGCTATTTTTATTTATGCATAAATATCGTTACATTTATAGATGATCATGAGCTAGACCGAGACATTTTTATGTGAATGGTTTTTTAATTTATTTATTAAAATTAAAATTTTGTCCTGTGAGCCTTCTCATTAATATGTACGGCCTGCACTACCATGGTTTATTTTTTGTAAAAACCCGTTTTCTCCCCTCACCTACGTGTGAGATAAAAGCATATGTAATGTATGGATCTCCCAAGCTAGTGGAGGTGGCACAAGTCAAGAGACAAGGTGAAACCAATCTAAGAAGATACAAAGTTGGATAGGTGTAAAGCTGTAAACATGAACCCAAAATGTTCAAGTTTTTTCTCCCCTATGTCTTGGGTTTTTTTTTAAACCACTAGATAAACTAACCAATAGAACAAGCTAAATATCATACCATTTATTTTATTTATGTCAGTTTCATGGTTTATTTATTGTGGGTGTGTTTTCATGATCAAACAATTAATGATTTAAACAAGCATGCAAGATGGAACTAAAATAAGACCAGCTTATTCATAAATATTAACATTGACATGGTTAATAACTTTATTATATCCCACATAATATTAACAAGCATGTAATAAAATATAAAAAAATTGGAAATTTATGTGTAAGGATAAAATCCCTCAAAGAAATATTTATTTGGTATATCCTTCGATAATCTTGGTTAGAATCAAAACATAGTTCAAAGTGCTTGACCCACCCTAGTTGGAGTGCTTTTAATTATCGGGGAATTCTAATTCAAGGTTTTGGGTTGAATTTATTTGGTTTTCATCAAGGGATGAGTGCCACAACAGGACTTGTTGTGACCAAGAGGCAAAGGTTAATGAAATCCAAAATAAAAGGAATTTAAGATTGGGGAGTCCATTTAGTGGATCAAGGAGTAGCGAGTTAATGCAAATGGAATTTGGAATGCCTACCTAAAACCCTTAAAGTTTCTTGGCCAACCCTATTTTGGGTAATGATAACGGCAATATGGATCCTTGCCACTATAATATTCAGGCAATTGAATATTTCAAAATCAATAGTGAGGACTATTGGATTTCGATGAAATAGTTAGAGACTAAAAAGTATTAATTTATTTATTTTTCTAATTTTTATAATAAAGTATTACACCTTTTCTCATATTAATTTGTAGAAACAGCAAGAAAAATGACTTCAAACAACTCATTACGAACCATACTCATGAATGAAAACCTTCTCACTGGCACCAATTTCCAAGAGTGGTATAGGTGTTTATGCGTCATCTATCTCCATGAAAGAAAATTATATGTGCTAGAAGTGCCTCTTCCTGTTTCCCCTGGAAAGGAGGCTAGTGCTAAGAAAATATCTATTTATGAGAAACATATGGATGATTCCACAGATTTCCAATTTTTCATGCTATTGGCCATGTCTGATGAGCTATTGAAGAAACATGAAAACATGGGCGTGTATAGCATGATGTATCTCTTTAAGGATATCTACCAAGATATAGTGAGATAAGAGAGATATGAGATCTCCAATTGTTTTTTTACAACTAATATTGGAGATTCTATGCCAACTAGGCCTCATGTAGTCAAGCTTATTGGATACATTGATCTCCTGGACATCTTAGGGATTAAATTCCTAGATGAGTTGCACACAGATCTCATCCTATCATCACTTCCCAAGACCATCTCTAGCTTCATTGTCAATTATAACAATAGAAACAATGAGAAGAGTCTATCAGAAATATTGACCTTAATTTTCTAGGTAGATAAGGACATGGGGCATGACAAACCCGCAGTCATTATGGTGAATAAGAAAAGGAAGGACAAGGAAAAGGGGCCAAAGACTTATAAATGGTCTGATGCCCCCGAGGACCATCCTTCCAAGAAGTGGAAGATCTAGAGGTAGGGCAAGGAACAGGAGGCAGTATGTTTTGCATGTGTCAAGAAAAGGCCACTGGAATAGGAACTTCACCCTGAAGTGTGGGGATGCTAAAGGTACATTCGTTATCGAGTGAAATCCTTTTCATTTATACATATTGAGTATTAGATATATCTTGTGGGTCTCACATCTATATTCAAATGCTGGAAACAAGTATATTTAGAAATATTTCCAGAGGAGAGGTAGATCTTTGAGCTGGCCATTGCACAAGGATGGATGCATTGGCTATTGGTGATTACCACCTCTCATTGCCAAGAGAGATGATTTTGGTTTTACGTAACTGTTATTATCTGCCTAGTGTTACCAAGAACATAATTTATGTATCTTGTTTGGATATGGATGGATTTATTTTCATGTTTGGAAATACGGGTTGTCTCTTTTATAATAACAACGTATGTTATGGTATGGAACATTTAAATAATGGTTTGTATGTATTAAATTACGAAAACCATGTATTGGCAATTGATAATGAAACAAATTCACAAGAGTCATACGTCACCCAGTTGTGGAATCACTGTCTCGGTCATGTAAACAAGTAGGGCTTGAAAAAGCTCATCCAAGATGGTTATTTAGACTCTACTGAGCTAAAACTACTTGATAGATGTCATGCTTGTTTCAAGGAAAAATGACCAAGCCACCCTTCGGTGGACAAGGTTAAAGGGCCACATAGCTTCTAGGATTGGTGAACATGGATGTGTGTGGATCATTTCTGGTAGAAGCTCGATGTGGATATTCTTACATCGTTAATTTTACTGATGATTTGATTAAATATGAATATGTCTACTTAATGAGGTATAAGTCAGAAGCCTTAGAGAAATTTAAAGAATTCAAGAATGAAGTGAAGAATCAGCTTGGTAAGAAGATAATGAAACTTCGATCAGATCGATGTGGAGAATATTTGAACCAAGAGTTAATCGATCTTCTATGGCAGTCCGGATTCTATCTTAGCTCACTTATCCTTTTACACTATAGTGTAATGGTGTTAGTGAATGGATGAACCTCACCTTGTTGGACATGGCGAGGTCGATGATGAGTCATATATATCTTCCATTATCCATTTGGGGATATGCATTACAAGCTACAACATATACATTAAACTGAGTACCAACTAAGGTGGAAAATGGGATTCCCTCCATGTTAGGGAATGGAAAGAAACCCATTTTTCGCCTACACGTGTATGGGGATGCACTGCATTTTTTAACGCATTCGCAGGCAACAAACTAGCTCCCCGGGGAACGAGGTGTATCTTTATAGGATATACCAAGGAAACGAAAGGATATTGCCTATATAACCCTTTAGACAAGAAGGTGATTGTCACCATGAAAGTCGTCTTTCTTGAGAGGGCGTGTATCCTGAAAAAGGATAGTGGGAGCAAGATTAACTTCGATGAAGTTGATTCTCATGATACACAGGAGCTGGTAAAGGAAAAAGTATTATAGGTCCTCATGGAAGATGTTCTAGAAACACTAGTACTACGTAGGAGCTCAAGAGAGGTAAGGGAACCAGAGAGATTTGGTTTCATTGTCACTGAGAATGGTGAATAATTATTGTTGGACAATAATGAACCTATCTCCTACAAGGATGCAGTAGAAATATCAAAAGATGCAAGATATATAGAGGCTATGAATTCTAAGATAGATTCCATGTATCAGAATCAGGTATAGGTTCTAGTCAATGAGCTAGTTGATGTAAAGCTTTTTGGATGCTAATGGGTATTCAAAAGAAAATTGGGCATGGTAGGTCATGTTAGCACCTATAAAGAAAGCCTAGTGGCTAATGGATTCAAAAAGCGTCAAGGAATTGACTATGATAAAACCTTTTCACTAGTTTCCATGTTAAAATACATAAGAATTATACTTTCCATAGCAACTTACCATGACTATGAGATTTGGTTGATGGGTGTCAAAACAACATTCCATAACGGGAACCTTCAAGCAGATGTCTATATGACACAACCAGAAGAGTTTGTGACACTAGGAGAATCCAAACTGGTTTTCAAGTTTCAAAAATCCATTTATGGATTAAAAAAATCATCTAGGTCATGGAACATTCAATTTGATGAAGCCATAATGGAATTTGGATTCACTAAAAATGAATGTGACCCATGTGTTTATAAGAGGTTTAATGGAAATGTGATCATTATCCTAGTTGTATTTGTTAATGACATATTGATTATTGAAAATGATGTACCGGTCTTACAGTCATTTAAGGAATAGTTGAACAAGCGTTTTTCTATGAACTTCTTGGCTGAATCAGCCTACATTCTAGGGATCAGGATCATTCATGATAGATTCAAGAGTAAGCATGGACTAAGTCAGGGTACATACATTAACTAGATACTAAAGATATTTAGTATGGAAAATCCAAGAGGGGATTGGTTCTAGTGTTACATGGCCTAAATCATTCTAAGAAAATGTTTCCACATACCCAACAGGATAAAGATATAATGAGTAAGAACCCATACACATCGGCTATAGGATCCATCATGAATGCCTTGTTATGTACTGGGCTTGATGTTGCCTATGCACTAAGCATGGTAGGTGGATATCAATCATATCTAGGAGAACAACATTGGATAGATGTTAAGACTATCCTTAAGTATCTAAGAAGAACTAAGGATATTTTCTAGGTGTATGGAGGAGAAGAGGAGATTGTCATCAGAGGTTATGATGTTGTTGATTTTCATATAGATCAGAATGATATGATGTTGCAATTTGGATTTGTTTCCGTCTCAATGGAGGTGTTGTGAGCTGGAAGAGTTCAAAGCAGCCAGTTTTCACTAATTATACAATGGAATTCGAATATATAATGACTTATAATATAGACAATGAATCCATCTAGATTAAAAACTTTTTCAAGGAGCTTGATGTGGTGCCTAGCAATAAAGATCCTATCACATTGTATTGTGATAATACAGTAGCGGTGGATCTTGCAAAAGAACCATGTTCACATCAACGGACAAAGAACATACTCCGAAAGTATCACCTCCTGAGGGATTTCTATCAAAGGGGTGAATTTTCAGTGAGGAGAGTGTCCATGTAAGAGAACGTGGTAGACCCCATGTCTAAATTCATATCCCAGGAGAAGCATGAATATCATGTGAGAGCTAGCGGGTTAATGGTTGTTAGCAGTTGGTTCTAGTCCAAGTGGGAGTCTTTTGGAGTTGGTGTCCTAGAAACAACTACATTGTACTTTATTCATTAATAAATACCTTATCAGGGCATGATTGTTCTTCTGTATGACAATGCATGTGATAATGTCCTACAGACAGCTGTTGCATTAAAGGGTCATTGCAGACCCCTGCTCTGATGAGAACCCGGAAGTGCCATAACACAATTTTTGATTATATGTTCTATGGTCAGATGATGTTATTTTAGGGACACAAATATTATAGGCCCTTAGGGGTGATGAATCATAAAACTTTGAGGCACATTTTCATGGTGTGAAACCTTTGTAATATCAAAGAGGATATTATGAGAACGAGACCCGCCAGTCAGAAATCCACATTTCATAGTGTCATTTGATATTACTATTGGTGGAAGTGTGTATTGGTCCTTAGACTTTATGACTATTATTGATTGGTATTACAACTAACGTACTTAGATGTATTGACAAAAAATGTGACGAAACATTTTTTGCATCGAGGTAGGAGAAGTTGGGTGCATCACGAGTAATACTGCATTAATTGATAATGTGAGAAACGATTTGTCCCTTCTGTTCCATAAATGAAGTAGATATCTAATGCCTTTTGATGGGATTTATATAGACTAAATAAATCCATGGCCATGGTATGTTATGGGTGAGTTCAATTCCGGGAATTAAACGAAAGAATAATCAAGCACATGGGTTGATGGCCCTAGCATTCAACCTGCATGATTAGAGATATCCAGACAAAGGGACTAAATTACACAGTATGTGTTCTTATTAGGTGACACATCATTGAGGTGTCAACTTTTTTATATTGGGTTCCTTGACCCATTTCTAGACAGTAATCTTGGAATTTAGACAAACCCGCCTAATGCCAATGAGAAAGAGTCCTAGAGGGTCACACACTAAGTGTATCCAAGTATCTCAAGTAGAATAAAGATTATTCTCGTATGTGGTTTAATAATTATTCAAGAAGCCTAAATAATTTTAATATTTGAGGAAGAATAAAATGAAAAAATATATATAAACGTTGTGTACCTTTAATTTACACACCATGTTGTTTTCATTTTGTAATGGAAATGAAAAAAAACAAGTACACATTGTGTATTAATGATTACATGTCGTGTAGTTTTTTTAGTCGGGATTTTGAAAAAATAATATTGTTTTATTAAATTATGTTTATTATAATCAGTGTGGGTGCATGTCAAATAATTAATTATTCGATACGGGGGTTTTCAATTAGAGTTAATGAAATAAATAAAATGCATAATGAGTCTATTTATTTTGATAACTCTATAACCTCAAACCCAATTATAAATATCCTCACAACCCCAAGACTTTTCTATAATCATTGTGCACAACAATTCTGAAGAAATACCTCAGGGCCAAAAGAAATCCTTCCTCTAAGAACACGTGCAAGACCGAGAGAGATCTACCGCCACCAGATCAAGGTGATCGAAGGCAGACATCACAAGGGAATGTTCTTCTGCGCTAGCACCCAGAGATCCCTTCGGCGACATCCAGAGATATGTGGAGCGTGTGTGGATCATCGCTAGAGGAAACCTACACTTGGTTTCTACGACACAATGACGGATGACATCGGATCATTATTGGAAACATCAATGAATAAATACTTCAATAAAGGTAGTTCTTGTCAACTAATTAAATTAATTATATCCAATATATGATGATCTTCTAAATTGTTCTGGGACCCTTATCTTTCTTTTTGTTCTTCTCTCTATTCCGAAGATCCAGCATTTTATTATCGTGACTGATCTTGGATTGAACATTGTTTAACGCTAAAATTAATGTTGGGAAAACCCACCAACGCACTTCTGATGCACCCAGAACCTACAGAGTTCACAATAGAACTTATTCCAAGAGAAACTCCAATCTCAAAATGTCCCTACAGGATGGCCTTGATTGAATTATAGATGTTAAAGAATAAAATGCAAGAGAATTTGGACAAAGGGTTAATATGACTTAGTGTATCACCTTGGGGTGTACCAGTGCTCCTTATAAAGAAAAAGGATGGATCAATGTGGTTTTTTATTGACTAACAGTAGCTTAATAAGATCATAATAAATAACAAGTATCATTTTTGAAGGATTGATAACTCGTTCAATCAACTGTGAGGAGATCAGTACTTCTCAAAGGTGGATCTTTGTTTTGGATATCATCATATAAAGGTGAAGAAGGAATATATTCTGAATACTTAATTTTGTACAATGTATGAGAACTATGAGTTCATTCTAATGCACTTTATACTTATTAATTACCATACAATATTCATGGATTTTATGAATAGAGTCTTTAGATACTATCTTGAAAAAATTATTGTAGTGTTTATAAATGATATTTTCATTTACTTGATGATAAATGATGAACATCCAGAACATCTATGGATTTTGATGGAGACATTAAAGAAGGATAAATTGTATTTCATGTTCATCAAATGTTACATTTATATCCATAAGGTCACATTCTTGTGACACGTGAAAACAAGTGAGGTAATTTTTGTAGACCCTTCAAAAATAATGGTAATTAGAAATGGCCCATACCCACTAGTTTCATAGAATACATATTTTTCTTATAATAGTTGGGTATTACCTACCGTTTTTAAGAGTTTCTTTCCATTTTATAACCCACTAACTAAGTTATCATAGATATGGGTAAAGTATGTATGGATTTAAGAATGTGAGGAATGATTTATGGAGATCTAGAAGAGGTTAATCACTACACCATTACTGACACTACATACTTGTTGAGAAGGTATCATAACATATATTGATGCTTCAAAAAACATCTTTGGTTGTGTAATCTTGTAGAATGATAAAGTGATATCCTATGACTCCTGGAAGTTAATTATCTATGAGCATAACTACTCAATACATTATTTGTACATCACTGTTGTGATTTTTTTCCTTGGGAATCTGGCAACAATACCTCTATGGTGAGAAGTGTGAAATATATACAAAATACAAGAGCCTAAATTATATATTCACTAAAAAATATCTCAACATGCATCAATGGATATGGATATAGATAATCAAGGAATACAATCTTTCTATTCACTATCATCCTAGGACGGAAAAAAAGCTATCTGATGCTCTTAATAAAAAATATCATTTTACTCTAAGCATGTTGAAGATTGAGAAAAACCCTATCTTCATGGAAATAAAGAGGATGGATCTAGAAATAATAATAGTAGGGAATAAATCATACCTTACCAAAATTATTTCTCAACCATCTATCCATGAGAATATTATGGAGGCACAAATGGTTGATCTAGAGCTAAAAAGTAGGGTGAAAGTGGTAATGGAAGAAAATATATTTTAGTTCCACATTTATGATTATGGTGTAATTTAGTTGGGAAAAAGGATTTGGGTGCCTTCATCACCTAAGAAAAACAAGGATATTTTGTATAATTCACAAATCACATCTTTCAACATCCATCGTGAATATACTAAGATGTACCATGATCTTTGAGAACAATTTTGGTGGGAATATTTGGAAAACGAGATTATGGATTATATCTCAAGGTGTTTAGTATGCAAAAAAGTTAATCTAGGTTAAGAAATGTCCAAAGAGATAGTGAAACCATTTTCCCAAACCACATGCAAATGATAGATATTCAATGTGGCCATTTTCTGTGATCTCCCAAAAACAACCAAAGGAAATAGTGTGATATGGGTTGTGGCGGAATAACTCAGCAAGACTAATGACTTCATCACTATTTGGTAAGATCTATAGCATGAAAAAATGAAAATTTATATGATAAGGAATTGTTGAGGAAACATGGATTACCAATTTCAAACATTTCAGATCATGATCCAAGGTTCTCATCTACTTTTTGGATAATTCCTCAACATTCTTTGAGTACAGAATTAAATTTCAGAACAACCTATCACTCCAAAATGATGGCCAATCTGAATGAACTATTTAAATTCTTGAGGAAATGTTAAGGGCCTTATGAATGGAAATAAAATTAGGATGGTATCAGTATCAACCATTGGATGAGTTCTCATATCACAATATCTTCTACTAGATTATTCAGATAGATTTATATGAAGCTCTATATGGGAAACGATGTAAGACTACAACCTTTTGGTATAATGTTGGAGAAAAAAAGATACATTAAATATATCTTGTTTTAGACAGGAAATTGGAGGTACAACTCATCAAACAACATATAAAATATACTCAGGGTGAGAAAAAGTGTTATGGGTCCAACCATCAAAGGGATTTGGAATTTTAACATGGAGATAAATTCTTCTGATGAATATCACCATTGAAGAAATTCATGTGGTTTGGGAAGAAGGTGAATCTTATCCCAAGGTACATTGGCCCCTTTTAGATCCTTGATCACATAAGATTAGTGGAATATCATCTTGCACTTCCACCGAATATGGCTCAAGTTAATGATGTGTTCCATGTATCTCTCTTGAGGAAGTACATACCTAACCCCTCATATGTGTCGATCTGGTGGTGGTTCAACTAGAAAATGTCCTCTTATATGGAGATAATTTGATGAAGATCTTGGACAGTAGAGATAATGTCCTTTGAAAAAAAATATGAATTTCATTTTCAAAATGTTGTGGAGGAACCGTAATTATGAAGAGGTGACATGGGAACCAAGTGAAGTGATGAAGGTTAAATTCCCTCACATATTTTCACGTTATTATGTAAAACAAAATTTCAAGGGAGGAATTTCAAAAGCATGTAAGAATGTAGCATTAAATAAATTTATCAATGGAATTTCCCTTCTTATAATAATGTTATATAGTATATAACATATACATCATATAAAAACTCCAATAAAAATATCATTCTCATAAATGAATATTGAAGTAAGTGGTAATCATAGAAATTAAGGAACCTATAATGGTGGAATTGTTGTTTGATTGTTGGAATAGTAATATGACCCTTATGAATAGTAATTTAGCCAAAAGAATAGTCACTACACATATGAAAGTATAAAAAAATTAGGCATCTTATAAATGAAAATATGATATAATTATATCATATTAATTGTAAAAAAAATTTAAAAATGATTTCTTAAGTGGTGGTGTTTTTTTAAAACATAAATATTTATTTAATATTTTATAATTAATATGATGATTTTAAATAAAATTTATTTCCATAAAATAGATTCACATATTAATATTATGTTGTGTTATAATTATAAGAACATTTTATGAGGCAATAAATAATATTTCAAAGGGTAAAGAAATCTATTATAGCTTTAAAATAGATATTTTTTTAATAAATGCTGATTTATTTAAAAAATAAATTTCTCATATATAGAAACATATTTTCAAAAAATACAAAAAAATAAACTTGTGAATATAATAATCAAATACACCCATATCCATCCCTATAAATACTATCCCTCAACACCTTTTCACATCCCACCTTAAAATCACTATAGTTTTTCTAAATTATACTCAATTACCTTCCAAGCCCTCTTCCTCACATCCAAGAGCTACTTCTCTCAACAATAGATAAAACCCAAGTTCTCTAATGAGGTTCTTAAGGGGACAACATTCAGTAGGTAAAATCCTCAATCCCTCTCTTTTATTTTATTTTATTTTATTATCCTCTCCTTAAATCCCCTATCCAAAGATGAATGATAATTATAGTATAATATATGTACTATAATTCTATTGTCTAATCTCTTATCCAATCCTTTTATTCTAAAAAGTAAATCATTTTCCGTGATGTGACGATTCACCACCTTCATTGAAGATGAGTTTTAATTTTCTATTATTGCCTTCACGGCTGAACATAAAACCTTTATCAGGGTTAAAAGATAATTTAATATGTGTATTATAACTTTTATAATTTCATGGAACTAATTTATAGGCATAATATTAAAAAAACATAACTATTTTATGATGGTTGGAAATCCCACCAAAATAAACTAAACATTTATCATTATTGTTTTATCAAATGAGTCATTCTCATTCTAGAAAACCAAATCATAAGTGAGACCAATGGAACTTTTTAATTGAATTAATATCATCTAATATCAATTATAGATTATTATTCCCATTTTAAATGAACTTCCATAATTATATAAAATTAAATTTACCATGAAACCATAAAAAACAATGCTCACTAAATGACGAGATTAAACTCTATAACTCATGAAAATTTCCCTTAATGAAATTAAAAAATTTAAAATAAATAAAATACATATAGAAGAGGTTCTTAATAATTTATTTAATGAATGTAATTTGATTATACATGATATTAAGTTCAATTTTATAATGCATTCGTACGTAAGATTAGTTAATTCTTGAACTCGACTCCCTTTCTCCGGGTTATTCGTCTTTCATGCCAAATTTCAGTGTCAATATTCATTTAATTTTCCATAAATATAATTTATTTATTCTTCCCTTTTATTTTTAGGGATATACATGTTCTCATCCTTACTTTATGAGAAGTAAAATGATTTTCTAAAATAACTCTTCCTTCCAAAATTTTTTTTGACTCCTCTAGAGTTCTTTCTTATTATCTCAAGAATGACTGATCTTAAACCAAATAAGTTTTTCCTTTTTCATTTGGGAACCCAAATATTATTCATGACTAATTAAATCCTTATGAAACTCATTCCTTTACATTGGTTACTTCATGACATTGTTTGATATACATTCTATGTGGAATGGATTATTATGTGAATGTTATGATGTGATGGGTGGGATCAGAATTATATAGCCCTCAAATGAATTGGGTAATGTAATGTATCTAATGATATGATGTGTAATACTTTTACACAAAGTGCAATATTTTTTCAAAATAAAGATTTTATTATTATATACATTTTTTATGCATGAACATAATGCTATATTTCTTCACAATAATGTGTGGTATTTTTAAACTAAGACACGATGTTTCATTTTTTTTCATTTCCACACTACAAGAATTTATCGAATGTTTATCTCATGGTGTTGATAGTGATCATATTCTTATGTTAAGATTATTATTATTATTATTCTCATTCATCTTATATTGATTCATGTTCCTTACTCTTCTTCTTACTCGGATTTTAGTTCACCCCTGTCATTGATGTATATCCTTAGGTGACTACATGTACTATGGATAACATGATATTTATATTGATGATGAATAATTTTTTTAAAAATTGTTTGTTTTTTGTTATGTACAAGTTATGTGTGATCCTAGTTTTTTGAAGACGCTAATCTTTTGGATCCTAGTTTAGTATCACTATTATGTTATTTATATTTAAACTGATTTAATAGTCATGTAATAAAAATTATGGTTGATATAGAACCCATAAACTATGTAAAAAACATGGGATACCTGAGTAAAAAATCATCAGAATACATATGCCCCTTGAATCAACTACCACATGGAAAATACAGGATGCCTTAGGTTCCATACTGAAGATGCATGATATGATATGAATCTAACTTCAAAAGGAGAAGACATTATATATTCCAAATATATTCAACTTCCAAATATTCCCAGTAATTCCTAACATTACCATCTACTCCTACCAAAGGTTTCTTCCTTGTCGAGATAGAGGCTGTGTAATTAACCGGCATCCACCTTAATATTTCACTAGAAACAAGTTTCACAAACATGAATAAAATCTATGATGGATACCCAAACTAAGAGATGAGATTCATTGAGGAATCAATAGGAGGAAATAATATCCCATCATCCCATTTTGATAAAGCATCCAAAATCACCAACCATGATGTCAGATGCCACCAGATTATAAAAAGAGAGTTTATAGGGAAATGGATGTTTGTAATTGAGATAATCTGTGGACCATGATGTGAAAGTATCTGAAATAGTGATTCTTTCAAAACCATACTTCCAAAAAACATATCATCCAATTCCATATATTTTGTAGGGTAGTTATTTTCATGAGAATAAAACGGTGAAAACCCATACACCCCTACCCAGTGATCTGATATAAGAAAGAAATGAAGGCTGAATAGTGATTCCACATAGTAAAGATCAATCCCTTCTCTAATATAAGTTAAAATAAGGAATTGAACTATGGAAACTAACTACTTAAATTTCAAAAACACTATTTCACACTAGCCATCCCATATAAATTTAGGTATATTCATTGTAAAAATATCCATAATCACAAAAAACTTGGGTAAGTATTGTATAAAGAGATGATAGTACATGCGGAGTCCAAAGAAACTTCATATTTTAAAATAAAATTAAGGAACCTTCTAGGAAAATTCTGATGCAATTTTCTTAGGATCTGCTGAGATGTTTTCTTTTGAATATTGATGATGAAGTAATTTGAATTATCAAAATAAAAAAGGAATGTTTGGATGTATTTTCGTATAATTAATGTTCTTGAATGGTTTTTAAAATTATGTGAGGATGTTTAGAATTATCATCAAATAATTTGGTATCAATAAGGATATCATCCCCAAATACCACAATGATGGATCTTAAGAAAGGGTGATATTTTTTTCATCAAATCAATGAATAAGTATAGATAATTTTTCAATCCAAAATTCATCACTAGACACTACAAACATCCATACTTACTCCTAAAATCTATTTTTTAATATCATTAGGTATAACATGAAATTGATGATAACTTGAGAAAGGATAGAATTTTAAAAACCACTTATAGCCTTTTAAATTATCAAAAAAATAACTAATTTTGGTTAAATTTTAATGATTCATAATCAAAACCTTGTTTAATTTATGATTGTATATTTAAATATATGGACTTTTATTGGACTTCATGGTAAAAAAAACCACTTCACCCCAAGAATATTGTCTTGGTATAATATATAATTTAGCCTCAAAATCCCCTAGAAAAAATTTTCCTCCCTAAAATTACTTAGTTTCATTTCATAAGGAGGAATTGATCTTAACATAGTTCCAAAAAATATAGAAATGGTATATTCTACATCTCACTTATGTGTTAGTAATTAAAACGATTCTAGAAACACATCAGGAAAATGTTCCACAACATGAGGTAATGCTTTCTACCCCTTATAATCAACATATATAAGGACCATTCTAGCCATTTTTTAGTGATAACTCCAATCATCCCCTTATTGAGACTTATATGACTTACCTACTACATTAACTCATGGTTGTGTGTATATTGAACCCCACCCTGACATAATAAGAAAAACCAACTATTATTGTAATTGATATAATCTTGGAATTGCTTGAACTAGTCTATCCCTATAATTAAATTAAAGGATTCTGTATTAAGAACTATTAGATCCCAAAAATGTTTATTTCTATCTATAACAAAAAAAATAAGAATGTTGCTTTTATGTTTTTTCAATCCTCTTACATAAAGATTTATTAAGAATCATATATAATGGAAATACTCCCACTTTATGTTCGATAATAATTTACAATCATTCAAATAAAAAATAATGTGAACAACTTGTATCAAAATAGGCACACTATAAAGTAGAGGATACCAATATTGTACCCTTAAGGGTAGAAATCCCCACTCCATCACTAATAGTAGATTTCATTCCATCATATGCTCTATATGAACCCTCACATTTAACTTGAGGAAAGAATTAAAAATTTTATGGTTGTGTAGATAATATACATCTTGAATACCACATAATCCTTCATAGACAATTCACTCATATGGTGGTTGGATACCATTAGTATACTGATCCGCACATAAGGAATATGATAACTAATATTTCTGGGGTCATTTACTGAAACATTCAAATACATTTCCTTAATAAAATCCTTATAGAAGAAAATATTTACCATAAGTGGTACACTACATTATCTTAAAGGAAAAGTTCGACTTAATATCTCCTGGGTGATCACAATTATGTAATTAGATCAGATATATCACTGATCTAGGAGATAGTGTGACACCACTCCCTTGAAAACCTAGGTGAGAGCTACCTCTACACATATCAACCTATTGTTTATTCTTATATCAGGATAATCTATCACCCTATTCTGATTGGGTATTGTTTCACACATTCTTATGCTCCATTTTTATTTAGTATCAATAATGATAACCATATTGATCATTTTTTTTAAGATTAAAGATCATTACTTGGTTCTGAGAAGGTTTTTTTCAATACCATTTCAAAACAATTTTCATTTGAATCATATTATCTTCCCATACATGGAGCTAGGTAGAGTATTTTAATAAAGTTAGTGATATATTCCATAATGGGCATAGATCAATTTTGATGTCTTAGAAACTCCTTGATATTTTCCCTGTATAGAGTATCAGGGTATAATTACTTGAAAAATAACTCTTTAAAAATAGTCTAACCAAGACATATTACTTTTACGTTTTAATCATGATATTCCACCACCGATGAGATTTCCCTTCTAAAATAAAGGTGACTTTTCTGACCTAGTTTTTCTTTATTTTCTCTACGATTTTAGATATTTGGAAATGAGAGATGATGCATTTTTTGACTTCCTAATGTTCCACATCATCCAAAAAAGTTAAAGGATGGTGGAACTATAAATCCATTATGATGTCAGAGGACATTGGATAGTTTTAAGGGTCAAATTAACTAGAATTTGAGAATAATTGAGTAAACCTATCCATGAAAAAAGGCCAATTATAGGGTGAGATGGTGTTTCATGCTCATCTACCCCATATTACATTTCAAGAGGTGCACATCTAAGTGGAATAATCTATAATTGAGTAGAGAGAAATATTAAACCAATCACTCCAAAAGATAAATCAAAACATTGGAGCCAAAATATTATGTTTATTCTTACCCATCCCCCCTACTCTTTTCCATTTTTCAAAACGCATTTCATTTTAGAAGACTTTTTTAAATCCATTTTTAATAATTTTACAAGATTGAGATATCACATTGAAATAATGAATCATGCTTTAAGTTTAATAGAAAATAAAGTATTTATGAATATTATATTAGGATATTATCTATAAAAATTATGCAATTCATACCTATATTAAACTAGTGATCAATAATGAATATTTAGGAAATAGGATTTAGTTATTTTTGATGTTTTATTTTTTATTGGTCATCCATCAGTTCCAATAGTAACATAGAAAATTATGGGAAATAATACAATATGTAATTCTTTTTACCTACAAACCTATGAGAACCTAAAATGATTCATGAGACATGATAATTTATCACAATTACAAGGAAATGAAAAAGAGTTGTAGAACACCCCTATAAAATCAATCATCTATAATAATTTTGCTGGATAGGAATATTTATGGATTAATTTAAGAGTCTTTATAATGATATATCCTAACTAATTTCAAAACATATATCTTTGAACCCTTAATGTGGGGTCCAATATCATTTTGTAGTGAAACTGACCCAAATACCTATATAGTACCCAGATCAGTCCATCACAACACCTCGAACACTACTCCATATTGATAATGGATGGAATAAACATTGAGGGTTTAATGACATGCATGTAAGAGGTAGTTTCCCAAATTTGAATATAAAACAAACTTGTTTAGGTTCATTCCCATAACTTTCATGACCTATATTAGGACCTAACCAAACATAGTGCATAGATAAACAACTAATGGAACCATAAGGTTGGTTGAACAATGCAAAATGATTAACATAACACAACTATGCATAAACATATACATCCCAAGTCTGAAAATATCAAGAAATTCAATAAAATTAGTGAAACTAACCAATATAAAACATATATTTTTCTAAAAAAATGTTATTATAAGTAAAAACATTTTGACTAATCTCTAACCTTATATTAAAAGGTATGTAGTTACTCATACATTATTATTTACACCATGGAATGTGCATTGGTTGAGTTGATAAGAAACATTGTTTTTATTAGAGGAGCTCATTCAATGGAAATATATATATATATATATATATATATATCATTATGTATTAGGAAATCTACATCAACATTATCATATATATATATATATCAGAAGTTATCTAAATTTATCTCTTTAATTAATTATGTTGTAGTTTAATTCCGTAGTACTGTGAACTTTGTAATTTATCTCTATCTATGGAGGTGCTAAATATTTTGGAGTGAGGATTAGGGTAGTAAATGGGGATTCCTATATAACTGTATGAAGTTAATCATAAACCATATAGGTTAGTGTAACTTAATTGGATACATCATACCTTTTAAGATCATGTCATAAGGACCAATGTGGACCCGTTTTAGGTTGTATGATCATAACCTCATAAAGTTCCATTTATGAATTTTTATCAAGGACATAATAATCTCTAGGTTAAAGTTTCTTAGTAAAAATTGGTTAAGTGATTAAATAACACCCCAAGCTTCCACGGTATGCTTCTCTTTGAATAATTTGATAGCATGTGTTGTACGCAACACCGAGTTCTAACACACCATAACCAATCAAACTAGCCATTATGAATAGTAATACCTACTTTTTGAAATTATATATATTTTATTTTTTAAAATTTACTTCCTTTTTGGATTCATAATATCTAATTTATCCTAAGGTGAAATTTTGGTACTTTTTGGTTAACTTTAATATTTTGATGAATAGTGAAAATTACTAAATTTTAATTAAAAACAACTTTTTTAATATAAATAATTAATAGTGATAAATTATGAATTTGAGTGGTTTTAAAGTATATTTATAATATATTTTTACAATTTAATATAATTTTGAACATTGGATATAATTTTACAATTAAACCAGACATAAACAAGTGTCAATCTTTTGATAGTTATTATATCTTAAAAACACGCTTTTTGTTTTGACAACGGGAATTAATTTTAAATTAATTTCTGCCACATCTCTGTTATGAATTTGGAAAAGTAGATTCCATATTTGGAATCATGATGTTAAAATTGTGTAAATATGTAACTTTTATTTTTAGACATTTTGAATAATTACTTTGGTAAATATTTTATTTACCATGGTTAAGGGTAAATCCGGTAAATAAGGGTTAAAAATTAATATTATAATAACACTAAATTACCGTAAAACGTGTCCTAGACATATTAGTTCATACATTTTCGACCTTATTCATCTTTGGGTCGATTTGGGGACCCCATGGAGCCACTTGTAGGTGATAGGCCACTTTATTTTAATTAAGTTAAAATGAATACAAAAATGACACAAGCATATATCTTTTAGAAGACCAATTTTTACATAGGGTTATATATGTTGGATTTTCAACTATAAGTATTAATTAGAAAGATAAAACGATTTCCTAGATAATTATATTTTATTTATAATTTTTATAGATTACATAATTTAATTTATTTACGACACAATGATGATGAAGTAATTACCATAATAGTGACAATTTAAAATAATTGATATTATAAATACCCAAATAAATATAATTTGTGACTTTTAATGAATTAAAATAATTTTATAGGATAATATGACATATTAGGATTGATATAATTAACTTTTTTATAAGTAATAATTCTTTTATGAGTTTCACAAAAAATCAACTATTGAATAGTGTCAAAATTGTCATAAAAGAGTTTTTAAAAAAGATATTATATTATTAATTGATATTAAATTCCCAAAAATATAATGTTAGTCCAAGAGACTTATGTCATGATATTTTTATCTTTAATGGACCACTTGGGGGTCTCTTGTATGTATATAGTAAGTTTATTAACTATATAATATAAAAATACAAAGTGACATGGTAAATGTCAAACTAATTAACTAAGAGTTAATACTTAAAGATAAGGTTAATACAGTAACCCAAACCTGTATAAATTCTATTTGTTTAGTAGTTTTAGACCCATCCCCACCTTAAAATTTAAATAATCCACTTTGGAACCATTAGAAACCGAATATGAATTTATTATAAATTAATATTTCTAGCTTTTCCAAAGTTTCCCCTCACCCCTCTTATAAAAGGGAACTCCTCCTTATCATTTCATCACACCATCAAAGACTTTGGGTTCGGCCAAACTCTGCCCAAATACTCTTCCAACTTCCCCAATACAACCTAGAGGCCTTAGTGTGATCAGAATGCCAACCTAAGGAGCCCTTTTGATCAAATCAAAAGGAAGAACCTGAAGAAGAGGTAATGTTTTCACCACCCCTTTTCAAGTTCCTTTCTTCTTCCACTTCATCATTCATTGTTATTACCATTCTAAAATAATAACTCCAATATCTTATATATAATGTGATTTTATTATAAATATGGTACAACCATATTCATTATTCTATCCACCCTTTGAATAACATGTCACCATACGTACGTACGTACGGCTTACGGTCTCCACGTCGTGGTGTAATTGTTATTCAATATATTATTATTTGTATGGGTATAATAATGATGTGTAACTCATGTAAATAATAAATATAACATGGTAATTATTCTGTATATATGATATACCATCCATTTATAAATTATTTTAATATCAAAAGAATGATATTGTCGCTCGTGCGTACGTATGGACTACCGTCTCCATGAACACGGTGAGATTCATTCTCCTTCGTATCCATTCAAGTATAATTATCATTTGATGACTTAAAAATGATGTTTAAGGACTTGATATCATTCTAGATATGAATAATTTACAACTTATCCATTACAAACATGGCTTACTTAACAAAACATATAAAATAAAACGAGTAAGTTAACACCCGAAACAACGATAATACAAAGATATTATTAACAAATCAATGTTAAAAGAGCATATATGATATCATATTAATGTATATGATTCTTGTATAATTTAATAACAATTATTTCACCATTATACATGAGTTTGAACTACCCCAACCAAGGAAAAGTACAAGGTAATGGTTTATTTTACAATCTCTTAATTATCTGAGGTTGTTTATACGTAATAATCTACTGGGATCTCTTTATCATCCACATCCATGTTTCATAAAAATTTATTTCAAAACATTTTTACTATTTACAAGAATATGGGTTAAATTAATTTATACCATTGTTTGACTTGTTATAAGTGGTTTATAATGGAATCTTTTCGTCGTTTTCCAAACAAGGTGCTTTTTAACCTTTTCGACAGAATTAAGGTAAGAATGTTTTTTTATCTTATACGGCAGGTGCGGTTATTTTCCACCGTTATAAAATCGTCGAAGCTTCCCTTACAAGTTTATAAGAATATTTTCAAAGAAAATGTTTTATTTCATAAATATAAGACTCTTAAATGATTTCAAAATAGAAAGAGATATTTCTCTAAAAAAAGTATTGATTTCATCTATGTCAACATCCTTTGATTGATTTTACGCTTATTTGAAGTTGATTTATTATGATACAAAACTTCTATATTGTATTGAAAGTTTTGTGATATGTTTGACTGTGGATGTGCTATTTTTATACCATTCATAGTTTATGGTGAAATTATTGACATTCCGTATGCTAGTTTTAATACGAATGTTTATGTTATGTTTAAACCTTTTCATATGGGAATGCATTGGACGTAATATGTGACGGGTGGAGCCCGCTATATATCCTCGATGCATCGGTAGGTCTCATGAGACAAACTAGTGTCTTGGAACAAGGACTTGGCAAAATATTATTTGTAGTATTGGCACGAGGCCATGGCTATGTGGTTATAATAGTCTAGCATTATGCATTCCATCATTATGAAAGTGGTTATTGATATTGTATATGATTATTCAATTAGTAGAATATCCATGTGAATAAGTAAATGGCATTATTTCATTTTACTTTTTCCATACTATGTTCAAGTTCAAGTTTAAAAGGCTTTTGTTTTATTTATACTTTGTCTTAAATGTTTATTCTTATTTATGAATGTTTCTGCTATATTGTTATCCTTACTAGGAATTTGAGCTCACCCCTTTTCTATGTTTTATTTTTCCCAGGGTATGAAGAAGTAAATTATGAATGACCTTCAGGGATATTATGTGGGGATATGAGTGTGGAATATGGATACAATATGTTGTTGTAGTATTTTTTCACTTTATGATGTAATGTAAGACTTATGAATATTTCTAGTGTTTTTAAGGCTACTAAACCAATCGGTCTTTCGAGATTTGATCTTTCTTCTGATCATGCCAATGTTATGTAATAACGCACCTACTCTAGGTAACTGGGGTCGGGGCATTATATTTGGTATCATAGGAAGTTTAGTACAATACATGGAAGCTAGATTTAGATAAACTCTGATTAGAGCAGGTGGACCTAAGATGAACTTTGAGGATTAGTATAGAAGAACTTCCTAGAATTTTTGTATTTTGGAGATTTTGTGAGTTTTCTAAGAAATACATCCCTATCTGGATACGAGCAGGTAGAGGCGGCTCTGGAACAGATGTACCTAGGGGTAAAACCCCAAAAACACTGCTTTGAGCTAGACTCGAACGAGAACTGGTGCACAACAACGGGCCTTGTTGCACTCTTGGTTACGACACTCCCGGGGGATATGCTTATGATAACTCTCATTTTCTTTAAAAATCATTATGAAGGGTTTATGAGTATATACTTCCTCAAAGAAAACATTCTTATGATTATGGATTATATCCATAAATAGTTCAATTTATGTTACGCGTTTTATAAGTATGGGATTATTTATTTTGATTCATAAACTGATCTAGTTTATGCAATTGTTTAGAAATGGCGCCTAGTGGAAGAAATGGATACCGTATCAATGCACGCACTCCATGTAGGGATTTACCTACTTCTCAAGATAATTATAGTGGAGCTGGTGATGCAACTGGTGCCGATCAGCTAATCACCATACTGGGACAACTCACTCAGGTTATGAATAATAACCTCACCTGTATAGAGCACCCTGATCCGAAGCGTGGAGGATTAATGTTAGATCGATTCGTGAGGCAACAAACACCAACGTTCAATGGGAGTCCAAATCTCTTAGTAGCTGAGTAATGGATATTTTCCCTAGAGAAAATATTTCAGGCTTTGGGGAGTAGTGAAAGGGAAAAAGTTATCATGGCAGTTTACTGCCTCACTGGAGATTCTAATCAATGGTGGTCATTGATTCAAAACACAATGGAAGATGAAGAAGTATCAAATATAGAATGGAGGGAGTTCAAAGATCTGTTTTTAGAAAAATACTTTCCTCGCGACCACCGAGCAGATATGGAAAGGCAGTTTCTCAGTCTGAGACAAAAGGAGGATGAGAATGTCGCAAAGTATGAGGCTAACATTACAAGGTTAGAAATGTATGTTGGAGATTATATACATAACCCAAGAAGTAAGATTCATCGTTTCTTTGATGGGTTAAACCATTTCTCCGTCGAGCATTATTCTCACAATCCTTTTCATCATACGAAGACATTGTCTCATGTGCTATTAAGACCGAAAAGGAATTCTCTAAGTCTTATGACTTTAAAGCAAATCAAGATAGGAAGAGACATGCTGATAAATCTGGGAATGGAAATAAGGGGAAGAAGGGAATGTTTGAATATCCATCCTGTGGTAAATTTGGTAAGAAACACCCCGGTACTTTCTTGAAGGGAATGGGAGTCTGTTACAAGTGTGGTGAAAAAGGCCACCCAGCTCGTGATTGCAAGGGGAGGAAGGAAGCTACCAATGTTTAGTGATACAATTGTAGGGAGATGGGGAATTATGCAAATGAATGTCCTAAGCGTCAGAAGAACTTACCTTAGAAAAGGCCAAGGGATCAAGGCCAAGATTATGCAATCACTACTGCTGAAGTAGAAGCTCTAAAAGACATGGTGGCAGGTAATTTAATGGTTTCCTCAAGTTTAGAAAATGAATTATTTGATTCTGGATCATCACATTATTTCATATCTTCTTAGTATGCTAAGAAAATTAGTTACATCCAATTTGATTTAACAAGGGAGTTGTCAGTTAAAACTCCTAAGGGAAGTATCATTGCAACAATGTTTTGTGAATCAGTCCCCATTAGAGCACATAAATGTTCTTTATCTGCTGATCTCTTCATCATACCTATGATTGAGTTTGATATAATCCTTGGTATGGACTGTATTTCGGACTATGATGCGAAGATATATTTTTAGGAAGAAAGAGGTTAAGATTATTGATGATGATGATAAGGAACACCATATCTTTAGAGAAGAATCGTCACCACCTAATTATTATCTAGATCCACCCCCAATAGATCAACTAAATTCAATTATTGGGGAGAAGAGAATGAAATAACTGTGGGTGAGGAAAAGAATGTTCAAATAGAGGATGTACCTGTTGTGAAAGAATTTGTAGATGTATTTCCGGAAGATTTACCTGGACATCCTCCAGAATGAGAAGTTGAGTTTTCCATTGATTTAATTCCTGGATCAAGGCCTATATCAGAGACCCCTTATAGAATGGCCACTGTAGAATTAGTTGAACTAAAGAAAAAACTAGAGGAATTGAGTAATAAGGGAATTATTCTCCCTAGTGTTTCTCTATGGGGAGCCCCTGTTCTTTTTGATAAAAAGAAAGACTGATCTATGAGATTATGTATTGACTACAGGGAGATCAATACTATAATGATAATGAACAAGTATCCCCTACCTCGCATTGATGATTTATTTGACCAACTGCATGGAGCTCAATACTTTTCAAATATTGACCTTCGATCTGGATACCATAAGTTGTGTGTGAAGAAGGAAGACATTCCGAAGACAGTATTTCGAACCAGGTACGGGCATTACGAGTTTATTGTAATGCCTTTTGGATTGACTAATGCACCCTCTGTATTCATGGATCTGATGAATAGAGTTCTCAAGGAGTATCTCGATGAATTTTTTGTGGTATTTATTGATGATATCTTGGTATACTCAAAAAGCTACAAAGATCATGAAAATCACTTGCGCATTATCTTGAAGACTCTGAGAAGGCATGAATTATATGGGAAGTTTAGAAAGTGTGAATTTTGGCATCAGGAGATTTCTTTTCTTGGCCATATTGTCTCAAAAGATGGAATCTTTGTTGATCCTTCTAAGACTAAGGAAATCCAAGAATGGCCAGCACCTACGAGTATAACTGAGGTACGTAGTTTTATTGGTTTGGCAGGTTATTATCGACGTTTCGTCCAGACTTTTGCCCAATTGGCTAACCCATTAACGAAGCTCACACGTAAAGGGGTTAAATTTGTTTGGACAAAAGAGTGTGAAGAATGTTTCGAAGAACTGAAGAGAAGATTAGTCAATGCTCCTATATTGACTCTACCATCGGGGAATGATGGGTTCGTTATTTATAGTGATGCATCAAAGAAAGGACTTGTTTGGGTCCTTATAAAGAATGATAGATTTATTGTCTCTGCATCATGACAGTTGAAAATTAATGGAAAAAAGTATCTTAATCATGATCTCGAGTTAGCAGTTGTGATATTTGCTTTGAAGATATGGAGGCACTACCTCTATGGTGAAAATGTGAGATTTATACTGATCACAAGAGTTTGAAGTATATTTTCTCACAAAAAATAACTCAATATGAGGCAAAGGACATGGCTTTAATTACTCATGGATTATGATTTCATGATACACTACCACCCAGGGAAGGAAAACAAGGTGGAAGATGCTTTGAGCAGAAAATATCATGGAGTTTTGAACAATATGAGAATTGAAAGGGATCCAAAATTCATGGATCTAGTGAAGACGGACATGGGAATAACCAGGGAAGGAGAAACATCAATTCTTTTTCAAATGGTTGCCAAACCATCTTTACTAGAAAGGATTAATAGTTCTCAGACCGATGATGATGAATTTAAAAATAAGATTAAAGCTGTGAATGATGGGAGACTGAGAGACTTTATGTATGAAGATGGAATTTTAAAATTTGGGAAGAGACTTTGTGTTCCCGATATACCTAATCTAAAAAGGGAATTGCTGGATGATGCTCATAGTTCCAATTTATCTATACACCCTGGGAGCACCAAAATGTATTGATATTTGAAGGAACATTTTTGGTGGGACAATATGAAGAGGGAGATAGCTGAATTTGTGTCAAGATGTATGGTTTGTCAACAAGTGAAAGCTAGAAGGAAACACTGTGGAGGAGTCATGAAACCTCTTCCCATACCGGAGTGTAAATGGGACAATATTACGATGGACTTTGTCATGGGGCTACCAAATACTCCTAGAAGGAATGATTCAATATGGGTTATTGTTGATCGTCTTACCAAGTCAGCACATTTTCTTGCTATAAGAGAAGATCTTCCACTGGAATATCTAGAAAGACTATATATTAATGAAGATGTGAGACTTCATGGAGTACCCATATCGATTGTTTCTGGTCGTGATCCCCGTTTTACTTCAAGATTCTGGAAGAGTCTTCAGAAATCCCTGGATACTGAACTTCATTTGAGCTCTTCCTATCACCCTCAAATAGACGGACAATCAGAATGGACTATTAAAACTTTAGAAGACATGTTGAGATCCTTCTCACTTGACTTTCAAGGTATGTGGGATCAGTATTTACATCTGGTAGAATTTTCCTATAACAATAGCTTCTATTTGAGTATTCAGATGGCACCATATGAAGCGTTATACGGAAAGAGATGGCGTACACCAACCTTTAGGGAGGACGTTGGTGAAAGAAAACTTGTAGGCCCAGAACTGGTGGAGGAAACGATGGAATAGGTTAAGGTAATCCAAAGTCACATCAAAGCAGCTCAAAGTAGGAAGAAGAGCTATGCCGATAATCGAAGAAGGATTTGTAATTTCAAGTCAGTGATCATGTTTTCCTGAAGGTATCTCCATGGAAGGGAGTCATACGTTTTGGTAAAAAAGATAAATTTAGTCCCAGGTACATCGGACCTTTCGAAATTCTAGAACCAATTGGGGTTGTAGCTTACCGATTGGCAATGCCGCCAAGTCTCTCCAAAGTTCACGATGTGTTCCACCTATCTCTATTGAGGAAATACATGCATGACCCAACACATGTACTCACCTATGAGGAGTTAGAACTGGAACCCGATCTGTCTTATTGTGAGATCCTGTTAGGATTCTGGATACGACAGAACAAGTACTGAGAAACCGGACGACGTGTCTGGTAAAAGTTTTGTGGAGAAACCATAAGATGGAAGAGGCAACGTGGGAACCTGAGGAACTTATGATGAAGAACCACCCGAGTCTTTTCATGCAATAATATTATAGAAATTTCGAGGATTAAATTATTTGAAGGAGGGGAGAATGTAACACCCCAAGCTTCCACGGTACGCTTCTCTTTGAATAATGTGATAGCGTGTGTTGTACGCAACACCGAGTTCTAACACACCATAACCAATCAAACTAGCCATTATGAATATTAATACCTACTTTTCGAAATTATATATATTTTATTTTTTAAAATGGACTTCATTTTTGGATTCAGAATATCGAATTTATCCTAACGTGAAATTTTGGTACTTTTCAGATAACTTTAATATTTTGATGAATAGTGAAAATTACTAAATTTTAATTAAAAACAACTTTTTTAATCAAAATAATTAATAGTGATAAATTATGAATTTGAGTGGTTTTAAAGTATATTTAAATTATATATTTAACATTTAATATAATGTTGTTCATTGGACATAAATTTACAATTAAACCGGACATAAACTAGTGTCAATCTTTTGATAGTTATTATATCTTAAAGACACGCTTTTTGTTTTGACAGCGCGAATTAATTTTAAATTAATTTTTTCCACTTCTGTGTTTTGAATTTGGAAAAATAGATTCCATATTTAAAATCATGATGTTAAAATTGTGTAAATATGTAACTTTTATTTTTAGACATTTTGAATAATTACTTCGGTAAATATTTTATTTACCATGGTTAAGGGTAAATCTGGTAAATAAGGGTTAAAAAATATTATAATAATACTAAATTACCATAAAATGTGTCATAGACTTATTTGTTGATACATGTTCTACCATAGTCATCTTTGGGTCGATTTTGGGACCCCATGGATCCACTTGTAGGTGATAGGGAAAATTTATTTTAATTAAGTTAAAATGAATACAAAAATGACACAAGCATATATCTTTTAGAAAAACAATTTTTACATAGGGTTATATATGTTGGATTTTCGACTATAAATATTCATTAGAAATAAAAAACGATTTCCTACATAATGATATTTTATTTATAATTTTTAGAGATTACATTATTTAATTTATTTATGACACAATGATGATGCAGTAATTACCTTAATAATGAAAATTTAAAATAATTGATATTATAAATACCCAAATAAATATAATTTTAGACTTTTAATGAATTAAAATAATTTTATAGGATAATATTACATATTATTATTAATTTAATTAACTTTTTGTGAAGTAATCATTCTGCTATGAGTTTCACAAAAATCAACTATTGAATAGTGTCAAAATTGACATAAAAGAGTTTTTAAAAACAATATTAAATTATTAATAGATATTAAATTCCTAAAAACCTAAGGATCCTCCAAGAGACTTATATCATGATAGTTGTATCATTAATGGACCACTTGGGGGGTCTCTTGGATGTATATAGTAAGTTTATTAAATATATAATATAAAAATACAAAGTGACATGGTAATTGTCAAACTAATTAACTAAGAGTTAATACTTAAAGATAAGGTTAATATAGTAACCCAAACCTGTCTCAATTATATTGGTTGAGTGGTTTTCGACCCCTCCCCACCTTAAAATTTAAATAATCCACTTTGGATCCATTAGAAACTGAATATGAATTTATTATAAATTAATATTTCTAGCTTTTCCAACGGTTCCCCACACCCCTCTTATAAAAGGGTACTCCTCCTTCTCATTTCATCACACCTTCAAAGCCTTTTCGATCGGCCAAAATCTGCTCAAATACTCTTCCAACTTCCCAAAATACAATCTAGAGGCCTTAGTTTGATCATAAAGCCACCCTAAGGATCCCTTTTGATCAAATTAAAAGGAAGAACCCGAAGAAGAGGTAATGTTTTCACCACACCTTTTCAAGTTCCTTTCTTCATCCACTTCTTCATTCATTTTTATTACTATTCTAAAATAATAACTCCAGTATCTTATATATAATATGATGTTATTATAAATATGGTACAACTATATTCATTATTCTATCCACCCTTTGAATAACATGTCACCATACGTGCGTACGTACGGCTTACCGTCTCCACGTCGTGGTGTAATTGTAATTCCATATATTATTATTTGGATGGGTATAATAATGATGTGGAACTCATGTAAATAATAAATATATCATGTTAATTATTCTGTATATATGATATACCATCCATTTATATATTATTTTAAAATCAAAAGAATGATATTGTCGCTCGTGCGTACGTACGGACAACCGTCTCCACGAACGCGATGAGATTCATTCTCCATCGTATCCATTCAAGTATAATTATCATTTGATGATTTAAAAATGATGTTTAAGGACTAGATATAATTCTGGATATGAATAATTTACAACCTATCCATTACAAACCTGGATTATGTAACAAAACATATAAAAGAAAATGAGTAAGTTAACACCCAAAACAACGATAATACTAAGATATTATTAACAAATCAATGTTAAAAGATCATATATGATATCATATTAATGTATATGATTCTTGTATAATTTAATAAAAATTATTTTACAATTATACAGGAGGTTAACCTACCCCATTCTAGTAAAAGTACAAGGTAATGTTTTATTTCACAATCTCTTCATTATCCGAGGTTGTTTATACGTAATAATCTACTGGGATCTCTTTATCATCCACATCCATGTTTCTTAAAAATGTATTTCAAAACATTTTTACTATTTACAAGAATATGGGTTAAATTCATTTATACCCTTGTTTGATTTTTTATAATTGGTTTATAATGGAATCATTCTGTCATTTTCCGAACAAGGTGCTTTTTAACCTTTTCGACAGAATTAAGGTAAAAATGTTTTTTTAACTTATACGGTGGGTGCGGTTATTTTCCACCGTTATAAAATCATCGAAGCATCCCTTACAAGCGTATAAGAATATTTTCAAAGAAAATTTATTATTTCATAAATATAAGACTCTTAAATGATTTCAAAATAGAAAGAGATATTTCTCTAAAAAGATTTTTGATTTCATCTATGTTAACATCCTTTGATGGATTTTACGCTTATTTGAAGTTGATTTTTTATGATACAAAACTTCTATATTTTATTGAATGTATTGTGATATGTTTGACTATGGATGTGCTATTTTTATACCGTTCATAATTTATGGTGAAAGTATTTACATTCTATATGCTAGTTTTAATACGAATGTTTATGTTATGTTTAAACCTTTTCATATGGGAATGCATTGGACTTAATATGTGACGAGTGGAGCCCGCTATAGCTCCTCAATGCATAGGTAGGTCTCATGCGACAAAATAGTGTCTTGGCACAAGGCCTTGGCAAAATCTTATTTGTAGTCTTGGCACGAGGCCTTGGCTATGTGGTTATGATAGTCTGGAATTATGCATTCCATCATTATGAAAGTGGTTATTGATATTGCATGCGATTATTCGATTAGTAGAATATCCATGTGAATAAGTAAATGACATTATTTCATTTTACTTTTTCCAAACTATGTTGAAGTTCAAGTTTAAAAGGCTTTTGTTTTAGTTATAAATTTCCTTAAATGTTTATTCTTATTTATGAAAGTTTCCGCTATATTGTTATCCTTACTGGGAATTTGATCTCACCCCTTTTCTTTGTTTTATTTTTCCCAGGGTATGAAGAAGTAAATTATGAATAACCTGCAGGGATATTATGTAGGTATATGAGTGTGGAATATGGATACAATATGTTTTTGTAGTAGTTTTTCACTTTATGATGTCAAGTAAGACTTGTGAATATATCTAGTGTTTCCAAGGCTACTAAACCAATCAGTATTTCGAGATTTGATCTTTCTTGTGATCATGCCAATGTTATGTAATAATGCACCGACTCTAGGTAACTGGGGTCGGGGCATTACAGATTATGTATAAATAGACCTTTAATGGTTCTTCATTAAATGAATATAGCCCATTGAGGAAGAGTATTATAAGGAATTTGACAAAATGAGAATAAGTATTGTAGCGAATGAAGCCCATGGATTGTATGTTCATAAAGAACATATAATGTTGAGGATATGGACTTAAAAAGGATAAATTATCGATGAAGGAGGTATGTCATTAGATATTTTTGGGTTTCAAACTCAAAGATGGATCCTCCATATCATGATTAACATGAATCAAATTCCATGTAGTTTGAGTTTCATGGTATGATTTTAAGTTATAATACTTTATCATGGATTTTAATATCAAAATTTGAGGAAAATTGTGTCATTAAATAAGTGACATTATAAGATTTTATGGGGTTTACACATAGGAGTTACCCACATATAGATGTCCACTTCCTTCTAGTTGGTATTGAAATAAGTGATGGAATGGTTTTATTGTTGTAAATATAGCCCTTTGAGGAAGGTTCTGAAAGGAATATGGCCATGTGAGAATGGGTTGAGGCTTACACCAATCATAAGGAGGATCATATGTTGGGTTGTTCACTTCATGTATTCCTGTATAAAAACTAGGAAGTATTCCTAAACTCATTGGGGATGTTTCCTGATGAGGAAGCTATCCAGTCTTATGCATGGTCCACCCTAATATGAATCTATTTACCACTAATTAACCTTTAAATATTTATACAATTTTACATATATGGGTGATATTTATCCATGATAATGTGGTTATGGATTTTCTATTTTCATCCCTCGGGTGTAATTGTAAATGTTTAGCAACTAATAGAGGAATGATGATAAGATACCTGGGAGAATATAATCCCCATAGAGAAAAATTGTTTCTTAATACTAGTAGGATCCACTGACCCTATCTCTCTGGCTCATTGAAGAATCATAGCGATGAAATCATTAATGTGAACAATATTTGGCCTTAAACCCAAGGAGTCCCTTCCATTCATGAAACATTGAGTGCACCAAGTTTTCTAATTTAAAACATTTGTATCATATGTGAGAACCCTAATCCAGGGGAGGCTTTACTGGTATCCTCATGATAGGGACCCTCATTATGAAGGGTACATATTATTATAAAATTTCCAAGGGCCCTATTAGTTATGGAGTATAAGAGAAGACCACCTTTCATAATGAAAAGGATAAAAAGGGTGCATGCTAATGTACATAATTTGATCATGAATATTTGGAGGACATAGAGGATGCATGGGATAATGCTACCAGGTAATGAATTTTTCATGAACAATGAGTGTCCAGAAGGTCATTTGATAAATCTTATTTTACCATTTAAGAGACCTAGGTTACTCAGATTCCCGGGAGGGTTTAATATGGGTTTGGAACATTAGTACAGATACCTTGTAAAATTAGTACACTAATGGACTACCAGGGTGAATGGGGAACCATAGTGGATGACTATATAGAATGTGGATCTCTATAAAATTACTAGTGAGAAGTTTAACCATAGTGGGATCCTTAGGAGAATAAAAAACCCTAATGGTGGGATGAGATGAAGTATCTCTCACGTGAGAAGGCATATGTGATGAATCACTAAGGAATTAGTTTTGGGTGATGTGATATCCTAAGTCTTGGGTGAATTTATTTCCCATATAAATCTGTGTGGGTGAGGGGTTTTCAATGTTTTATGGTAGTGTAAATATATATATCCCTAGTTATAAGGTTATATGAAGTTTCAACTAGGTGCAAATATTAGGAGAAGGTGTTCCATAATTGAGTATTGGGAGAAGTGTCTCCTTCATAGAGGCTATAAATATGTGTCACCCTTATTAATGGATATGGTGAATTATTTCCCTAGTTTTTTGATCCTATGTAAGCTGGGTATTTGTAATCCTATTGTGTCTTTCTTAGAGGGGTATTTCAGCATTTTTCTGGAATATTAGGTCTAAAGTGGACATCTTTTAAGGTTTTAGTTTGATAATCCTTTATTTAACTCAATTACACCATATCCTGATTATTCCCATTAGGTTTAATCTTAATAATTCACATGATGGGTAATAGAGGAATTGGGATAATATTGCTTTGATAGTTACATCATATTCTATATAAGGTTTTAAATGAGGCTCCAATTAGGTCTATTTTTAATCCATGATTGATAGGGGTGCATGGATTTCCCAAGGGGGTACATGGGAATGTGATGAGAGAATGCAGAGCTGGAGACCATTTATGAGTGCACTAATCAACGTTGAACATAGGCTATGAAAATATTCTAGGTTAATGTGCATATATGAATTAGATGAGAACCTGGACATGGGTGATGTAGCTAAGTACCTATATTTTGGAGAAGAATATGGGATCCTTGACTTTGCCCTCTAATATGATCCACAATAGGGACTTGATCCACCCGATTCCCACTACAGGGGGGAGTAACAAAAAAATCACCAATTATTAGAAAATAATGTCATCAAGTGGGTTGAATTCAAAGATTGATGTGATACACGTGAGAATATTGAGTTAGAGGATTTCAAGAATGCTCATGTTTTGTGGGTATAACACCATATTTTCTATTATCTAAGTATAGGATGTAACATACTGATTAAATCATTAGATGAAGGTGTGATAATCTTGGTTTTAGATGCAAGCTTGCTAAATTTCGGAAAATAGGAAAATCCCTATAAAAAGAGGGGATCCACACAATTATAATTCCTACTATTTATGACATCAGAAAACCCAAAATCTATACCCGCTCTATTCACCCAATTATTATGTGATAACATAGTTAAATGGTGATTTCTTTTCCCCCAAACAGTAAAACATTTAATTGAGTGATCAAATATGAGTTTAACATCCCTATTTGGGTGAAGATACCCTGATTAAATGATTTCAGAAAACACAGCTATGTTAAGAACCAAGGTGAAGCTTATGGGTGAAGCACAAGGGAATAATTTTTTTTCCATTGAAGAATTTTATTTCCAAATTGTGTTAATTTTAATATCACTATTCAATGGTTTTATTTCACCTTATTTATTTTCTATTCCTTCAACTTATATTATTGCATTTATTCTTATATACATGAGATGGACCATGCTTTGAACACTTTATGATATGTCAATGCTTCATCCAATATTGAATAGTTAATTTATGATTTTGGGTATAGGTGAACCTATAAATATTTTCTAAACATGTCAATTATTATGAAAACCAAGCAGAATAACAAGTTAAACATCCCAAAATTATATTTTATCTCTTTATATGAGAACATCATCATAATAGATGTATACATACCAAATTATAATATTGACCTATCGAATTCATGGGTCACAGAGTATGCCATCATTTGGAATTCCACCATATCATCATGGGGATAATATATCCCTAAGGGGGAGGGCACCTGTATGTATATATTTCCCATTTCTAAATATTTTCATCAAAACCTATCTTATATATCATATCCTCAAATCCATTTCTATGTTCCAATATTTTACCAATCAGTTATAGAACAACATAAAGGTTGGGTATAGGATTTTGACATTAATATTAGTAGTTTTTTTATTCCTGGATTTTTTTGGACATATTCAGTTCATTGTATGTATATGGTTTGTGAGGACCCATTGAAAGTTGTGGGAATTTATGAAATAATTTTGATATCTCAAACTTATTTATACATGAATTTTGATCTTATCCTGGATATTCATAGTCAGTAGATCATAGAAATGATCATATTATATCTGGTCAATGGAGAGGTGGGAATCATTTTGTGAGACGTCTAAAAGATTTATGGGGAATTAATTTTTGGAGGAATGTACAATAAATTCATTTCCCTTTAAGATATATGGTTAGATATTCAGTGAATATCCTTTAATCTATGTAAATCATAATAGATTCTATTAATATTATGGGTAAATATCCATATATATAGATAGATATGAAGTTTGAAACATGATTGGACATCTTCATGGTTCCTCAAGGAAGGGTCCAAGATGAAGACACTCAATGATGTTTCCCACCATTCAAAAAATGGGACCTCTATGTTCATATTGGATAGAACTAGAATAAGTCCGCTATAATGATTAGAGTTACAATGTCAAACTAATGGTTCCTCTATATACCGAGTGAGAAAGAATTCTTTGAATGGATCTATATTGTTAGCAATTACCAGTTTGTTACTCACATAATGGTGTACGAAAAAAAGGAATTTGACCTCTAAAGGGTTATTCCATTAGCCAGATAGTCTTATTTCTATTGATAATATATCTATATATACTACACATCCATAAATGGAAATACCCATTATGAATATCAGGGCCATTTCAAGTGTTTTGATGCTTCATGGATGTGGAACTCAACATTTAAAACATCAATTATGAGGCCAAAATTCCATGGTGTAGGATGAGAACATTTATCCGGGTGATGAATGGAATTTGGTCATTATCATTGGAGGGGGATGAAGATCTAATGATATTGAATATTTATTTAGAGTTCAAATTATTCCCATATGAGGACCCCCCCCCCTGAAATGTTAATCAATGAAAATAGTAGTAGAAATGAATCATGATCATATAATATTTCTATGAGGGATTACATTATGGAAGGTTAGATCAACTGGTATATATTCTATGATACTTATTAACCATATTAGTTTTCACATAAATTTCAATTTGTCTATAATAAGGTGGTAATACCATTGATATATGTTCAGATATAGAAACGCCACATGGCCATTAGGAAGTTATGGATAATGATGGACCAAGAAAATATTGTGAAAAAATACAGATACCCATGATGTATTCCTTAACTGGTCTTACAACCATGTATTCTAGATAATGGATATCATCTTAGCCAAATGGGATACTGGAGAGAAGTGTCTCCCATATATTTAAATCCTTATCCCTAGAAAGATATAAAAGGGCCACTAGAAAGTCCCCAAATAAATTAACTAAATGGGATTCACCGAAAAAATATAATCTATCCTAACTATATGCCTCTTGGTAGCTTATTATTAAAGATCCATTATGTCATTAATTAGATCTAAGAAAGATTATTCCATTACCACAATGTAGTACACTAGATAAAATTTAAGGCAATGGATATTTCTAAAATCAAAGGATATTGAGTCTTCTCTGATAACCTAAAATGGGATGGATAGTGCTCCCTAATATTACATGTACCCTAGGGCCACGTGCCATTGATAAAAATAGCATGTAGCTATGAATAATATAAACATATGGATTTATTATCATGGTGGAATTCATTTTCCCTAGCTATTGATTGTGAAGGTACCTATAAATTTTATCCTCACAACCAACCTTATTAAAGTCAAAGAACATATCTGATAGAATGAGATGCTAGTATTTTCTACCAAAAAAGGGGTTTCACCCAAAAGAGGATCCAAAACATTAGAATCTGAGGTAACTCCAAGAGAGTTATAAACCAATCCCATAAGAATGAATTCCATAAATATGTCAACTATAAGGATTTATGTCACTAATTACTCTTTAAGAGGATTTTATTTCACTTTCAATCCAATTTTCATATTCAAAACCCATATCTTCCTTACAGAGGAAAAGGAAAAAAACACACCCATTGTACCCTAAAATACACCAATGTTGGAACCCTGAATACTAGTATAGAGTTAACCACCCTATAGAACAGAAAAATTTCATCTTTAGAAAAAGATATGAAGGAGGTTGATGGAATAAACCCATATTCCCTTTTACTTAAAATGGGCCCTTCTCTTCTGAGAGTGAGACCAAATACTTCCCCATAAATAACCAAAAATCAACGGAGCATCAAAAATATTCAAATCATATCTGAACTAATGAGAGTGGTTAATATTTCAAATTTATCTTCTATTATTATATATATACTCAAATTTTATCATCATAATTCTTGGACAATAATTATCTTCCATAAAAGGACTCCCTATAAGGTG
This sequence comes from Viscum album, assembly GCA_963277665.1. NCBI lineage: Eukaryota > Viridiplantae > Streptophyta > Magnoliopsida > Santalales > Viscaceae > Viscum > Viscum album. The sequence goes on from OY728125.1 coordinate 604,722,153, forward strand.
AATACAAAGGGTGATAGAAGGAATCCTCAATATATTCTCTCTCCCTCTAATGTACAAGTAGAATAACTATTTATGAATGGAACATTAGAATTGAAAATCTCTATCAATCCCACCACTATAAGAGGATAGGACTCATGTATAATCTATTAGTAAAAAAATAGTCTTATGAATCACCTTACTAAATCTCAACTCTAATACACGAAATCATTGTGCTTTTTAAGCTAGAAAATAAAATAAAAACATTATTTAAATATTAAAAATCACTCCTACTAGGTCGATTTCAATGATTTAAATAAGGATATGGATAGGAATATGTACTCTCTATTTCATCGATCACCCACACATATGAAAATTTGTTTGTAAACATCTTGATTATATAAATTTATCAAAAATAATACATCTAAACAAATTCACTTATTGGAGATTATAACCATCTCACCTCTTTGAATAGAACCATTATAAACCTATTAAATTGTGGTCATAAACCCACTAAACCTAGCTATATAATGCTAATTTTTTTAACTATAATATAACATGACTAGAAATAATTTCTCTGTAATCCAATGGGAAGGATGAAATGGAAGGGGGTCAATACTTATAAATAATATATGTCATAGTGTTATGTTTGAATTCTCTAATGGTAGAGATATAAATTTCGATGTTGATGATCAAATCTCTTGTTACATCCAATATGGATACTAATTATTGAAGATATTATCAAGTGTATATTCTAGAGAAATTTGTTCCAATTTCAGATTCCAGTATTTCAACTGATATCGGTGTGTATCCATATATCCATCTATTGAACTTGAAACTTTATGAATAATATTTTACAGTTTTACCACATATCGCAATGACAAAACCAGTAGAAATTTTGATCATAAAGGCTCTCATCCCTATACTCTTGCAGCCAGAGTGCACCAGGGAAAGAGTTTTCCCATGTCAATGGGATCTGGGGATGATTCCCATTTCCTTTACCTGAGTGAACTAGTCCTAGAATGCATCATTGTTTCTTGGTGAGACTCTGATACAGACTAATATTTTCTCTAATATCAATGTATATCCTAAAAATATAAATATATGTATACATGGAATCTAATTAATTACCCCCACCCCCATGGATTATTTGAGTATAATGTTTCATTGACTTTATCTTCTATTATTTATTTTGGGAAGTGGTGGGAGGTTGATTATTTGACATTCTATGCCACTATGATAGAAATCATTTAGAAACATTATTAGGAACATGTGTCCTAGTTGATTCCCTATAAAAGTGAATCAGAAAAATGTTTGGATAATCTTCAAGCTATCGCACTTCTAGATGTATCACACCATAAATAGACTATATTATAAAAATAATTACTAAATAATGAGATGGAAAATTTGTGGATAATATCCACCAGGTGATATTTTTTTATTATAAGTTTTAGATAACTAAATTAATCTTAATGATGGAAATTCTTAACGGAATGGTTCCATTTCTAAATTCAAAGAGCTATACTCCACTAACAAGGATGAAGTTTCCAATCTAGCCGGACTCCTAGAAAAAATTGATTGATCTTGAAGGTAATTTTTTTGGCATTGGATCTTGGAAGAAAATATTTTATAATACACTATCATTCACATAAAGAATAACCAATTTAGGGGTGTGACTCTTTCTTTAAATCAATTAAAATATTTTTTTTGATTATTTCATATTATTTTAATTATTTTTCCATTATGATTTTCAATTCAAGAAACTATATAAGACTAATAAAGAATAAGTACAATATAAATATATCTATATTAATAATTAATATTAATAAAATCAATTTAATCATGCTCTTGAACTATTGAACCCAAATTAAATATGCTGAAATTTATCATATTTTTGGCATGTGGGTGTATGTTGTCTAGATATTGTTGAATTTTTAAAAACATCAAAAAACAAGGTGAGTCTTGTGAGGTGGTGGAATGTAGGATATGATTTTAACATAGAAATGTGCTCGCATATAGTTAAATGCATTTATACCATCACCATACACTAGAATTGGTCCTTTTGAATATGATTAATAAGTGGCTCGGTAAGATAAAAACTATGAAGATGAATTTAATAATAAGTATTAAAATGTTAAAAAGGCTTCAAGTGCCTCAAAATCACACATTTATAAGCTTCACATGAACATCCATACTAGTATATTAGGAACATATGAATTCTATTTTATTTTCAAATGCTAAGGGAACTAGAAAGAGTGGATTAAATATTATGAGGTTCATAAGGTGGGACTAAGAAGACCAATTCCATTTTTCATAATTTTTTTATAAATCTATATTTTCCTCAAGTCTCATATTAGGTAAAATTATTGGGTAAGAGCTTGAATTTTTCTCCAAATACCCTTTATGAGTTTTCATCCAAACTTTTTTCCCTTTTCCTTTTCTATTTCTCAATTTTTACAGGATCATATAAGGTTCATATCAAAGAGAAAAGACTCATATTTTTTCTAATCTACCCTATGTGGGTTTTCAACTTGGTTAGTATTAAATCTCTTCCTTTAAGAATTTTACGGTATTTTATTCTAGACTATTGTGTTTACTGTTTAGATAATATAGGTTTGACCAGGGGGTGATGTTGTTTGATGTATAATAAGGTAAAGGAAAAATATGATGAGAATGAGTACCCAGTTCCTTAAGTGTAGAAACCACAATATTGATAGCATATAATTTTATTTTTTAATGCATGTAGTAAGGATTACTACTATTTAAGGTCATAAATATTTTACCGAGTGGTGAAATATTTTATCTAGAATTGATGAGAAAAATTGACATGAATAGATTACCCAATGATAGTGTATTTGATCCCATGGATAAGTGTACACATTTTAAGGTCATAATTATTGGACTATTGTATCATGCAATTTAGGTTCGAGTGATGAGGACCGTTAATGGTTAAATAATTGAATGGTAGATTATTTCTTTATATTTGAGTATGATGAATAAATATGTAACAGCATGTGTATAGAATCTATTTGAATGGTTATAGTGTGGATTATGTAAATTGTAAATAAATACATTTAAATTGTGTTATAATGATATGGAACTGATATGAAAGTGATGAACACTAACCACATTTAAATGAAAGGCATTGATGTGGTATTTTCTGGGCATATATATATATATATATTTGAGGACCTTTTCCATAGGATAAAATATGACTCTAGTTTTCATGGATTAATATTGAAGAATCACTGATCATTACAAAATATAGGTCTACCTTAGGGATGGATACACATATTTCCGATATTATTGAAAGGTTTGTGAGGATTAAAGCACTTTTGGATTGATGTAGGATTATAGAAGGAATAGTACACAATAAGCTTCTGGGAACCATAATTGTTAAACCACCATATAATGAACACATTTATAGATGGTATGGATAAAATATGATATAACCCTATCATTTCCTAGACTAGTGGCTCCAGCAAGCATAGCTCAACTTTTAGTAGGGTCATAAGGTGGTCCCTGCAATCTTTGTGTCTTTTCTTGTGTTTACACTATAAATTTTACCTAATAAAAGAAATATAATGACCTAGAATGTAAAATTTTTAATTTCACCTTTGTTATCCTTTAATATTTTTCTATCTCATTATATTTTATGGCTATTTCATTTTTAGTTTATGTGTCTTTAAATTTCGACTATTGAGGGTTATTGTTTAAGGTCATACAGATTTTATCAAATATCACTACGTTTTAAGGTTGAATAACATTGGTCAAATAGTGAGAGATTATATATAACAAGCATAAATCAAACAATATGTTAATGTAAGGCCTTATTCTAGTATAGAATATCTTACAGATATGTGCACACTATATAAGTCCATCATGATTACACCAAAGGTTGCAATTATTTATCTAGAAAGGGAAATTCAAAACCTTCTTTGAATGAGGAGCCCAATTCTAGTATAGATTTTCTCATAGGTGGATAAAAAAATTAATTTTCAAAGTGATTAGACCTAATAGGTGAGGTTTTATATCTAATATGATCCATGTGAAACGTGATGAGAATGAAAACGGGTCCAATTTAAGCATAGACTATCTCAAAGATGTGAAACCAATTTTATGCCATAGTTAATGGAATTATATTTTGAGGATTTTTGTAAAATTGAAAATGGGTATCAATGGATATGAGTGTTAACACGCCTTTAAATGGGTAATGGTAAAGATTTAAATAATAATCTGAAGTATTTTAAAAAGGAAAATGAGGTAGTAAAAGAATGCAGATGATGAATGTTGACCACTATTCAAATTATGGATTATAATAAAATGTTTTTGGAAATATTCAAGGATTTTATAACCTTATTCTCAGTACGGAGTATGCCTCTAGTTTTTATGTCTTAATATAGAGACATTGTTTATCATTTAAAAAGTGGTTTTCTTTAATGTCAGATACACTCTTTACCAATAACCATGAATCTTTTTTAGTGACTAAAAATGTAACAGACTAGGTGATTATAGAATAAGGATTCTTTGTATTTGATAAGAACTATGATTTATATGGAAATTTTAAATTAAAATGGGATCTATATTCAATATCATAAATGATACGCAATAAGAAGTTCCTCTAAAATCATGAGTTGCATGCAACAATAAGTTGTACCAAAAAATAATAAACTGTTAATATTATTATAATATTTATCACTTATCCATTATATTTTGGGGGGGAATAAGACTAAATATATTATTTTTACAAATTTTTATAATTTTTTTACATTCACCCAATAGATTTTATAAGCATAAGATAAGAATACATATAGTTTTACGCTTAAAAACTCTATTTTTCTAAAAACAGTTTTACTACCCTTTAATGGAACACATATATTAAAACTAAATTTTGAACCATTTTTAAATTTTATATGACCAAATAAAATTAATTTTTTTTATGAGAAATGAAAATTTATTTTGGGTGATTTTTTGGAATTTTTCTGAGAACTTTCATTTTTTTTTATTAATAATAGAAAATAGTGATTTTTAATTGAAAATAATATTTTTGTTCAATTTATTAATATATTTAAATTCTATTTTAAATTTTTTATAGTATAATTGATTTATTTTTAAATATATTAATCGAATTTATGAAATTGGGATAATTTTTATATTTAATTTAGATATAAAAACATATAAGACTTTTGAAAATATTCACTTTAAAAACACTTTCTCGTCCTGTCTGCATTATTATTTTTAATATTATTTCTGCAGATTATACAATTATAATATGAAAAAATGTATTCCATTAATGTAGGTAACATAATTTATGATTTATAATAATTTAGACATATTTATTGAAAAAAAATAGTGAATGTAATTAATATTAATCAAAACTATTAAGGTATAAATGAGTATTCTTAGTGGTTAAACATTAATATTAAGAAAAACAATTTACTATAAACCTATCCAAAACCAATTTTAGGGACAAAATTAGACCATATAAAATATTTTATGAGATTTGTATCATTATTTTAGCCACATTATGTAAGGGATACCTCTCAATATTTATTAAAATTTTATATTTACTAGAATGCCACTCCTCCTCCACTATAAAAATGCATTTAACCTCCCAAATTATTCACACCTATAAATCCTTTTTTTCTTATATATACCCTACCAAAATATATTCTAAATATCCCTGACATAATCCTGTTATATCTACTTTGGTCATAAATCCTACCAAGGAAGTTTTTTGATTCAAACCAAAAGAAGTTACACGAAAAAGTGGTAACATTATTCAACGTGCATTTCTATTGTAATTATTTCTCAACCACTTAAATTATTCTTATTATATACTCATATAATGAAATAATTATGTTAAATAAACTGGTATTTATTTATTTTAAGGGTTATACCTACACTTACACACACTTCAATCCAATGGGTAACAAAATCACCCTCCGTGCACAAAACGACGTCATTCATTTTTCCCTTTACCACCTATCATGGTTGTGAATTACGATTAAAATAATGATTTTTTATGATATTTGTGATATTTATGTTTTATCCATACATCATTAATTGTTAAATAAAGAATTCCTTCATTCTTTCGATTTTTTGGGAATGTGATAACATAATTTATGGATGTGTGGACTACCACCTTTTCAATGAGATGTGATACATTCACACATTACATGGAATTTATTGAGGATGGGTTTAATAAAAATATTTTAATTAAATGAAATATATATTATATTCATGAAATAATTACCTTTTTGTAAATATAATATATCATTTTTAATTATTACCTTTTCACAAACTAAAAATGTGATAGCTTCGTTCTTGGATGTGTGGACTACCTCTTTCTCGAAGTGATTTGATTCCTTATAAATCACAATAATTCTATATATAAGTATATATTATTAAATAATTTGGTATTTATTATATAATTATAATTATGTAAAGTTAAATTTCACTTAATTTATTTCCATAATGATCATTGAAAAATGAGAACGTTACTCTTGTGTACGTACGACCTACCATCTTCATGATTATAACGTAGAATCATTATTCATAAGAATATTTTATGATTAAATTTAGTAGTATAATAGATTTATAAATATGATAATTATTTCATGATTATTATTCTGGAGTTGTTTTAAAAATTTCCCCACTGACCATTGAAATCCAACCTTATTCATTTTGATAGAAAGACCAAATATGGTCAAAACACCCGATATAAATTTAATTGATTTAGTAGTTGTATACAACATTGTAATTAGTGAAATAAAGTAATGATAATCTTGTAAAAGTATCTCAATTATGTAAATAGTTTACATAAGTTTATTATTTAGGAAGATTATGAAACGCAGGACATTCAAACTCAAGGTAAGAGACTTTGTCCCAATCTCCTCTCATGGAGGCATATATTGATGTTACAAACCTTATTTATATTATGAGATGTATATACATACACTTCGACATATCATGTCATTAATTTATTTATTCACATGTATTTAATTTTTTAAAAAAATTATTTTTTCATGGGGCTAAAGATTCAAATTTTTCAAGTGGTATGGGATACATTGATTCAAAAATATCTTTTAAAATATTTAAATATTTAGATTCAAAATATTTTCTTCAAAGTAAATATTCTTGATATTATTTTAGATATTTATTTATATGGATATAAAAGGATTATAAAGGAAATATTACATCTATTTTGATATTTCTATTCCTTTATAAGCCTTAAAGTTTTTTAAAGTGAAATAAATCTATCATTCATTTTTGTGTATTTTATTATTGAAAATTGGTTTTGAAAAGATATTGGTTATTTAAATAAATAGAAATGTTTTATTATGATTTAAAATGAAATATTATGAGTGAAATGTTGAAAATTGATTTGTTTTATGTGTTATGATTATATAATGGAACCTGGACATTGGGTGGGTGGTTACGTGACAAACCAATGATGGTTAGTTCTGTAAAAAACAATAATTTGTGGATCAATTATAATCCAATGACTAATGGGTCTATGATATCCCTCCAATTCATTGGGTAAGTCAATTGTATGGTTATTAATTTTTTAAGAGTGAAATTCATTGAATTAGACCACATGGTTATTCTATTTATATGAATAAAAATTATAATGATTTCCCAAGATACCTTTATGGGTTTTACTTATTGATAAAGGTTTTATAGTAATCTTGTGATTAAGAAAAGGGTAAGAAATGAAGTAATTTTTTAAGAAACGTATTTACTACATATTAAGGGTTAAAATAATTAATTTATGATATTTTTTTCATAGGATTTAATGTTTTCATAGGACTAATGGTTTTTCATATTTTTGTATACTTTACTAAGATTTTTGTACTCAAACCACATTGTAAAATATTTTTATCATGACTTAAGAATGTATAAGGGAAAAGAAGAATTCAAGTTGAAATTTATGGGGATTATCCATGAAATGAAATAAAGAATTATTTTTTAAAATTTATTATTTTAAGGGGAAAATGGATACTAATATGAAGTGCCTGATATATATTATATGGGTTTTTAATGTATGGGTTGTGGCCTAATTCACTAAAACATAAAACAATAAAATATCCTCAGTGTGAGAGAAAGTTATTTCATGTCTAAAATTCAAGATTATGTAATGTTTAAGGACATGTTAATATATTTTGTATCAAAGTAATGGTTTATAATAATTTATAGGTTATTATAGTGTTAATATCATGACTGTAAAAGATTTTAATTTTTGTTTAATTTTGAATGATATAGAATTTAAAGATTTCCATGTTGATTCATTTATAGCATATCTATCCATAATGGTTTTCTATATAGGAAAGGAGGATGTTTTTGTGGGAAGGCACTGAGGGGAAAATATACTTATGAATAAATATCCCGTGATGGTTGGAATTAGAACTAAGTAGTTTACTACAGTGATAGATTAGTTGAAAAAGACTATAAATGGTGGTGGTTACCATGTAAGAGAGAAACCATATCTACAAAATAGTAACTAACAATAGTGGAGTATTTGATGAGACAAAATCCCCCATAATTCATAGGATCATCGGACATTGAGTTGGATAAATGATGGATTAAATCCCTAGAAATGATATTCAATGACATTGGTTGTTCAGGTCACCGAAACCCAACCCATTTAATATAACATTTTTAAGGTTAGTTTGACTTGTAATAGTAAATGGTTAAGGATATCAAATAAATTGAAGAGATTGATGCCTTGGAATGGGATGAATTAATGAATATTTTATTTGATAAATATTTTCCTATGGTTGTTCGAATTTGGATAGAAAATATATTATTGTAATTGAGATAAAATAGGGATGAATTAGTGGTTGTATACATAAATAACTTCTTCCATTTGTCACGGTATGTCCTGATTTTTTGGGATCATAATAGTAAGATAAATCATATATATAGAGGATGGAATCCCTAATAATAAAGGTAATTGGATTCACATAAGATAGAAATCATTGAGAAACTTGTTCGATGTGCTGAGAAGGTAGAAATGGAGTTTTCCTATGACCATGTGTCTAATGAACACAAGAAAAAGAATAGGTCTAGTTGGAAGTAAATGGGATATAAGTTAGCAATTAAGTATGTAGTTAAGAAAAAAATTCAAATATTTTTATAATTGTGATAAAAATGATTTTGGAGAAATAATTTCAATGTATGTGAAATTATTTTGACGTGCTATGATTGTTAATATTGCTCATGTCTTCATGAATTGTGATCAGGAAAGCAATGAAAATCTTATAGTAAGATATTTTAGTTGTAATGAGTTAGGAAATTATGCCAATGTGTGTCTGAATTTGATTACCCAGGGGAGAAACCATAAATATCTAAATCAAAATGGTGCGGAAAAGACTTTTTCTACTACTATTGTTGATGTTTATCCATCAAATGAAGTGGTGACAGGTATGTTACTGTTTTATTAAAATTATTCCAATACTCTATTTGACGTTGGATATTTATATTATTTCACATCAGGGAAATGTTGATGTGAATTGGGAATATCACCTCATGAATGTAAGATATATGTTTTTGTAAAAACTCCATGTGGAAGTATTATTGCAACCAGGGCATAAAGTATCTTTCTTATTATTATTAATGGGATTGTATTTCCGTGGAATTATGTTGAACATACCTTAGTGGATATTGAAATCATTTTGGGTATGGATTTCCTTTCAATTTATAATTCTAATATAGATTGAAAAATTGGGAATTTTTTATTAATTGATTGAATACCTTGATAACAAACCTAGAATCCTAGAAATTGATTAATTGTGGAAGTGAAAGTAATATATCTCATGTTTCTGAAAGAAGTAAATAGTTTTGATTAGTGAAATCCCTGTAGTGAAAGAATCAATGGATGTTTATCCTATTGAATTAAAAGTTTTTATTCCTAATGACAAATATGAATTTACTATTGATGTAGTTCCTTATTATAATACCATTTCTAAATCCCCTTATCGAATGTCTCAAAAAGAAAATGTGTAATTAAAAAAATCAGTTGTAATAATTTCTTAATAAAGGTTTCATGCATCTTAGCACTTCACCATGGGGTTCTCCAGATTTATTTGTGAAAAAGAAATATGGATCCATGAGAGTTTAAATTGATTATTTATATTTGAATAACATCATTATTAAGAACATGTATTATCTTCCTCATATCTATGGTTTGCTTAATCACCTCTAGGGAGCATATTATTTTTCAAAGGGTGATTTGAGGTCTGGGTAACATCAGTTGAATGTGAAAGAGGATTTCATTTCATAGATATCATTTCGGATGATATATATTAATTATTAGTATATATTTATTTTATTTGGGTTATCTAATGCCCTTATTCTATTTATGACTCTTATGAATATAGTTTTCCATCAGTTTCTGGATCAGTTTATGGTTATATATATAAATGATATTTTGATATATTTTAAAATCTAGGAGTAACATGAAAGGAACTTAAGGATTTTTTTAAAACCTTAAAATTATATAAACTATATCGAAAGGTTTTTAAGAGTAAATTTTTGTTTCAATAAATTTCATTTATTGGACATATTACTTCTAATGATTGAATAATGTTGACCCTTATAAAACAAAATTTATTAAAAAATATCCATGTCCTACAAATGTGATAGATATTTATAGTATTCTTGGATTGGTAGGTTATTATTGAAGGTTTATTGAAAACATTTATTTATTATCTAGTCCACTAACTAATTTAACATTAAAGGGAGTTATTGAGATAATAGAATGCAGTTTTTATTTTTAGGAACTTAAAAGAAGACGGGTCAATGATTCAGTTTTCGTCGTGCCTTCTGGAAATGGTAAATCTCTCATCTATGGTGATGCTTCATTAAAATGAATTTTTTGTGTCCTGATGTATAATGAAAAGGTAATTTCTTATTCATTATGTCAGTAGAGAAATAATGAGTAAAATTACCCTACACGTGAAATGTAATTAGATAATATTCTTTTTTCATTATAAATTTGCAGGAATCATTTTTAAGGAGTAAAGTATGAAATATATACTGATCACAAATTGTTTAAGTATATATTCACTTAGAAAGAGTTTAACATGGATAGGGAAGATGTCTATAACTAATCAAAGATTATGAACACACGATTCATTATCATACTAGAATAGAAAAAAGTTAGTTGATGCTTTGTGTCAAAAAATTATTGTTACACAAACCATGTTACATTTGTAACATGGACCTATAATTAATTATTTGTTGAATTGTGTCCTAAAATTTGTGTACGCAGGTACATCCCTAATTTGTTTCAGTTTCAGTACTATTACGTTTTTTATAATGATTTAAGAGAGATTATAAGGTAGATTAATCTTTGAATGAAAGGGTGGAATACGTAAATAAGGGTAAGTTTCATGATTTTAATATTGATGAAGAAAGTTTCATATATTGTTTAAAAACAACTATGTGTGCCTTGTGATACCAAGTTGAGGAAATAGTTTTTGACTGAAGATCGTAGTTCTCCATTTTTAATTCATCTAGGAAACACTAACATGTACAAATTTCATTAGGAGTATTTCTATATTAATGGAATGAAAAGATATATTGATGAATTTACTATGAAGTGTTTGACTTTATAATAGGTTAATGAAGAAAAAAAATTACCTAAGGGGATGATTCAACCTTTAGCAGTGATAAAGTGGAAATGGGAGAATATATCAATGTATTTCATGCCGGTGTTGAAAAATAATTCTCAAGGTAATAATGTGATTTCATTTATTGTTTCTTAATTTACTAAATCTACACATTTTTTTTCATTTGAAATACAATTACTTTAAATTAGGTTTCTCTACAATATCTAATGGAGATTTTCACATTATATATATTTCCTCTATACATTGTATCAGACTGTGATCCCATTTTCACATATAATTTTTTGGAAAGTAATTAAAAATTCACTAGGTAATGTATTAAATTTCAATACTGCTTTTACCCCACAATTCAATGGAAAATATGAGTAGACGACTCAGAAATTATAATATATGATTATTTATTTCTCAACAGATTACCAAGGAAGTTTATATTGACATATTTCAATGGTATTTTTTTATTAAAATAACAATTTTCATTACATTATTTGGATTCTACCTTTCGAGGGTTTATATGGAACGTGGCATCGAACACTAACTTTTTTGAATGATTTAGGAGAATGGAAGTTGATGGGACTAGAGTTGGTAGAGGAAATGGAATAGAATATTTTGTTTATTTAGCAACACATGAGGATAGCTCAGAGCAGGAAACAAATTTATGTAGATAACTAGAGGAAAGGTCTTTCTTTCAAGGTAGGTGAAAATTTCTTTCTCAATGTTTCTCCATAAAAAAGTTTTATGTGTTTTGGTAAGAAGTGGAAGATGGATTCATGGTTTATTAGACCATATAAAATCCTAGATAAAGATAGATCATTATCCAATTGAATGTACTTGCCTCTGAGTTTATCTCAGGGACAAAATGTAATTCATGTTTCAATGTTAAAGAAGTATGTACCAGATTCATATCATGTTTTAATCCTTGATGAAGTTTAGGAGGAAGAAGTTATTTCTTATGAGGAACATCCATTTCATGTTCTTAATAGCTGATAGAAAGTGTTATAAATAAGTTGATTCACCAGGTTAAGGTTTTATGTGAAAAAATTGGTTGAAGTTTCAACATGGGAATCTTAAAATAATATGAGGGAAAGATTCCCCCACTTATTTAATAAGTGAATAAAATTATGAGGACACAATTTCTAAAAGGTGGAAGGTGGTAATATCCCAAGTAATAATAAAATTAGTCTTTTTCATATTTATTAATATTTATTAATTAGATATTAATTTTCAATTAAAATGGGTTGTATATTCAATATAGTATATGGCACACAAAAATGTGTTTCTTTAAAATCATGCATTGCACGCAGGATTTACTTGTTCCAAATAACAATATATTATTAATATTATTAGGGTAGCTATTTCCTAGCCATTATTTTGGAGATTGTGAATATGACTGACTATATTATATTTACACATGTTTATAAAAAAACATACATTTATCTAATATATTTTATTGGCATATGATAAGAATAAATCCAGTTTTACACTTAAAATCACCATATTTATAAAAAACTGTTTTACCTCTTTTTAATGGAGAACATATTTTAAAAATTAATTTTGAAAATTTTAAAATTTTCATATGAAAAATTAAATTTATTTTTGAAATAATAATATCAAATTTTAATTTATGTTATTTTTTGTTATTTTTTAGAAGAATCTGTTTTTTGATTAATAGTGACAAATAATGATTTTCAATTTAAAACTACATTTTTTCTAATATATTTATATTGTTAAATTCGTTATTTAATTGGTTTTAAAGTATAATTAGATAAATTATACATATATTATTAAAATTTATTTCATTGGGTCATTTTTATTTTTAAATGTAGATATAAAAGCATAGAAAACCTTTCAACATATTCACTTTATAAATCCTCTTTATCATCCCATTTGTTGGATTAATTATAAATTAATTTATGCCACCTATGTGATTATAATTTGGGAAAATAGATTCTATATTTTTAATCCATGTAATTTATAATTTCTAATAATTCCAACATATTTTTTACCAAAAATATTAGTCAATGTTATTGAAATTACGTACAACAATTAAGGTAAAAACAAGTTTACTTAGTGGTTAACCAATAATATTAAAGTGCCAAATTACCTAGAAACTTTTCCAAAACAAATTTTCTGTCGATTATTAAAAAATATCACCAATTTGATAAAATTTGTATCAGTATTTGAGGCACATTATTCAATGGATACCTCTTAATAGTTTATATCTTTCTATATTTACAAGAATGTCACTCCTCCTCCACTATAAAAAAGAACTCACACTCCCCCCTTATTCACACCAATAAAGACCATATAGATAAAAAACCTAAAAAATTGCATCCCAAAAAAATATAACCATATTATAATCCTGAATTTGGGTATAAATCCAACCAGGGAAGTCCTTTATTACAAACCATAAGAAGTTACCCAAAAAGAGGTAACATTCATCAACATGCATTTCTAATTTTATATTTGTCCATACATTCAATTATTATTATTGAATGATTATATAATGATATCATTATATTAAATATACTTATAATTCTTTTATTTTAATGGTTAAACATACACCTACATGAACTTCCATCAAATGGGTATTGATATCACTTTTTGTGCGTATGGCGGACTACCACCTCGCAAAACGATGTCATTCATTTTTCCTATACCACCTATCATGGATGGGAATTAGTAAACACACACTATTTTAATATGATATATATTATATTTATGTTGTATTCATACTTATTTATATTTTAATAACACATACCTTCAAGATTTCTATTTTTGGAAATGCGATAACATTATTTATGGACATGTGGACTACCACCTCCTCAAAGCGATGTGATATATTCAGAAATTAAATGGAATATATTTATGATGGGTTCAAAAAATGATATAAATGATATATATATGATATTAATTACATAATAATTTCTTGGAAATATAATATATCATTTTTCATTATTACCTTTTCACACACTAAAAAAGTGATAATGTCGTTTATGGACATGTAGACTACCACCTCATTGAATCAATGAGATTCATTTTACATCACATGATTTATATATATAAGTATACATGGTTAAATAATATTATATTTATTATATAATTCTAATATCTATAAATATAAATTTCACTTACCTTATTTCCATATTGTTTATTAAAAAATGGGAATGTTGCTCGTGCATACGTACGACCAACTACCTCCATGATTGTAACGTTGGTTCATTTTTCATAAAAATATTTTATGATTGGTTTCAAAAGTATAATTGATTAATAAATATGATAATTATTTCAGATTATTATTCTAAATATGTTGAAATATTGACCTCTTGACCATAGACAACTGACCATAGTTGTTTTGAAACATTAACAAAATATGGTCAGAACACCATAGATAAAATTAATTGATTTAGTATTTGTATAAAAAAATTTAATAAATGAAATAAAAGTAATAATAATCTTGAAAAATGTTCTCAAGAAAGTATATAATTATCACAGGTTATATTATTCAGTAAGACAAGGACATATGTGACTTCTATGACTCAAGGTAAGGTACTTCGTCTCAATCTCCTTTTATTGAGGCATATCTCAATGTTATATACCCACCTTATTTTATGAGGTTTATATACAGCCCCATTAACATATCATGTAATTAATTTATTTATTCCAATTTTATTTAATGTTTTTATTAATTTTATTCCTTAATTTGTCTTATGATTTAATTGATTCAAAGTGTTATGGGACACTTTGATTCAAAAATCATTATTTAACTGTTTAGTGATTTAAATTCAAAATATTTTCCTCCATGTCAATATTCTGGATATTATTTTATTTGTTGATTTATATGGAAATAAAATTATTATAATAGTCTCTTTAAGTTTATTTTTTATATTTGTATTTATTTATAAGTCTTCATGTTTTTAAAAGAATAAAGAAACCCATCTTTCCAATTTTGGGTATTTTGTTATTGAAACTGGGTTTTGAAAATGGATTGATTATTTCAATAAATTGAAATGATTTCTTATGATTTAATATGAACAATATGTTGAGATAAATGTTTAAAACTTCATTATTTTATGTTTTATTATTATATAATGATATTAGGACATTTAATGGGTGGTTATAAGATAAACCAATGATTAGTGGTTCCATGATAAACTAATTATGGGGGTTTCGTGATTCACCAATGATGGGTTGGTCCATGATAGCTATCCAATAAATTGGGTATGTATGTTGACTATATGGTTATTACATTTTTAAGAGTAATATGTATGGATTTCGACCTCATAGTTATTCCATTTATATGAATTACATGAATAATGATGTCCCAAGATACCATTATGGGTTTTTATGATTTCTTTGTGTTTTATGGTAATGTTTTGACTAAAAAAGGGGTAATAAATGAGATTAATTTCAAAGGAAATTATTTACTACTTCATATGGTTTAAAATTATTAAATTTTGAAAAATGTTTCCCTAGTTTTCATATTTTTACATCACTAAAAATTTTCCTTCTTTATGTATCCATTTCTAAGATTTTTATGCTCATCCCATGTATTTAAATATTTTTCTCTATACATAAGGATGGGTAAGGGAAAGGAATAATTAAATTTTATATTAATGGAGATTCTCCATGAAATGAATCATTCTTAATTTTTTTAAAGTGCTATATTACGGGGAAAATGTATGCAAATAAGATGTTTCCACTTTGTATTATATGGTTTTTTAATGTATTAGTTATGAACTAATCACTAAAACTATAAACCTAAAAATATCATCAATGTGAATAATTGTTAATTCATGACTAAAACTCTAGATTATGTAATTTATAATCATAGTTCTTATAAAAACACTTATTGAATGATTTTTGATAATCATAAGGAATCATTAATGTGGCAGTTGGAAACATTATAGTCCCAAACTAATCATGATTATGCTTTTAGGGAGGAAAAAGGAATAGTGATATATGTTGATATGTAAATTGGTTAGAAAAATATTATTTATGTTTAACCAATATCTAAAAAAATTAATCAAGAGATACATAGTTCTTATGGGTTGACCCTATATAAATTCAGCAAAAATATAAGATATGGGGAATTTCTAAATCCTGGTAGATGATTGAATACAAAAGAGTCTCCCTAACTATTCTAAGGTAAATGATATGGTGCATTGTAAAATATGAATTTGGGAAACCCCAAATACTAAGGTCCACATTATTTTCATGTATGATCCCACATTTCATGAAACCATACATAGATATGACTCTCATATTGCATAATTAAGTTATGTGGAATAAATTATATTATGTAGTTTAAGTTCTTTCCAGATGGATATTATATCATGTGGTTTAATATCATATGACATGGATGAAGGCCACATGCATTTAAAATCCATATTATGAATACCATATGTGCAAATTGAAATATCATCATCTCAGAAATGAACCCATAAAGTAAAACTCGATGGGAATAAAAGGTCACCTCACTAGGTTGGAAATATTAACGGTAGGAGACATTTTATGTTATCATTGGTATATGGATATGTAAAATTATATGAGATTCCACATGGAGATCTAGATCATATGTTAAATATAGTTCACATAGAATAGACTTCTCTAAAAAATGGTTATGTAGAGTGGACCTCATGTCATGCAATTTACAATAATTGAATATAGACTCTTATATTCTATTGAATTAATTAAAATTATGTGTAATTTTACATAACGTTTATATAGGGGAACAGTTCAAAATTCTATCTTGTGAGGGAAATATGATAAATCCACCCAAGTTCAATTTAAGTATATAAAACCAACAAATTAAATTCAAATAACTCATATAATGTGACGTTCGATTAAAACATAAGACTAGGCTATAGATAGGAGATCCAGTCATCACTATATATCATGGATAGATAAGAATAAATAAACATATATTTATTATAAAATTACAATACATATCTATCTCATGTGCAGGGGAAATATTCGTACGTTCCACATTAGTTTTAGTTGATTATCATAAACCCAATAGTAATGAGTAATGAATCGATCCCCATGGGTAAAAATAATAGTTTTTTCATCTATATATGGAATTGATATTTGGTGTGTCATTTTATATCCCAAATAAATGGAATCAAACCACACATTTTTCTTATGAATTCTTTATATAAGAGCCATTGGAAAAGACTCAACATGAATACAGAGTACTCAAACACTAGGATAATGAGAATTATTATGATCCAAGGTTAATTGAACCATGATATCAATGATGGAAAATGAAACCATGGCTATAACATTGATAAATAAATATTAATATTATAGATGGTGAGATTTATAGAATAGATTTATAGATAAGTACTTTTATGTTGAACAATCATATATAGATATTTCTCATACTTATGAGTGGGGAAATTTTTTTCACCATGGGATCATGTATAAGGATCCTCATGATGATGGGGATATTACATGGATCTAGTTCTCTTAAAAGGATGTTAGGCCACATAGGATAGGATAATATAATTTGTTTAAGGACTTAAAAATATATATGATTCTAAATAGGTTATTATCATTAAATAATGATTATGTATTATGTAGTTTAAATTCAGGTAGTTATGACTTAGATGACATGCAGTTTAAGTTCATATGAAGAGGACATAAAAAATTAATGACATTTCACCATTGGAATATTTTTTTAGATGTAAAACCATATTCTAGTGTGGATTCACAAATATGTATCATGTATAGAATAAAATAGATTTTTTCTATGATCATTAAGGGAAACTCATTGTTAATGGAGAGGATTCATGGATCAAGATAATGTAAAATTTTAATTGATATTTGTGGTTAGGCCCATGATACCTGATTTCAGAATAACTATATATCAGGTAATAACATTAATGAATCCATATGAAGTACTTAGGTAAAAGGTAATTCTATCCTAGTATATAGTCTCATATACAAAGAACCGATGTGAATGAGGATACCATACACTGAGTGCTGGATTAATACTTGGAATTTTTTAGTTGGAACTTCTGGAGACACTAGATATCAAAATGTATTATAATTAATATATATAAAGTTATTATAATATAGTGGGTTCATTTTATATTAATTCAGATCAAAAAATAATGTAATTAGACATTCTTTAAAAACTCTTACATGGGTTTGACTTTCATGTAATAGAGAAGGGTCTCATTAATAGGAAATTGAAAATAGGTTGAGAGGTTGTGTATGGTGGTCTTTATGTTGTGTATTTTAATTCCATGTACCAAATACAATGAAATTTTATAGTTTAGGTTAATAAAATACAGATCATGGATATTCAATTTAACATATTAAGGGAGGTTGATTATTTTATAGGTAATTTTTTTCGTGGTAAAAAATGATAGGTGAAGAAAAAACATGAACATGGAATTTTTACCTATATTTAGATGTTCTATAAAGGGAATGGGATTAAAAGTGATGGTGATTTTTTCCTAGGACTATCATAAGGGTTCATATAATTATAAAATATCATGAAATACTAGGAGTAAATACTATATTATTTTTTATAAGGTTTTTACAAAAATCTATCTTATGTGTAAATGAAGAGTGTCAGAATATTTTGTCACCCTAGTATGAGATGGTAAAATAACACATGATGTGAATTAGTCAAGCCCTCACCACTAGTGCATAACCAGAATTAGTAGAATCCAAAGCTATCCCTAGGATAGAAAATCCTTGTGTCACTATGTGTACCTAAATGTCATAAATCAAGCCCCATGTAGTTCATATAAGGTACTACATTCACTATAGTATAGGTTATTCATAAAAAAGGAAACAATACACTATGAATATCTACATAGATCAATATATCGTATAGGGAGATGCGGCCCTATACTGTGGGTAAATCTAGGTAGTTTAATTTCACGCATGATGGAATTGGATCCCTACCTTTGGGCATAAATAATCTTACATACATTAATCAAATAAATAAATAATTATTTATAAGCTCATGTGACTCATGATCAGTCTAAGAGACAAGATGAAATTGGAATATCACTTATATCACATGAGTATGCATAAAATGGATGATTATTAAAAATGTATCTTAACATTGTATAATGAAGGCATGTTATATAGTTTAACGTCATGAAATGTAGACCTATATCATGTATTTTACCATTATACCAATTGGATGTTTCACCATATAGTTTGAAATCATACTATTAGTATAATATGATCCCAATGAGATGATATATAATGTAATTCTTAAGAGTCTTTACATTGGTGGTTGATACGCTCTCTATCAAGTGGGATTAAGGAGTATGGATGATTATATTTAACCTTATACTGGTGTAAGTTCCTTATCATTTTGGTTTTATCATCAAAGTATTATTCCATGATATCATTAGAGTTTAAAAAGGTTGCACTGATTCTATTTCAAGGAATAAAAATTGGAATGATTTCTTATTGAAATCATGTGTAATAGGTTCTGATGGATTTCTAGGTTATGTATTGAGCGCATCATTTTCCCTAGAAGTCAATCTAACTCATCCGTTTATTTCTAGGACTAGTCAACATCAGAAATCTGATCGTAGATATCGATGCAAAGACAAGCTGGGTGAACCATGAGGGGTAAGGTTTTCTCAATAATATATACATGTTAATATTGAGATGATTCTATAGTTATATGATTTGTGGTTTTATAAAACCAAAAATCATTCCATATCTTATCCAGCCAAAAATTATTATTTTTGTCCATAATTCTTTAAATGATATTATATGGTGTCTTATTTAAGGCCTCTATCTATCCATTTTCCACTATATAGAAGTAGGATGAGTGGTTAGACTGAATGTTCTATTACCAATAAAAACTTTTCAATTCATAAGAAAATAATTTATTATAATTTTCTATAAATATTGTGTGAGGGACATAAATTCTTGTAATGATATTTTACTTCTTGAGGTTGATGAAAACCTTTTCCTTGACTTCTATGAGGGATATAACCAGATCCCAAATGGATAATAAATCATTGGTAGTATAGATTCACAATAACTACCAAGATATATCTAGGGGATATATCCACATGAAATATATTACTCATATAGAAAATGTCTACGAGTATTTGAAAGTATGCAGAAACTCTCAAGGTAGATATTTTAAATTGGAATATATTTCAATAATATGACACTTCTTAGGTAACTTGATAAATTCTTGTTTCATTGATGGTTATAAAAATCCAAACCTCTTGATTCTATGAGAGAGTTTGGATATTTATTGATGAGAACCACAATAATTAAAATGGAATTCTTGTATAAGTTTCAGGTGTTCTTCTCCTTTAATGAATATGAGGAATAACCCATTGAAGCCTCATTTGTATAGGAATTTCTAAGAATTTGGGTTATCATAAATGAATAAATTCACTGATAATCATCATATCTTCACTTTCGTGTATTAGTATAATGGTATATTTTTTAATAGGAGATAATCCATAGAGGGGATATCCATCCAATGAATTTATTTATTGGAAATATATCAACTATACTTGATCAGTGTGGTGTGGATATCATTGATTTACTCCATAGCATTACTGATGAATATAGAAACCCCCCTATGGAGAACAATGTGAATGATAATATCATTCAATATTATATCATCCAAAATCATGGCTACATTATCTATTTCATCATGCTGATAATTATATGAATTAAGGATGTGAGATAACATTTGTTCATAATTAAATTTCACCATCGAACCATGTACATAATATAGAAGGGGGTTAATAATTATTTCCTGGTAGAATATTCCATATTAATATACATAATCACTAATTCTAAATCAATCTTGTTGTTAAATTAGTACATCAATATATTTAAGTACATTTTTAATAATATAATGATAGATTGGTATTTTGCATCATTATTATCCCTTAACTCTAACAATAGAAATAAATATGGTATAACCACCTGAAGGAGATATGGCCTAAATACATTAATGTATATATATATGGTATATATATGTGTGAGGAATATGTTTTTTCATGAAAATTTTTATTTTCATTCATTATGGGTATATCGTTTATACTTACTATAAATACAATTATAGTTTGGTAGTTTTATCAACCACACAACAATCATTTGATGAAGTGTTTCATATAATGAAATGTTTGGGAGTTATATTTATATATGATACATGAACAGTCCATGGATTTTATTCTAGAACTTTAATAAATGAATAGTTATAATAGCCCAAGGAGAATACTTGAGGCTTATAAATATATATCCATATGATGGTTGTGAGTCGACATGATTCACTCATTCCTGAGACTACTCATCACTCATAACTCTATTTCTTCTATATCCATTGAATTAATAGTTTCTAAAAAATCTTAGAGGTTGGAGAGTCCTAAATATATGAAATGTGATTTTACTAGCCCATAGATACACCACAGAGGTGGGATTCATATGTCTTCAATTCATGATATTTTTTTCGAACCCATATGAAGATGATTTTCAAGGGTTATTGTATTTCTTAAATTAATGGTTTTCTATGATATACAATGTCCTTCATTTCTAGTTTTTACATGATGGTTTCATATTTATTTCTTGGTGATCCTATAAAAATGGTTTAAATCACATACATGTGTTCTAATAATTGTTATTAGAATCTATTAAAACCCTTCAGTGGTATTAGAGCTATTCATGTTTATGTTTTATGGAACTAGCTATGAAATAAATAATAGTATCTAAAAATAGAAATTTTTTTATTCTTGATATTTGATTTCAAATATTGAGTTTAACCATACATTTATGGTCCAAATAAAGGTAACATAATCTATAAACTTCCACAAATGAGATGATTAAGGATAACCAAGGATTTACCCTTACATATAGTGGTCTATGTAAGGCTTATCATGACTTACCCTGACATAGATCATTCTATGTCATTGTCACCTGATCTTACTTTTATGGGATACACTATTATATAAGAGTAATCATGTTTTCCCTAATGTTATGTAAAGGTAAATATCCACTAACCCTTACACAAAAAAGTGTTGCGTAAAGGTAATAAGTTACATTACCCTTACGAGAGGCAATGCATATGTGTGGTGTGTAAACGTATTACCCTTCTATAAGGCACTATATAATGATGTTTGGTAAAGGTGTTACCCAAACGTGAGGTGATACATCATGGTTTCATCCTCCCTTACCTTATGTAATTATCACTGTGTAAGGTTCATGGCCTTTCTACCCTTTTCATGGATTTTATACATAAGGGTACAGGGAGGATTCCCTTTTATAGGAATGGGTTACATTGTAAGGGTAAATAAAAAAATATATTTTAAAATTTTAAAATGTTGTAAATAGTTTAGAAAATGTTTATAGATCCTCAAAAAAGATATTTTGGGATATTTTAATTTATAAAATGTTAATTAAATAATTAATTAATTATAAATGGTTTATAATTAAAATAAATTCATTTTAATGAAACATTTATATTAAAATAATTATTAATATTTAAAATACCTTTTGAATAAATATATTGAAAATCTTATGATATAGTAATTAAGGTGTTTATTTATAAATCTTAGGAATATAATTTAAAAAGGGTTATACATTATGAAATAAGTAAAAAATAAAAAGGTTTATATTTAAATTATAGAGTGTTAATGAAAAAAGGGACCATATTTTGATATTATTTAAGACACATCAAAAAAAATTAATGATTAATATTATTGGGGTTTAAATAATAATGAAGTATATGATATTTAGATTATGTAAAATGATTAAAAAATATAAATTGGATTTTAGGTTGTTTATAATTTATATAACAACATATATTTAAAATGAAAATATCATATAATGATAAATATGAAAGTGTTTATATTGAAATTAATATAAAATTTTTATATTTAGAATTATGGAATATCTATAATGTTAATGTTGAAAATTATAAAAGGATTTATAATTTTCATTCATTAAGTAATTTTTCATAAATATTTATTTCTTGTTTAAATATTTTAATTTTTAATTTTTCAAAGGTTATTCCATACTGGATTCATGTTCAATAATTTTTTTATGAAATGTGAATATTGGGAATTATTTAGTGAAAATGTTAAAATGCTTCTATCATAGAGCCTTGCATTATCAACTATGAATATATCTATATAGAATTTAGTTTTTCAACAACATTTGACTTGGTTTATAATTGAAGTTGTTATCTTGGATTTAGTTTTTGAATATATTTTGGGTATTTTAGGTGTTAGAATAATGATAAATTTAATTCCATCTCACGTAATGTAACTCGGGGTTGAGGGAATTATGGAGAGACTACCTTCATACATGGAGGCCTTTACCTTATCTAAGAAACTGAGTGGGGTTAGTAGTCTATAACTATAGGATTATTCATGTGTATATTTCCATTCTCATATAATTATAAACATTTAAATGAATTGTTCATGTACCTTATATATGTGATGAATCTGGTTATGTATGAATATGTTAGAATTCTATTTTTTGTGTACGTAAAAAAAACATGTGGGTTGTGTAATGAGTTTCATGTCAATATGATGTTAACATATTGATTAGGTGGAGGTAATATGATTTCAAAATAATTTACTAGAAGTTTTCATATGTAAAATGGAATAAAAGGATATAAGATTCTGAGAATTAAATTACCTTCAAATTTTAAGTGTGTGATTCCTTCCATTAAAAAACTTGTAAAGAAATCAATCCTTCAATTAGGTATGTTCTGGAAAATAAAGGACCCCTGAATTATCTTTTTAAAGGAATTAAAGTAATAAATGACACTGGATAAACCTAAATAGGATCTTCCACGGCAAGGTTCCCCAGGGTTATCATTTTTTAATCTATTTTTGACATTTTCATTAGGTTATACGTAGCTGGGAAACCATTAGGAAGGATACTAGGGGAATAGAGTTGATTTTATACATATTATGGCTTAGAAAAAGGTCTTTCTTCTTATCTATCCAAGAATCATATATGATATTATTAGGATGATTCCCTACCAAAATAATTAAGTGATGAAAGGAATTCATTAGAAAACTCTTTTCTTAGTGAAATATGGATCTTGTCTCACTAATGGATATGATAAATTTTAAAAGGTTTCATCATTTTAGTGGGATACTATTTAATAAAATTCTTTATTAGGTTAAAAATTAATGATTCTAATTTCATAAAGACTTATTGTAGATAAATATCATCATTATCAAGATGAACGTTGTGATGAATCCTTGAAAAGAGAAGCTTAAGGTAAGCTACTCCAATGAATACTAGCTTATGAAAAGTTATTAATCATGATTATAGATCTAAAACAATTTGAGGAAAATTATATATGTCAAAATAAACTCTTCCTTATTAGAAAAGTGTTTAAAATTTTCAACAACTGATTCTAGGGGATAATGGAAGCGTAGAGTGATTAATTCAATGTTTCAAAGGAATTAGACGAAAAATAGATTCTTATGATTTGGGAATTTAACATATTATAATCTATATAAATATTATGAAAATATGCTTGAATTAAAAAAAATTTACCCAAATTTGTAAAGTGTTGAGAATATATGAATAAGGCATATGATTTTGAGATTCTAGCTCTGTATGGATAGTACAAATGGGTAAAATTTCATACTAAAAGAAGAAGATTTTAAGCTAAAAAATACTTCATGAATCTAATCCAGATCTTTGAAACCAAATTTTATAAAGAAGTGTAATAATATAATATTATTTGATTATCTAAGAAATGCATGATGGAGTTTGTGACATTTTAGGGAATTTTCATGTCAGATATGAATTTTTTTATATTTACTTATATGATTTTTCAAGGATTATAATACTGAATATATATATTACAATGTTTTTTTGAATATAAAGTTATTCAAAATATAATGGATTTATTGTTTGAGATTATAGTTTACATTAACGATGCAATGATTTTATATATATGTGAATGTAAAAAATTTTATCATTCTCAAATGAATCTTAGTAAAATATATATATCTTCATCTCATTTACATTATGTGGTTAGAGTATATTGGTGATAAAAAATATTTTTTTAACAAGTATGAGATAATTAAATGTATTAACATGGTTTATGGTTCATCAATTTCTATAACATGTTTTTAGAAGATGATAAGGATAATAATATTAATCCGAGATAAAAGTGTTTATCCAAATATTCATTAAAATGTATGGGAATGTGTTCATTAAAAAAATAATTGGTATATTTTAATATATACTAATTTACAAATGAAAATTTTCTAAAAACATAGAATATCATAAATTATATTTAAATAGTAGTTTATTATTAAATATTATTACTAAAAGGAAATGAATTTTATTTCCTAACCCAAAATAGTTTTTGTTATTTTGTAAGATATTATAAAAATAATATAATTTCACAAAGACTACTAGGTTTTTTTTTGAAATTATAGAAGTTCTAAGTTAACAAATAAAATATTTATCTAATAAAAATTTAATTTTTTTCCCACATAATATACAAAAAATTTTAGGATATATGATGACAAAGAACAATGTAAAGTGTTAAATTTACATACTAGTTTGAAAGTGGATATCACTATTATAGAAATATATGATTAATATGTTGTCACTCAATATACTAACATATTTTATGATATTTGATGATATATAAAATATTAAATATTTATATTTAGTTTTCTTGTGAATGAAAAAATATATTTTTTAAAGTATTGTACCAATCAAAATGAAAAGTGAATTATTTATGATATCTTAAAATATTTTAGGATATGGTTGTAAGTAGAAATGTAAAGAATCAAATTATTAACCATAACATAATGGTTTTCACTCTATCTTAATATATGTTAGGAGGAATGGTTAACAATAATGTATATAGTTTCATTAATTTAAGGACAATTATTGATGGAATAGGGTTTCAAGGATGATTATGATCGTAATAATATTTTTAAGAATAAAATATAATTTGACACCATACCATTAGATATTTTAAATTTAGGATGTTCAAATATGTTCGAAAAGTTGAACAGTTAGGAATATAATTCCTAAATCTCATCATTATTCAAACTGGCTTACTTCATTTGTGGTTATTACTAATGAGTTAGTTGGATTGTTTTATCATATTGTTATATAGAGTTGTAATAAGTGTTAAAATTATGTAATGTGTTAAAAACCCTGAGAATGTATAACATATGTAAGGATAATCTGGTAGTTAGTCATATATGATATGATAACCCAACATTTATATTGGTTTTATTCAATATTATTAAATAATTTAGGAATATTAAAATGTATACTAATAAAAGGTATCCTATATATTATCATTATATCACATGGAATAGATAAATGTATATATATATATATATACACATTTCATAAAGTGAAATGATAATTGACCTCTCAAAGAATGAGTTTGAGTTTATCACTAACCAATGTTCTTCCTGAAGTATTATATGTTATGATGAAATGTTAAGTTTAGGGGGAGTAGGATTCACATATATAGATACATATTATTCTCACAAGGCACAATAAAAATAATAGAATATTCTTTTCATGCACTGGATGACCCACTGACTATACAACATGGATTTTCATATAGATGAATTTTTTAATACAAGGGGTGCATGGATTATATTTGATTACCCGCTACTAGAGGTTGGTTAGATACCTATCAGGAGAACCATTATACTTTTATGCCCTACATACACATGTCTATATATTGGCATAGGTAAAAAGGGGGTGGATGGGTATGATATTGATCATCTCATCCATTAAATCTTAACCATTATAGTATTTTCCTCTTCCATTAAGAGTATGACATCATGTCCCTTGATTGAGATAGATTGTAGGAGTGTGTGGACCCACCTAGATATTTTATATCAACTTTGATAAGGGACATGTGATGTTATTATCTAGAAGGAAAAATTTTGTCTGATATATTCATTTCTTAGTTTAATATGTACTCTGATAACCGAGAATAAGTGATTTGGATTTATTGTATTGAAATGTTCCCTGTCCCATGTCACTTGATGTCTTGGAAAAAGAGAAAATATATGAATTCATGTTTTCATATGATGAAAAATAGTGGACATAGGTATAGATATACATGTGTTTGATGTAGATCACTCCAAATACCATTATATATTTAGAAGCATTGATACTTTTCTAGAGTCTTTTATTTACACACATATATAGATACAGATATTTGTCTTCGTTATCAACTCTATAAAGGCCTATGGGGTCACAATTTTTTGTTGACTTAATGGGAATTTCTCTTGACTTTGAGATACACTCTAAAGGTGTTTTAGAGTTACTAATGAATAGTTTTTATGGGTATTCACAAGGTATTTCATATGATGTGATACAAGGTGATGTTAATGATAGAATTACAAAAGGATTTTTGGATTATATCTAAAAGGATATTTTTATATGATTTCATGAGTTATTATATATGATAAAATATAAGTTGAAATGGATTAAATACTTTTAGGATTTAGTAAATGTGGGGGATTTAAGGAGATATTCCTTAAATCCATGAATATTTATATTTATATTTATATTTATGATATGTATATATATTAGTTATATGGTTTTTCTTGAAATTTTTTATTTTTATCTATTATGGGTATATTTTTTATACTTCCATAAAATTAATGTTATCTGGTAGTTTGATCAAACACACAAATATCATTTAATATGGAATTTGATATGATGAAACGTTTTGGAGTATAATTTATTTATATGATAAATTAACTATTAGGAGAATTTATTCATGAATTTTAAAACATGAATAAATAAAACAACCAAAGGAGCATCCTTGAGGATTATAAATATATAGCAATATGATGGTTGTGGGTGGACATTCATTATCCTATGGTGAGAATCCTCAAAACCCATAGCCCTATTTTTTCTTCCTCCATCTCATCATGTGTTGTTATCATATCATAGAAAATGTGGAGTCCCTCATGTATTAACTATGATTTAGTAAGATCATGGATACACCACAGAGGTGGGATTCTTATATTCTCCACTCATACGATCTTTATCAAATAGATATCAAGATAAAGGTAAAAGGTTGGTTTTTATATGGTGAATGGTATGCTCACATTTATAGAGTTCTTCTTTTCTATTTTATATAAGTAATTTTAATATTTCATTCATATTGATCCATGAAATAGGGTTTAAAATTTCATATGTATGTTCAAAAAATTATTATAAGAATCTACTAAAACCCTCCACCACCTTCATTCAATTATAAGAAAAATTCACGATCCAAAATTTTTTATCTTTGAATTTACAAATATTCTTCCTTTTGGGATTTAGGAGGCTCTGTAAAAATGAATATCTCATATTCTGGGAGTTTCATTAAAAAATTAAACACCCTCATCAGGGATCATTACAATTACATATATATTATCTAGGGTAGGATGTGTTGTGAGAAAATCATTCAGGGCGAACCCATTAACTTCATTTATAGAAATTGGTTGAATATCAAACTATTATAGGATAACCAAACATTATTCTAGAAATATTTTTATCATTGATAGGTATAGTATATATTTTATAATATTGAATTGAGAGACTATGTGGAATTCATGATTCTTTATCAAGTATCTCAGTTGATCAATATGAAAATTAATGTAAGTATGTTATTCTTATTATCAGAGTATCAATTTTTATTAAAAAAAATTGTATTTCTAAAATATCAGAGACTATTTTTTTACACTAAATAGTCTCTTTGAAAAATTAGGGTGTCAAGAGACAATTCCATGGTCTCCACATTCAGAAGAAGCGGATTCCACTCTACTAGAGGCATTAAAATAGATGGATACTTGAAATATTATTTGATATCACTAATGGATTTCAGATATTCTTCATCCCACTAGAAGGTGGACACCTGCCTTATTATCATTGTGAAGGTAATAACTTTTCTAGTTGTTTGGACATGAAACACATAATTTTGGTAATATATCTCGAGAGACATCTCAAATCATTAAGGTTTCAAGTAAATGGAATGTTAAGTATCATCTTATTATTTTTAGCGTTTACATCAATTTCATGATGTAATAACACAAAACTATGGAATTTCTCTAAAGATAACCTAAAACAACATTACAGTTGATTCATTTTCATTCCATGTTTCCTTAACTTGAAAATAATGAATCCAAAGGATGGTAAAATGATCAGTACAGTGAAAATAAATGACCAAAAAAATCATCAATATATAAATATATTGTTCTATCCAAAAAGGGAATGAATATGTGGATCATAGAATATATAGATCCATAATTATTCAACCCAAAGTGTACTACTGGTAAAAAATATACACCTAGGGGCCCCATGAAAGTAGTGTCTTCATTAACTTTAAGGGCCTTCAATTTTGGTTTTATCCAAAATATTCATCCATAAAGGATAGTGTCTAAAAACCAATAATTTCATCAATAAAATGATCTATAATTAGGGATTAGAGATAATCCTTTTGGAAGTAAGGTCTCAGTAGTCAATGAAATACATGATCTTCTTGTTCTTATTCTTGTTGGGGATTATGGTAGAAATCCATTTCAGTTATTAATCCTCCTGAATGAAGTTATAATTGATGATTTATTAACATAGTCATCCACAATAGAATAATTGGTCTGATATAATATCCACGATGGTTATTTATAGCTACATTAGTTTTCCAATAGACCAAGATTTTGGGTATCCCCATATGGATCCAATTTGATCTTGTATATGTTGTTCCTGTAGAATATGTATCAGTGTTACTTCAAAAATGAGATATATGTCCCTTTCTCCATAGTATTCATGGATACACTAATCAACAAATGATGTATGTTATATTAGGTACCCTTATTAACTTGTTTGATCTCATCGATAGTGTTGGATATGCCTTCCAAAACAATTTGAGGGGAATCTATGAGATGTTCGTCCTCTTCTTATTCTACCTTAATATCATCGAAATAGGTCCATGGAGAGGTAATTTTAGACTAATAAGATGAAATGGGGACATTTATAAATCATATAAATTTTTAGGAAAATTCTTTATATCCTATTAGTGCTGATTAATGATCATCATTATCAGAGGAATCATGGATATTTTCTCTTTCCTACCCAATTTCATTAGAGGAAGATGATGTAAAAATATCATGAGATTTAGATGATGATGTAGGGGGATTAAATACTCTTATTGGTGATAAGTATCTTTTAATCCTAAAAATTATTTTGAGTGGGGAGTATTTTGATCTGAAAGACAATGAAGGGGAATTTTTATCATGGGAATTATTATGTTTAACGAGATCAGAGTTCTATTCTGCATGGATGGGTTTGTCTAACTAAACTGATATCATGGTGATAGGGGAAATATTCAAAATCCCTATACTTTTTTCCTTAACTAAGTCTTGATTTTTATTTTATTTAGGATCCTTGGTTATGTTATTTATACATCAGTCTAATTATCCCTTTCAAAGAGGCATTCAATAATGATATTGATCATCATGGAATTTTTGGATTCCTTTTCCTCTATTGGTGGTAGATTCTAAGTGGGATAATGTACCAAAACATCATAAATAATTAATTTTTTCTAATGATTTAACCTTTTCAATAGTACTAAGATGACCTGTTGACATCCCAAATCAGGCGTCATTTCCTCAATCCTGTTAATGAGAGACACATATTCTTTATCAAGTCAATTAAATTAGTTAATGGGATCCATCTCTAAACCATTGGGGATAACAATATAGATAGAATCGCCTATAACAAGTTATTTTTACTCACTTTTATATAATATAGAGTATATATATTGGTATTAGAAAGACTTAATTGGTCACTTTTCACCATTGATCACATGAAAATACTTTTTAACAAAATAAATAAGGCATTGATGATATGATGAAGGTACTAAAATGTTAATCTAAAGCATTATTATTTCCAATAGATTATTGAATATTTAATCTTAGATTAAAACCATGAAATAAGAGTTAGAGAAAAGTTCTATAAAATTTCCTCATATATTATTTTGGTTGTGAGGTTTTTATCCACTATTTTCATACCATTGTATTTTTATGTTAGAGGAAAATAAGTTATCATTAATATTGTCTGTGTATCTACTATTGATGTTGTATATATATTTGGATATGTAGAAGGGTCTGATATGTCCATTTATATAATCTTATTGGTCTTGTTCGGTGCAGGATATGACCATGTGACACTCAACATGGTCATTTTCTTCATGATTAACATCAGCTATAGTGAATTTGACCTCTAACTCATGATGTCTTGAAACCTCAATAAGTTACTCTATGAGATTCCATGTGAGGTGCAGGGTGTCCATAATTTAGAGCATGGATGTAAAAATATAATTAATCTTCAAAATGAAATATTGATAGACTAGGGGCTTCATGACTTTTCATGAGGATTCTCCCTAGCCTAAGGAATAGGGGATGATACTATTTATTCTTATGATTCCTTCCCTTAGAAATTAATTAGGGATGTATTGTTTATCTATATATTGGGCTAAGTTTTAATTCTCATATCCCCATTCTAATAAGACATATATTCATTTTTATATCATACATTGAATATAATTAGACCTAAACATTCCCTATATGTTTTAGTTGTATAACAATTATCATGTTGATCTTGTTAAAGTGAACCGTTTCATATTTCTATAGCATATAATACTTTGGAAGATACATTTCATGAATCTCAATGTCTATGTATACCCTATCTTACAATTCCACCTCATCCCTCAAGACCACTTCCCCCGCAACCATGATTTTGGGTGGAGAATTCCGATTTATATGTATCTTATTCATTAGATAAATGGTTCGTCATGTGGCTCATGTCAACAAAACTATATTGTGAATAATCAATCAAATAGGATTCCATTAAATTGGTTGGTTACAATACTCTTATTGATTGGGGTGGGGAGTCGTGAAGTGTTTGTAATATATTTGGAACCATTATGGGTTTAACCACTTACAAATTATTCTTATTATACTGATTACACTATCTTTTAAAATACATGATTTTGGGAGATTTTTCAACTAAAAAATAAATATTATATATTATAGAGATAATTTCGGATAAAAATGGTTGATTTAGATGTCCCCTAAGGATATAATATTCTTGGTTGATCTATTTTTATGTCATCTAATTATTAATTTTTTTTTATTCCCTTACTCGAGACATCTTGTCATTCTTCTTCCTTCTATAGTGTGATATTGGAGATATAAGTAAAAATATATGAGGATTTACCCAAAATGAAATATCTATATTCAACCATCTTCATGAATATATATTTCAATACAAAGAACTCTTAAATATTTTTTCCTAGAATACAATGATAGGGGTACTAGTTAGGGTAGTCATTGAGACCAATTTCATTGGGTTCCTAGGATCTATAATCTTCACGAGGTTATTTTCCATATAGGTGGTGAAGTACCATGGAATGTTTTATTCTTTAAAGAATAAGGCTTATTGTTTATATATTTATACTTTGGAAATCAAGAATCTTACCTCCCCTATTTAAAGGGGAATTTTTGGTGTTGGTGTTTCTATTCAGGGGGAGGAACAATGTGATGTTGCATGGGTTTGGAAACCAGATCTAGTATTAGATCTAAATTAAGTGTAATAGTTTTTACTTATTCGTTTTTGATCCTCTTTCCTTTAATTATATGCATTAGCTAAGATATATCCTTTTCTCATCGGATGTAATCCTCTAATCATTGTGTAATTGTTGTAAAATCCTAGAACCCACTATGGTATTTCAATTCTTTTAATGATCATTGAATCTTATTATAGAGATTCTATATACAAATATAATGTAGTTTATGATATATTAGTATCATGTTCTATGAGTAAGTAAACCCCATATATCTGGTAATTAAAAATCTAACCCTCTCATTATCACGTGGTATGAAATTTTAGAGATTGTGGTTAATTATTTTTCTCAGCATTGAGAAGGATTGATATATGAATTTTCAATTGAGGTTTTCCAAGCCTATGATTGACCGTGATAGTAGGCTGGAACTACAAAATAATACTGGTCTTTACAAATACTTTACAAACCACTTAATAACTCATCCAACTTCTTATTCTATTGTTCCCATCATGGGACCACATTGAGACACAAGGTGTGTCAGATTCTACTCTATGTCCCTAATTCCAATAAAGATTTGATAAATTGGATTATCAATGTTGGTAATTGAAGTATTCATATCCACCCACATGGGATACTATTTTATGTCTAGATACAACATTGTGTATCACACATCCACAACTTCCATTTGAGTGGATAGTGACTCGATGGTGTCAAGGAGTTTTGGAAGGACGGTTGGGTAAATAGTTATGTAGATGCGGTAGGAAGAACATGATATAGTAAGCTCACCCATGTATATTGATGATATGGGATATGAGATATCATGTAATATTTTGTTTTAAATGGATCCCAGTAGAGATAAGAATTTATATTTTATGACCACTAGGATTAAATAGACCAATTACATTTTTATAGAGCCTATTGGGTGGTTAGACTATATGCCATTATGAATTGGAATTTTTATATAGGTTAATTAAAATCCATTAGGGGAGAGATATTAGTTTCTATATAGAGGTTATACTCATTAGGAATATTATACCATATTAATTTAGTGATCAGTTACATTAATTCCTATAAAATAGACTCATATTGGGTTAATTTTTCATTGATAGTGGGAGACTCAGTTTCTTTAGGTGGTTGTTTGGACGTTTCCATTACCTTCCCTTTTTATTTTTTTGAAGTTCATCAATAAGGAAGTGGATGAGTACATAAAGGAGCTTCAAAATTTTATCATTACTCTAATTTGGAGTATACACTCCTTAATGTTTTTTAGTGTCGACTATATTTCAGAAAATATCCTCAACGTGTTCTTAAACATCAGCACTGTGATATTATATTTTTTGTGGGGTTGGTGCTAATGAAATCCATTAATATATGATATTATATAGGAATTATATCCTCATTATAATAGAAGATGGGTTTATCTACCTCTAGTAATCTGTTTAGGGGGAAGTTACAAAACCCCAAAAATTTTTACTTCATGATGGACTTCATCCACTTGAAGATCCTTTGAGTTATTACCCAATATCCTTAATGTTCCCCTAGAAGTGATTTGTAAAGGGTGATCCTAATGGAATCTATAATTATCTTCACTAAATGTGTCCCTAATGAGGAGGATATACCATGAAGTAAAGAAGAATATAAAGCACTACCATGTGGAATTTCCTCCAATCTAAAAAATACTAATTTTCATGGGGGAGGGGGAGGTGGGGATAGAAATACTCCTAGTCATATGTGTCAGGTGTGAATTGGTTCTACGACTATCACATTTTGAACTCGTTGAGGATTTTATGATCCCTTTGGTGGGGGTTATGGTAAAAATTCCCTTATCCATGTTGGATAGGGCTACTCAAATATCATCATTGTGTTGACTATTTAGGTTTCCTTCGATCCTTTCTATCCTTTAACATGTACATGACTTGGATCCAATGCATGTACTGAATTTCAACCACATTCAAATAAGGGTTTTTTTAGTTGAGGAATATTCATTCATAAAATAGGAGTCCCACTTAAATTTTATATAATCATAATGTAACATCTTTTCAATGGATTATACTATTCAAGAAAAATGTTTTTGGGACTCGTAGATAGTGAGGTTCTACTAGAAATACCATCTAGAATATAAAGATCAGAGTCCAATAACATGGCCTATGGAGATTATGGTGCACAATTTTTGTTTGTTTAGACTATATTGGATGTGGAGTGTGGTATAATCAAATTCCTCATATTCATCCCACTCTCAAATGTTCATTTTATGTGTCAAATCAATGATTAACAAGTATATTTTTTAAAATCACAAAGGAATTCTAGTTAGATATCTCCATGTTTCCTTACAAACATTAGGAACATAGTGGTAACGAGATTAGCCTTTTTAATATGGTTTTATATCTATCCTATTTCCTTTATTTGGTTGTAATACACCACATAATAAGTATATTTCACCTTGAGATAATATAGATTCAGATACAAATTCATGGATATATAATGTATGTATTCCTCTATAAATGTATTCATAATGTCATACATAATGGTTGAAATGTGATATCACTTTATTGGTATATTTTATTCATCTAGATCCTTTCCCAAAACCACATTGTTCTCCTCATCCTCCAAAAGGTATTTCTCTACATGATATTTCCAAAGCAGTCGCTTCCCAGCTTCCTTATCAATGGGAGTGAGGTTATTTAGAAAATAAATCATTGTATCTAAGAAAATGATGTTTGCGGTAGGTAAAGAAGATAAAAATAACAATATATTATATCATAAATGGGAATATAAGTCTCTAAAAAATGATGATTCACTTGGTGTAGCTGGCCTTGAACCCTCAAATGTCGTTCAATATGTGGTCATCTTCCTAGAATTTTTGATAAGTGGTGACATGTTTGTTGAGAAGTGATGACACTACGGTATGACCTTCATAGAAGATTCTCTAGGTATGGACTCTATGTTCATCATCATATTATTCTTTATAGGGAGGACTTATATTCTGGATTAATGTATGGATGTAGGGATGACCTATGCAAGATATACCCTATAGAGGACCTCCATGGGGGATGGTCTAGTTTCCATGGGAAGGACCTTTATGGTTACTAATTATGGTGGATTAGGAAGGGAAGGACCTTATTATTGATTGATCATCGAGCTAAAATTTGTAATTTCATAGATAAAACCATGATAATACTTCCAATGATCGATCTTTATGTTTTCACAAGGAATGAATCCATGGAAGACACTATGGGGAGGACCTTTAGATTTGTTGATTATATAACCATGGGGAGAAAAAATATAATTAAAACTATCTTCATCTTATCATGATGGGGATGTAGATTCTTAGGCCTCTATTGAGTGATATGGAAGGGACTCAAGAACATAAAAAATTATTTAGGTAGGTATTTGAGCCTTCTATTAGGTTGTGTATTTCCATTAGAGATATTTATATTTAGGTTTTCATTGTTGAGAATTTAGGGTCATGCATTATGGATGATGAACTTTATGGATGGGATCCCTCATAAGAAAATTTCATATTTTCAATGGAATATATCAATGATCTTGTTGATATTGGTTGAGAATATGATCTTGTACCCTATTTTCCATAAGAATATGTCAAAGATTTTAATCCGAATGGGAATGAGTATGAGCCTATATCTAGGTTTTCATTCAGAAATAATGAAATCCATCCTTGAAATAGATGGGAAGTTGAATATGGGTCTACTCTTAAGATATTGTCGGATTATACTGACATTTTAATATAATATTGGAAGGGAAATTTTCTTTCCATGATTTGGATTCAAGGATATTCCAACAATATCTAGTTGGAATGATAAAGTGAGCTCAATCCTATTCTTCTTTCCTCGCTGGGATATGTTAGAGATCCTTTATAAATGGGAGAGGTAATATGGGCCACCTCTTTAGTAGCTACCATAGTATATTGACTACCACCTCTGATAATGAGTGTTATAATATGTGTCTACCCATATTTTCTGATGAGATATGTCAATTATGGTTCTCAAATCTAGATTACATTATCTGTTAACTTCTTTAAAAATATTAGAAAGGATATATACCTTTCCTTTAATTTCCAAATAGATATGCTGATGAGATTCATTCATAGGAATGGGAATATAAGTTAACTCTTTAATGAGAGTTGGGATATGATCAAACTCTATTACTCCATTTACCATTGTAATATATCAATGAGATCCATAAATGGTTAAAAGAATATAGGATTTATACATTATTCTTGATGATGTATTTTGGTGAACATCATCAATGGAAATAGATACATAGTCCTAATCACAAACTATTACAGGAATATACTAGTAGGATTATCTGATTGAGGCTAAGAATAATTTGAATAAGAATATGGGAATTCCATTGAGCTATCACAATAGTATGATTGAAAACATATTTAGTTGGAACATAAATATGTGAGTGTGTGTGTGTGTGTTCCCTTCCATTAGTTTCCTTATTCCCTTATCTTAATATTCTCTAGGGTATCTTTGTTTGAGTGACCAAGGATGGGATATCCTGGGCGGCATCCATAATTAATTCATGAGGAGTAGGGGTCACATGGTGTTGGAAATATTAGCAGTCGAAATGATCCCCCCTATGTCAACCATAGACCATAGTGAGGACATTTTTTTCCTCCTCCATATCCCTTATATAATTTAGGTCAGTGTTGTATCACATTGAGGAAACTCTCCCAAAGTGGTAGGATGTAGTGATAGGCTTTATTGGATTCAATGCGGTCCTATATTGATTACGTGATTTGTAGGTCCTGATTTCTTGGCGGATCTCCCAAGATCCATCGATAGTCAGGATAAAACTGTTGATGTTGTAATTAGTATCCAAAGTGTTACCAACTTATTTTATGAGACATTAGGTATGAGAAAATTACATCCTATTCTTTAGGGGTGTATCCTTTAATGATGTTCTGATATACATCTGATGTTTTTATTATTCCATTTTTTGGTTTGAATTAATTTATTTAAAAGGTATTTGAACTCCATAAAACTCTATAAATGAAAAAAATAAACCTAATTATTGTAGTATCACATGTAATATTATGATTGGACAATAACTTTCATAGTTAAAAAATCACATTGTTTTACCATTTTCGTCTAATAGAAATAATGAACCACTTTCCGTTCAGGAAATTATTAGTCATCATAGTCCTACTTTCTAAAGGTAGGTGATCAAAAGGAGCTTAACAGTGACACTATGAAATACAAATTGATCAAGAGGATGTTATATTTATATCATATCACCAATTATTGGAATTATTTTCTATTTTAGAAATGTCATATAGATTCAAGATATGATAGTGCATTATTCCAAAAACCCAGTGTGAGACTAGTTATGAGCATAAGAGTTATTTAATCTAAATCAGGTGTCGTTATTAACCTCTATATGGTTTAATGGTTCTCTCTCAATGGAATTATCTGTATACAAATATTTTTATATATTATAGAATCTTCATTGATAACACCATCTGTATATATGTATATATATAAAATGTTCTCCATCATTCTCTTATTAATTGATTATATTGTGGTTTAGAGGTACAAATCTAGGGACTCTGTAATTTATCAATGTCTAAGTAGTCAATAAATGTAGTTGATTTATAATTGTACCCAAGATAGAGGATTCTTGTGTATTCTTATAATGTGAATCAGAACCCAT
Organism: Viscum album; assembly: GCA_963277665.1. Lineage (NCBI taxonomy): Eukaryota > Viridiplantae > Streptophyta > Magnoliopsida > Santalales > Viscaceae > Viscum > Viscum album. The sequence goes on from OY728125.1 coordinate 604,761,024, forward strand.
ATCATCCACTGTCACTTAATGGTACATTTCATACCTTATATGGTTATGTGATTTGGACTAATGCAGTTACTTTTAAGGCATGTGGTCATGACCAAGTGAAATTCCTTTTAAGGTTGTGCATCATGGAATAAATGATCACTAGGTGAATGATAGAACCTAATGGTTCATGTGAAACATACAAAGGAATGAACATTATTTATATCTTCTCCACGGGAATATGGCCCATTGAGGAAGATTCTTATAAGGAATATTCCATGATGAGTATTATTATCGCAAGGAATATTTTGTAACAACCCAGAATGAAAAAGGGTTAAATGAATAAATGATATGACTCATGTCAATAATATGAACCATTATATTCATTATTATACATGATTAGAATGAAACAGTTAAGTGTGCATGTCCTATATTAGTGATAAGGATGGGTGACCTTCTTGGAAGTTTCCCATGGTGTGTGTGGGTGAGTACAAAGAACACTAGAAAAAACATGTTTTTTCTTATGGGTACAGTCATTAGTCAGATGACTTGTTTGGGAAAATGGGTGGGCCCTAGGGAGGGGACCACATTTCTACAATAAAACTAGTGGTACCTATGAGGCTAGGACCTGACGAAAATGTTATGGTGGGGTGTCTATGATGTAATCAGGGCCCAGTTAAAACATTTGGTATCAGAGGAGGAAACATGTCTTAACTATGGTGCACTTACAAGGATGAGATATAGGGTCCACAATGAGGATATTGTTCTCTAAAGGGGGTGAATGTAAATCCCCATAATGATATAATGTTTTATTCATAAATTATTTAACTCATTTCAATAAGGTTCATCTTTATTTTCCGGAACCTACTTGATTAAAACACCACAGTTAAGCATGCATGGCCTAGAGTAGTGATTAGGATGGGTGAACTTCTTGGATGTTTCCCACGGTGTGTGTGAGTGAGTAAAAATCACATTAGAAAGAACATGTGTTGACCTATGTGGATAGTCATTAGACGGATGACCCATTTTGGCACATAGGTGGCAACTACGGTGAGAAACACATGCATGTGGGGCAATTGGTGGTACCTAGCGGGCCAGGACCCGATGACCACGTTAAGTTGGGGTGTACGTGCTATCAGTGGGGACCAATTTTTACATATTTTCACTAAGATTATCTCTATGGGGGATATAACCCTATGATGACATGGTATTCAAATGGAGTATGGACCAGTGAAGGGAGTATGAATTTAGATGTCATTTTTTGATCTTCAAAGTAGAATCACATGTATTTGATCAACAAGAATAGAATCTCACATAGTTCGAGTTGTATGGTTTAAATTCATATGAAAATATCATACTATTTAGTTTTACATGAGGTGAAAAGTATGTTTGTTTCATGAAAGAGATAATAACAAAATATTTATTGGCGATGAATCATTGGTGATTCACAGAAGTTGATTTCCCCTTCCTTTATATTAGTAATGAAATAAAAGAAGTATTGAATAGTTATTGTGGAATATGTCCTTTTATGTATGTTTTTATGGAAAGTATGAACATATGAGGGAAGTATGAATTTATATAATATATTTTTTTTGAATCTAAAAGTTTAATCACATGTATCTTAATCAACAAGAATGGAATCTTACTTATTTCGAGTCGCACGGTTTACGTTCATATGACAATATCGTGCTGTTTGGTTTTCATATTATGGTAAGGATGTTTATATCAGGAAAGATAAAATAACAAAATATTGAATAGGGATTACTCATTGGGGATTCACATAAGTATATATACACTTCTTGTATATTAGTAATGAAATAGGAGATGGATTGACCGGTTTGTAAGGAATATGGACTTTTAAGGAAGGTTTTATGGTGATTATGGACCTATGAGGATTAGTTAAAGATTATACCTATTGGGAGGAGGCTTATAAGTTGTAATTATTACTTAAAATTAGCTAGTTAAATTCCTATGAAGTATGAATTAATCACAGGTAATATAGAAATATGACGAAGATATTAATGATTACATAAGGGTAGCCAGATATGCATCGATTTCCCAACGATTTATGATTAAATGGGAATTATTGATTGAATGTGGTGGGGATATGTACCTGTGATAAATTGGTTGGGGATTACACATGGGATTCCCTTAGGTGAGATTCCCGCTTATTAGTAACTATGTGAAGAAGGATGACTAGATACATGGGGATAATATGGCCCCATATGTTGGGGTGAAAACCTAGTAGAAGACCCTTTCTTTATCTCTATAGATCATTGATGAATCTTGGTGATGAAATCATCAATGGGAACATGATTTGTACTTACACTAGAGGAGGAGTAATTTTTATACGTGGATCATTTAGTAGAGTAGGACATCCAACTCAAATCATTAACAAACATTATTAGAACCTATGACATGTGAGGCTTCATCGATTCCAGTATGATAGATACCGTAATTAAAAAGGCCATACAATTTAATAAAATCGTTGAGGTCCATATCATTTTTAGAGGACCACTAGGAAACACATTTTATCAAGGACATACAAGATGAAATTGGTAGATTTTAATTTTTTAAACCATCTGTGCATCTTAAGAGGCCATATAGGGGGCTTGGGAGAATAGAAATTGGTTAAGAGTTGATATGGGTGAATTAGTGTTCCTAAAGTGTTTTGGGAAATTCTATCATCTCATTAGAGAAACATAAGTAAACAAAGTTCTAGTGAGAGTTTCATTGGGTTTTAGCACTTTAGTAATGATACCTAAGTGAATTAGTAGCCAAGTGAATAGTTAAGATAGATGGGGATACCTAGTGTAAGATTATAGATATTTGGGAACCAAAGTTAAGGAATAGAGTGATGTATTTCCTTAGTGGGAGTCAAGGGTGAATAAATCGCCATAATAGTCAGCTAGGGTGAAATTTATCCAAAGTAAATAGGCTTAGGTGAAGTGTTTCTCGATCATGAGACTATGGTGAAGTGGTCACTCATGTAAGTATATAGTGAAATAGTTACCCATGTTAAGAGTATTTGGAAAGGGTTCAACCTAGTGTCAAGGAAACAATAATATAGAACCTTTGTTGTAGGATTGGGTGATGTGTCACCGTGGTGAAAAAACTAGGGTGAAGTTATAACCCTTGGAGAGGGTAGGGGAAGTGTATCAGTTATCAAAGATAGGGAGGAGTGGGACCTTTATTTAATGTTATGTGATGTTTTCCCCTAAAGTTGTGTCCTTGGGGAAACATGGAACATAACGCCTTAGTATGGCTTACTATGGACAGTCATTTACCATAGGTTTCTAGGATTAGGGTTGAAGTTGTATTCCATGATGATTTTAGTGTATTAATCATTTAGTTAACACTATTTCCCAAAAAATACATGATATTACGATTATATTTAGGATTAATAACACACATGAATCAAAAAATAGGGATCATATGCGAATAAAGATTTGAGTGTCCCTCTATATTCCCAATAGGGTTCTAAATGAGGACTAAAATAGGTCAATTTATAAGACATGGGTGACCTGGACACATGGCTTACCCAAGGGGTACTAGGTACATGACTTAAAAAGATAGAGTGGAGAACTAGATATAGGAACAAAAATATACAAGACACATATACTTGGTGAATCATCTGGGAAAATTTACTTAGTCTAGAAAACATGGAAACTAGAATTGGGAGAAGGAGTTGGGTGACTAGATTTTGGAACCTTGTATCTTTCACATCAAGTTTATTCTCTCTGTAAAAGGGATTACCAAAATTATCTATTTTCCTACCAATCCAATCATGGACTAATTTCTAAAAATAATTGACTCCATGTGTGTAAACATCATGGGATAACTCTAAGACTGCTCTCAATCCATCATCCTACCCAACCATGAAAATGTTCAGAATGTGACCACCCAAATTCTATGCTTTATGTGTTACTATATCTCATACTCATGTGTTTTAGATTTACCGAAGTCATGTATAAGAGGATCTACATGCATCCTACAAGGGCTGATGTAGGGAATAAGAATATGAATGTCCAATAGGCCTCCACACCACCCCATACATTACTATCATAAATAAAAGTGAATGTATCATCAATATAGACCTAAAGGAACAATAAAATAATATCCATCATGTTTTGTCAATAAAATACAACCTATCATAAGTGGTAACTCAATATTTTTAGTTACTTTCATTAATATTTTATAAATATTTTATTTAGTTTTTATGTTCTTTTGAATAAATAATTTTATTTATATGATTTTATTAATTTTTGAATAAAAATTAAATTCCATATATTTTATACATTTAAGTCATCAAAAAATGGTTATTATTGAAATTTTATTTTTGACTACATTTATTTAAGACACTAAAATTCTAATTAGTGTTTTTAATGAATAATATTGAAGAGTCATGGTTGTGGAATCAATATAAGATGTGATTTAATGAAAAAATTTGAGGAAGAAGTAGTAATTGTAATGATGACCTTCCTTAATGCTATCTCAATGGACAATGTCAACTAAAACATGAATAGTGTATTTGAAAGTTATAGAACGACCCCTCAACGATTTCTACTGCACGTCAAGTGCCACATAATTTCAGGGTTCCTTAATGTCATCTTAATATCTAAGGTATCCTTCAGGTTGCCCAATGAAATGCATAGTTCAAGAAAATTCTCAGGTTCCCTTAACTTAATCCTAAGAATCAATGTAATTTCAAACTCATACGGTGACATATTAATCTTGTACATAACCTATATCCTAGCCAACATATTCTCAAGCACCACTATAAACTCAGCCCCATCAGATGTATTTTCAGATGTATTCTTAGGGCTTCACTATAGACTAAATACTAATTAATTCATGTGATGGAAAATCAAATGTAAATATAATTATATATATAAATAAGTGCATATAACTACAAATATATGTACATATATATTCATAATTTATAAATAAAAACATATAAAAATTGAACTACATATAATTTATATAATCATTGTTATGTATAAATTTATAAATATATCAAAATATATATAATTATCTATAACATATATTTAAATAAAATATATATATATATATATAAATGTATATAAACACATAGAACCACAGATAGTCGCTTTAACTATGAGAAAAAAGGATCTAATAGTGCTAAAAAAGAGTTGTTGTCCTAAACATAGCTAAAAGGTGCGCCTTTATCTATACTGCATTAGAACTGATAAAGGGGGTTCTTTATCAGTTCTAGAAATATTATTAATGAAGGCCCTACTGTTGTAGAGTACTATTGAAATTATAGAATAATATAGAAAGTACACCCATATGATAACACACTTGTATGTAAATTAACAAATTTAATAGAAATTAAATTTACATCAAAAATAAAAAAACATTTTATCAGATAAATTTATAACAATGTTTTATATAATTACATCTTTAATTATAATATAAAAACATTTAGAAACATCAGTGTTTCATTTACTATAGTATCCATGACCCCCTCTAAAAAACCTAATCATGGTATTAGATGTCGAACCACCCAAACCTGAGAAAAAGAATCTAGTTATATAATAAAATAATTCTTTTGTTAGTAACACTCTAAATAAATAAATTAAAAATAAATATAAAACAATACAATAATAAAATTTTTATTTTAAATAAAAGGAGACACATGAAAAGATACTAGTCACACAATGTGTCTGACTGAGGTGGGGATGATTACTAAATGTTACAAATAACATATGGATTATTATCCTAAATTATTGAAATAATTTGAATCTATTTTCTCAGTTTTTATAATGTCACTTGAAGTTTTTATTAAAATGTTATTTTAAAATGAAAACATGTATTTTGAGTCATACTAATAATATCATGTGTCAGTTTGATATGAGATTTATTCCTACACATGTGTCGAATTACAGTATAGTTTATTCCTACACGTTATTTGTTTTATTGGTTTTTACTATGTCACATGTCATTTTTTCGAATATAAATTTTAAAAAAAAAGACTCACTTATAGTCATATAATTCACACTATGTATTATATGGAGGTGTAGATAATTATAAAACATCAAAAATTTCTTATGGATCATTTTCCTGAAGTATCAAAATAGTGTGAAGGCGTTTTCTTAGTTTTGAGTATGTTAGTTTTAATTCTTACTAAAATTAAAGTCATTTTTAAATTAAAAAACACACTTTGAGTTATACTGGTAACACCGTGCATCCGATTGAGGTGTGGATTATTCCTACGCATCATAAATGACATATGGACAAATTTCCTAATTTACCAAAATAATCCCAATGTTTTTTCTCAGTTTTTGAGTATGATGCTTATATTTTTTTAAAATTGCATTTTAAACTAAAAACAAACACTTTAAGTCATACTTGTCACATCTTTTTTTAGTTTGACATGGACTAATTCCTATATGTCAAAAATGACTTATGAATAATTTTCATAAAGTATCAAGATAATCGGAGAATTGTTTCTTGTTTTTTAGTGAGAGGAATATTTTTGTACTAAAATGTAAATTTTAAACTGATAATATATAATTTTTGTTATACCAAAACACCATGTATCATATTTAGGTGAATCTAATTTTCAAAAATAAAAAAAGACTTATGGATTATTTCCCATGTATAAAAATAATCTAATTATGTTTTCTTGGTTTTGAGTATGGCATTTTTCTTTTTTACCAAAATTAATTTCACTTTAAAAAAATACACATATGGAGTCATATCGGGAATATTGTGTATCAGATTGGGATAATTCCAACACATAAAAATTACTTATGGATAATTTTAATAAAGAATAAAAAAATATGAATGAGTTTTATCAGTCTTAAGTATGTCACATTCCCTTTTTTACTAAAATTAATGTCAAATTTAAATAAAAAGACACACTTGGAGTCATACTGATAACATCATGTGTCAGACTGAGGTGTGGTTTATTCTTACATGCCAAAAATTACATATAGATCATTTTTCTAAAGTATCAAAACAATATGAATGTGTTTACATTGTTTTGAGTATGTCACTTGTGTTTTTTACTAAACTATCAATTTAAACTAAAACACATACTTTGATTCATATCGTTCACATCGTGTGTGTGTGTGTTTGATTTTAGACTAATTCATACATTTCATAAAATGACCTAGGAATCATTTTTCCAATCTTTTAAGACAATCGGAGTAAATTTTATTGGTTTCATTGAGGAAATAACTTTTGGAACTCAAATGTCAATTTTAAATGGATTACAGACACTTTGAGTTATACTAAAAACATCATGTGTCAGATTGAGTTTTGGTTGATTACAACATGTCACAAAAAACATATATATCATTTTACTAAATTATCAAAAAAAAATTGTATGTGTTTTTCCATTTTTTATTTTGTTGCTGGTATTTTTACTATAATAAATTTTAATTTTAAATAAAAGACATGCCTTGAGTCATAATGGGCACACCATGTATCTAATTTTCTTGAGGATGATTCCTATACATAAAAAATGACTTATGGATCATTTTTCTAATGTATAAAAATAATCCAAATTCATTTCATTGGTCTTCAGTATGTCAGTTGTGATTTTTACTGAAATTAATTTCAATTTTAAATAAAATGAAATATTAAGGGTCATACCAATCAAACCATGAATCACATTGAGGTGAGTATGATTTATATACATCACAAATGAAAAATGGATTGTTTTCCAAAATTATCAAAACTATCATAATGAATTTGCTAGGTTTTGAGCATGCCATTTGTGTTTTTTACTAATATTAATGTCAGTTTTAAATAAAAATACATAGTTGGAGTGATACTAGTTACACCATGTATAATAAAAAAATTATTATGTTAGTAATAATATAAATAACAATATTAAACATAAATATGAAACAATACAATAATAAAATATATATTTTAAAATAAAATCATACAATTTGATTCATACCAGGTACACCTTGTTGAGTGTATGATCATAGTACAAGAGTGAATAATCCATGTTGATGAAGTCAGTTATTTATAATATTTAGGAAAATTAACAAAATAATTATCATATAAAAATTATGGGGAAATTAAATAATAAATGTGTGCAAAATGATTAAAAATCAACATTATATGTAGTAGGAAATAAAATATTCATGATATATGTGTACAATATACACCAGGAATGATGCCCAGTAATTTATAAAAATATATTTCATAGTGTGAATAATATGAATTTCAATAGTCTTGGTAGTTATTGTGAAATATAAATACACAAGGAATTAATAACTATTTTAAATAAAATAGTTATTATCATTGAAAGTACCTCTTCAGGGATGCTAGTTTGATTATGTTTTATTATATATCTCATACATATTCAAACATAATAACCAAAATTATTCCAATGGTTTTTTTTGAAACTATATAATCATTGAAGAAAATAAGTAATTTATTTGGATATGTGTTTTAATTGTGAAATCTTATTATATATACCGTCATACATATCCATTGGTAGATGTCGATAGGCTCTATGTACCCATGTACTATCCTCATACCATGATTTGGATGATATTTAATCACCACCAAATCATATAATATTTGTTATTATGACATAATATAAAATAAATAACTTTAATTTTAGCTCTAAAATTTTGTATGTAGTGTATTAAAATTTAAAAAACATCATCAAGTGTGGTCGGTCTATTAAATATCCATTTAGTGAATTGAAAAATTAAATCTTTGGAGTATCCAAATTGACTCTAATAAGTACCTAATTTTTCCTAAAAACATAAAAGTGTAATAAATCAATAGAGTTAAAATATATTTTATATGATTAAATTCTAGAGTTTTAACCCTGCATTATTAGTAATAAGAAGTGTCTTTTAGCTGCAGGTTTTTTTTCAAATTGTACAACCATTTTTCCATTATTGCATCAATTTGATCTGAATCCTGTGAGGCTAGTTTTATAGAAGTTATGTGAGGAATAATGAGTCCATATTTATTTTTATAGGGTTTTCCATAAAACACTATTGATAAAGATACCTTGAAAATATATGAATTGTATTTAGTCATTATTAACCTAGAAGATCAGCTATTGATAAAAAATTGTGAAAACACCCCACATATATACATTTATAACTTAGACACATAGACATTAATACATGAGGATTTCATGTAAATTATCAAGATAAATATAGTCGATAACGTTCTCTCCATAAAATTTTTCTTAAAAATAAACTATGACATTACTACCACTTTATAACCTTGTATCTGAAATAACCTTTAATGTTAGAAAATATAGATATTGAACATGATGAGTAACAGTCCTTTGTGATTATATTTTTGATTGGTTAGTTGATACTTTATATCATTTTGATTTGACAATTTGTTTCACCCCCTTCACATTATCCATCTGTAATAACATTCACCAGTTTTTAAAATTTCACATTAATTGTTAAAGGATTAGAATGATAAATAAATAAGAAATTAATACCTCCTATTAAACAAGTTTTTTATAATATCTAAAGACCATGCTATGAATATTCCAATTTCTTTCTCGACCATATAAACATTTGTGTCATCTAGGGGAATTGGTAGTTTAACACTCGACTCATGCTTTATGATAATCCCAACTCTCACATGACCTATTGGAAGTTGTCTATTGTGTAGAGTATCTTCATGAATATTGAACATTGTAACCCTAAAAAAACTATGATGGCTGGGTCTTCATAGATAAAAAATTACAATCACTTTCACCGTATATAATATCGGTATAAGAAAGGTATCAGTGTATTTTCAATTTACATTTCATGAAATAATTTTGAGAATATTTATTACCTCATATAAGACAGCTCTTTTAGGTGAATGGATCACTTAAAAACTATTGGGGGTGGGGGGATATTCACATAGTGCATGTTCTCATGTTTCTTCACCTCTTTGCTTCATATACCATATTATTTTCTAGAAAACATGGTCTTCTAATGAATGTTTTATTCATGATCATCTAATCATTCTTATATATCCTCAATTTTTTATCTTTATCCCTCTCTTAATTTATTTTCTCAAAATAAGTTCGGGGTGTTAACCCAAAACCTGCACCTCTGACACATCCATACTCTTCTGGCCTCTTCAAGGCCACTAATAGTATTTTTTTCAGCCAATACTGCTGATAATGATTCCTATTTCTAAGTCAAATAAAACAATATAGTAAAATATTTTATCATAGTTATGAAATACCAATTTTAAAAAATATATTATTTCATACTTCCACATACATCCCACACTTTTTGCGTGTTTTCAAATTCTATAATCCCATATTTATTTACATGTGCATCATTCCATATCACATGACATGGGATGGATATGTATTTTGATTTAGATTCACGAATATTTATATAAAAGTTGGAACAATATTATTTTGTTATTTTATGTGACATAAAACTGTTATGATAGATTTAAAATATTCTTTAATTTTTGTTCAAGTAAATCGAACCCCTATATGTTCATTACAATGGGGATATGTTGTTTTTTCTGCCTGTATCTTATTTTTAGAACTCAATTGATATTTCATAAATTAAATATTATAAATAAAAGTGATTAATATGAATATTATTAAAAAAAATGTATTTCCATCCACAATGTAGCTGAATGGATTTTCTCATCAATATAGCTTGTAAATTCATCCCACACTTCTTTTCATATCAGGTGTTTATACATCTATAGTGGGTCTGGGATTATTTTCCTTTCAGTATATTTGAAATTAAACTTAATTAAAATTTTGGGAAAGCCTCTTTGATCCTTTTTAGCATTCAATAATACAAATTTCTGTCGGGATTCATCTATTATAATACACACTACAATGGATAAGGATGTGTAATTCAATGTTTCATTACTATTTTTTAGTAAAATAATGAAATGATATCATAATTTTTCCTAATATATTCCCAAGTCAATTTCTTTAGTGGGGGAAAAACATTGTTCCATAAATAAATTTCAATCATCATGCTTTTTCGAGTGGTGAGCGTAATGAAACTACTAAACATGTCCTTATTGGGGTTAACATCATGACCACCTACATTCCATCCAGTCTCAAATTTGATTCCTTTGCTTATCACAATAATATTTATTTATAAAAATGTCATGCTATAATGGTTCTTCTTTTTTGGAACACTTATTCATCACCATATACCATTTCCTCAAGTTCAACATTCTCAATATGTAGTTCCTATAGATTGATAGCATAATCATGTGGAGAAGGTTATTGTTCCTCTGAATTGGGATCACTATTAGGTTGAAAAACATGGTTTTCCTTAGGATTGGGAGAATCAACACATTCAAAATTCATTAGGTGTAGAAGTTTTTGAACATTTAATTTATATTACCTAAATACTGTAGTGAACTTATAATAATATTTGGTAACACACTGTATATTGAAAAAATAAAACCTACTTATTGAACCCTTTTTTATAAAATTTTAATGGGATTTAACCCATTTATTGAGTTTCCAAATCCCGTCATTGTGATATCCTTTGATATATAAGACCTCATCTATATTGGGACCACTACAAAATTATTATGATGTCTCAGTTAAATGGAAATCTTCAATTGAATTTTCATCTAACCCTTGAGTGGTTTAAGTCGATAATAGAACAATTGACCATCTTTGAGTTTTGGGATATAGAAACTAAAATAATTATACTTCCTATGATTCCTATAAATGGGTTTTTCTTTTTTACCCTTTCTTTTTTAAATCTACTTTCATGAATCCTAATTCATCTATTTTAACATCACTCTTATTATCAACCAGCTTGCATTGAAATACTAACATTTTTTATGTTCTTTAATCCAACTTCCATACTTATTTTATGATTCCAAAGTATGAAATATTCACATAAATTGGATCTATGTCATTGGTACCATATACATGCATTGATTCAGCTATAGGTGTAAAACTACTATTTTCTATAGTAAAATATTGATCATTTTCATTTTTAAAGAGCATATAACCATTAATTATATAACCATTATAGGATAATACATGCACACATGGTCCTTTAGCTATCAATAAAATTCATTACCAAATTTATTCCTGATTATCATTTGAATTTATAAAAATATGGTATCAAAACCATCCTATAAGCCGTTAATTATGTGTATTTGATATCCATATTTTAATTCTAGAAGTACTTAAATGAAAAATAATTTATTCATGGGATTTAGCATATGGGTGAACCTCTAAATTGTAATGAAAAACATATAATAGGGCCTACTCCCAATTTGTAACAGTGACTGTGACAATATCAATTCCAGAAATTCCTTCTCCCACAAGCCTCCCAGTGTGATGAGATTTTGGTAGTGCAATTCCTTCCACATAGGATAGGTATCCATTATAGAATTAAATGTATTCCACAAAAATATATCACTCCACAATACATCCTTCTTTCCAATTTTTATTTTTGATATACCATTTCAAAATATTCATATACCGTTTAATGGGGGTACATCTATTTATAATGTACGTAACCACATTTTTGATTCACTATTACCATGTAAACTATCCAGTGAATCATTATATCAAAGAATTTTGATGGGAAGAACATTTCTAATTGACATAATATGATAGAAATTTTCTTTTCAATAATTGAAATTTTTTTCAGGTCTATACTTTTCGGCATATAGCTTAGATAAATAAAAAGATCTTGGTTAATGTTTGATGGAAATTCTTGTAAAAATGAAATGTATTGCTATAGGAATTAGATCTTACATAAAAGAAAAAAAGTCATGTGATTTTATTCCCATTAAAATTAAATTAGTCATTGAAATGATAATATTTATATTCAATGAATACCCCTATGGAACAATTACACCAATCAAGAAAATAAAAAACTGATATCTCTTCTTCCTGAAATGTTTTTAAGAATCTGGATGAAGAAAAGTATATTTTTCACCTCACCAGTACCAACACATCCTATATTCTCATTTAAATAATGTCCAACATAACCTTAACTCCATAATTTTTTAGGTTTATTTAGTAATATTCCAATGACACTATTAGAAATAGTATTTTTCAATATGTATAACATCAAAAAAATGTCTGATGTACAAACAATTTCAGTATGGTAATTCAATAAAAACTTATCTCATTTTGAAACTAGTTTTCAAAAGATTTTTTGAAAAAGGATTACCAAAATCAGTGTCTATATATTTTATTTTTTCAATAATTTGATCACCTATTAGTGTATATGGTGTTGTACATTCTTCTAAACTCTCATAGAATTATTTCTTCCATGATCGTTACATATGTCACTAGGGTAGAAATATATGATATCCTAGAAACATAATCATTGATAAATTATTCAACATAATTTACTCTATAACTTTTGAACAAGTTGTACAACTTTGAGTTCATTTAATTCAATATCCTAACTAATTTCTATAAGCTTTAAATTCAATTACCTTCTAATTTAATATGGCTCTCAATGTAAAATATTAATTTTTGTAAGCATCATACAATGTAACACCTGAATCCCACAATTATTTCAAATCATCGATCAATGGATCCAAATAATTATAAATATCATTACCTGTTATCTTTGGTCTTGATAAAATCAAATATAACATATTTTATTTACAATTAATACATAAAAAATGGTGGAAACATACAATTTACCAACATAACTGGTCATATACAGTGAGTGCTTCATTGAAAACTAAAAGGATTCACTCCATCTATAGATAATTAAAGACGAAGGATAATTATCACATTTACAAATTGAGAATACTCATTATCAATTTTATTCATATGATGATATTATTCCATGTGATAATTTTTCCCATCTTTATTTCTTTTATCTACATGCCATGTCATTTTCTTTACAGACTCCTCACTTACATATATGTGCATAAACCTTGGAATGATTGGAAAGTACCAAAAAAATTTCATTGGACCCAATTTAACTTTCTTTTATTAGGAATCACCATACGTTGGGAATTCATTATTTGATTTATTGTCCTTTTTAAATAATATACATTCATTTGGGCACATATTTATTCTTTTAGAGATCATACCTATTGAATGTATAATTTTTTTTAGAATTGTATGTTATTTTAAGAACATTATCTTCTAAGAGAATATTATTCAAGAGATAAAGTAGTTTAGTGAAACCATCATCACTCCATATGTTTCGCACTTTTAAATTATATAGATTCTATAGGGCTGAAAATAATGTATATTTAGTGAAACCAGCATACAATGGTGCCTTTTACAACTCTTTAACTTCTCAAAAAAATAGAAAATCATGATGTTCACCTTAAACATTCATTTTCATTTCCTCATTTTGATCTTAATAATCCTTCACATATTTAATCACATCATCAATACAGTATTCTTTATTATCCACACATATAATCATATCAGGTGATCCTTAAAACAAAACATTACCCAATCGTTAGTTATATTCACTTGTCCCCTTGTATAGTCCATCATTTATAACATTATCATAAACACAAAAAAATTATTTGAGATGGTCATATGCATGTTTTTTTGAAAACATGATGAATGCTTTCACCCCATATTCATAAACCTTTGTCATAAGATTATAATCCATCTATTTTTTCTTAACATGAATCCAATTTTATTCGTTAATATTATTACATAACCTAATAAATAAATACAAACAAGAATACTTTTAGATTTTGGGACCCCAAAATTTGAATGTTTCAAATAATTTACAACATACATCGAAGGAAATGGGAGATTGAATTTAAAAAATGAGTTAGTCTACTGTAGGAAGGTGTTATCCTATAAATTCATCCACAATGATCATCGGTACCTGGTATGGGATGATTATTACTTAGGGTAGTTCAAGCAACATAGGTTCATACCCAAAAGAGATTGGGTATGATTCTCAGAAAACAAAATGTATTAATAACTATTCAGTAGATAAAGATATTTAGGATGATAGTTTTCTCATTAAATATAAATTTTCCAAGGATGGAGAGTTGGTAAAGCATTAGAAAACATTTCTTAGATTTTTGTATAGATATGAAAAAAGTAGCAACATCATTCTAATCTCTACAAAGGGATCCTTGATTGGTGTGACCATGAAATGGATCAACTGGATGGTCGTACACACACTCATGATGAGACATCCATTGTAATTTAAATATTCAAGGAAGTCCTTCAATTACTACCTAAAAAGGACAATTCTTTTTTGGATATTGAATGAGTTTCAGTAACACATAGCTTCATATGAGGCCAAGGTTGTGGCAGTGGGTCATGATGGATATCATATGGGTTGGATGGATTTAGTGACATACCCTTTACAAGGAGTTATTATAAATCTATATTATGTAATAAGTGATATTTTGTGTATCTAGGAGGTCTCTGAAAGTTAATATGATCAAATAAATTTAGATACCACCCTTTGTCCTTAAACATGTCTATATTAATAAATATAGAAACTACTCTTCCTCTTATATTTATAAATATAGGCACCAATAAACTTTTTTAAACATATTTTAATGCGTGTTGGAGAAGGAAAATAAAATTTGTAGTTGATAAGATCAATTCATTAATCAATAATAGAGGTTAATTTCGAAAGTGTAATTATAAATGAAAATCTGTATCACTTATTTGTTGTCTCTTATTAGTGATAAATTACACTACCCTAGAATATTAAAATTTCCTTTGGTTTTATTGGATTATATGGTTTTCTTTTATGATACCATGGTAGTACATTGTATCTATTTTCTAGTTTCATAATTTATATAAAAACAATTGAATTTATAATTTTATGGATTTATTTTGATAAGATGACTGTGAACAAAGAAAAAATATAGTTCAAGTGTGTGACTTAAGAATTTCATTTAACTTACATCTTAATGTAGGAATAAAATTATGGAATAGATATGTTCAAAATGTAATCCAAAAATGGGGTGGGTCACTTAAGGAGAAAATGTTTTTGACCTTCAATAAAAAATATTGAATGAAATATGATGTTCTAAACATTCCTAAAGGAAACTTTTTTTGAATTTTCACAGAATAATTTTCAGATACAATATACCCCATGATATAATTTCATTTGTTTATATAATTGTGGGGCTATGAGGAAGTATACAAAAATAGAGATAATAATATTATTTCCATTATTGATAAATTTAATTGAATTAAATATATTTTCTTTATGAGACATAAATCGTAATATCTGAATATGATGAAATGTTTTAGAAGAAAAGTAGAGAAGGGTTATTATTTACCCTTATAGATGATATGGACAAATAGTGGTATGGAATTTATAAGTGGAACAATTAATGGTTTTTTCGACAATCATGCTATTCATCATGAATATATTATTTCATATAACACATAATAAATTGATGATTTTGAACAAAAGAATAAAAATTTAGTTGAGTGGGCACAAAAATTACTGATAGAGCATACTACATTATAAAAAAACATACGAATCTATTCCATCCAATATCAAATTACAAATAACCATTTAAAAGACAGTGTGAAATTTTAAAGACCCTTTATTTAGATAATCATTGACATGAAAAATATCATCATCATTTAGAAACATCATATAAATCAAATTTATTATCATTAAAACCAGTAATTTACCCTTACAATCGCATTTAGATTATAAAAAACATATGAATTATTTTATAATAAATCCTTGGGACACTTTTCATTAATTTTTAAAAATGATTTTAAACTTTAAAAACATTTTACCCTTTTTAAAAAATCACATGCTAGAAAAATGTTTTCCAATTAAAAATGAGTTTTTTGGAAAATCAAACATCAAATTCATTTTAAAACTTCCTTATAAAACTCAATCATTGTTTTCAAAACCAATCCCATTACATTTAAAACCATGGTTTCAAACTGTTAATCGCATCCAACTCCTTTTTATAATCTTTGCTCACCTATTATATAGTATAATATGTATAAAAATTTACATATAAATATATATATATAAATGGATGTAAATATATATTATTTGAAAACCATGTTCATAATAGAAAATACTACAATTGAATATAACAATTATTTCAAAAATAAAACAATTATTGTTTTTTTGTGAAATATTTTCAACAATGAAAACTAATATAATGAAGAAAATTAATAATGGTTATAATTAAAATGAAAAATAAAATGATCATCAATATTGAATCATAAAAAGAAGTTGTAATGTCACCATGAAAAATGATTGTAAATTATTCTAAACTGGAAACTATAATATTAAAAATGAATCTAGTAAAAATTGAATTATAAGTTAAAATATAATCAATGACCATTCTTATTTTAATATAATAATTTGAAATAAATTTGGATATGTGTTATTCAATAAAATAATTTTATTTAAAATATGTCGAGTAGTAAAAACAAAAAGCTTGAGGGAGTTCAATTCAACCACATAGAGGGCTGGATGATGAAGATGCTTGAACCATCAAAAAAACACCCATCAAATTTGAAATACATAGCCATAAAAAGAAGAAAATAATCTTCTATTATCAATATTTATATTTTTCTCCTGTGATGGGTGAATGTATAGAACATAAGGATAGTAAAAAATAAGCACAATACAGATAGAGGACCCTATGTAATTTTTCTTCCCCCTTAAGAGGTATTTAATCGATCTATCATAGTTGAATTTAATAGAGGTATTCTCACATAGAAAAACACCAAAGAAAAATAATTGTAAGATAATAATTGAACATTCTACGTTTTTTTCGAAAAAGAAAATTCATTTACTAATAATACACATCGACACACTATACAGGTATATATTTGATAAGAAAATAAACATGAAAGACGCATTTCTTTCAATTAAACATGCAAAAATATAAATAAATGAAATAATAATTAATCAATTTTAAAATAAATTTAAAAGAACCATTAAATAATATTAAAAGTTTTGTATTAATGAAATACAATACAAAAATAGTTTTGTAATTAAATTTAAAAATTAAAACATTATTGTTTATTTTTACCAGTAAAATATTTTATTTAAATTATTATTAAAAAATTATTGTTACACTATGGGTAGTGGATTCATCCATTTTCTACTGAGTCATATAGTATTTTATCTTATATATGAAGTGATTACCTCCTTCATCTCCATGATTTGGATCAATCTTTAAGGATGACCTCTTCCATTCTAGAAACCCAAAAATCATCAATCCTATTACTAATTCTATTGGTTTCTAACTTTTCCCCAACTGAATAACTAACAGAATTTCTCACCCCATTTTTCCTTGAATTTGCGTTTATATTAACCCCTAGAAGCTAACACTAGATGTTTCTTGGATCAAAATCAATACTTATAAAAGATTTAAATCATCATTTGATTTTAAATTATAGTAAGATTACTAATATTCCTTATTTATTTAAGACATTTTATATTTATAATATAGGTAAATTTATTTTTTGTGCATGAAAATCACACTGGAAGTGTAGTTTGGAATCCTTAATAGGTTAGGTGAGGATAATTAGAGTAATATTTCAAAAAAAAAATGATTCTCAGATAATTATAAACATCCAAGAACATAATAATCAGATGAGGAGACAAAGGGTCACTTTTACAGCACCATCTAGAGGGTTACACATAACCTCTGACTTCACCATTAATAATGAAGTCGGTGAATCTGGTTCGAACAACCTGGACCTTACGCAATCATGAATTTAAAGAGAAATATTAATAAAGAAATGTGATTCAAGAAGAATTAGAAGATATTAAACCAAATTGTGGTGACAAAAATAGAAACAAGAATCATAAACAAATTTAAGAGAGTAAATGGAAAATAGTATTTCAATGGATTGGACCTCATCAGTGCTACATGCATTGATGTTAGAGATGGTAAAGACATATATGGAATAAGAGATTCAATATGAGAATAAATAATCACATACATTATGTCTTGAGAGGATTGATTCGTTGATGAAGAGAGGTGAGGGTTCAGTTCCATGAGGGTTCAGTTCCACGAGAGTTTGTTACCATGAGATCTTGAAGGCGTGAGGGAGGAGGACTCGGTTAAGGTTCTATTTAAAACATTGGGTAAGGATTTTATAAGTTCTTTCAAAAATAATTCATAATGTGTAGTTTAATCAATACTAAAATATAAATCATTGATAAATTTACTATTTATCATCACTTAAAATGCAGTGCTAATTTGTTTTATCGGTGCTAAAATTATGGAACTAATAAAGAGTGGTTTTGTCAGCACTTTTTTGCCACTAATAAAGATCTAATTTTAATAATATATTTGTTTATTTATAATTAAAATTATAAATAATTATATTTAATAGTATTTATATATATTTATAAATAATTTTATATTTTTTAAAATATATTTATATAACTATATTACGAACAATGCGAGGCATGGATTAAAAGCCATGGCCCCAACAAAATTATTTAAAAGGGAAAAGGCATACAAATGATAGGATGGAGTTGTAAGATAAAAAGTGGTACACATGGAACCATATCAATAAAAATATTTATTATTTAAATGTTTTAATTGTAAATTTATAATTATATATATATATTTATAATTATATTTATAAATAAATATATTTATAAGAATTTATATATAATTATAAATATATTCATTATTAAAATATATTTATTTTAATTATATAACTAATTATTTATTTATTTATTTTATTTATTTCTAATTATAATTAAAAATAAATATACTTAAAAAATATTTCTATATAATTATAAATATATTTGTATAATTATATATATATATATATATTAGGTGATTTCTGAGTATAATTATATTCAAAAACATACACCACACACATAGTCTGGAGAGGCAGACCATAGCCCACCACCCCAAGGGGACAACCTACCCATCAAACCTTATTTATTTTATTACACAATCTGTAGGCCTAGTAGGAACAAATCCCATTAAAACCAAACCCAATACCCTTGATTAGGCATGTCCGAGGTCATTCTTTTTATTTTCCCAGTACTCCATGCATCACCCTATGCCCGTCGGTTGAGGTCGTTGAGGCTCACCTTTCCAGAATCACACTCACCCCACACAGAGCTACGTCATCTTAATGCTACACCAGGCCCGCTCGAGGCACGCATGCCATTTTCCCGAATCATCATGTAGGGGAGCACCGACACCCCACCTATCATCGCTCCCATAGTAAGTCGCTGCAAGTGCGGCCATCACTGATTAACCAAAAACAGTGGGCTTGATGTCTCCCTTCACTAAACGACACAGTCATTGCACCCATAGAAAGTCGCCACCAATGCCCCTTCACCCCTAAACAAAGAGTGGGCATGCCGACGCTATAGCAGCCCACCCCACGCCCACCCACTTGAAAATCTACTCCCAAAAATCTCTAAATTTGGAGTAGTCCTGGTTTGATCCCGGACATGATGTAAGATTATGAGGTGTTTTAACCACTTTAATACCACCCCCAACTCTAATACATAATTATATATACCAGAAGGTGTCTGGACCTGGTGAACTAAACCGAAAAATTTATTAATGAAAATAAACCATCAAAAACAAAAAAAAATAGGAGACCCACAAAAACAGGAGTGGCAAAAAAAACACCACAAAAAAATGCATCACATAAAGCACCAAAAAAACATTAGTGGAAAAACAACACCACAAAAAGCAAAAACTAGATGGCCAACACCTCATGGTCTGTAGACCCAACTTATTTGATTGGCCTGAAAACTCACATCAAATAGGACCAAATGCACAAAATCACCCACACCAACACTAGCCAACAACTGCCAATCTTGAAGACCATGTACACCTGACTGTAATGATGAGGTTGAGCGAAAAACACCACTCGATGCCATTATACAACAAAACGATCATCTAGAAATGTTGTTTTACAATTCACTTTCACTACTCGTATGATTGCTATCATCCATGATGTCTGTCGTCAGAGGTGTCAGTCGGCACATCATTAATGGGGGACACCATCGACATCACATAATACCAACAAATCATGGTACATGAGAGAGCCACACCCCAAGACATCGCATGCCACCGCAAGTCATCCCAAAACCATGAAACCATCATCATGTTATGACAAATGATTGGCCCTAAAATAGGACCAAGGACCCCAACCCAAAAAAAACAATCACCTAATAAAAACAGGTCCAAAGATCCCCAACCGACAAAACCACTGTCTACCCAGGCTGTAACCAATGCAACATCTAGGGTCTTTGCCTTTGCTTCCCAAGGCCATCCTTCTGTCCTAATATCAACAGCATGACCGCATATGAGGTGATGAATAACTTGCCTATAACAATCACTGCCTCCACCACCATTGCAGTCGTGCAATGGCCTTGTGTCGCCTAACTCTACTCGGGTCCCACCATCACCACTCAGCAAGGCACCTTGAAGAGCCGATGATCCCCATATCCGAAATTTTTGGATGTAGTAGTCCGCCCACATGCAACAAGCATTTTAATAAAAAATTTATATATATAAATATTTATAATTGTATAATTAAATATTTAAATTAATAAATTATTAAAAATATAATTTAAATAGATTAATTTTTCAAATTAAAAATATATTTTACATTTTAAAACATAATAAATAAAAAAGAATAAATATTATTCATATAAATTACAAACATAATGAAAATATTACATGTATAGTAAATTAATATATGTATAAATAAAAATTCCGAAATTTTTAAATGTATTTTTAACATTATTAATGAATATATAACAATAAATTAATAAATTAAATTAAATATATTACAAAATATTAAAAGTGGATTCATAAAATTTAGGTGAATTACAAACATATGTATGTACACATACACATCTACACACACATGTACACACACACATGTATAAACACACATACACATACATGCATGCAGTTATACATGTATATATATTTTAAATTATTTAATGTCAATGTAAATATATATCTCAATAAATATATTAATTTATATATTATATAATCTTTAAATAAAATAATAAAATAATATATATTTTTTAATTATATAAACATTTTTCATTTAATGTATATAAATAAACTATTAAGAAATTTGACTAATAGAAATTTGAAAATTTTTTATATATAAAATTTTGAAAATAAGATTCATATGATTTAAAAATTATATAAATCATATTGATATATAAATTTAATATATATAAATATATACTTATTAAAGTATAAATCTACTTTATAAATATTGAAATATATAAATATAGAAATATATAAAAATAATTATACATAAATAAATATATATATATATATATATATTTATTCATATATAATTATATATAATTATAATCATAATAAATATTTATTATTTAGATATATTTATTATAATTTTATAATTATTTAAATATATATAAATATATGTATTTATTTATTTATTTATTTATAATTATAATTATAAATAAATATATTTGTACATATTCGTATAAAAATATAAATATATTTATATAAATATTCATATTTATATAAATTTATGTATTTATATAGTTATATAAAATTATTTACTTATATTTATTTATATAAATAGATATATTTATTTATATAAATAGATATATTTATATAATTATATATATATATATATATTCATTTATAAATACATATAATTATAAATATAATAAAAATTTATATTAATTAAATATATTTATTTACAATATTATTAATACATTTTTTTAAACATTATATATATATATACGACTTGTTAAGAAAATAGGTCTTAATATATCATATTTATATTAATTATATTCATATATTTTTTAATTAATGTGGGTAAATTAATATTAATTTTTGTATATAAGTAATATAATTTTATATATATTAATAACTAGTTCACACCCATGCTATTGCATGATCCATTCGATTACTGGTTTTTCTTTTAATATGCGATTAATATTTATAAAATTTGAAAAGAAAAGGAAATATTGAATAAATTATAATTAAAATGTAATGGTGTATGATAATGGAATAAGAGTGATTAATTTATGAAGAAACAATTCAAATAGTTGACAAAGAAAAATGATAGAGTAAAATTATATGATTTTATAAATTTTGAGGAAGAATTTTTGAATTCATTTTTAATTTCGATCAAAATAACTATAATGTGGGCACTAAAATAAAAAGTGAAATATAAATCATAAATAATACCATGGGTGTAATAATAAAATGAAAAAATTTGAAAATAAATGAAATAATAATAAATTGAATGAGCGGTTTGTTCGGGAAAAAACTGATTGAAACTATTCATCATATATATGGAACAATATGGAATGACGGATGTATAGATCAGAGACAAAGATGAAACAAAATATGCAGTTGAATAAAATAAATAGATGAGTGCATAGAATATGGAGACACCATTTAAACTATTGACAATGAAAATAGATAGATTAAAAGTATATTGATTTCTAAATCATGAGGATTGAAATTTGAATATATTTTCAATTTCAAGAATCACAATAATAGTAATGTGTGAACTGAAATAAAAAGTTAAAGACAAAGAAAAGATAAGACAATGGTTGTATTAATAAAAATAAGACATGTGAAAAAAAATTGAATTAAAAAAATTGTATGATCGGGGTGTTAGTGGAAAAAGAAAATGGAGTGAAACTATTCATGTTGTATATTGAACAATATGGAATGAAGGAGGTGGAAATTTATTCACAAATTCATGAGAACTTAATCCCTACGATGGACCTATGACCTCCATCTCATGCAAAAAAATTATAGACTAAAGGCCAAGAAATGGAAGAATAATTTATATTTTTTCCCCAGAGATGCTACACAATAATGTACCATACCACCCGACAACATTAACATCCCGAGATCAAAAAAATTCAAATGAAATCCTTTGGGAATTGAACCAAAACCAACAGGACTGACCCAATCCAACCTGCTGATAAACAACACACCAGATCCAAGATGAGGGCAGGCTTATAGCCATCCTTCTCTTGATATTTGCATAGATAAATATTTTATCCTATTGCATTTACACAGTGGTAAACAAATTGGATGTATCAATTTCAACTCCTTATTAACCCAAAACAGCAAAAACTGAACGAATAAATCACAATATCCAAACCGTAAAAGCATATTACCCTTGAATATTGAATGGATCTTAAACAAAAGGTAGTTCCGACTGAAGAGAAAAGAAAATATATTAATAAAATAGAATAAATTTATCCACTTATACATGTAAAAGAATACGATAACTAAAATATATTTGAATAAACTAATCAAGTTATACACGAACATACAAAATCATTTTTGCTAACTTTCATCATAATGCCTTCGAAATAGATGGCCAACTGGTACCTAAAAATGAAAAATCAATTATGCTCAGAAAACATGCCACATGAATATTGAAATGGACTCAAAAATAGAAGAAAATCATGATTGTGACTTGTTTTGAAATGTAAAATGTGATGTTTTAATTCAACCAAACATCATTTGTACCACAAATCTTCGTACCCAAATTTTTTCCCCAGACCATATTCCCAAATAGAACCTGCAAGAACAAAAACATACATATATAGGATTATCATTTTGTTGGCCCCAGACAACTGGGTCTTAGAGAAACCAAAACTAAATTACTGAATTTTTTATAGAACATATATTCTTTATCATGTAAAATTTCATGATAGAAACAATGGAAACTGTTATATTGATAATTGCCTTTTCTTAAAGGATGTGAAGAAATTCATCACCTAAAAGTGGTAGTATTCCTCATGACATCCTTTTTTAAATATAGGTCAGTGGCATTTCTTCAATTAAAAATAGTAGCATCACCAATTTCCATACAAAACATAAGATATATATTCATTAATATAAAAATCATTAGGTATACCAATCACTAACTATAACTTGAATTTCCATATATATGTGTGAAAGGGGGATCATTTAGATTGATTTTTTTGTAGTAGTATAAATTTAATGCCAAAAAAATCAGAAAAGTCTTACCCCATATTGAAATCCATTACCATGCATTAACTGATATGTTTCTTTCCTGTGATGTGAGATTGAGTTCTCTCAGTAGCATCATTTTCTATAAGAAAAGAATCACATATCTCACAAAGATCCATCATTTTCTCTATAGTAGGCATCAACACTTTTTTAGTCTACAGTTAATAAATAAGCAATATTTTCTCAATAGTAAGTACATAAACCTTTCTCATGAGAGGATATGATGCATCCTATTTTCCTGGTTCTTGATGTTTATCTACTTTTTTTGGGAAGTTCTTCAATTTCTCCTTTAGCACATATATCTATCCAACCTTTACTACTGAGATTGGAGTTGGGGGCGTGACTTAAACATCTAGAACAAGGCGTTCTAGACCACACCTGACTCTTCTGTGAAGAATCCGAACAGAAGAATATTTAAGAACCTGTTATAGAGTGTATAAGAAGAGAATTGTTTCACTTTACTACTGATTCATACAAATAAAAACTGCGGGAAAATAAGGTATGATACTGGATATTGAAATATCAAATACTGTTGACTAAAATGTAGAAGGTATTTTTGAAACTGGATTTGAGTGTAATTGAACCAAAGTAGTATAATATGTAGGTGATGTACTAATCCAATATATTCATTAAATATTTAACTGTTTAATGTGGCTTTTCATTAAATCTATTCAAAAATGTATGAATCTTTATATGAAAACCTTAGTCTATTTTCTCACATCAGTGACACACGTGACATTAACTGCTTAACCTAATATGCGACTTCAACTAAACAATATTTCCACATATTAACATAATAGTACAAACACTACATATTAAAAATTAACTAACTAACATTAAATACAATATTCATAACATGATTAGAAATATATATATAGTGGAATCATTTTTCAGTGAATGAAACGTATTAATAGTGGACAAAAGATATCATTACATCCATGAAAAATTAGTGAACATATAATACTAGCTTGAAACACATCTATAGTGGATTCACTGGATGATGGATACTAAATATAGGCCGACTAACCCCTACAGAAATCATTCACTACTACCATAGTAAATGCATGAGGTAAATAGTTAACACTACTGAAAAACCTGTGTTGGAGACAACCGAAGCACACCCTGTACGCATCTTATTAAGATAGATATCCCTGGAAGACATGATATACCCAGAAAAATAAGTAGACATGGATAGGATTAAAGAAGTGGGATATCCTACCTCTGATAAAGATTCCTAAAAAATACATTATTGGAGCCACCCAGAGGTTTAAGATGGATCCATAAGATTTCTAGAGAGAGTTCCTTTCGGATTTTTTCCTTCTACAAACCTAAATCCACTATCCAGAAAACAATTCAGGGGTATACACCTATTCAAACATAAAAAAATATATAAAAATATAATCAGATTAGTAGAATCAGATTAGTATAATATATAAAAACCTGTTACCAATCGAAGGAGTTGTACGGTGTCTTAGTTTTAGGTTTGGAGGTAGATTTTGAGGTTTTGGGTGACGTGGTAACATGGGAAGGTGACATGTGAGCCGAAAAAATAAAAATATTAGTAAATATATAGATATAAATAAGAAATATATAACATAATGGCAATATTTTATTCTTGTATCACAGAGCTGCAAAACATCATTCAAAACAATTCAAAATAAACAATTTGTGTTTTTTTGTGTGATTTTGAAAATGACTAAATCTGTATAATTCAAAAATCACAATGGTGTTTATTTTCTTAATCAATGGTGTATATTACATTCTAATACCTAAAGCAGTAATGTATAATGCACAAATCACACGAGTTTCATGAATTTATAGTAAATAGTGTTGCTATACCGAAATCTTGATATAATAATAGAAATATATCAATATACGACTACAAAACAGTGTTTCTATTGTAAATAATATTTTTATACCAAAATATTTACGTTCCTTTTCCTTTCCCAAAAACATTATCACATTTAATATTAATTACACGACTATGATTTTTCATTTTTCAATAATAATCTATTTTAGTCGGTATGCATGTTCGGACTACTATTTTATAGAGTGTTGTAATTTGAAAATATCCTCCAATGAAGGAGTAACACACAAAAGTTTATCTACATAATGGATACATATGTGTATATGAACCCTTCTTTGAGTAGAACCCATCAATAACTTCAAATACTTTATAGTTTCATGATCAATTATCTGTTGAATAATAGTCTGGAAGTTCCTGCAAAATTTATTCTTCAATAAAAATTGCAGCAATAAAGGTCATTATTAAAGAATAACATAATTAAAGATTTTAATTAATCTCACCCAATATCACTTGAAGTAATTAATTTAGGAACTGTTTTTATATAGTTACTGATTAAGATAATAGTTTTATCAAAATAGTCATGAATTTGGAATTTAAAAGTAGAAAACGTCAATTCCTGGAGAAATACCTCTTACAATAACCCAATGGGTAATACAGGTACTGAAGAATAATTAAATGCATTATTCTAACTTTGAGTCATGAAGATAAGCAAAGAAAATGAGTTTTTTAAAATGATAAGATCTCATAACCCAATGGTTAATGCAGGTTCTGAATGCTGGAATCTTCAAAGATAGTAGTAGCTGTCTGGAAACTTAGGTACTGAAAGCCGGAATCTGCAGAGACAGTAGCAACTGCCTGGAAACTCAAATCACATAGTTACTGATTAAGATAAAAGTTTCATCATAACAGTCCTGTAATTAGAAATTTAAAATTAGAAAAACACAATGAAGGGAGAAGTACCTCTTAAAATACATGAAAATTTATAGGTGAGTGTGAATTCTTATAATAGTGGATGTTTTAATTCATGCATCATGAGAATTTTGAGTTCCATGCACATGAAATACACTGTCAATGAGTTTTAGAAGCTCAAACTATAGACTTATTCATTGATAAAAAAACATTAATGCACTTCTATTGTAATTAAATTAAATATTCTGGTATTTTATAGTATCTAGAACATGTCATGCAACATCTCATCCTCTATATAAAGAATGTATAGTGCTTAAATTAGTTAGGTATTTAAATTGAAGGACACACTGCCTACATGATGAGATGTTTCATGGTGAATAATTAAATTCATACTGCTAGCTCTGAGGCACAAATATCAACCACGAAAAATGGGTTTTTTAAAATGAGAAAATCTAATAACCCAATAGATCGTTGTAAGAACTTGTGACCTATTTAATTATTTCACAGTATACCCAATATTTTCTATAGAAAAATTGAATTGCATTTTAAATGAATATTATAGTATTGTACATAATTCCAAACATTGCATTGCAGGTTACTTGTGACCTATTTTATCACAGCGCAACATAACAAAAAATTAACATTCAAACATGGCGTTGAAATAAAATGGAAAATTTTGGTACTGAAAAGTATATAGAAACAGGAAATGTAATAATACGATTTAAAAAACTGGAAATGTAAATTTATCATTTATTCGATACGAAAATACATGTCTACTCCATAAACATGTATTTAAAACACCTAAATAATGACCAGAATACAATATGAAATATGGTGTGTTTACTCTACATGATGTAATATTCTTTTTTATACATAAATTAATTCATATAATAGATATGAAAACAAAATAAACAGTCAGCATGTATTAATAACATTCATGTATTAACAGGTGAAAGTGAATTCCACCCTTGTCATGTGCAATGGGTCATGCAGATCCTGGAAGCCGTAATCTGTAGAGATAGTTAGGTAATGTAGGTTGGAATGTTTGTTTTAATGTAATAATAATTTTACCAGTACGGTAAGCTGACATGGCGCCAACTTCTACCAAAACTGTGATGCAAATGCTGGGAGGAAACTCGCATAGTTTTTAACCCTGATTGAGCATGGAAAATCCCGAGTGGTGGAGACTGTTATGGAAATGGAAATCTGGTGTAGATGTGATGGTAATCCCATGAGACATCCCTGGTAATACGATAGAATCCCTAGATAAGTGGAGAGGAACTGGAGGATGGTGTGAGATGCCTACCGGGGAATGCTGGAACCCTGGCTCGAATGGAGGTGAAACCGGAGTGGTTGGAGAAACATACTGAATTAAATATGTTTCGTTGATTTACAGGAAATATAGAGCCACAATTTGAGTGAAATTGAACCAAGAATGGATGAAAATAGCAGGGGTTCATTCGATGGAGGGGTGTAGGGGAACTGGGAGTTGGTCGAACATGATTACCGAGATCATTGAGAAGCGTAGGTCGATAGGGCATGTAGTGTGAGCGGGATGAGAAACTAAGGAAACTAAATCTGGAAGAAGGAAGGTGGGGAAGAAAGGTATTTAGGTGATTTAACATAACTAATTTCATGTGATGGAACCCTAGATCGAGAAGAGACGATGCACGAGCAGGATGTGAACCCGATGGAAATTGCGAGTGGTGGAAGAAGGTGAAAGTGGTGAATCCAAAGAAAGAAGATACAATGGAAACCATAGATTCGAGAGACTAAATAAGGTGAATGCGGTGACGGTGAGGAAGGTAGAAGTAATGAAAATAATAAATTTGAAACAGGGGAGAGAAAAATCACGATGGGTCGGTCGAGAGGGGGAGGTAGAGGGAGGGAGATAATGGTCAAAAAATGAAGTGTAGGTGGGGCGTGGAGGCATGGATGATATACATTTATGGAAAATGGGATGTGGAGGTTTATTAGAGTGACATGTGGCAGTTAAATTTTTCCTCTAGCACAAATAGCTATCCTGTCTTTTCTACTAAGATTGGACTTTGGGGGCGTGACTTTAACTACTAGAGTAAGGTGTTTTAGCCCACGCCTGAATCTTCTGTCAAGAATACGATCAGAAAAATAATTAAGATCCTATTACAGAGAGTATAAGAAGAGAATAGATTCAGGGTACTACTGATTCATACTAATAAAAACTATGGGAAAATAAGGTATGAAACTGGATATTGAAGTATCACATACTCTTGACTAAAATGTGGAAGGTATTTTTGAAACTAGATTTGAATATAATTGAACCAAAATATTATAATATGAAGGTGATGTACTAATCTAATAAAATCATTAAATTATTAAATGTTTAATGTGATTTTTTGTTAAATCTATTCAAAACTCTATGAATCTTTATATGAAAACAATAATATATTTTCCCACATCAGTGTCGCACGTGACCTCAACTGCTTAATCTAAGATGCGACTTCAACTAAACATCATTTCCCCAACTTAACATAATAGTACAAACACAAAAAATTAACAATAAACTAACTAACCTTAAATACTATATTCTTAACGTGATTAGATATAGAATTATAGTGGAATCATTATTTAGTGAATGAAACATATTAATAGTGGAAAAAACATATCATTACATCCATGAAAAATTAGTGAACATAACAAACAAACTTGAAAAACATATACAGTGGATTCAATGGATAATGGAAACTGAATATAGGCTGACTAACCACTACTAAAATCATTCACTATTACCATAGTAAATGCAGGAGGTAATTAGTTAACACTGCTAACAAACCTGTGTTGAAGACAACTGAAGAATACCCTGTATGCATCTTATTAAGAGAGATTTCCCTGGAAGACATAATATTCGCAGCAAAATAAGTACCCATGGATTGGTTTAAAGTAGAGGGATATCCTACCTCTGATAAATATTCCTGAAAAATAATTTATTGGAGCCACCCAAAGGTTTGAGATGGATCCATAGGATTTCTAGAGAGAGTTCCTTTCCGAGTTTTTCCTTCTACAAACCTAAAACCACTCTCCACAAATCAATTCAGGGGTATATGCCAGTATGAACATAAAACAATATATAAAAACAAAATCAGATTATTATAATCATATTACTATAATATAAAAAAACTTATTACCAATCGGGGGTGGCATACAGTGTGTTACTTTCGAGTTTGGAGGTAGATTTTGAGGGTTTGGGTGACGTGGTACCATGGAATGGTGACACGTAAGCTGAGAAAATGCCAATATTAGTAAATATATAGATAAAAATAAGAAATATATAACATAATGACAATATTGTATTTTGGTATCACAATGATGCAAAACATCATTCAGAACATTTCAAAATAATCAATTTGAGTTTTTTTGTGTCATTTTAAAAATTACTAAATCTATATAATTGAAAAATCACAATGGTGTTTATTCTATTAATCAATGGTGTTTATTACATTTTCTATTACCTAAAGAAGTATTGTATAATGCACAAATCACATGAGTTGCATGATTTTATAGTAAATAGTGTTGCTATACCAAAATCTTGATACAATAATAGAAATATATCAATATACTACTACAAAACAGTGTTACTATAGTAAATAATATTGATATACCAAAATACTGATGTTCCATTGCCATTACCAAAAACATTATCGTATTTAATATTAATTCCAGGACTATGATTTTTCATTTTTCACCAATAATCTATTTTAGTCGGTAAGCATGTTCAGACTACTCTTTTATAGAGTTCTATAATTGGAAAATATCCTTCAATGAAGGTGTAACAGACAACAGTTTATCAACAGAATGGATACTTACTTGTATATGAACCAGTCTTTGAGCATAACCCATCATGATCTTCAAATACATTGTAGTTTTACAATCAATTCTCTATTGAATAATAGTCTGAAAGTTCCTGCAAAATTTAGTCTTCTATAAATATTGAAGTAAGAATGTTTGTTATTGAAGAATAACATAATTAATGATTATAATTAATCTTACCCAAGATCACATGATTCAATTAATCTAGAAACTGTTTTCACATAGTTACTGATTAAGATAATAGTTTTATCAAAATAGTCATGTATTTGGAAATTTAAAAGTAGAAAATGTCAATGCATGGAGAAATATCTCTTACAAAAACCCAATGGGAAATGCAGGTACTGAAGAATAATTAAATTCATTCTGCTAGATTTTAGTCATGAACATCACCAATGAAAATGTGTTTTTTAAGATGATAAAATCTCATAATCAAATGGGTAATGTAAGTACCGAATGTTTGAATCTTCAAAGATAGTTGCAGCTATCTGGAAACTCTGGTACTGAAAGCTGAAATCTGTAGAGACAGTTGCAGCTGTCTGAAAACTCAAATCACATAGTTATTGATTAAGATAACAGTTTTATAAAAACAGTCTTGTAATTGGAAATATAAAATTAGAAAACCACAATGAAGGGAGGAGTACCTCCTACAATAATTGAAACTTAACAGGTGTGTGTGAATTCTTATAATAGTGGATGTTTGAATTCATGAATCATGAGAAGTTTGAGATACAAGCACATGAAATCCACTGTCAATGTGTTGCATAATCTCAAAATGTAAACATATTCTTTGATAAACAAAACATTAATGCCCTGGTATTGTACTGAAATTAGATATTCTGGTATTTTATAGTATCTGGAACATGTCATGCACCAACTCATCATCCATATATATAATGAATAGTGCGTAAATTAGTTGGGTATTTAAAATAAAGGAAACATTGCTTGCATGATGAGATGTTTCATGATGAATAATTAAATTCATAATGCTAGCTTTGAGGAACAAATATCACCCAAGAAAATTTTGTTTTTTAAAATGAGAAAATCTAATAACCCAATAGATCATTGCAAGAACTTGTGATAAATTTAATTATTTCACAGTATAACAAATATTTACCATAGAAACATGGAAATGAATTTTAAATGAATATTCTATTATTTTACATAATTCCAAACATAGCATTGTAGGTTACTTTTGACCTATTTCATCACTACAGAGAATAACAAAAAGATAACATTCAAACCTGGCATTGAAATAAAATGGAAAATTGTGGGATTGAAAAGTATATAGAAACATGAAATGAAATAATAAGAGGTATAAAACTGGAAATGTAAATTTATAAGTTATTTGATACTAAAATACTTGTCTGCTACATAAAAAAGTATGTAAAACACCTAAATAATGACTAGAATACAATTTAAAATAAGGTATTTGTACTCTGCGTGATGTAATATAAATTTTAATACATACAAGAATTCATAAAATAGATATGAAGACAAAGTTAATTCTCATCATGTATTAATACCATGCATGTATTAATAGGTGAGTGTGAATTCCACCCTTGTCAAGTGCAGTGGGTCACGCAGGTCCTAGAAGCGGTAATCTCTAAATATAGTTATGTAATGTATGTTGGAATGTTTTTTTGAAATTAATAATAATGTAACCAGTACGGTAAGCTGACCTGGTGCCAATATCTACCAGAACTAAGATGAAAATGCTGGGAGAAAACTCGCATATTATGTAGCACTGATTAAGCATGTGAAATCCTTAGTGGTGGAAGCTGTGAAGGAAATGGAAAGCCAGCACAGATGTAATGGTAATCCGAGAAGACATCTGTGATACTATGAGAGAATACCTAGAGAAGTGAAGCGAAACTTGAGGATGGAGTGAGAGGCTGACCGAGGAATGGGGGAACCCTAGCACGAATGGAGGTGAAACCTGAGTGGTTGGAGAAACATAATGAATTAAATATGTTTCATTGATGTGCAGGAAATATGGAGCCACGGTATGAGTGAAACAAAACCAATAATAGATGGAAATTGTTGGGGTTCATTCGATGGAGGGGTGGGGGAACTGGAATTTGGTCGAACACGACTACCGGGGTCGTCTGGAAGCATATTTTGATAGGGTATGTAGCTAGAGTGGGAGGAGAAACTAAGGAAACTGAATTAGGAAGAGGGAAGGATGGGAAGAGAGGGTTTTAAGTGATGGAACATGCCAAGTTTTCTGTGATGGAACCTTAGATCGATAGGTGACGATGAGCGAGCAGGTTGTGAACCCAATGGAAATTGCGAGTGGTGGAAGAAGGTAAAGGTGGTGAAGCCAGAGAATGGATATGAAGCAAAAACCATAGATTTGGGAGACTGAAGAGGTGAAGGCAGTGACAGATAGGAAGGTAGAAGGGATGTGCACAAGAAAATTTAAACAAGGGAGAGAAAAATCACGATGGGTAGGCCGAGTGGGAGTGGGAGAGGGAGGGAGATAATTGAAGAAAAATGAAGTGTAGGTTGGATGTAGTGGCATGGATGATATACACGTATGGAAAATGGGATGTGGAGGTTTATTATAGTGACACGTGGAAGTGGAAAAAACCTAAGATTAGTATATTTATAAGATTTTTCTAATGATATGTTTTTATCAGCGGAGGATGAACGGGTTTTGGGAGTGCTTCTCTCTAATTTCTCAAGGCATGTAGTGGTGATTTGTGATGGATCTTACTGGGTAATTTGATCTAAGGGAGGTTTTTGTTTATGATTCTAAATAGGCATAGGAATCCATTTCTCTAAACAGGGGTGGGACCCCAGATATGAATGATTTTCATCCTAGGGAGGATACCCAAGTCACCGCATCTGGAAAAAGTGGAGAAAGTAATTTCTTCTTCAATGTGAAGTTCTATTCTAGGAAAATAAAGAAAAATATAACCCCTACTTTTATTGAAGCTGATCACGTGATTCTATTCGACCGGATTAGGAATTTCCAATATTCTATTACTTTGAGGATCACCTCCATTCGTCTTGAAAAGCACTTTTGGAATGAGCGGCTCCCCAAACATCTTCTACATTTTTGGGGATTCCATTATTGAATCCTCACTTTGATTGGTAAGGGTTACTTCCATATTTTATTCCCTTCATCAAGTTTAAAATCAAAGGCATGGGGCTTCGTCATTGAATTTCTCAGGCCTAGTATTATCTGGATCTAAAATTGGGACCCCCTTTTTAATCCATCAAAAATTAAAAACATTGTTTCTCTTGTATGATTCTGAATCAAGGATTTATGCTAGTTTCTCAAGCACTTGAATATTCTTTAGGAGATTTCTTATATAGCAGGTTTTAAGTTTATTTTCTTTCTCCTCTCACCAACCATGTTATTTTAGTTGTTGATGAGTACAGATTTGAGATTTCAATCTCTCAAGAGAAGCTGACTACCTTTTTCTCCATGTTTGAAACCATTGGACAACTAGATAACACTTTTTTCAGTAATGTGAAATGTTCAAATTGAAATAAGATTTTCCATTTGATTGATCATTTCATGTTTATGAAACCAATAAATGATGTAGATAGAAGGATGCAGTCTGGGATCATCTCTGGTGTCCCAGTTGGCAATGGATTGAGAAATTGAGCTTGGGTTTGTTCTCAATATTTTGATTATTGTGTCTGGTGAAATGATCTATATGGAACCTGAACAAGGATTCACTGAGGTTTATAAGTTCAGGTCTATCTATAGGGTTCGTTCTCCTCCTAAGGGCTAGGTTGAAGGTCTGGAGCTTGGTGAACATATTATTCGGTGCGACTCTGTTCCACAAAATGTTGCAGGTTCATGGGATAATGAAGCCTTGTAGGTGGATGGTTTCATGATTTGGGGTCAGGAGGATATCATTCTCAATGGAAACTCCATTAAGGGTTATTACAGTAATTTTTTTTTGATGGTGGTCTATTGAATAAGGATCCACATGATGATGAACAAGACGACTCCTATATTGACCACTCGTCTGGTATGTTGTCCCCATTTAAATAGGGTGATATGAATGACATGGTTGAGATGATTACTTTTCATAGAGTGGCAGGAAATGAAAAAAGGTTGCTTCAGGAATATCTCTTTAGTTGAAGGACTCTAATAACAGTGGTGGGCAAGTTGGCTCAATGGTGGGTGCACCTACTATTTGTAAGGATAAGACCGGGTATCCTCCTTTGGTTTCTAATGTGGTTAGTCCCAAAGGGTGTGACCCTTCCGGCATTGTTCTGTATAAGCATGATGAATCATTGCTTATGGAATCCATGTAACAATCCAGAGGTACAAAATTATTAACCGACTGTGAGGGCTACCAATTGGTCACCCCTTGAAAATCCAAAGTGACTGCTTTTGAGTACCTTTTCACCTTGCAAGTTGCATACCCAAATATTATTGTGGATCATCCTAAGCATATGGAATGTAATTTTTCATAAAATTTATCCAATCTTATAAAGAAAGATTATGGATACTTTAGTAAGGCCTCAAATGAGTAATGTAGTATCACACAAGATAAGAATCTAAAGGTCTCTACACCCAAAGAAACGAAAGGTGAAAGACCTATTGAATGCATCAAAAAGGAAGTAGTAGATTGGTTCTTCTAATGGTTGGAGGTCAGTTTTTCCATAATGGAGCCGAATGTGTTTGGTTTTAATGATTACTTTGTAGTTCAGAAGCTACTAGCACATAATCTTGAAGATGTATTTTATTCGAATACAAAGCTGAGTTTCTGAGAATTATCTGGGAAATTCAGAATTTGTTCAATTTTGGAGGATCCTTCGAGTCAGTATTAGATGATGATCTAAACCCTCCCCCCCCCCCCCTCAAGTAAAGACATAGAGGAGGGGCCGATATCCAAAGGGATGGGGAAAATTTTCTAGGAATATGGGATCTAGAGGGGCCTAGAGGAAATGATATTTTGTTTTAATGTGGCCTTTTTGTGTCATGTTTTCTCGTTCCCTTTTTTGTACTTTTATCTTATAGTAATAAATTTTATGTCATGGGTTTGGTATCCAAATTCATGACTGATCCTTTTGAGTAAAATATGTTATCAGCGCTAAGAATAGCTCTGATAAATATTCACCTTTATCAGTGCTAAGAAAGTGATACTAAATAGTATACCTTTATGAGATTTTTTAGCACTAATAAAAGTTACCTTTATCATCACTTTTAGCTAGCACTGACGAAGGTAACCCTTTTATCAGCGCATTTTACATATATTTGATAAAAAGTTGGTGTTGGGAAAGACACGATATGTGGCAGTGACACAAACACAAATATATATAATTAGATATAATTATATAGGAAAATAAAAACATTTATACAAACTTATAAATATATTTAAATATATATTTATCAAAATAATATATATATATATATATCATAAATACAAATATACATAAATGTCTGTAAATATAAAAAAAATTACTTAAATACACACACACATATCTAAATAAATCTGTATATGAATATATATATATATATATCTAGATACATAAATATGCACACACACACACACACACCAATATTATAAATATAAATACATACAAAAATACATAAACTTAAATATAATTGTATATCATCATAAATATTTATATACTCATATAAAAACACATGCATACAAAGATATATCTATATATGACCACATCATATATATAAATACATATAAACACACACACACAGATATATATATATAATTAAATATAATTGTATAGACACACACACAAATATATATATATATATATACTCATAAATATACCCAGAACAGTGAAGTAAATGGTAACCATGGCCCTGAAAATTTTTTATAAATAAGGAAAGTATAACAAAAGTAGGGATAACAATGTCTCGGAAAGATCACCGATATTTATGTCACATTCACCTCCTTTTAAATATATATATACCCACATAATATATACATATACAAATGTAAATATATCTATATTAGCTACAGTGGATTGCAGACAATGAGTACATAGGCACCAAGAGACACCGATGGATCAAGCCTCAACCCTCCCCATAAGGAATGACAAGAACTCGCGGAACAAATTGTATATGAATACAACACATGGATAAATATACTTTAATATACATTAATACTTATAAATATCTATATATTGTAAACAAATTTACATAAATATATATATGAATAATATATATATATATAAAGTTGTATACCCAGAAAGTGTGAACCATGGGTTATATATATATATATATGTATAAAAAATATATATAAATACTTATAAATATACTGAAATATACATAAGTACATATACATATCTATAATTATATATAATTATAAATAAATATTATAATATATATGTAAATATAATAATATAATAATATATATATATATATATGTATTCGTGTGGGCGTTTGTTTGTAAATATATGCACACATATATATAATTACCAATTAATAATGAAGAATTAGTAGATAATTAATAATTAATAATTAATAAATATTTAATAATTAATTAATTATGTATTTGTTAAGTAATTACTAACTAATAATTATAAATAATTAATAATTATGTAAATAAAATATTAATAAGTAATTAAAATGCTGATTATTTATTAATTATCATTAATTTCACAATGTTTTTTAAAAAAATACCAGAAAGAATAAATAAATAATTTAAAAAATTAAATGATGAAAATTTTTAATAAATCACTATTAAAAAATAAAAAAAGATCCTCTTAGTGACAGTCATCAAAACCACTACTACATGCTCATTTTTCTTATAGTGGAGTGACTTTTAGGAGGGTAAGAAGATACTAGAGGAATACACAATGATCTAGAGGTGGAGTGTAGATGACCTTCTTGAAAGTCTTCTATGATTTCTCTTTCATGTTCTTCATTTTCATACTTCAGATACTCTATCTACAAACAGATCTTCGTGTTTTAGTTGTGAGAATTTGATTTTAATCAAACATGCTTTTTTTATTAACTAGATGTGTCGTTGTAGGGTGATCCAATCATTATTATTCATACATAAACCATTCAACTAGCATGGTAGTGATAAATGAGTGCGAGTTATGTAACAATAGGTCAAATTCACAATAGGCAGTTAGGAGGTTGGAAATTCCATTAATGAGTGGGAGCAACATTGTTTGAAAAACAATGAAAGATTTGGACTGGAACACCTGTGCATTCCATCCAAATCTTCAAAAAATAAAAAAATATACAACACCACAAAATAAAAACATATACAGTTTCAGTAGCATATACATGTTTGAAAACATTAATAGGAACCGTGATTTTCAACCACAACGGGTGTGCAGATCAGATTACAATTCAGGTCATTAGAATGTGCAGTCAACAGCCTCCCAGTACAACCTTGCATCATTGATGTTGAGTAGAAGTTTTTCATGTTTTTTGACAGTTATATTGATCCATGCAATATATAATTAGACATTAATGTGAGTAAATGATACATTTTACTATGAAAAAATAACTGGTTAATCTTTTGAATTGAAAAAAAAAACGTCATAATCAAATGGCTTAGATGTTTACAGTATTCATAAATGGAAAAATATTTATAAAAATTAAATGAAAACAATTTTAAATATGAAAATGAAAAATCACTCCTAATTGAAATAAATAATATAAAATAGTAACTGGGTACACTTTTTCAGAAAAAAACATGACATATTTGAAAAACTGAAAACTGTTTAAGTGGAGACAAACTTAAATCCATCTCTGTTGCCTAGGGCATTACCTCTCCCCCACTTAGCCCCTCATCACTGCCCTGCCCCCCATGCCCTCCCGTCCAGCCCCCCTGTCCAGCCCCTCCCTACATTGCAACCCTCACATCTCCATCGCCCCTCTTATCCCCCCCGACCCAGCCCCTCCCCTCTCCCCTGCCTAGACCCTCCCCTCCCCCCTGCCAAGCCCCTCCCCTCCCCCACTTACCAGCTTGTCACCTCCTCCTTTCCCAGCACCTCCTCCTACCCCCCTTGCCCAGCTCTACCCCTCCCCTCCCCACTCCTCTTCTTGTCCTCCCTCCCTTGCCCAGCCCTCCCCCCCCCCCCACCCTGCCCAGCTTGTAACCCCCCCCCCCCCCAATTTCCCAACACCTCCTCCTACCCCCTACCCAGCTCTACCCCTCCCCTCCCCACCTCCCCTGCTTGTCTCCCACCCCATCCCAACACCTCCCCCTCCCACCTCAGCATCCCCTCTACCCAGCCCCTTCCCCCACCACTCCCCCTACCCAACCTCTTCCCCCACCAGCCCCCTCCCCCCCTGCACTCATCTTCCCCTCCCCTCCCCTCCCCTCCAACCTACCCAGCCCCTCCTCTCCCCTACCCACTAACCAGATATAACAAACACCACATATTGTATAATGCTATAAAAATCAATTCACTACTCAATTAAATGAGAAAATATACACTACTCAAAGAAATGCATCCACTTCACTAAAAACAATCTAAATATCAATTATTGTTTACACTATAACTTAATCATAGAAAGAAGAGATTAAATCTACAAGCCACGTACATTTCATATAAATTCTTGAAATTACCTTGTGTTTAAAGATTGTCATAGAGTTATCCCATGCTCCCAAACTAAAATCGGAAAACAATTAAGGAAAATTTATTAAGCAGTAGCCTAACAAGATTGGTAAATCATTTGCAGAACACTCCATCAATTAGTTGATTAAATTATATTTTCCTATAATAAGCATTAATTAATTAGAAAAGATAATATAAGGTAAATGTTAAAGTAAAAATACTAATGATAAATTCCATATGTTCAATCAATTTTAACTCTTTTCTTTAATTCGTTTCAAACAGTTTGTTATTAATTTATATTGCTGATTGGATCTTTGTAGTAACAAACATGGCATGTTATCAGATACCCACAACATAAGTAAAATGCATCATAATTCTAAGGAATGGAGGGATATATGGAATACCTTCACTGCTGAAATAGATTCTACAGCACCTGAAGATCCAAGAATGTGGCTAGTCATAAACCTTGTAAATTTATCTTTTAGCTGCAAACATGAAACATGGATTAGAAAAGATTATTTAAAGAAAGAAACAGTCACAAGTGAATCATATGGCACATAAATTATGTGGCATACACACTGATTTGATAATGATAGAACTATCATCTTTCCCCAGGATTCTAGACAAAGCAGTCAATTAGACCTTCATATTTTATCAGGTTGAAATACATTTCATTTATATGCAATGTTCTATTTCCAAAGCATAGATCAGTGCACTTCAACAACCTTGCAACCACATAAGTGAAATGCTGGTTACAGCACAGTGGAAGTCAATGAACATAAACATCTTCAATAAACAGTTATATGTAGAGAAGGTTTTGAAATAACATGAACTGGATACATGCATACATGAAATGATGGGATGGAGAGGGGTCATGCCATGCTACAATCACTTCTTCTATCATGCCACTGATCTGAAGAAACCTGTAACTGAAAAAAGATTCTATCATGCCCCCATTCTGAAGAAACCTGTAGTAGAAAAAACTCAGTCCGTTAATGTTATTTATTAAGCCTAGTTAATTGGAAAATATTTTGTCAATCAAAACCTGTTATGTAACCCTTTCACCAAAAACAATTTATCCCTGCCTTAATGCATGAAAAGTGTTTTATGGTAAATTAAAAATTATTCCTATTACAGAATGTTGAATACTTATTATTAACATGATGCATTCATTGATATAACATTCAGTTTGCATGTTTTCAGTTAAAAATGAATTTGCATATGTTACTTTGATATTAATGATGATAACGAATGAAAGTGTTCAAGTGATTGGAATGACATACCATGCCGCAATTGTGAATAATTCTTTCTTCATAATGATGGCGGTGAAAGCAAGGTAGTGATTCAAGAAACATAATAGAAATATGTGAAGGAAAAATTGTAGAAGACCAGTTATTGTAAAACAACGTGAGTACTGAAATATAGTTGATTGAAATGATCTTATTCTAAATATACATGACTTTTCTCAAATAACATTTTCAGAATGGGGGTAATGGCACTACAATAATGAATGGACAGCTATAAAACCTAAAAAATAAAAAAATAAAAAACTGGATAGGTATGAATTTACAAAGATAAACAATTTCATTAAGATGATTAAAAACAAGAAATAATGTTCCGAACAAACCTGTTTAGCATTTTTTTTATAACAGAATATGTAAAGTGAAAATAATAATCAGAAAAAGAATGAATACATTCAGATAATCAGAACATTAGAGTTAGTAATAGTACCTGGAACTGAAATCTGCTTCAACATAAACAGATATTACCATATACATGGATGTGGGAAAATGAAATAGGTATGTTATACCAATAAGATAAGAGTGAGCATCATAGTGATGTAGTTGAACATAATTAGTGGAATTAAGACTGCCTACAACTAAAT
Organism: Viscum album; assembly: GCA_963277665.1. Classification (NCBI taxonomy): domain Eukaryota; kingdom Viridiplantae; phylum Streptophyta; class Magnoliopsida; order Santalales; family Viscaceae; genus Viscum; species Viscum album. The sequence goes on from OY728125.1 coordinate 604,802,891, forward strand.
TTTTCTTCAACATAAATAGAAATACACACATACATTGATGTGTGAAAATAATATTTGTATGCTATAACTGCATAAAAAGAGGCAGGATCACTGTATTGAAGTTGGAACACATTTAGAGGCAGTAAGACTGCCTGCAACTAAAATATCCTTCAACATTAACAGAATTACAGACATTCAAGGACATGGGAAATTTAAAATTGTAAGGTATACCTATATGGAAAGAAGCAGGATCACTGTATTGAAGGTGAACACATTTAGAAGCCGTAATACTACCTTCACCTGAAATCTTCTTCAACATACACAGAATTACACACATACATGGATGTGGGGAATTAGAAATCCTAAGGTATAACTATATGATATGAGGCATACTTGGATGTGGGAAAATGAAATAGGTATGTTATAATAATATGACAAGAGTGAGCATCACAATGTTGTAGTTGAACACAATTAGCAGCATTAAGACTTCATGCAACTAAATTTTTCTTCAACATAAACAGAAATACACACATACATTGATGTGTGAAAATAATATTTGTAAGTTATAACTGCATGAAAAGGGGAAGGATCACTATATTGACGTTTGAACACATTTAGAGGCAGTAATACTGCCTACAAATAAATTATCCTTCAACATTAATAGAATTACATACATTCATGGACATGGGAAATATAAAATTGTAAGGTATACCTCCATGGAAAGAAGTAGGATCATTGTATTGAAGGTGAACACATTTAGAAGCAGCAAGACTACCTACACCTGGAATCTTCTTCAACATACACAGAATTACACACATACATGTATGTGGGAAATTTGAAATCCTAAGGTATACCTGTATGATAACAGGTAGGATAACAGTTGATTCTCACTCAAATTTATCCAAGAGAAGAAGGTAGGATGGTCCTTGTAGTTTAGATTGGGTTGTCGAATCCTCAGAGACCTATGAAGAAAAATATAGAAACATACATTTTATGGACTATTTTTGGATATGAAGTGGCCAACATGGATTGATTTAGATGGGTTTAATGGAACTCTAAGAGACTTAAGTGAATTCAATTTAAAAGAATGATTTTATTCTAGGATATTGCTCGAGGTGGATTGGACGTATTTCCTTTTCAATGATTTCAATTTCTTATATTTGAGATGGGTTCATTTAAGATGATAAAACAACATCATCACTTACTGGTTTAATTCCTACACCCTTTAATACTAATAACTTATACACATGAAGGATCAATGTTTTGAGCACTTCAAGGTAAAGGTTCGTATTAGCACATGAAGTCTTTGGCCTTAAATTCAACAATGATGATGTTGTTTAAAAATCATCAAATAAAAAAATCAATTAAAGAAGTGATTATACATTAATGGGGTTATAAATAACATCTAATCCAGACCCTTTCTACTCCATTGGATCAACCCATAAGTGGTTTATCCCTCCATTGATCCCATGGTTTCAATGGAAGCGGAAAGTAGACTCATGAGGGAGGAAATGGAGAAGTAAAGAAAACAACAACAAAAATGATCACTCCACCGTTGTGTGAATAATTTCACAAGGTTTGATGTGAATAAATTCACACCTTGATCCAACGGTATCAAAGAGATATTAAGAAAAAAAATAGTAGAAGAAGATCTTTTATTAAGATACAAAAGTGAATTGAACAACTTACGTGTGATAGACAAATTTGAGACAACAAAATTACAGCATAACATTACAATTGAACAAAGCACCCAAGATCCCCAAATCCCCCAACACCACTTCCTTAAATATACATTTTATATCCCTTGGGTCGAGACTCCAATATTCCAAGTCTTCTCAATTAATTTTGGTAGGCCATACGTGGGTGGAATGTAAGGGGAAGTTGATTTTTCCACCCTTGACCCGAGGTGGCAGCCAGCTTTCCTTCACCGAACAGAAGCACTTGTAAGACTTTCTAGATGGACGAATCAGAGGGGTCCATAAAAAAATAAAATGGAGGCTCAGATTTCTTCAATCCACCTGTAAAATTTGGGCCCTTTGGATTTGTGTATTCTGAGATATGATCGAATTAGTGGGCTGTTTTAATGGGGTGCAGAATCTGGCCCAGAATTTTATCTCTAAATTGGGATACCTAAATTGGCCCCTATAGAGGCCTAATTAGAATTATCTCATGCTGAGTTATTTGTTCCAAAACATTTATTCTATCATCCCAAAAAATTTGGGATTCATTGGGCATGTATGGTGGGCCCCACAATCTCATAAGTGGGCTGGTGTCCAATCTACCTTCTCTAGAATTACTTCCATTCATCTCCAAATATCTCCATCATCGTTTATGAATCATCCATTAATCCCTAAATGAAAAATGTTCACATTTAAGTGTATATATAGTTAAAAAAATATCAAATTAAAATATTTATAATTACATTCCTTAGAATCAAATGACTCATTGGGCTTAAATTGGTGTACATTAGGCATGAAGTGCACAAATGATGAGAATGGATGTTCATAATGAGAATGCACTAACTCAAGCCCATAAGATAAAAAATGAAAATTTAATACCATTAAAATGTAGATAAAATATATGTTTTTATTGGATAATCACACCCCCAACTTGAGATTTGATAGTCCCGATCAAATAATTCAATGATTTTATTTGAATTCCTTTCTTCTAACACATTATAAAAAACAGTGCCCACAATGTAAAATACACACAAATATATCTTTATAACCTATCAAGATAATTTAAAATTAGATTAATTTAAAAGAATATCCCAATACCAAGCCCATTACTTTGATCAAATCCATCATCATACTTCATCCAACTCAATTAGGTGTAATGATGTGTTGTGAATCACAGTAGATATAGGGGTTCATTTTCATTCGAGGGGGAAATCATGGAAGCGTTAGGTGGAATCACATTTAATCCTAATATGAGTATTATTCATTCCTTTTTTTGGATTTTTTTTGTAATATTTCCATAATAATTGAGATTGCAGTTAATCAAATTAACCCATGTAGCAAGACTTTGCTGATGACTCACGGACTCAAATGCCTTAGGGCACCAAGTGAAGCCCACGTACTCGGGCATCGTCTTGAATTAACTTAATAAAAAACAAAGTGATATTACCATAAATAGAGATTTATTGAAAAACTCAGGGATAGAAAACTCTAGAGTCATGATCCCTAAATGTCGAAAGCCTCTCATTTTATCAATCCATTGCCCTACATGCAATTTTTTTTAATTTTTTTTTATTTTTTTTATATTTTTTTATTTTATTTTTTTGAATACTCATATTATTCATAAAAATAAAACCAGTATATTCTATTTATTATGGGACCCCAAAAATTCAAATTATTACCCCACAGTCTAGAGGACGTGCATTGTGGCATTTTGATTTAATGGATTAAAATAGAAATGATGAAAATTTTCATTGGACAACCAAACTTCCAAAATCAATTCTTTTAAAATTAATCATGAATTAAATTAATATTCAAGTAAATAAAAATTATTTTCTATGTAGTTTTAGTGTGAGAAAATATGTTATTATATGAATGATAAAGGAATTTTAATTTTCTTTTTTTTATCATTTTTTTAACAAACATTTTGTTTCCACACCCCCAAATTAGAAAGAAACTATCCATAGTTTCCTAAAAATAAAATTTATAATGGGCTATAGGAATAAAAGGGGAGTTCAATAAGGAAATTTAAATATGTGTATAATGGAATGAAGTCACTTGTTGGTTGAAGTTTGAAGTTCTTACCGCTCCAATTTAGTCCTTTGATATCCATGTCGCTTGCAAAGTTCCCTAGTGGAAAAAGGAAAACAAAAAAACAAAAAAACAATATATATATAAGTAAAATATAAGTATATATATAAAAATTATAGAATAAGTAAGCACGTTAATCTGTAGTTCAGTGGTAAGCGCGCGCCCCAGTCTCCCTTCGGTCTCGGGTTCGATTCCCTGCAAATTCGCCGGTTTTGACGGGGTTTTCCCCATGGCCTTTGGCGTGTCCCCTTTTTTAATTATTATTCTTATATTATTATTATTATTATTATTATTATAACCTTTAAAATAATAATAATAAAACAAAATAAACTGATGATACATTGTCTTCTTTTTAAATTTTTGGGTAAGGTATTACTCAAGGATCACACCACGTGACACAGATGAATATGGTGCTCCCCTTTCGTACCCATCCATACTCATAATAGAAGAACAGGTCAAAAGAATATTTTTTTTAATATATAAATGATTAATTAATATTATTTGAAAAATAAATATGATTCAAAAAGATTAGAAACATAAAACCCACGGGTTGCCTCCCGTGCAGCGCTTTGTTTAACGTCGTTAGCACGACATAGATCCTAAATTTTTCAATTTTTTCGTAGTTCATAGATTATCTCAATTAACTCAACATCTATTTCTTATTTATTGAATGATTAAATGAATTTTTTTAACCTTTGACCATTTACCTTGAAAATTGACCACTAGTGGGATCTTGAATCTCTACTGCCCCATGGGGGTATACATGATGCACTATGAAAGGACCTGACCATCTAGACCTTAACTTTCCAGGGTGTAAACGAAGTTTTGAACAATACAAGAGCACAAGTTTTCCTGTTTCAAAATGTTTGACCTTGATATTCCTAGATTGGTAGGCTTGAACTCTACCATTATTGATCCTTGAATTTTCATAAGCATCCATCCTTAGTTCCTCTAATTCATTGAGATCTAATTTCCTTTTTGTTTCAGCCAATGAGAGATCATAATCCATTTTCTTAATTGCCCAAAAGGCCTTATGTTCAATCTTCACTGGAAAATGGCATGCTTTACCATAATCCAACCTATATGGGGACATTCCTAAAATGGTTTTATATGCGGTTTTATAGGCCTAAAGAGCATCTAAGAGTTTGTCAGACCAATCTTTCCTAGAGGGGTTGACAGATTTCTCAAGAATTTTCTTAATCTCCCTATTCGCTAACTCAGCATGACCATTGGTTTGAGGATGGTATGCAGTGGGCACTTTATGAGAAATACCATACTTAGACATGAGTTAATAGAATGGGCGGTTGAAGAAATGGGTTCCTCGATCACTGATTATATCCCTAGGAATTCCAAATCGATAAAATATGTTCTATTTCATAAATATAATCACAACTTGGTGATCATTGGACTTAGTGGGAATGTCCTCAACCCATTTTGAGACATAATCAACAGCTAAGAGTATGTAGAGGTATCCCTGAGAGTTTGGGAAGGGACCCATGAAATCAATTCCCCAATAGTCAAAGATTTCAACCACTAAGATGGGAGTGAGTGGCATTTGATTCCTTTTTGTGATGGACCCTACTTGTTGACACCTGGGACAGCTTTGACAAAATGTGTAGGATTCCCTTGAGAGGGTGGACTAGAAGAGACCACATTGAAGAATCTTAGCAGATGTTTTCTTAGAGGAAAAGTGACCTCCACATGCCTCACTATGAGAGAATTTAAGGATGGACTCTTGATCAGATTCTGGAACACACCTCCTAATGACTTGGTCAGGGATGAACTTATAGAGGTATGGAACATCAAACACACAGTGTCTAACATCAGAATGGAATTTCCTCCAATATTGAGTCCCTATGAGTTTTGGAATGACAGTTGTAACTAATAAATTGGCTATGTCGGCATACAAAGGGAAGTCACTCACAGAGTATAGGTGTTCATCAGGAAATTAATTAGACATAGAAAGGTGATTTGAGATGTCTTTGAATTCCATCCTAGAGAGGTGATCAACTACAACATTTTCAATGCCCATTTTATCCTTGATTGTGAGGTAAAATTCTTGTAAGAGAAGGACCCACCTAATCTGTCTAGCCTTGGGATCATGTTTTTGGAAGAGGTATTTAGTACAGAATGGTCAGTGAACACAGTGATGGTGGATCCTAAGAGGTAGGACCTAAACTTCTCTAAAGAATACACAATAGCAAGTAACACCTTTTCAGTAGTTGTGTAGTTTATTTGGGAATCATTTAATGATTTGCTTGCATAAGAAATGACATGAGGAGTTTTATCACAGCATTGTCCTAACACAGCTCTAACAGCAATGTCCCTGGCATCACACATAAGTTCAAAAGGAAGGTTCCAATTTGGAGATTTCAAAATGGGAGGAGAGGTGAGAGAGGATTTGACGGTTGAGAATGAACCCTCACAGATTTCTGTCCAAAAAAATGGAGCATCCTCTACTAGGAGAGCACAAAGGGGATGGGATATTGAACTAAAGTCCTTGATGAATCTTCTATAGAAACCAGCATGTCCTATGAAAGACCTCACTTCCATGACAGTTTTGGGTGATGGAAGGTGACGAATGATGTCAACCTTTTCTTTATCAATATCAATCCCCCTACTCGATACCAGAAGGCCTAGAACAAGTCCCTCATTAACCATGAAATGGCATTTTTCCCAGTTTAAGACCAGATTATTTTCGTAACAGCTTGAGAAGACTCTCTCCACATTCTGCAGACATCCCTCAAATGTATCCACAAACATAGATAAGTCATCCATGAAGACCTCTAGAAAATCCCCTACCATGTTTGAGAAGATTCCCATCATGCACCGCTAGAAGGTTTCAGGGGCATTGCATAACCCGAAGGGCATGCGTTTGAAAGAAAAGGTTCCGAATGGACATGTGAATGTAGTCTTCCCTTGATCCTCTATGGAGACCTCAATTTGATTGTACCCCAAGTACCCATCTATGAAACAGTAGAAGGCATGACCTGCCACTCTCTCAAGGACTTGGTCAATGAATGGTAAGGGGAAATGGTCCTTCTTGGTGAATGAGTTTAGCTTCCTATAGTCAATGTAGACCCTCCATACACTACTCACCCTTATTATAAGAATCTCTCCATCCTCATTGGTTATCACTGTGATTCCAGCCTTTTTTGGAACAACTTGGATTGGGCTAACCCACTCACTCTCAGATATGGGATATATGATACCAGCTTTTAACAATTTCAGAAGTTCTTTCCTTACTACCTCCATGAGATTATGATTGAGTCACCATTGAGGTTGATGACATGGCTTCAAATCAGATTCCAGAACAATCCTATGAGTCCCAATAAGTGGGCTAATCCTGGGAATATCAGATAGGGTCCAAACAATGTCTTTCTTATGATTCCTAAGGACATCTAGAAGCATCCTCTCATCATTGGCTTCAAGATAAGAAGAAATGACAATAGGATGTGTTTGATTGTCCCCTAGGAAGGCATACTTTAGTGCAGCAGGAAGTTCGTTAAATTTAAGATCTGGTTGTTTCAGAATTTGACCATAAGATTGGGACATTGGATCAAGATCAATTTTATTTCCTAATGTTTTAGACAGGATTGATTCCCCACATGAAGAAGTTTTAGCTACTTGATTGTATTGATCAGATTTTGGGAAGGATGTTTGATCAGTCTCCATGAATTTGGTTTGCTGAAAGGTTTCACTAATTGTTGGACCTAAGACTTCATCATTAGATTAATTTGAAAATGATTTAATCCAAGGAGATAAACTTCCTTTATATGAACAAAGGAAATCAATCTCATCCCGACTTAAACATCCATCAAATACTCTTTGATGTTCTATGGATTCATTATCAATGATTCCTATCATGTTTACTTCATAAATGTCCTCGTCATTCACTATTTGTGAGCTTGCATTATAGATGTTCAAGTCTAAACTCATGTTCCCAAAGGTGATGGTTATGTTCCCATTTCGGACTTGGATAACAGAGTTGATTGTTGCAAGAAAAGGACGTCCAAGGATGATTGGGGTTTGTTCCTTATTTCCTAAGATTAGATGGTTGTCAAGGACAATGAAGTTAGTCGGGTAGATGAAATTTTCAACCTTTACCAAAATTTCCTTTAAAATCCCCTGTGAAACCCTAATGCTATGATCAGCAAGTTGAAGTGTGACAGATGTGGGTTGGAGTTCTTCTAGGCCTAACTGGGAGTACATGGTATAGGGGGTGAGATTGACACTAGAACCTAGATCACACAAGGCCTTGACAACTTTGCTTTCTCCTAGTTCAACATTGATGTAAGGGCAACCTGGGTCTTTCAACTTAGGAGGAATGGTCCATTGAATGTTGGTACTCACATTAGTAGCCAAAAGGACTGGGTTTTTATGTGATAATTTTCTTTTAAAAGTGAAAAAGTCCTAAAGGTACATTGGGTAGGCAGGTATAGTTTGGATGGCATCGAGAAGAGGAATGTTTAACTTGACTTGTGAGAAGATTTCCCTCAATGTTTCACTCAATTTAGGCTTGGTTTTCCCCCTCATGCGTTGAGGAAATGGTTTATGTTGTGGGGTTTTTTGTTGAAGAGTTGATTATTTGACAGTGTTATCATTTTTTTCAATTTGATCATTTGGCTCATTTGGATTTTCATCCATGTTTGAATCTTCAGGTGGGTTCTGAATTAGTTGTTTAGGATTTTCAATTGATTTCCCACTTCTTCAAATAGTCACAGCCTTTAGTTGTTCATGAGTTATTTGAGTGCAACTTGACTCTCCCCTTGAAGTTGAGGATGGAACCACCTGAGTAGGAATGGGTGCCTTTCCAGTTTTTATGGTTTGAAGTTCTTGTTTAAGGGAAGAGACTTCTGAGTTCATCCTTTCCATTTGTTTTCATAGTTGTTCTAGTAGACTTTGTGGAACAGTTTGGGTGGGTTCTTGAGTAGGTTGGTTTATCCCAGGGGGATATTTTGGAGGTGGGATGGTTTGTTGAAAATGGACCGGTGGTTGTTGGTATTGGATAGGTTGGGTTTGGAACTGGTTTTGGGTCTGGTAGTTCTGATGGGGGTAGGGATTTTTTCCCTGTGGTTTTCTAGGGTATTGGTTATCTTTCCAGTGGAAGACTGGGTGGTCATTATACCTTGGTTTGAAGTTTTTTTTGGTATTGTGGCTTTTGAAAGTTCAAAGCATTAACTTCTGATGTAGGTCCTCATAAAAGAACATCCTTGATGGATGGAATAGTTGGAAGTTGTCTGTCGTATGGTCATGTTTGTCACAAATTATGAAAACAAGGTCTATAGTTTGGATTTCATGGACTTTCCTATGGTCTATCTCTTCAACCTTCCTAGAGAGTGCTGCGAGTTTAGCCCTAAGGCTTTCCTTTTCTCTAAGTGTATTAATTCCAATTTTTCTTTATGTCTTTTCAGAATAAGGAGATGTTCCCCGTGTTTATTTTTGTTCATAAAGGCTTTCTAAATACTCTTAAGCATCATTTGGGGCTTTGTTTTTCAAGGTTCCATTACACATCATGTCAATGAATTGTTTGTTTCCTAGACCCAACCCTTCATATGAAATTCTCACTTGTTCAGGAATAGAAAAACCATGGTGTGGAACCATGTGTAGAGTGTCTTTGAAACTCTCCCATGTTTCATAGAATGACTCTCCCTCTTTTTCAAAAAATTTGTGGATGCTCTTTTTAAGTGAAATTGTTTTGTGGTGGGGAAAGTATTTTTTGTATAATTCTCTTTGTAGTTGGTACCAAGAGTTGATGGATGATGGTCTCAAATTGTTTAGCCAATTTTTAGCTCTACCCTTTAAAGAAAAAGGAAATAGCCTCGTCTTAGATGATTCTAGTTGATGTGGGGGGACACATGGTTTATACAATGTCATTGAACTCCTTAATGATAATGTAGGGCATCTCGGACTCCATTCCATGGAATGTGGGAAGATGGTTTAGGACATGGGGTTTAAAGATGTAGTTGGAATCTCCTAGGGAATTTTGTCTAATTCATGAGGGGGAATTGGTCCAGGAATGTTTGAGGCATTCATTCATGGTTTGATCGACCGCATTCCCCAAGTTTGAGGCTTTCTCATTTGGGTTTCCATTTTTGTTTCCACCCAGGTTTATGAGTTGGGTTATTTGAAGACCTTCCATTGAAATGGGCTCAATTTTTGACTCTAGAGTATTAGGAATATTAGGATCTAATGGAATGAGTTCCCTTGGTGTACTTTACTCCCCAACCCCAGTACTATCCACACTAACTATAGAGACCCTCAGCTTGACGTACATGGACATTACATTACTTTTTCGGAATACTTAATACATAACAAAAATAGACACACAAGGACTGTAATAGTTTTGTGTCTTTGGAAACATGGAACGTAATCTTCTAATAGTGGTGAAAGATCTTCAACATCTCCCATAAAGATATTCCATTTTTTGTTTCCTGACCTAAAACCTTTCTTTTGATCCTGGGGGAAAAAACATAAAAAGGGTGAGCTCAAATTCTCAGTAAGGGTAAGAATGGATAAAATAAAACATACCATAAACATTGGAACATAAAAACATGAACATAATGTTTAAACATTAAAATCTTGATCAACGAAATAAAACATGGAAGTACATAAGGCATAGATCATAATGGAACATAAACCATGATAAAATAGCATGGGAATAAAACATGTAATTGTGGAATACATTAAGCACATGTAATGATTTCAATAGTAGCCAAGGAATTGCTTCCAAGACCATCTTAGTGGAAAAAGTCCAATTCTGAATCGAGTTCACTCTTCGTTTCAGTCCTGTAAGACTGAACGAGATTAACTTACTATTCCTGACATGTCTATCTCATGAGATATAAAATATTTACCCAATGCATTGGAGGGAGATATAGGTCCCACCCATCTCATAATGAAATCATACTTACTTGTGCCACAAAAAACATATATCATTCATAATAACCTAATAAACAAAATGGGTTTCATAAACATCATTCCATCATCACATAATCCATATAAAAGAAATGGATATCATTTCATAATAAGAAATGTGAAACCATTTAAATCATAGAGACATGATACTTGAAACATACACATATGAAATAATGTCATCTTAGATGAAAAGTGGTTTTGATAAAATACATTAAATGAATTCTTGAGGAAAATATCCTTTCTTCTTCAAAATCAATTTCTTTTCACAAAACGTCATGCAATTTTAAAAGAAAGTGATTTTGTTGAAAACAGTAATGAAATATTTTAGAGGAAGCTTCATGAAAATAAGGCTTTATGAATCCGTAAAAATCCTTTAATGTTGTATAAGTTAAAAAAACATTCTTCTCGTACTTTTGTCAAAAAAGTCAAAAAAGTACCTCGTAACGTAAACAAAAGAAAGATTCATTACATAACATGTAGTAAAAGTGAAAAAGTCAAAAATGGGTAAAAATGACTTTAAACATACATGAAAACAATTTTATAGAACATGGACATGGATGATATAAATAACCCCAGTAAATACTTATGAATAAGCAATCTCGGATAAAAATGAGATTTGCAAAATTTATCCCTTACCTTATGTCCGATATGCTTCGTATGTATCCGAACCTCCTGTATAATGATTTCAATAATGTCATTGACTTATTAAAGAATCATATTCATTGTTATGATATCATATATGGTTCACTTATGAATTTATATTACCTGTTCTTTTGTAAATTCCATGTTAAAGAGTGTTTTGGGTAAAATCTTTTCATTTGTCATCCGTGTTTTGACTTGTAATTATTCATATGATTACTTAGTCCATGATTACATAATTACTGAATATTAAACATGATTTATATATAATATATATTCAGAATATACATATATATAATAGATTTATAAATGGAAAGAAATACATCGTTCATGGAGATGGTAGGTCGTACGTACGCATGAACGTTGTTTTTGTTTCCTTATTGAGTTGAATGGAATTAAGTAGATGACATACATATATAAAAAAATCCAGTAGCTTTATAATGTCATATATTTCATTATTATTGCTTATATATACTTTATAATCATTTTTAAATGGTTAACATGGAGAAGGAATCTCATCGCATCGTGGAGACGGTAGTCCGTACGTACGCACGAGCAATGATATCGTTTCCATAATTATTGATTTGAATTGGAGTGGATGATACAATATATCAGAATCAGTATGATGTTATAATAACTATGTATAGTTATTCTTTACACCATTATACCCATCCATGTAAGGTGTTGGTGGAAAAACAGATTACACCACGGTGTGGAGACGGTATCCCGTACGTACGCACGCGCGGTGATTTTGTTTTCCGTAGGATGGATAGAAGGTGAAATGGGTTTGTTTCATATTTATAATTACAAATCAGTATATTAGTGATACTGATGTCATTAGTTTATAATGAAACAACAGAAGGAGAATATGTTGAAGAACAAAGAAGCTTGAAATAATCGGGAGAAGAAATTACCTCTTCTTCGATACGCTTCTTTGAAACCACCTCTTAGGGCACTAAGATTGGTCTTTAAAGTAGACCAGAAGATCTAGGATGTTTCTAGGGAAGTGGATAAGATAATTTGGCAGGTTTTGGCCGAACTTGAAGGCTCAAAATGGTGTGAGGAGGAGAGGGAGGAGGTGCCCTTTTATAAGGGAGGAGAGGGGCACCTTTAGAATTCTTAAAAATATTAATTTATAATAAATCTAAACCCACTTAAAAACCTCCAAAAACGATTAATATTAGAATTTTAGATGATATAGGGTTGTAATAGAATCAAGCAATCAAATTTAGACATGTTTGGATCTTATTTTAAACCTTATCATTTTTATTTATCCTTATTTAATCTATTTAAGTTTATTTGTGGTAATAAAATTCTAAATTTTAAATTATAACAAATAATTACTTATTTGTTGTGAATTTTCAATAATTGTTTACTTAATAAGAATAGTGACTATATAAATTTAAATTTATAATTTTTAAATATTTTTGTGATTTTTAAAAAATTTTATAATATGTTATTTTTATAAAATAACAATAGTGTCAATTTTGACAGTATTCATTTATATGAATTTAAATAAAATATATACAGAATATATGTTCAAAATAAAAGCTTTAATATATTCATAAAAGGTCATATGTATCTATAAAATTAGTGGATCACATTAAATAGTTTATATAATATTTATTTGATTATTTTTAAAACCATTTATTTGGTTTATCTCTTAATAAAATAATTACTACAAAATTTTTGTATAATTATTTAATATACTGATTTGTTGCATAAAATTTAAAATAAAATCCTATGATGAAGATAAATCTATTAAATTTCCCAATAATAATTTTACTAGAATTTATCATCTTAAAATCACAATATTTATATTTTTATATTTAATAAATTATGAAGGTGACAACTTTGGAATCATTTAAAAATAATAATATAACTGTCATAATAACTTTTATAAGGATACAAATGGTTATATAATAGGTAATTGGATGCTTAAGGTGTATATATACACTACCAATAAGTTTTGGTCAGGTTTTTGGGCCTTTTAAGGGGTATTATTATTTCAATAAAAACTATATTACTTATTTTCCACTTAATAAATAATTTCTCTATCATTAATGTATCTCCATTAATGACAATTATTTAATCCCTAAAAATTCTAAATAAATTATCATGATGTAGATAATTTGATTATATTTTTGGATACTATTCATGTTCGAAGTTTTATGATGTTTATCACTAAATTAAAGTTATTATACTTATACGATTTAAGAGAGTGACATGTTGTCACTTTCTTTGGTTTTAATAATAATTAAATTATTTTCATGGTCAAAAGTGCATAAAATGAATCTAATACGACCCTTAGTTGATATGGGTTTACTTTTATCCATCCAATAGAATTTTGGCAAGTGTTAGGGTAATTTTATAATATTATATTTACCCTTAATTACCTGATTTACCTTTAACTAGGGTAAATAAAATTTACCGTAGTTACTATTCATAATTCCCAAAAATAAAAAGTTACCTATTAACATAATTTGGACCCACTGATTCCAAATATGGAACCATTTTTTCAAATTCAATACACAGAAGTTGCAGAAATTAAATTAAAATTAATCCCGTTGTCGAATGAAAACGGGTTTTTGTTTAAAACATTGCAAAAGATTAAATTGATTTAACCTACAAATTCAATGTAAAATCAATTCTAATGACATACATTATATTAAATGATAAAAAATATATTCTATTTATACTTTAAAACCATTCAATATTTTAATTTAACCATATAAAGTATTATGATGAAAAACGTTTTTTCATTAAAATATAGCGTGTTTTTACTATTCATCAAAATATGAAAGTTACCAGAATAATACGAGAAATTTATCCAAAGTAAATTTTTATTTCATGATTCCTAAGAAGAATTTTATTTTGTCCAATTGAACTTATAAACATGTCAAAAACTAGATTTAATGTGGGTGCACCATCAAAAGGATGCAAAACTGCATTTTTTGAAAAATACTTATTTTACCCGAAAATTTTATTTTGATCTTATACCATGTTCTAGAAAATGTTTAAGATGAATAATAATGTTATAAAATTCAAAATTTAGTTAATAATATTCATAATATCTAGTTTATAATAATATTATAATAATATATCGTTGTTTAGTAAAACCCATATATTGCGTACAACAGACACTATCGAGGAAGGTCGCGATTGCATGTAATGCAAGGCAAGTCAGGGTAGCATGTTGTGAAAGAATCCTTCGTTGTTTTGTACAATATAATCCAACCATATTTCATTTATAAATTGAATAAATATATATATATTTATACTCAATGTTTCATAGAATAACTATAATCAAAATTGTGTGTAACACGATCCAAGAATAGTGTTGCGTATACTGCAAGCTAATACGGTGTTGCATATAGTGCAAGTTAATCTTTGTGTAGCATACAACACAAGACATTAATGAAATTAAAGAATATTTTTTCATAAAATCTCGGGGTGTTACATTCTACCCCCCTTAAAATGAATTTCTCCCTCGAAATTCGTCGGGGTTATAAATGGTTTACTACTATAAAGTTTGTTTAATATAAACCCACATCGTAAAAAGGAATACCAAAACATGGAATTAAAAACTAATGTTTGAAATGTAATGGTTAACCAAATTAACTCATCACTGGGTTTCCACGTAAGAGAACATAGGTGAAAATATGGATATGGAAGAAAAATCTAACCATCAAGTTCTGATGGAGAGTGGTAGAGAACATGGCTATGAAAATGCCAACAATCACAAAGCTATTGATTTGTGATGATCTAAGGTACCATCTGATTCATCGGATATAACGGAACTAGGACAACATTTTTGGTTTTCCAGATCATTTCCCTAAAGTTGATGAATTAAAAGAAATACTTGCATGATTTTGGTACAATCTCACTGTTGTTCGTGAATTGAACAATTTCCACTTCATCAATTAAATAAATGATGTTGAATTTGTTATTCGTGATGTGTTAGCAGATCATGTGATAGAATGATGAGTCATTACATCTCTTTCAAACAAAATGTTAGCAAAAGTTATAAGTCCATATTATGGTTAGATTAATCATATATGGTTCCAAAAATGAACTTATACTTCATATATCATACCTCTTAATAAAATGAAACTAGTTTATACTAACCAGGGACTTCCTGTAGGCCAGTGGTAGGAGATAAAGGTCAGTCGCACTTCAGTTGTGGGTTCGATTCCCACAGCCTTGTCCGCCGCGATGGGTTGTAGCCCATCCTGCAGGTTGTCCTTTTTCTAAAACTACATTACTATATCATCCCATCAATAATATCGAAAAAAATGTTCTATCCTTAAACAATACTAACTTATGTCCAACATAATTTATTCCAATCTTTAGGCTTATCCATAATATTGCAGTCTCTTGTCATATTATAGTGAAAACGATTACCAGAGATTTCATATAAGAAGCATTTTAATACCATCATTGATCCCCATATATCATAAGATATGTCTTGTTGGTCACATTACAAACGTTCGAAGGCCTTAATCATGTATTCTCTTGAAAAATGAATACCCATTGAACCTTAGTGAAAACATGAATACAGTTAAAAGTTAACACTTTCCACATACCAAAATCCTAAAAATTCTATATACACAAACCATGATATCACTTAGTCCTTATATCAATCATGAGCTCATGAATACAATCAAACATCTCATTATCTTCTTATTCCTTCATTATGCGCATATCATCTACTTTACAAAAATATCTCAATAACATTCCATGGTTACCGGTACCATTCAACATATACATTCAAATAATTTTATGAAAAACCATAGTGTAACAATCCTTAGATGATTCTTTATTCCATAATACCATTAACTATAGAACATAACTCTCGATAAACATACAATCTTTCCACTACCTTCTAAAACAACTGACTGAGCTTCAACACTTCTTTCAGCTCATATATCATTTGTAGTATCCTCATCATCATCCACATAAATACTACCCAGATGACCATGCTGATTCTCTTCATGAGATTTTCCATTAGCGCATTGGTTTGGATAATGCCCGTACATTCCACATTTAAAACATCTAATGATTGTTGATGTCGTAGCAATACCATTATCCTTGTCCATGGTGTTAACTGAACCTTTTCCTTTTCACTTGCTGTCTTTGTGTCCTTCTTTTCCACACCCAAAGTATCTTCCAGTTCCTTTGAAACATTATCCCTGATGCCTCTTCCCACATTATTTACATGAGGGAAATTGAAATTTTTTTTCCTCTATGATCATCATGAAACGCCATCTTTCTCTTATTATCTGAGTCGGGAAACTTACCAAAGTTGAGATTATTGATCATATTATGAGATTGTTGATTAGGCATAATAACGATGTTTGGACTTCCAAATCCTGTTTCATTTGGTTTCTCATGAAGAATATCATTCCATTGTCCGGCATATCCTCCATTATCATGAATCTTCCTGTTTCCATCCATTTTCTAAAACCCAAAAAGAATAGTGTGAGAGGAAAAAATCATGCTCGGGAAAAGAACATAGTAAAGGGGGAGTATCCTCAATATCTAACATCTAAGGTTAAATTCTATGATCATTAACGTAGTTCTAGGACTATATCCTATACGTATACTTATCCTTTGGGACATCCCTAGACATACCTTAGAAATATCTCTAAGGATCTCACTAACGTTTTCGCATCCTAGTTTCCAAAGGTTGACTAATCCTTTCCTCTGATACCAACTGTAGAGACCCCGAGCTTGACGTACATGGACATTACATTACTTTTGCGGAATAATTAATACATAACAAAAATAGACACACAAGGACTGTAATAGTTTACTGTCATTGGAAACATGGAACGTAATCTTCTAATCGTGGTGAAATATCTTCAACATCTCCCATAAAGATCTTCCACTTTTTGTCTCCTGACCTAAAACCATTCTTTTGATCCTGGGGGGAAATAAAACATAAAAAGGGTGAGCTCAAATGCTCAGTAAGGGTAAGCATGGATAAAATAAAACATACCATATACATTGGAACTTAAAAACATGAACATAATGTTAAAAAATTAAAATCTTGAGCAACGACATAAAACATGGAAGTACATAAGGAATAGATCATAATGGAACATAAACCATGATAAAATCGCATGGGAATAAAACATGTAATTGTGGCATCCATTAATCACATGTAATGATTTCCATAGTAGCCAAGACATTGCTGCCAAGACCATCTTAGTGGACAAAGTCCCATTCTGAATTGAGTTCACTCCTCGTTTCAGTCCTGTAACACTGAACCGGATTAACTTACCGTTCCAGCCATGTCTATCTCATGAGATATAAAATCTTTACCCAATTCATTGGAGGGAGATATAGGTCCCACCCATCTCATAATGAAATCATTCTTACTTGTGCCATAAAAAAACATACATCATTCATAATAACCCAATAAACAAAATGGGTTTTATAAACATCATTCCATCATCACATAATCCATATAAAAGAAATGGATATCATTTCATAATAAGAAAAGTGAAACCATTTAAATCATAGAGACATGATACTTGAAACATACACATATGAAATTATGTCATCTTAGATGAAAAATGGTTTTGATAAAATACATTAAATGATTTCTTGAGGAAAATATCCTTTCTTCTTCAAAATCAATTTATATTCACAAAACGTCATGCAATTTTAAAAGAAAGACATTTTTTTTAAAACAATAATGAAATATTTTGGAGGAAGCTTCATGAAAATAAGGCTTTATGAAACCGTAAAAATCCTTTCATGTCGTATAAGTTAAAAAAAACATTCTTCTCGTACGTTTTTCGAAAAAGTCAAAAAAGTACCTTGTAACGTAAACAAAAGAAAGATTCCTTACATAACATGTAGTAAAAGTCAAAAAGTAAAAAATGGGTAAAAATTACTTTAAACATACATGAAAACACTTTTATAAAACATGTACATGGATGATAGAAATAACCCCGTTAAATACTTACGAATAAGCAATCTCGGATAAAAATGAGATTTGAAAAATTTATCCCTTACCTTATGTCTGATATGCTTCGTATGTATCTGAACCTCCTTTATAATTATTTAAATAATGTCATTGACTTATTACATAATCATATTCATTGTTATGATATCATATATGGTTCACTTATTACTTTATATTACCTGTTCTTTTGTAAATTCCATGTTAAAGAGTGTTTTGGGTAAAATCGTTTCATTTGTCGTCTGTGTTTTGACTTGTAATTATTCATATGATTACTTAGATCACGATTAAATAATTCAAGAATATAAAACATGATTTATATATAATATATATTCAGAATAAACATATATATAATATATCGATAAATGGAATGAAATACACCGTTCATGGAGACGGTAGGCCGTACGTACGCATGAACGTTGTTTTCGTTTCTTTATTGAGTTGAATGGAATTAAGTAGATGAAATACATATATACATAGATCCATTAGCTTTATAATGTCATATATTTCATTATTATTTCTTATATATACTTTATAATCATTCTTAAATGGTTAACATGGAGAATGAATCTCATCGCGTCGTGGAGACGGTAGTCCGTACGTACGCACGAGCGATGATATCGTTTACATAATTATTGAATTGAATTGGCGTGGATGATACAATATATCATAATTATTATGATGTTATAATAACTATGTATAGTTATTATTTAGACCATTATACCCATCCATGTAAGGTGTTGGTGGAAAAACAGATTACACCATGGCGTGGAGACGATATTCCGTACGTACGCACGTGCGGTGATTTTGTTTTCCGTATGATGGATAGAAGGTGAAATGGGGTTGTTTCATATTTATAATAACAAATCAGTATATTAGTGACACTGATTTTATTACTTTATAATGAAACAACTAATGAAGAAGAAGTTGAAGATGAAAGAATCTTGAAAGAATCAGGAGAAGAAATTACCTCTTCTTTGATACGCCTCTTTGAAACCTCCTCTTAGGGCACTAAGATTGGTCTTTAATGTAGACCAGAAGATCTAGGATGTTTCTAGGGAAGTGTAGAAGATAATTTGTCAGGGGTTTTCTGAGCTTGAATTCTCAAATTGGTGTGAGGAGGAGAGGTAGGAGGTTCCCTTTTATAAGGGAGGAGAGGGGCACCTTTGGAATTCTTAAACATATTAATTTATAAT
This sequence comes from Viscum album, assembly GCA_963277665.1. Classification (NCBI taxonomy): domain Eukaryota; kingdom Viridiplantae; phylum Streptophyta; class Magnoliopsida; order Santalales; family Viscaceae; genus Viscum; species Viscum album. The sequence goes on from OY728125.1 coordinate 604,822,363, forward strand.
AAATTTAACCCCACATAAAAACCTCCAAAAATGACTCATATTAGATTATTAGAAGATATATGGTTTTAATCTCATCAACCAATCAAATTTATACATGTTTGGATCTTATTTTAAACCTTATCATTTTGATTTATCCTTATTTAATCTATTTAAGTTTATTTGTGGTAATAAAATTCTAAATTTTAAATTATAACAAATAATTACTTATTTGTTGTGAATTTTCCATAATTGTTTACATTATAACATTATAGACCATATAAATTTAAATTTATAATTTTTAAATATTTTTGTGATTTTTAAACAATTTTATAATATGTTATTTTTATAAAATAACAATAGTGTCAATTTTGACACTATTCATTTATTTGAATTTAAATAAAACATATACAGAATATATGTTCAAACTAAAAGCTTTAATAGATTCATAAAAGGTCATATGTATCTATAAAATTAGTGTATCACATTAAATAGTTTATATAATATTTATTTTATTATTTTTAAATCAATTTATTTGGTTTATCTCTTCATAAAATAATTACTACAACTTTTTTGTATAATTATTTAATATAATTATTTGTTGCATAAAAATTTAAAATAAAATCCTATGATTAAGATATATCTATTAAAGTTCCTAATAATACATTTACTCTAATTTATAATCTTAAAATCATAATATTTAAATTGTTATTATTATTAAATTATGAAGGTGACAACTTTGGCATCATTTAAAATAAATTAATATAAGTGACATAATCACTTTTATAAGGATCAAAACGGTTATATATTAGGTCATTGGATGTTTAAGGTGTATATATACACTACCAATAAGTTTTGGTCAGGTTTGTGGGCCTTTTAATGGGTATTATTATTTCAATAAAAACTATATTACTTATTTTCCACTTAATAAATAATTTCTGTATCATTAATGTATCACCATTAATGACAATTATATAATCCCTAAAAATTATAAATAAAATATAATGATGTATATAATATGATTAGATTTCTAGAGAGTATTCATTTTCGAAGTTGTATGACGTTTAGCACTAAATTAAAATTATTATACTTATAAGATTTAAGAGAGTGACATGTTGTCACTTTCTTTGGTTTTAATAATAATTAAATTATTTTCAAAGTCAAAAGTCCATAAAATGAATCTAATCCGACCCTTAGTTGATATGGGTTTACTTTTAGCCATACAATAGAATTTTGTCATGTGTTAGGGTAATTTTATAATATTATATTTACCCTTAATTACCCGATTTACCTTTAACTATGGTAAATAAAATTTACCGTAATTACTATTCATAATTACCAAAAATAAAAAGTAGCCTATTAACATAATTTGGACCCACTGATTCCAAATATGGAATCAATTTTTTCAAATTCAATACACAGAAGTTGCAGAAATTAAATTAAAATTAATCCCGTTGTCGAATGAAAACGTGTTTTTGTTTAAAACATTGCAAAAGGTTGAATTGATTTAACCTACGAATTCAATGTAAAATCAATGTTAATGACATACATTATATTAAATGAAAAAAATATATTCTATTTATACTTTAAAACCATTAAATATTTTAATTTAACCATATAAATTATTACGATGAAAAAAGTTGTTTTTCATTAAAATATAGCGTGTTTTTACTATTCATCAAAATATGAAAGTTACCAGAATAATACGAAAAATTTATCCAAAGTAATTTTTTATTTTTTTATTCCAAATAAGAATTTTATATTGTCAAATTGAACTTATAAACATGTCAAAAACTAGATTTAATGTGGGTGCGCCATCAAAAGGCGGCAAAAATGCATTTTTTTAAAAATAATTATTTTACCTGAAATTTTTTTTTTGTTCTTATACCATGTTCTAGAAAATGTGTAAGATAAATAATAATGTTATAAAATTAAAAATTTAGTTAATACTATTCATAACGTCTAGTTCATAATAATATTATAATAATATATCGTTGTTTAGTAAAATCCGGTATTGCGTACAACACACGCTATCGAGGAAGGTCGTGATTGCGTGTAATGCAAGGAAAGTCAGGGTTGTGTGTTTTGAAAGAATCCTTCATTTTTTCGTATAACAGAATCAAAACATATTTCATTTATACATTGAATATATATATATATATATACACTCAATGTTGCGTATAATAACTATTATCAAAATTGTGTGTAACACGATCCAAGAATAGTGTGGCGTATACTGCAAGCTAATAAGGGGTTGCGTATAGTTCAAGGTAATTTTGGTGTAGCATACAACACTATACATTAATGAAATTAAAAGAATATTTTTCATAAAATCTCGGGGTGTTACACTAACTAGACGGTTTGATTGATCGCGGGTGTAGGCGGACATGCGCCAAAAGAAAAAAAATGAGAAAGGGACAAGATAAGAGAATTTTGATGAGAAAAGAAGAAATGGGGGAGAATAGAATGGGTGTTTAGATGAATTACTTGGGTCCCCGACAACGATGCCAAAATTTGATTCTCGCTCAAATTTACCCAAGAGAAGAAGGTAGGACGGTCCTTGTAGTTTAGATTGGGTCGTCAAATCCTCAGAGACCTAAGAAGAAACCTATAGACACGTACATTCTATGGACTGTTTTTGACTATGAAGTGGCCAACATGGATTGGGTTTAGATGGGTTTAAAGGAAATCTATGAGACTTAAGTGAATTCAATTTAAAATAATGAGTTGATCCTAGGTTATTGCTCAGGGTGGATTGAACGTATTTCCTTTTCAATGATTTCATTTTCTTATATTTGAGATGGGTTCATTTAAGGAGATAAAAAAACACCATCACTTAATAGTTTAATGCCTAAACCCTTTAATACTAATCCCCTATACACTTGAAGGATCAATGTTTTGAGCACTTCACGGTAAAGGTTTGTATTAGCACTTGAAGTGTGTGGCCTTAAATTCAACAAGGATGATGGAGTTTAAAAATCATCAAATAAAAATCTCAATTAAATAATTGATTATACATTAATGGTGTTATAAATAACATCCAATCCAGAACCTTGATACTCCTTTGGATCAACCCATAAGTGGTTTATCACTCCATTGTTCTCATGCTTTCAATGGAAGCGTAATGTAGACTCATGAGGGAGGAAATATAGAAGTAAAGAAAACAACAAAAATAAAATGATCACTCCACCGTTGTGTGAATAATTTCACAAGGTTTGGTGTGAATAAATTCACACCTTGATCCAATGGTATAAAAGTGATATGAAGAACAATAGAATAAGATTAGAAGAAGAACTTTTATTAAGAGACTAAAGTGAATTGAACAACTTACATGTGAAAGACAAATTTGAGACAACAAAATTGCAGAATAACATTACAATTGAAAAAAGTACACATGATCCCCAAATCCTCCAACACCACTGAATTAAATAGACATTTTGAGCCCTTTGTTCGAGCCTCCAATAGTCCATGTCTTCTCAATTATTTTTGGTAGGCCATGGGTTGGTGGAAAGTAAGGGAGAGTTGATTTTTCCACCATTGACCTGAGGCAGCAGCCAACTTTCTTTCATCGAACAGAAGCACTTGTAATACCTTCTCGATGGACGAATCAGAGTGGGCCATAGAAGATGCAAATGGAGCCTCCGATGGCTTCTAACCTCCTATAATATTTGGGACCATTTGGAGTTTTGGAATCCGTGATATCATCAAATTAGTGGGCTGTTTTTCTGGGCCACAAAATCTGGCCCAGAATTTTATCTCTAAATTAGTCCGCTTTAATGGCCACCATTGAGGCCGAATTAGCATTATCTAATGAAGAGTGATTTGTTCCTCAACATATATTCTATCATCCCACAAAATATGGGATTCATTGGGCCTGTATGTTGTGCGCCACAGTCTCATAAGGGGGCTGGTGTCCAATCTTCCTTTTCTAGAATTACTTCCATTCAACTCCAAATATCTCCATCATCGTTTATGAATCATCCATTGATCCCTGAATGAAAAATATTCAAATTTAACTTTATATATAGTTCCCAAAATATAAAATTAAAATATTGATAATTACATTCCTTAGAATCATATGACTCATTGGGCCTTAATTGGTGTAGATTAGGCATGAAGTGCACAAATGATGAGAATGGATGTTCATAATAAAAATGCACTAACTCTGGCCCATAAGATCAAAAATGAAAATTTAATACCATTAAAATGTAAATAAAATATATTTTTTATTGGATAATCAACATTAATGAAGTTGAACGAATATAAATGAAGTAAGACTACCTGAAACTAAAAACTGCTTCAATAGAAATGGAAATACAGACATACATGGAAGTGGGACAGAATGATAGCTAACAAACACCTAACGTTGGGATGTAGTACAACAACATGATAATATTAACATAATTTAACATCATTTATTTCCAAAAGCATGTAACACTAATTGATAAATCATAAAAATAGATGTATTGTAATAACCTATGAAAAAATTATAAGAAAAGGGAAATAGAAACTATTTTAGATAAGTGAGAAAATTAATTCAGAAGATATTTAAAATGGACCTTATATAGGGTATAGTACATTTAGGGTTAGTGTAGGCACATAGATGTTATCAAGAACTTGGTTGAATATTATTTGCATTGGGTAAAATTAAAAATGAGATTCTTACAGATCTACATAACCAGGATACCTTGACTTTTTAACATTGACTGTGTTGCCCATGAATAATTTCATAACTGAGTATAGGATGAAAGCAAACCAGCAGTAGTCTACTTCATCTTGCTGATGTAGAAAGAACCAATTCAAATATTTTACTTGAAAGCCTTAAATTTATAATTTTTTTCAATGTAAACATACATCATTCAGTTGGGAAAAATGTTCATTATTTTAGGGTCATACCATCTAACTTCCAAAACTAGATTAATCTGCCAATTAAAAAAATTGTTCATTATGCAGTGCAAAAACATGTTACTTACAAGAACATCATTGACATACTATGTAGAAAAATATAGAGAATTTATTGGGGATGAAGACATATCCAAAATAAGGACATGGTTTAATATTTAACTGGAATTAACATTCATCCAATATTAATAAATCTTAGAGAGAAGGGAAATATTTTCCAGAAATTTAGAATAACGCTTCTTTTTCATACCATTGGATCTGTAGGGTCTTTGAATAATCCCAATCGTATAAAAATGGTGGTTGACCAAATGTCATGGATCCCTATTTTCTAATTTGTGAATGCAGATGTATCATACTGAGAACATAGACATCCAAGAAAACAGTAAAAATAAAAAGAACCTCTTTTCGATGAATTATTTTTTTCTTGACTTCATGAAATGTTCCTAAAAACTCCATACAATCAATTGAGAACTTTTCGAATCAGACATTGAAAATTAATCTCAATCATTAGTCTACATTATGAAAAATGTATCAGAGAGGTTTGAACGTCAATGCACAAATGATAATATTTGATAGATTCTCAAAAGAACAGGAAACAAACAAAGAGTCAACATTGGATTATGAATGCACCTCATGGACGAAAATGAAACTGTAGGAGAAAGGACCTGTAGAGGGTAGTAATATTCAAAAGATAGTAAGTCCTAGGAATAGAACATGGATTAGTGAAGTAATGAAAACACAGTATTCAAAATCTTCCAATGGATCATATTGGTAGGAAATGCAGATTTGTAAGGTAAAAACAATAGTTATTCCCACAAAATTATGTCCGCCTAATCCTCATCCATCGATTCATAAATGATAGAAAGAAAAAATTGATAAGCGTAGTACTCACAGACTGAAAAAGGATATTAAAATCAGCCCAATGGGATTTTGGGAATATCAAGACCTAACAATTATATCCACAATAGATGAAATGGAGACAACAATAGAAATAATTGAACATCAATAGAAATATTAAATATTATAAGAAAAGAAGAGGCATGCGGGTGACCTAGACACAAGAGCCTTTGTACAATCTCATCAAGATCCCGTCCTCATCGTTCTGATTCACAGTGATCTCCTTGATTTCATGGATCGTTCTACAATCACTCTTGGATTGTATATTCCACAACCGTAGAATCTCTGTTAATGCTCAAAATAGACCAAAAAGGGAGGGTGGAGTAATTGGAGAGACAGGAGGAGTGCAGTAGCTGGCCACAACGGATGGTCAGATACCGTAAGATGGAGGGAATATCAGAACTATTGTGAGATCTATGAAATGAGAGACATGAAGAAAGTATCTTGAAAGAGCAGTCGTTCGCAAAGCATACCGAATGACGGATGATACCCTAAGGTTCATCTCGGATGTGAGGTTATGTGGTAGAATATGGAAGCTCATCGAGGGAAGGCTAACTGTGGAGGAATCTACCTTCATCATCAAAGATTAGCGATGAATGGAGGAAACCCTAAGCTGGAGGGAGTGACTAAGCTAGCTCGGGGGATGTGGGAAGACCGTCATGGGGAGACCGAATGCGGGAGGAGGAATACGTAATGGAAGGTGACATGGTGTATTTGGATTGTGACACATATGCTTAGAGAAGCCAAGTTTAGTATAGATAATAGATATCTTGGGGTGACATGATAGTCTATACAAGGTGAATCCGCGGTGGTTTCTCAATATCATGGGCATAACTAGTAGATAAAATTGAAAAATCCAATTGATTTCATTTTAACAGCCTATAAAACCAATCTATTAGAAGAATGTTGTTTGGTTGTTAATCCAAGGTTAAGTTTTCTTAACAATCTTCCCACTTATCACACACAATAATTCAATTCACCAATATTTTTAATGTTTTTTCACATTCAAAACCACTAAATGGGATATATATCTTCATTCATTTCCATATGGTTTGATCAGGTTACTCTCCTGTATTATGCAACAATGAATTGGCGAGCGTGTTGTTTTAAAAGGCCACATATTCAACTTGAGTACTTGGAGTCAATGCCTATTATAGGATGTAATGTTACTTGTGGATGTACACAAAACAAAAATCTATAAAAGAAAAAAACTAACGAAAACTTATAAAACAGGAAAAAAATTCAAAATTCAAATATCACAACAATACCCACAATTATATTCTTTTTATGTGAATCATTGATATATCATTTGGATAGAATTCATTGTACATTATAATTTTTATGCATCTTTAACAAAATTGTGGGTTTCTATATGTGATGACAATGTTTCAAAAAGGGAAAACATGGGTAGAGTTATCTTCAGGACAATATATGTTTCAATTGTAGGCATCTAATTTGGTAGTATGGTTATTCAAATCATTAGAATCAAATGTAAGGTGGTGGATAAAGTGAATTGGATGAAGAAAAGGCCACGTGGAAGTGGTCTAAGGCTTTAGTGTTCGTGAAGATCCTGAGGATGCAACCCCACTTCATTTCCCCCATCTCCGGATATTTAATATGTTTTTATCAATATAGAGGAGGTGTATAGACATCTATATTACACTATACATGGGAAGATATAAGGTTATAATATAACATTTGAAGTAGTTTTAATATACACCATGGATCCTCTTAGATTTCATGTTAGAATTTCTATATTGGGCAGCATCCCACATATGGTGGTTCCTTCTCAGGAATCCACGCCAACCTTATGACTAGGATAGTCTAAAAATAGATGTATATATGTGTGTGTTTATATGCAAATATATTCATATATAAATAATTATTAAAAAATAATTAATAGTTAATTATTTTGAATTAGATATAATTAATAGTTATTGAATAATTAGAAATCAATAATCAATAATTTTTTTTGTTTTATGTAATAACTAACTAATAATTATAAATACATAATAATTAATTATTAATTATAAATTTAAATACTAAATATTAAATAATTTTAAATTAATAATTATTAATCATTTACAACTAATTAAAATTACTATTTATTATTTATTATGATTAATTTCACAGAAATATTTTAAAAATGGAAACTATTATAAAAAAATATGTAAAATTTTAAATTTTAAATTTGGACTATTTTTAATAAATCGTCATTAAAAAATTAAAAATTACACATGTTTTGAAAACCATCAATAAATATCTTGGGATGACATGATATTGTATACAAGGAGAATCAGTGGTGGTTTCACAATCTCATGGGCCTGACCAGTAGATAAAATTAGAAAATACCGCCGATTTTATTTTAACATCCTATACAACCAATCTATTAGAAGAATGTTGTTTGGTTGTTAATCCGAGGTTAAGTTTTCATTAAACTCTTCCCACTAATAACACACAATTTTTCAATTCATCAATATTTTTAATGTTTTTCACATACAGAACCACTAAATAGGATGTATATATTTATTCGTTTACCTATGGTTTGATCATGTTACTCACATGTATTATGCTACACTGAATTAGGGAGCGCATTGTTCTAAAAATCCACATATTCATCTTGCATACCTGGAGTCTGTGCCTATTATAGGAAGCGATGTCACTTATCGATGTAAAGAAACAAAAATCTATAAAAGAGAACCCACAATTATATTCTTTTTATGCAAATCATTGATATATCATATGGATATAATTCATTGTACATTATAATTTTTATACATCTTTAACAAAAATTGTGGGTTTCTCTATGTGATGACAACTTTTCCAAAATGGAAATCATTGGTAGAGTTATCTTCAAGACAATATATGTTTCAATTGGAGACATCCATTTTGGTAGTGTGTTTAATCAAATCCTTAGAATCAAATGTAATGTGGTGGATAAAGTGAATTGGAAGAAGAAAAAGCCATGTGGAAGTGATCTAAGGCTTTAGTGTTTGTGAAGATCTGGAGGATGGAACCCCAACTTCATTTCCCACATCCCTGGATATGTATTTTGTTTTTATCAATATAGAGGAGGTGTATAGACATCTATATTACACTATACATGGGAATATATAAAGTTATAATATAGCATTTGAAGTAGTTTTGATCGCTACCATGGATCTTCCAAGATCTCATATTAGAGTTTCTATTTTGAGGAGCATCCGACATATGGTGGTTCCTTCTCAGGAAGCCACACCAACCTTCTGACTAGGACAGTCTAAAAATAGATGTATATGTGTGTGTGTTTATATGTAAATATATTTTTATATAAATAATTATTGACTAATTATTAATAGTTAATTATTATGAATTAGAGATAATTAATAATTATTGAATAATTAGAAATCAATAATCAATATTTCTTTTAGTTTTACATAATTTCTAACTAATAATTATAAATATATAATAATTAATAATTAATAATTATTTATAAATTGAAATATTAAATATTAAATATTTTAAAATTAATAATTATTAATCATTTACAACTAATTAAAATTACTATTGAATATTTATTATGGTTAATTTCAAGACAATTTTTTAAATATGGAAACTATTATAAAAAAAATTAGTAAATTTTTCAATTTTGACTATTTTTAATAAATCGTCATTAAAAACATAAACAATAAACCATTTAGTGGTGGTTTTGAAACCCATCAATAAATTCTCTTAAACCGTAGTGGATATACTTCTAGATGGGAAGGTATATATTGGAGGAAAACTCAATGATCTGGACAAAAAAGTGTATATGACCTTCTTACTATACTTTTAAGATTTATCTTCCCTATAATTTATTTTCATTGTATAATTACTGTTACTTCATGCTGATATCCATGTTTTAGGGGTGGGAAATGATTTTAATCAAATTTAATTTCCCTATTAGCCAAACATGTTAGTGTAGATAGATCATATCATTGTCATTAATACTTAACACATTAAACTAGTGGGTTGATGACCAAGGAGTGTGAGTGAGGTAAAAACAGTTAAAATTCACATTAATTATAAGGAAATTGGATATTTCATCAATTAGTGGGAAAAATATGTCTTCAAAAACCATGCAATCGTGGTTCTAGATTGCCTGCTCATTTAATCAACTCTTGAGTCATTAGAAACAAGAACAACCCCAACAAACCCAAAACATCATTATCCTTGGTTGGGTTGAGTGTACCTAGGTTGAATCAGTGGTGGTTTCTCAATAGTATTGGCATGACAATAGACAAGAAATGGAATATCCATTTTATTTCATTTTACCAACCTGTTCAACCAATCTAGAAGAAGCATGTTCTTTGTTTGTTAATAATAGGATAGGGTTTCTTAACTGTCTTCTCACATTTCACACACATGTATTCACATCACCCATATTTTTACAACATTTCACATAGATAACCACCAAAGAGAAATTTTGTGTTCAATATTATTCTTATGGTTTGACCTGGTTAGTCACCTATATTAGTTGAAATGAATTAGGGAGTGGGTTGTTTCAAAGACATGTTTTCATCATGCATTAGTGGTTCCTCTTCCTAGTATTGGAAGTAAAGTTACTTTTGGAGGGAAAAATAATAAATAGAAAAACAAATAAATGATAAAACATAAAACAAAAAAGAAAATTTGAAAATTTGAAAAATTAGTAAAATACCATAAGAATATTTTATATCACATTATTTTTAATTGAATCATTTATTTATCATGTTGATATAATTCATTGTACATTACATTTTGTATAAATCTTCTGCAAAATGTTGGGTTTCACTATGTGATAACTACTTTAATGGATATCCTTAGGTGGATAGATCTTCATGAGAACATATGCAACATATATTTCAACTCTAAACATCAATTTTTGTAGTGTGACTGATCCAGTATAATAAAAAAATGGGAAGGGATGGTTAAAGTGAAGAATAATAAGAAGCAAATTCCATAATGATGTGGTCCAAGGCCATGAAGATCATAAAAAACATGAGGATGCAACACCCAATTCATATCCACAATCCTTGGATTTTGAATATGTTTTCATCAATAAGGAGGAGGTGTATAAACATGTAAATTACATTGGATGTGGTTATATTGATGTGGAAACGTTAGTAGTCGCGACGACAAAACAACGATTCAAAGAAGAGTAAAAGAGAAAAAAAATAATGAGAACACAAGGATTTACATGGTTTGGGAATAATATCTATGTCCACGAGAGGCAGAATAACTTCACTAAAACTGAGAGCATAATTTATAGAAGTTTATCTCAGAGTTTTCTCTCACAGAAACCCTAGACCGAAATGGGATACAAATGGAGAAGATGATCCACTGTTCCAACAACTGCAGAGAATGTCTGCATCGCTATAGTAAAAGGAGGCCACCCAAGTCAAAAGTGTTATAGTGGCTGTTGGCTAGAAGTCCAAAAGGATATAATAATGTTAACTTCAAAGTCTGGACTGCTATAGTGCTCTGTCAGTGTCGGTCGGTCAGCCTTGCTACAACGGCCAGAGATGCTACAGTACCCAAAAAATTTTACCGGGGGCCTTTGGCCTTCAGACCCCTGGAGCAGGGGTGTGTTGCCCCTACAACCCCCAATGCGCTCACTAAAAAGCTCTACCTACGAAATATGCGGGCTAGTGCACAGTACGAGCCACGAGAATTCAGCCCAATCGGATCGCGCTACACCAATCCAACATATTTCTATGTGTATAATATATCATTTTAATGGGTTGTGATTTCAACTGTATATCCTCCTAGATGTCAAGTTAGAATTTCCATTTTGAGGAGTCGAGGAGCATCCAACATGTGGTGGTTCCTTCTCAGAATGCAGAACCCAGCTTGCGATTATGGATTGTTAAATAATGGAATTAGGCTAAGTCTATAAAATAGGTAGTTCTTGGGAGTCAACATATGAATTAATATTTTCATTTTAATTCATAATTGTTAATTTTTTATTTCTTTATTTGAATAATTAATTTGAATAATATTTAGTTGTTAATTGTATTTTTGTACGAATACATGGAAAACAAGGGTAGAAAATTTTGGACCAAGAAGAGGACACACACTTTACTATATAAAAGAAACTATAATGAAAGGGTTGGTATTATATCTTCTCACTAATATCTTTTCCATTATTCTTGAATTCATTTTTAAATCACTTTATTAATCTTCATAATTGTTAATTCATTTAATACATTCAATAGAATGTGTGGGGGGATGGGGGAATAGTGTCAATGAGTTGTATAAATTTAATTGAACTCACTTGATCCAAATTATTCCAATATTACTAAAGGATAAAAAAACCATTAAAATATTTGAACTCTTGTATGAATAACTTAATGATTGTGGATTAATTCTATAGGAAATAGATGTAGCAACATTTAAAATGCTTTCAATTTTTTTTGAACATTAAAATAACTGATGAATTTTCTAAAAATGGTTCACACGTTAGTAGTTCACCCTAAAAAATAACTAGGAAAAAAATTTGAGCTGGAGTAGTTTGATCAATTAGGATACAATATAGAAATTCATGATATGGATTTGAATAAGGGTTTGTGAGTAGAAAAATAAAAATCATTAATATAAGAGTAAATTACTATCCAATAGTCTGCTCCCTTACCCTACAACCAAGCCGTGACTATTACAATTATTTCTAGGGGATGACTACTATAATAGATGGTTTAGTTCTAGGTGGTTCATAATTATTGAATAAGTACATTTCAAATATCATGTCTAAAAAATAGAAAAAATGTATCAAGTTGTTGAGAGGATTAAAGGGGGAGGTGAACATTAAACTCATGTGAATAAGTGGGAAATGGAGTAACATATTAGTGTATAGTGATGAACTATTGAATATGTGAAATTGTGAAGTGGGATAATGAACCTGGTTTAGGGGGAATTTAACTAGTGATTTATGTTATCTTGTGGATATGAATAAGTTCTTGACAATTAAAATTTAGCAAATTTTCGCATAAACATGACTTGATATGAATTCTTGGTGAGATTCTTGTTGAGGGAGATTAATTAAGGAAAAGTAAGGTAGAACTATGCAGTAATGGGTTTACCCAATTTTTATCATTTTTTTCAAAAATAATTTTTATATAATTTGTTCATTTTTTTGTTTTTCTGAATTTTTGATTCGCTCCAAATGAGAATTGGAAAATTTGGGATAAAGAGACTACCAAAACACAATTATTATTTTACCATAAAGCGAATAAGGGAGAAGTATAGCTACAGATCAAGTTCCTAGTTCACACGAGTAACATGACCTTTAATAATACTCGTGTTCGCTTGACCCAAGGAGAATCACATGATGGAGTTACAAACTTCACATGATCGGTTCACTAATCTTGTGAATCCCCATGATAAAAGTCCATTAGATCTCATGAAGTCCCTTAGAATATTTTTTCTCATTATGAAAAGACCCTTGGGCAAGCCCGTATTGATCATGAGATGTCTTGAAAGAAAAAAATTAGAAAATTCCCAAATTCATTCAGGTGATAAAAGATAAAAATGATGACATCCTCACTTGATGTAAGTTACATTGTTTATCACGTGATGGGCTTACATGATTCATGTGATCAGTTCATTGATCACACGAAGGAACTCAGATATACCAGCTAGATCTCGTGAATTCCATCATTAATACCAACCTTACCAAACAAATCCCCTTAGATGAGATTTCTATGATAAAATGACATGTCAAGTGAAGAATGCTTGATGAACATCAAGGTGTTTATATAATAAAAGTTGGAAATGACTGGATCCTTATGCGAAGATATTTGGATTGTTTTTCTAGTGAGGGGATTATATGATTCACGTGATTAGTTCATTGATCATGTGGCGAACCTGAACATGTTGAATGGATCACATGAATCCCCTTTGACATGTGCCAATATCTCATTAAGTCTCTCGAACATATTGACTCAATCATGAGGAATCCATTTGATAAGATATGGGTTCAATAAATCTTATAATGATGGAGTGATCATGTGGTCACTTTTCATCATGTGGAAAAAACGATAATGTCATTAAAACATGAAACTTGATCGTGTGGAAAACATGATATATTATAGAATAATGTGAATCTCTTCACCAACTCTATCCAAGATATATGAATTTATAATCATGTAAAATGGTACAAATACAGGGAATATATGCCTATAAAATCCCCTATGACACATGAAAACACACACAAATGCAACAACAAAATTTCTAGAGTGGAGGACTATGTGATCTCAAAAGTCTTCCACATATAAAATTTCAGGGAGTAACTTAAGGAATTAGGTAGTTAGATTATGTGCTTCGCATGATCAACTCATTGATCATGTGAAAGATCATTGATATATCAGCTGAATCACATGGAGGACCTACGACGTGTTGTCTTGATCACATGATTCCTTAACTAAACATGAAGAACGTCATACATGTTAGCCAAATCATGCGAAGACACTCGTACCTATTAGTTTCATCATACAACACCCTTAATATATGATGTCTTTATCATTCAATTAACTCTACACATGTTAGATTGGATCACACAACAACCCTCATAAAATTTTTTTAGTTCATTTGATAGCCCAAAAAAATGTCATCCTCATTAGAAGGGAATCTCTCAACATGTTAAAACGCCATATTCAGAACTATCAGTTTTTTTGGATGGGCATCCTCAGACATGTCAAAAATAAATTCTCATACACGTTAGCCTTGTTAGATCGACATCCTTTGATGTGACAGCCTTTTTAAGAAGGCATACTTGGATATGAACCCTTGAGCCATGTGAAACCCCAACCATGATTCTCTGGCTGAGCATTCCACCTACACATTGGAAGTGTTCATAATGGGATGGGGTTATGCACATATGAAACCTTATTCATGCCATGCTACCCCACACCACTCAATCATGGTCAAAGGACCTATTATGGTCCCCACTATTTATCCATAAAATGATACGAGATAGATATGTGAGATGGGCCTCCACCATGTTGTAAGTCCCTTGAAATTCTTTTTACTCTAACCCATAAGACCCACCTCTTGTCGGTCTACCATATTTCCTTATACATCAATGGACTAGGAACTATAATGAACTCTAAGGACTCTGATTCCTATTATAAACATGTTATGTAGGTCACCATCCTAATGCTCGAGATCCATATCAAACATCTCATATGGGCCACATCAATGTGTAAATACCACATCTATAAGTAGTATTCCAGATTTCATGCTATCTATTTTTTCTCACACCAAGATTGACTCAGGCGAGCTTAGGTAATTTCAATGATTATTCCACTATCATAACATAAATACATAATAAGTGTAACCTCAGTGTGTAAGACCTGATCAAGTATAGTGAAATATGTTAACTCTGATTCCTATATTCACAAGATATGCGGGACTCCTTTCTATGGCTTGAGATCCATACCCAATTCTTAATGACACTGTATATATCATTTTCATGTGATGTTAAGATGCATAGATTGATTCTATATGAACTACATGGGTTTTGATGCATATTTTCACGAGATAAGTAGGATACCTCCTGGAGGTTCACTCCTAGTTCTGGAACTCAAACTGCCTTACTGGGTGACAATAAACTAAATAGTTCCTATTCATATTGCTTAAAATCACAAAAAATACATCATTGTTAAGAAATAATGGGAAAATATGGATAATCTCTGATATATATAGATTTTTTCATTTATGGACCACCATATTCCATTTATATAGATTTAACACTCTATAGTTTTATTAGGGTATCCATTCTCATATTGGAATTTGGGAATTGGTCATTACCATATCTTAAATCAATAAAAGTGTCCAGTAGTAAGAAATAATTCCCCCTAAAAGGGTATGAAGTTCCCAACCTCCCATCGTCTCAACCAATGTGAGTTCCTAAGTGTTGTTCGGTTTGAAACCACAAATGACCGTCTGTTTTTAGAATGAAGACCTGTTTTCATTATGAATATGGGAGCCATTAGGAGTTTCTATGAAATATGAATATGATAAATCCAAATAACCCATACTATACCATTCGGTTAGAAACAGAAATGGTGAACCCGATGTGAATATATTGTGAAACTAAATTAAACCCCCCACTATCAAATGTCGATCATTACATTGAACATTTCCCCGAAACAAAAAATGGTGAAAACAATGTGAATAATAAAATAATGAAAGGTAACCATGTTTCCTAAGAAACGACCCATTTTTAAAAATCCCACACAAATAAAAATGGCCAAACTGAGAACATGAATAAACAATTGTGTTACCTATTCATAGATAATTGAGGATGTTTTATACTTGAGACGAGTCACTGATTAGAAACCTTGGTCCTAATTGTCCTTGTTACTGTAGAGATTGTTCACAAAAAAATCACCTTGACCCAATACCATGCCATCATCATGAAACCATGATATAACCTCAACTGTGATAGTAGCCTCTGACGATTGTAAAACAACACCACCCGCTCGACACCTTCGACATTGGGTGGAAATTGACATGTTAAGAGAATAACACTGACATGGTACTATCTAGAACCTTTATGTCGCACGCAAGGGACTTGAACCACTAAATCCTGCAAGACTAACTCATTCAGGGAAGGATGTGGAGAAATTGGTGACAACCATCACTATTACAAAACACTTCGGGTGTCTTTCCCAAGATTATGGCAATCAAAAAAAATCCTTAGAAAAGGAAAGTGGATCAAGGAATCAACTATAGATCCATACCAATTCAAAAGCTTCATAGGAGGGATCCTATAAACCTCCATCACTAGAAACATCCCGCTAGTGCCTATCAGGTTCTTGCTAAGGGAATCACTCGACTGGTCACCACCTTGGACATTCATACTCAATCATCAAGGAGATATTATCAGGAATGAAAAGATTCAGATAAACAATAGCATGTCCACTTCCCTGTCTCCACCGATGAAGCCTGCTGACATATTCTGGCAGTAGGCAATAAGTAAGATCATATCCCTACTTTCCTGGACTAATTCTACCCACATATCCTGAAAAAAAGCATGGGATAGGTACATATCCCTACCCCCATGATTAAAGCCCATTGATATATTTTAATAGCATTAGGAGGATATGAGTGGGCATATATCCCAAATTAAATTAAAGATATCATCTAGTATATACTGTAGGATGAGTTTGTGATAGGGTATATTCATAAAAATACTCTACTGAAGGGCCACTTTATTCTAGAAATGTCAGAAAAGCTCCACCATAATGTTTTGGTATTGGTACAGATACAGGGATAGAAACTTATCCCTATAGAAATAACTAAAGAAGAAAATCATCATGATAAACAGGAACATATGGCTACTCTATAACAAGAACATATTCTTCCTACCATATAGGAGGATTATCGGGATATCTTGGTATAGAGAAAGGCACACGACCATACTCATATACCCGTTTTGAATGGGTTCCATCAATAGTTTGGAAATTTCCTCAGGACATGTTCACATTCCTTTTAAACATGGAATGTCGTATATCCCATAGGGCAACTAGGAATAGGCCCACATACACTCTCCCATCCCGGATCATCATCATAATTTGTAAATCATCTCATGGAAGGATTATATCCCTACCGATGAATCTACATAGTATATTCCAATAGCTTATAGGATCCAGGCTCACATTCCTCCTCCCACTAATGAAAGACTACACCAGCATGGTTCAAATGATATATCGGAGGAGGGTTTTCTACCTTCTCCCATTCTAGAGTTCCATCAACATATTATGATGGGGAATTCATATTTGAACTAGGCTCATATGCCCACTTCATCTATAATTGACTGTCATATTCCAAAAACTCCCCAAAGGTGAAATTATATTCTCATCGATCATACAGAAGCTCATCATAATATTCCATTTACAACTCCAAAGCAGTATCATGTCCATCCAATAAGAGAAAATTATCAACATATTTGAATGGAAATCATAAAGAAGGATCATAATATTGATCAACTCTAAAAGGTTGTTTGTCACATTATATTCATGACAAAGAATGATCCTCACATTAACACTTTTCTAAATTCCAGTTTCCTAAAGGTTGTACGATGAAAATATAGAACACCTAGAGGGTTCTCCAACTCATTATACGATGTAGAAGGTAATTTCTACCTTGATAGTCCTCCTCGCAGTAGTATAGAGATATATTATAGGGAATTTACCTCTGAAATCCATTGTAGACAACCTCCTAGTGGTTATATCTGAGCCAAACACAAAATACTCCCATTTTCTAGACACATTCGAATAGATAGACTCTCCAAAACAATGGGGTTAACTTTATATAGTTCCCCATCAACTACCATAAGTGCCTCACCTTAGTCAATATACAACTTAGAGAAGTGACCTCTATGATCTGACAAGGTGGAGGAATATATCCAAGATTAAGAAGGGTCGATATATATATACATGGAGGGTATTGTTCAGAAACAACCTTCCAACTATGTTTTGGCCCATAACTACCTCTGATTATGAGATCCCAAATTATCCATAGGAGGAGTGCATGACTTACATATTCATGAATTTTTGGGTGAACCATCAATCATTGAACGATAGATACCCCCTTATAAGGGATATGAGTGTCACCTCCAGATCAAAAATACAATAATCTATTAGGTGATCCTAGTTGATTTATCAGTGGCCTGAGACTCAAGCTTACAAAATCATAGAAAAATCATACAATGTGTTTGCCTTCACATCATAAAACCTCTCTAATTATTGATTTCCAATTCCCCATTATATGTCTTTATCCAATGATGGGGAAAGATTGGATCATTGAACTTTACCCTATCCCTATGATGGAATAGATCCTCAAATATATCATCTTGAAATGTAATAACCAAAAGAGAGATCATGGGACTAAATAATGCATGGGAAAGTTGGTCAATCCAATAAACCTCCTTTACTTTGAGAATGTAGAGACTCCATGTTCAGAGAGATAGGTCCACCAACAAGTTTCTAACCTTGGCCTCTCAAAAAAATGGTAACACATTTTAAATAAGAATCTGATGTCGTAGGCTACCCAATAGCTTCTTGCAGCAAGTGAATCCCATTATATGTATCCACTACACCTGGTATATGCATGAATAAAATTTCACCAAATTAGAAAAATTATAATGGAAACCACTCTGGAGGCCATTCAGGAGTGAAACCAACCCATAGTGATTGGGATATTTTTACCACTACCTCCACCACCAGGGTCATCAAACCCTAAGAGTTTCCTAAAGAAATTGAATGTGCTTTTATATCAACCTCATCTCATAGGATTGGAGGCATTTATATCATAATTTCCACCCCAGGGGTGGGTGGACCTTCAGCAACAGGCTATGAATGTGCCATCAATGGTTCTAAATCAACCCAACCCCTAGAGACGAGGGATATATTATCACCATCTCAATGGAAATTAGTATTTTCTTGGCCAGTAATTCAATACTAATGATCAATATTCTAGCCGTTCCTCCCACTGTGAGACATACCACCTTCATTTGGGGTCCTCTCGATAAACAAGACCGAAAACTCCCTCAAGACTACTATTCAAAGACCAATACAGGGGGAATATAGAAAACATAATCAAGTCCACAAGGGTTATAATCCAAGACTTCTCAATAAGACATAGGATCAGAAGCAAGATCCCTATGAGATTGTGAAAGGGGAAGTAGGTGGTATAAAGATACCATAATATTTGGTTAATTATTTGGTAATTATTGTCATCCATTATGCCTTAGTGAACGTCATGAAAATAAATCTAGAAAATGATTTGGATCAATATGAAAATGCAGAGGGGGAAAATGTGGAAATAGTTCCTTAAGAGGTGGGTGAAATTGATGCATAAACTGGGGCTACATGTATGCAGAATCAAAGGAAGAACCAGAACCTAGAGCCTCTAAATGATGACTTGCCACATCCTAAACATAATTCTACCAATTTTAAATGGAAGGGTGTGGCAATATCCCACTCAACACCTAAAAGAGATGAAGTCCCCTCCCTATAGGAACAACTTGGATAATATGATAATTAGACATAGAACCTCATACAACTCACTGAGGAATTAATTAGAAGAAATATTCCCACTGGGTATCACCTTCAAGTAGAAACATGTATCAATACTCCCACTCATTGGGATTGGGTTAATACACCTTCAAGGTAATAACTTGAGTATTAGTATGGATCTAGATCTAGGTAATTATTTTATATAAACAATTAAGTTAAAGATGATCACAACATTTCTTCTCTATGATGAAAACTTACTCCTTATTGGGGTAATTAGTTAGCCCTAGAATGGACTAAAAATAAGCAGGACACAAAATTATCACAACTTTATAGAGTATCAACCACTTCTTTCGCATTGGAGGTGGTCCAAACAGTTGGAAATCTAGAACTCCTCAACACAATTGAGTCCCTAGTTTCTAGTATGGAAGCCATAGAGGGGCAGTGCACGCCCATGCAACCGAAAAGGAATCCATATCCTGAATCAATGGAAAACACTTTTCCTATTTCCAATTTCAATAACATAATATTATCATCCTTTAATTGAACATGATACCTAAAATATCATATAACACACTTCACATCCTGATGAAGCCCTACGATGGGCCCTCGGGACCAACAGAGGTTGAAAAAACTAAGATGCTTTGTAAAGACTATAGTAGGTCTACCCATCTTTTGGTACTATATCCATCTAGTAGGATCCATCTCGGGATGGGAAGACCATCATCATTAATTCCTTTATCAATTTATCTACACTCTATTGAAAATGACAATTATTGTTCACACCAATTGAAACTAGGGAAAAAATGAAAGTGTCTCTTATATTATCTACATATGGAAGGGGATCATGTACTCCCACAATATTCCACACTAATAAGAGAAATTTCTAGTAATCTGTGATGGAAAACTTCTAGAGAAGCTGTAAATGCCTCTGATCCCAATGAAATACTTTTGTGTTTTTCATTCGTATGAATAAATGGCATAATGTCTAGAGGATGTAATTTGGTGAATGAAGGATAAATCTCATCCCACATGTATGACATGAGGAGAAAGTACATGGATGAGTAGAGATTAATATTTCATGCTCAATATAGTAATGGTGACTGTTAGAGAATCTAGGCAGACCTCAAATCTTCCGACACCTCCCATTGAGTGGAAACTACAGTAAAACCACCCTCGATCGGAGGTAAAGCAAGACCAGTGCTGCCCACAATTTTTTGGAATGGAAGAAGAAACATATTACTTCTAAAATGGACAAGTTCCTCATTATTTCTGCATATCCATGAAAAATATCCTCCTCAAGCTACCAGAGCCCATGAAACCTGACGAGGTCAGCCTCAGTGACCACCCTAACTATTTCCCTTTTCATAGGAGACTAGGTCATACAATCCAAGACTTCTTTTTCATAAAATAAATCCTCCAGGGTGTTCTCAATTCTGGAAAAGTGATAATGGTTAAAGCCTCAACACATGTAATCTGTGTGACCTCCAACCAAATTGAAAAATACGACGGCTAGAATGAAGTTTCAGATAAGCATGACAAGAATTTTGATAACTGGATGAATTGAAATATAGTTTACCAAGCTCACACCACTCTCTAAGAATGACTTCATAGACTCATCCTATAACTTATATCAATGCAGGAACCATTGAATATGCCTCTTGAGGGTAGACGTAATAAACAGATATTAGAAAAAAAAAGTAAAAATAGTCATATCAAACTCCCACACAAGAATTCGACTCTTGTAAGCATTTTTCCTTTAGTATATGGGGAGTGGGAACCAACCTACCAAACAAAACCCAATCACATGAAGAGATAATATCTGTTTAGGTTAAAGTTATCCACTAAGAGGACCCCTTATTTGATGATGAATATGTTGAGGAATATGTGTTCCCCATACCTGACCAAGGGGTCGAAGGAAGAGGCCACATAAATCAGGGGTATAGGTGGTTCCATGATCATAGACAAACCCAATATTTTCTTCATATACATACATGAGACATATATGTTCCTGATACCCATGAGAGAGATCTTCAACAATCCCAAAGAGAGCTTGGATATTCCTTAGAGACTTTTAATGGTCGTTAAAACATAATCATTTTAGAAAATTGGTTTTTAGATGTATGACTATATACTAATCCCAAATAAAGGGGTATCCCAATGTGGCCTACCCTTCTAAAAAAATATTCTCCCTTGGTCTCTATCCAAGCGTTAGGACCATCTACCTCAAACACTTCATCTTTTAATCCACATGCTAAGGGAAAAACTCACTTTGGGAAAAACCGACCTATGGAATAAAAATATGACATTATAAAACTATTTGTGGCTCTCTCATCCAAACACTCAATTATGGTCAATCTCCACATTTTAAAAATAGCTCAGAGAGGAATTTATCAAAACCCACTAGAGTCCCATTGAGTCTAAGATAAAAGTATCCATACCTGAGGTTTATCAAGTAGAAACTAATCTGATAGAATGTCACACCACCATCTCATTCACAGATCAAAATTAGGAAGAAGTAATTTAGGGACAACACATGAGCCTCAACCCAGTTGTTGAGGTATCCTTAAGTGCATCCATGAGACCCAGGTTCGAAACCGGGCGGAGGCATATTTCTAGGTTACTGTAGCAGTACTGTAGCAGGCACTGTGCGGGACTGTAGTAGTTACTATAGTAGGTATTGTTTAGTACTGTAGCAGTCAAGAACAATTCACCTTTGGCCATTAGTTTGGTCTTGGAGTCCTTAAGGCCTTCGGGCCATCCAGGCCTTCGGGTCAGTAGGGCTTCCGGGCCACTTGAAGGCCTTCTGGCCACATGCAGTTACCCCAGACAGACTCTACAAAAAAGGAGAATCTCCATAGGAGGATTCATAGCAGACACAATCACCAAATCAGAACCAAATGGATTGGGAAAGAATGACAGGGTATGGCTACGCCATCAGGACCATCTTATTCTTGCATGAGATGCTTAGCCAGATAGCCATGCAAAGGTGGAGAGCTACCAACACAATGCAGATGATGGGAATGGGAAGTTCCTTGTAGTTATAGTCTTGTTGAATTCTCTAAGTCCTTCGGGTCATGTAATGTCTCTCAAGCCTACGAGAAATGTAATCACCTAAGCCTATGGGACTTGTAAGGGTTCCCCCTCATCCCTTGAAACGCGGGTTATCAAAAATAAATAAAAAAAGGGATATTTGGGCCATTCAAGATAATTTAGGGACATATCATACCCCTATATATTTCAGACAAGATGGATAATTTCAACATCCAAAGGGCTCTGGTTGAAAATTGTTATAGTATTAAACTCATCCTGGTTCAAACTGTTTGACTTTTTTTATATGCTTATGAGGATTTGTCTCCAATGAAGCTGACCATCCAGGGGTTTAAAAATGAGAAAAACCCCTTATAAATATCAATCCCAAGGATATTTTTGGGGACCTCATGTCTACTGATGAATTCATGTTTATCTTTCAGGATATAGCATACAATGTCCTGCTTAGAATACATTGTCTACACAGTCTCATTGAAGTTCTGTCAACTTTCCTCCAATTTTTGAAATACCCCAATTAATAGAACTATCTGCATACTATATGCTGATAGTCCTACTTTGAATCTTTTGAATCGGTATATGTTGAGGAAGTTTTCTATGAGAGGGAAGGAAAAAAACCAATGATTGAGGTTGATATATAGATTGATACACCCAATGGATTGGGAACCACCCCTATGAGTCCCTCGAGTTTTCTTAGTAGTGATTGTGTGATGCTCATAAACTTAATTAGGGTAGTAGACTAAACCCCATCGAGCTGTTATGAACCAAATAATTCCCGGTCCCATGTCTATGTGATTGAAATCCTACCAATTGAATTGGGATTGGGAAAATACAGTCATACTAAGGCCCTGTCATGATTTAGAAATTACAATGTACCATTAAAAGTAATTGAGAACCCCCCCCCCCAAAAAAAATTTCCCTATAACTAATGAAGTATATGCCCCTCCTTCCATCAGTATTAGCATAAAGGAAAGATAGAATCACCAAAATCCTCCCAGAATGACTCTAGATATTCCAGATGTCAATATATCTCTTTTAATTCTATTGTAACTTGATGGTGATGTATATTCCCCTGAATTATATACCATGACTGTGGATGTACATATTGACACAGAGATGGAAGATGAATAGGATGACCATAGAAATGCCCCTCCCAATTTTGGGGAAGCATTATCCACCACCATCAATGAGAAAATAAATGTGAATATGGGAACAAAAGAGTACCTGCGACGCATGTTGATTAGTTCCTTTGTGCCACCAGAAGATAATGATATCAATATTTTATTTCTAAATAATCATCGATACATGATCACTTAGAATTATAAATAGATTCATGGGATGAACCCCAATGTGTATAATAATCATTTTGGATTTCTAGAGGACCACCAAGATTTCAAATAGGTAACCAAAATAATTCACCCCTCCCATGAAACCATGGTCAGTTCTTGTGTTCAAAAATTGATCAATTCTAGATTTTTCAAATAGGTACAATTCCCAAAGTGTCTTTCCAACATCTGTCCCATTATGAATAAGAATGAGAATATTAGGTTATGCATCGATTTTAGGGACCTTAATTGAAACTACAAGAAGGTTGATTTCCTAGTACTAATCATAGAACTTTTGATTGATCCAACCATCAGATTCCATAATCTTACCTTTAGGATGGATATTTAGGATATAATCAAATCAAAATGGACCCAGAATATGAGGATACTACTTCCTTCAGAGTGCTAAAAGTTATATTTCTCAACAAGGTCATGCCCTTTGAATTAAAAACCATCGGTGCTACATGTTAACACACTATACATCATATCTTTAAAAACTTCTTGGGATGAATCATGAATTGTTACATCAATGGACATGAGTTTAAATATCAAAATCACAATGATCAGCTCACTAATAATTAAACAATCATTAAAAAATTTAAGAAGCACATTTTGAAGATAAATCCTCCAAGTGTCACATTATAACGACATTATAGAAATTAATTTGTTTTTTATATGCCACCATGGCATCGAGGATAATCAAGAAAGGATCTATGGAATCCTGAAAATTCTACCTCCTAAAAATCATAACAAATTGAGAGGGATCCAAGATAACCTCACTGACATCAGATGTTTTGTAAAAAACATGGCCATCAAATCTCTCCTCTTCATCAAGATAATGAAAAAGGGAGTTTCCTATCAGTGGGACAAGTTATGAAAAAAAAATTTCTATAATCTCAAGTAGTACCTACTGTATCCCTCGTTATTGATGCTTCCAGTAGAGATAAATCCATTTATCCTATACATGGATGTCATGGAGCGATCGCTTGATGCCCTCCTCTCATTGAAAAATGATGTAGGGAACAAAAAGTCTCTAGTATCTTGTTCAAACAATCATAGATACTTAATTTTGATATTATTATGTTGAGAAGAACTTCCACTCACTCATATTTGTAGTGAAAACTTTGAGGCATTATTTTTCAGTACCATAAGGTCCACCTAGTCTCTCGTATCGGCATGCTCAAGTATATTCACGGCTGACCATTGTTAATTGAGAACTTATCCTGATGGGTGGTTATTTTACATTGGTATGAAATTTAATTTGTGTCACAAAAGGCAGTAAAAGGGAAGGACCTAACTGATTTCCTTACAACATATCCTTCCCTGGATAACACGCTAATGGACATCAAACATCTAGATGAAGAAGTTTTCTATTCCCATGAAAGTCCCCAGACAAGGGAGATGTATTTCATCGGTGCCTCCTAAATTATTATTTGAAGGAGGATGAAAAAACAAATCTTCAACTCGGTTGGTTTAGGGATTGTCTTTTTTTCAATGAAAAGACAATTTTCTCTACTCATAATAACTATCTGAAGGCTGCACTAAAAATGATTCCAAATTAAACGCCCTTATTGTAGACTTGGTTATATACTTTAAGATTTATATATCATACCTTAATTTAAAATGGGGATTTTATTTACTTATAAATATTGAATATTCCATCAAAAAAGAAGAATTATAACCTCTCATTGGGTATATGAGAAGAGTGATTCCATATTTCCATTTTCAACCAACGCTATATCATATCCCTCGATCAAAGAATGATCCCATCAATGTACTAACTATTGAAACCATAGTACTAGGTTGTCCCAATTAGAACGAGGTATTCTTACACATTACACACTGAAGGGTAGTCTCACCAGTCATCCGCTGTGATATGGAGGAAATTAATCTGATCAAATCTTCCCTAGAGCATGATGACCTGACATCCACCGCATGATGGATGCATTCCATGAATGATTACCTCAAAATGGGACGCTCCCATAAGATCAAGAAAAAAGGAATTAGATGTGATGCTGATTAGATAACTTCACCCTTCGAGATGGGATGAATGTGTAGTAAACCCTATATTAACAAGGCTTTTATGGAGTCATTATCAAAAACATTGTAGAAGAAGAGACTCCCACTGTTATGAAGTTCATACAAGATCCTACAGAACTCACTATTCTGGAACCCAACTCTCCCCCTAAATAAAAATACATTGTTACTACTAGAAGACAATCATGTGGGATAATAAATAATTCACCATGAAATATCATCCATGTTAGATTCATGAAAACTTCATCCACCATCCCAAAAATCACTACACATAGTTAAATATTCATTGTTGTTTCTCATATGGGGAATTGATGTTATGGGACCATATCCCCAAGCTACAGCTAAGAATTTTATGTATGTCCATACTACCACTAACTTTTTCTCCAAGTGTGTAAAGGACATACCCCTTAAGGAATATGGAATGAAGAATATCATAAACCTTGCGAATTATAATATTATTACCCTATTTTACATCTATCACATGATATTAATGGAAAAGGAACAAATTTATGTATATCTAAGTTGAAGAGGATGTATTAGGAGTATACCATTGTGACAAACCATTAATCTCACTATCACATAGAAGTAAATGGAAATATAGTGGAATTTAATAAAATTGTGTTAAATATACTATTGAAAATGGTGGAAAAAGATAATACTTCATTTTCGGATTAACTTATACATGATTTTTGGGATTCTTGTACCAAAACATCTAATTCCATGCAGGGGACACCTTATTCATTAGTGTATGGAACATAATTTGTTTTTTCTATCAAGGTTTAGTTTCCCTCAATCAGAATAGATATGTGTGGACAAAACTTTTATGATGAAAAATCATAGCATTGGCAAGTTGAGTTAGAACAACTTGATGAGAAATGGTTTCACACACTACATAACCATAAAGTCAATTAGAATTGTATTACATGATCCTTTAACAAAAACGTTTTTCTATACCCATTCTTCCATGTAGAATTAGTGTTGGTCCTCAGAACACAGATGATTCTAGAGAAGAAACCCCCAATGCTAGAGCCCAAGTGGGATTACATCATACAAAAGGTATATTAAAATAGGTTCTACCCATTTTCCATGATTTATGGGGAAAAAAGTACTCACCCACTAACACAGGGTTTAATAAGAAGTACATTGATTAATTCCCATCATCATACTGAAGTCTTGTAAGAAAGGAATTAAACCTCAAATCATTAAACATACTTACCACATGATGTTAAACTACACAAAATATTTCATTTCCGCATGATGTAATGCTGCAAGGAAGATGTACTTACCAATTGACGTTAAAATAAAAGGGACATAGTCTTGGTTGCAGGATCGTAATATGTACAACATCATAGGTCCTGATCAGAAGAAATTAAAATTCACAACAAGTGTTGAACATATGGGACTTACCCTACTCTTTCTCATGATCTATATCTACATAAAACAATGTTTTCAGTGCAAGGGTTTACTAGATCATGCTATGTTTCCTCTAAAAAGCATAAATTAGAGAGAAGTTGTCTCATTTGAGTCTAGAACCAAGACATAATTCAAAAACATTTGCCTTCCTTCCCAATTCAGAACATCATTTCATTAGTGATTCACTATACATGATACAGATCTATGTGGAATAAAAAACAAAGTGCCCCCAACCCCAAGAAAGAGTCATATTTTCATAAGAGATCATATATTAAAGTTATATGTGTCTTGATTCCAACTACTACAGGATATGTAGTGATGTGTGGATCTCAAATACTAGGCCCATACACAATATATAATAATTTACCCCTCCATTGATATGGTCTATACCTATGTAGGGAACTTTCCCATGAACTATGTGTTCCTTGATTCATGTTCCCATTGGATATGCATTCATTCTCAGGTCTCTAATCCTCGGTCCATCCATAATAAAAGAGAAAAATTTCCCTCTCCTTATATATAGGTTAGATCTACACATAGAATTTTCCATCTAAGAGCTATATCTGTCTTGATTTCTATTACTACATGATACTTTGTAACTCCTATGTCTCCAATCTCATGGCTATCCAGGATGAAAACTAAATACCCCTTCCCTTGTATATGGGTTAGGCCTGAAAAAAGGATTCTCTAACAATAACTACATGCGGAATGATTGTTGTTACTAAATGATACATAATGATTCCCATATCTAAAATCCTAATCCTATAATACATGTAAAAAAGGGAAATAAAGAAAAAAACACTCGTATCTACCAATGGTCCAAACTTGTGCAGGAAACATTCTTTCAAAGAATGACATGGGGCTTGACTGATGCTATCATAGGATGCGTGGTGATGTCTGAATCCTCTATATGAGGCCCATACATGTGTTTTTATTTATCCCAACTATGAACCAATATGAGACTCATATCTGTTTAGAGGCTCCATTCCACATTAAAATGTGAACATCCCCACATATTCCCTTTCATTCGATATCACATAGAACAATTAACTTCCCAATTTTCTCTTATTTCTCACACCAAGAATGAATCATGTGAGCATAGGGAACCTAGAATGATGTTATGAATAGCTTGATTGAGGAGAATTATATTGAAAAAATAAGCAACCACATCCTAGTCTCATAATGTTAAACTGCATGAAAACACCCTAGTTTCATGATGTTAAACTGCATGACAAAATCCTAGTCCCATGATGTTAAATTTCATGACAACATCCAAGTCATATGTTGTTAAACTATTATAAAACATCGATGTTGCATTATATTAAACTCCATGACCTTGTCCTAGTCGTATGATGTTAAACTGGATGATATGAGGAAATTATGGTGATCAGGTCATCCCCCTATTAACTATTTACTTAAGAAGTTCATTTCTTATCCCTTAACATTTATAATGTGTCCAATACAAGTCAACATAGCCTTTAGGGTTATCTAAACCTTCTTGAATCTTATGTTCCCCATGAACCAACTTCATATCTTTGATATCTGAGTTGATACCAACCAATTCCTTGATTTTATATCCTTCTCTTGGAACCCCATGGAACATGATCTCCCATTATTGTGTTTCCATCTATAGTAAACTTGTAATGTGGACTGGTTAATCTGAATTGACCCCATTACAATTCACTGGTGAATAAGGCAGCACCTCAGAGTATACACCTAGTGTATTTATTGGTCCCGGTGGAATAGACCCCTTAAATATAGTATCTATTATCCTAGCTAAATGGGATACGAGCTTCCACCACTACTAATGTTTGACTCATAACCACAATTCCTCATCTCTTGTTACCTTAGATATTCATGGGTTGTGATTTACACTTCCTCTAACCTAAATATTCAAGTGGATTCAGCTACCTGTGATGCTACTCATATTTGTATCATACCAATTGTAAAATAAATATTATAACCTTTTATTCTTATACACATTCCTTTCAGGTTATGTATCCCCTATGAAGATCTAACTTCCTTGATCTTCAAAATACCTATAGACACATCCTTTTCCGCCATACAAGAATCATGCCCCCTTTTCATGTCATAATTGCAAGATAACTTTAGTGAATTTTGTCTTTCCATTTCATGAACATTGATCCCACATCTTCATGGTTATCCCTTAAATCATATTGGTGATAGGGATTGTCCAATCCCAAAGGGACCTGGCTAGGAATCACTGGTGAATAAAAAAATTCTTAAGATCTTATGCTCAGGGGATATCTTGATCCTAGAATAATGTTACTCCATAAATCTTGGATCTATTTCAATAATACTATGATGCTAATCCCACCAATTTTTAAAAAAATCATCTTTGATATATTCATTTAAATACATGAATTATTCCATCCATTTTCCCACATCCACGAGGGTTCCAGAATGAATAATCGGTTTATGGATTTATACTTGAGTCATATTGGTAATACTTTATACTACAAAACATCTCCATGTCCTTATCGGATGATGTTAAACTATATGGAACACATCCTTCATTCTCAAAACATGATAATTAATCAAGGAAAACTTATTTTTCATGAGTTAGATCTACAAAAAATAAGATACTCCAATCCCTATGTGATAATCAAACTCACATAAGGGATCGTATACAAGAACTATGTGTGGATTGATTCTTATTACTACAGGATATGTAGTGACACCAAGATCTCAAAACCTGGGCCAAACCACAATATGTAAAAGGTTAATACCTCCATGTGTATGGGTAAGAACTCTATAGGCAATTTTCTATGCAAGAACTATTTGTGCTTTGAATCCTCTTACTAAGGGATATGAAGTTATGCCCAAATCTCAAATCTTGGGTGCAGTATTAATATAAATTGAAAATGTACCCATGCAAATTGGTCAGACCTGCACATGGAATTTTCCATGTAAGAAATATGTTTTGACTGATTGTTGTTGTAATAGGATACGTAGGGAGACGCAGATCTAGAATCATTGGCCTAACCATAAAAGGGGAAATAAATGAATCTCCCTCCATATGGGTCAGACTTGTGCATGTAGTATTCTTTTTGATAACTACATGTGGCTTGATTCCTATCATTATAGGATACATAGTGACACCTTGATCTCCCATTTTAGGTCTAACTGTGAATTATCATTAATAAAAAAAATGTTCATCTATGGGAACAAAATTTTTGTGTGAATTTCTACTCATTATAAAAAATAAACATCCCCATACATTCCCTATCAAACACCCTCACACAACTCTATCGACTATCTTGTTGTCTCTTATTTATCATGTTAAACGCAACTTTTGTGAGAATATGGAACCTAGAAAGAAAATGTGTCTATTTTGATTGATGTGAATTCTATTAAAAAAAGGTAACTTTATCCTAGTCTCATGGTTTTAAACTACACAACCACATCCTTATCACATGGTGTTAAACTACAGGACATTATCATAGTCTCCTAAAGTTAAAATGTGTGACAAGTGGTCAACATAGATAACCCTTTATCTATGTATGAACATGAACTTCATAGATAAAATTTTTTCCAGATATGATGTCAAGTATCACAAATGCAAGATTAGAACAAACCGTCAGTACATATGAGAAAGATCTATGTGGTGATTCCTCTTAATGAGAATTACGTGTGGCTTGATTCCTGTTGAAACAAGGCATGTAGTGAAACCTAGGTTCCCTAGTCCTAGGACCAACTACAATATTCAAAATAATAATATCCCCTTTCATAAAGACGAGCATGATATATGCAAGTAACCTCATTATATAATAACTACATGTGTCTTGATTCCAAACTTATTAGGATACACAATGATTCCCATGTATATTTTACTAAGCACAATCCCATGTTTTCTGATATCAAAACCCTCCCCAGTGATTGATCCATCTTAAAAGCCATAAATATTGTATATTCATAATAATGTAAAAATTCACCCACAAATAAAAGACACTCCTAATAGGATAACCCATATCTTTGATGGTATCTCCAATAGTTAGAGATTCTATCCTCGAGCAATAGTGGGTGACTCCTCTTTTAGGGGAAGCATGCCCCTATCCCTTGTATATGCATTAGATCTTTGTGAGGGGGGCTTTATATTTTTTATAACTATGTATTATTTTATTCCAATACTTATAGGATACGTAGTGATTCTCAAACAACCTATCACTGAGCCCATCCACGAATTCAAAAAAGGAATCCCCTCTCACAAAAGTATTTAAACCTTGGAAACGATATATCACTTCCTTGATGGATCAATGCTAATGTTTGAGTAGATTCTTCTTCCATGCACATGGAATGGTTCTATGATGGTGAATCCTCACAAATATTTTGTACGACTTGTAAAACCCCCTCCCTACATACGTGTTTTATCTATGTGGTGATCCATATGAGAACAACATGTTGATAGATTCTTGATATCAGAAGATACATAGTGACACCAAAATTTCAAGCCCTAGGCCTAGCAAAAAAAATCAAAATGTCAATTTCCCTTTTTTAAAAGCTAGATCTATCCAAATGGATATATATGGAAGAATAGGCTACAAAGTTATTCATATCCTCATGAAATATGAATGGAAAGAAAAGTAATCTCAGCCATAAAATTAAAATTAGACTATGAATGCCTCGGACCAATGCAAGGTTCTTATAAGGATGAATTTTGTAATTAAGCATTGGTTACCACATCCTAATCATATGAATTTAAACTACAAGGAAGTTGTCCTTGTTACATGGTGTTAAACTGCAAAATAATTACATCATGGTCACATAATGTTAAACTACATGACAGAAACATCCCTACTTCATGATGATAAACCATGAAGACCATATTCTATCATCCGTCATTATCAAATGACCATAAGAGCCTAACCATGGTCAACCAATGTTTTGGGAAACTCCATTATCTTTTAACCACCTAAACCTATAAATCAAACATCATTACTTGAGTTTCTTGAGTTTCCCTAAATCTTCCATGGCCCTTAAAAATGAGAAAATATCCCTATGTTTGACCATATGTATTTGGGCTTATAAAAAATTCCTTTTTTATCTTACTGATCCAAAAAATCATTACAGTGGAACTTGTTACCATAGTGTGATCCGCAATCATCATAGGCACAACTATCTCATACCATTACTCACAACTCGATAACCATGATCCATGATTTACAACATTAACTTCTACTTTTTAAAAGGGTGTTGGAGTATTATTGACCTTGGGAGTCCTAATAATGTTGATGTGTAACATTCCCCAAATAACTAGGTCCAAATCAGAATACCATAAACTGCTATTGAATGAGACAAAAAACATGATAGGATAAAAAGCTATAAATGGATTTATAAGAAAAATTAAATCTCCTCATGATAAGATTTTCATGAATATAGTTTAATAAAAAATTAGAGAATAAATAAAAAATTCATAAAGATTAGAGGGTCCATCTCATGACACTATTAAAAGATGATCCATTTTCATTATGACCATATAGTCTAGGAAAACATTAGAGAGATGATTTATCAAATCCCCATTCCATGAAAATGAGTTCTGTAGGTGGAGACATAGATTTTACAGTGCTTGAAATCTTTTTGAATATTATGTTTTCCACAAACCACCTATATTACTTTGATGTATGATATAACACCCATTGATTCCTTGATATAATCCACTTATCCTGGAACCCCATAGCCTTGAAGAATTTATCTTTGTTCTTACCAATAGTTTATTAGTACCAGAGAATGACTACATTGAAGGGACTCCACTATAATTCACTAGTGTATAACAAAATGCTTAAGTGCTTGTTTCTAGTGGATTTTTTGTTCCTTGAGGAAATTCCCCCTTAAATCAATGAGCTATTTCCTTAACTACGTGTGATACTAGTTTCCACCATATCTAATGGTTGTGATGTACCGACAATATTCCATTTTTAGTTGAATCAGATATTTCTATATCATGATATACAGTCTCAATGACCAAAAAATTCAAGTGGATTTGTTATCCATTATTTTATATCACAATGTATTGTTAAATTATCAAGATAAGAATATGATACTCTATTCTTGAAACTTTTGATATCCCTATTCATGTAACTCAAAACCACACGATGTATGGCCCTTGCTTCATCACTATAAACTGAAAGTCACTCGGAAGACCATCCATCAGAAGGACAAGTGATGGAGGCGAGAATTTACTTCTTCAGAACTGATTATACACTCCTTCATCCCTCCATACTTCACTTATGAGGGGTGATATTTTTTTACATCCTCCAAATGATCGTCGACAAATTTTTGGTAAAAGATACGCACAAAGTACTATTATTTTTTTCTCATAAAGGGAAGAGGGAACGAGCATATCTATAGGTAATGAACCAAGGTCACATGAGTCGCATGACCTTTAATAAGACATGGGATCACTTGACCCATGGAGCATCACATGATGATGTTATATGATGTGATATGTTCAACGATCATGAAAATCCCCATCCTAAAATTCATCCATATCTCATGAAGTACCTCAGGTGAGTTTTCATCATTATGTAAAGACCCTTGGGATTTCCCAATTTTATTATATGATACCCTACAAGACAAATGTTGGAAATTTTCCCAAGTAATTCATGTGATAAAATCTAAAAATGATTGTTCCTCATGAAGATGAAGTTATGATTTTTATAACACGATGTGCTTACATTCTTCATGTGATTAGTTAATTTATCAAATAAAGGACCTCGGTCATGCTAGCTTCATTTAACGAAGGCCCTCATACATACTGGCCTGATCACATGAAGCACCTCAGACAAGTCATTATAATAAAATGATGTCTCAAGTGATAAATTAATCACAATTTTGAGGGTGTTTATGTGATAAAAGCTGGAAATGATGGGATCATTATGCAAAGAGAGTTACACTAATTTTCATGTGATGGGATTATGTGCATCATGTGATTTGTTCATTGATCACGTGAAGACCCCAGACATTCTGAATAGATCATGAAAAATCCAATTTACATGGGGATAAATCTCATAATGGCCCTTATACATGCCAAATCAATCGAGCTAAATACCTTTAAAATGTTATGGGTTCAAGAATGATAATAATGATATAGTGATCACATGGTCATTTTTTATCGCACGAAAAAAGGATAAAGTCATTAATTACATGTGACATGATCATGTTAATCACAAGATATATTATTTAATCAAATGAAGCTATACACTAAATCAATCCAATATATGTGAATTTATCACCATTCAATGTGTTATAGATATAGGGTGGAATTTCCTACCAAATCAACCCTTGACACATAAAAACCCAAATAAAGGAAATTATAAACTTTCTGGAGTAGAGGAATGTGTGATTCTAAAATTATTTCACCTAAAAAATTCTAGTGACATACTTAAGAGAGTGGGATGTTGGTTTATGTGCTTCATCAGATAAAATCATTGATCAAGAGATTGATCTACAACATGTCATCTTAATCACTTGAAGGACCTTCAGCTTGTAATCTTGATCATGTCATTCCTCAATATGAAAATCGATGACAAACATTGAAGAAATTACATGATGAAGTTTGAAAAGTGTGGAAGATTTATGAAAAAGAAGATACAATGATTTTCATCTGAAGGATCGCTAGATTTCATGTGATATATTCATTGATCACATGGGAACACTCAAACAAGTTGGCCATATCACATGAAGACCCTCAGACATGTCATCTTGGTTCATTCAAATACCATTATACATATAGAGAATATTACATGAAGACCCTTTTACATGTCATCTTGGTTTATTTGGGGACCTTAAAACATATTTTTTAGATCAGGTAAAGACCCTTTATCTTGTAATCTAAACACAAAAACCCTCATACATGTCAGCTAGATCATGTGAAGTCACTCAGACATGTTGGTTTGATCACATGAAAACCTTATGATAAGCCGAATTTCTCACATGATGACCTCTAGACATGTTATATTGGTTTACTCTAAATACCTCAGACATGTCACCTATTTCATGAGATATCCATCAGACATCTCATCTAATCATAAAGAGTATTTTTAGATTCTTGACAGAAGTATTTAGATCTATCATCCTTTTCAGATAGATATCCACATACTTGTCATGCAGACAACCTCAATCATATCAGTTTTGTTAGAGGGACATGTTCAAATGCATCATCATTTTCATGTAGGAACACATGGATACAAACCCCCAAGCCATTTGAACCTTCAACCATGAGTCTTTGGACAAGCATTCCCCTTTCATATGACAAGATTTCATAATGGAACAAGTTTATGAACCTATGAAACATAATTCATTCCATGAGACCTGCATACCACACAAGCATGAAAAATGGACCTCTCATGGTCCCACTATTTATATGTTAGAGGATATAGGCTAGATATGTGACATGGGCCTCTACATTCGTGCACGTTTTTCACAATTCCATTTACTCTATCCCAAAATACCAACCTTATGTGGGTTTACCATCTTTACTCATTCATTACCAGAATGGGAACCATAGAAAACTATGAGGACTCTGATTCCTATTATAAACAAGATGCATCATATTCCTTCCTAAGTCCTAAGATCTAAATCAAACTTACCATCTATGATTATTCAATGTATAAGTACCACATATGTATACAGTATTCCTGATTTCTTTTATCTCTTGTTTCTCACATCGAGCATGACTCACAATAGATTAATGCTTTGTAAAGATCATTTCACAAGTCTAATAAAAATCAGTAATATGGAAAACATTAGTGTGTATCCCCACTCAAGTATAGTGAAATATGTGTACTTTGATCCCTATCTTCTGAGGATACGTATGACATGTTCGTAAGCCGAAATCTAGGATGAACTGTATTTTTTATTTCATAAAAAAGTCATTAAATTGTACAGTGGTTAACAACATAGAGGATCATTTGAGGTTTATTGTATTGGAAATAGGAACACAATACATGAAAAAATATAGGAAACATAAGAATTTTTCTAATCTACTTGAATGGAATTTTGATAGGTTCATCCTAAGTTAATTTTAATAAATTACACATCCTAAGAACATAAATCCAAGAAAGGGGTGAGAAAAAATCCCAGCAAGGGAATAAAAAAAGGAGATATATATTAAGTGACTAAGAGGAATATAAAGAAAGCATGATCATATGGGTATGAGGCATATCATAATAGAAAAAAATAATCATAAAATTGAAATGTGGATACAATTTAATATTGAAAAATTCATAAACATATGACCATTGCATATCAATGGGGTGTCGGAAAACACATTACCAAGGTCTTTAGACAAGGTATCTTAACCCAATACATTGGTCTTTTAGGAGTAACATAGATTAGTTAAATATGTCAATTTACCCAATACATTTGAGCACTATCAGTATATACCCTTCATATGTGTAAATCCATGTTTTCCACATAGATCATAAAAAAAACATTTCATCAATAAACAATGGGAAAAAGGGAACGGGTTTTATATAAAATCACTTAGTACATATTGGATTCAAGATAAGAACTTTAAATATTTTTAACCCATGAAAAGTGAATGTGGGTTTAATTAAGGTGAATAAAAAAATAAATATATTCTATTTATAACTAGATTAATTCCCATGGGTAAATAAGAGGTTTCGGTATTCACAATATAAGAATATTTCATCAAAAATAGAAAAAATCATGAATTGATTTTGGCAGCATAACAATATACAATA
Organism: Viscum album; assembly: GCA_963277665.1. Classification (NCBI taxonomy): domain Eukaryota; kingdom Viridiplantae; phylum Streptophyta; class Magnoliopsida; order Santalales; family Viscaceae; genus Viscum; species Viscum album. The sequence continues at coordinate 604,859,701 of OY728125.1, forward strand.
TAGATTAGGGAAAAGGTATATTAAGTGATAATTGCAGTCTTCCATTAGTAAAATACCATTTTGGAATTAATTGTATGAACTAAAGACCATTAACATACATAATCTTTTACATTTTGAAGACTCTCAAAGGGGAGGTCCATGGATTAGAAATGGAGAAGATAATTTCCCTACCTTGAAGAGTAACTTCCTAAATCTGGGAGAGGAAAACCATCAAACCAAATAACCCTTCAAGATTTAAGGGAGAGAAATGGAAGAGACTCTTTCAGAGGAATATGATGAGGAAACATAAAATTTGGTGTGGGAGAATTTGAATAGGGGTTTGGTACTTATACTTGAGGGGTGGTGTTAAGGGTTCAAATAATAATTATTTTTCCATTAAGGATAACCAATTTTGGGTGGTATTAATTGTTATTTTTATGTATGAAAAATTATGTTATACAAGATGGTTAATTTCATCAAAAACATCAATTGTAAATTTAATTTTATGTTATTTTGTAAATACATTTTGATCAGGAATAAAAATAAATTGGAAAAATTTAATGGGAATTCAATTTTTTTACTTTCAATTGCACATTAGTATTTTTCATCTAAAAATTTATTTTAACTATATTTGATTTTTTTGTAGATTATATAATAATATATATAAAATCTTCATTTAGATAATGGAAGCTTCATCCACATTTTATGGGGGATAAGTGGCCATGAGTTCAATGCAGATGTGGATCCGACAGGATGTGTCCCACCACAGGAATTCTGTCATAACATTTTCCCCTTCCTTTGATTAGCATGAAATTTGGAATATTATATATGAATTAATTTGGATAATTTCACCAAATTATATGAACATATAGTTCGAAATTTATCATGGCCAAAAGCACGTGTTAAGTTAATGCATCCATATTCAATGAATCTTATAGACTTGAAATATTTTCATCAATGATTAGACCATAAATCCTACCAAACATCGTTTGAGAGGCTTAAATTTTTATTATGGATGAAAAGGAAATAGTGGATAATGTCCATACAAGAATAAATTAAAATATTATTCAATTAAGGTATTACAAAATGTGAGTACATCAGGTATATTGAATTTGGACACTCTTTCTAGATAGAATGATTTTCTATAATGATTCGACCATAAATTCTTCCAAATATCATTTCAAAGGATGAAATATTGATGGGTGAAGAGAAATACATAGTGAATAAATTAAATCTAATACCACATTCTAATATTCATCTATAAAGGTATTAAAATATGTGGAAATTTGATACATTTAATTTGAATAGTCTGTCTTGACATAATTATTTTCTATAATAATTCAGCCATAACAACTTCAATACATGGATAAATGAGCTAACATTTTAAGAGAGAACATAGATGACGTGGAAGGAAAAATTTCATGAATACAACATATCCAAATTAATCTATTTATTTTTTCAAAAATTTATATAATTTTCAAGGATATAATTGAATTAAATATTTTATTAATGGCTAATAATTAATGTCATAAATGGAACACTCATTGGTTCATAATAAATTAATTAGTTCTTATTTAATTTATATTATCATATTTTTTTCTTATATTATGTATCTTTTATTATACTTCCTTACTAAGAATAAAGAAATAATATAAATTTTTTAATATACATATATATAACATATGTATTTTAATATATTTATGTAACATATATATATATATATCTATATATATTCAAACATATATTATCATGATAAATAAAATATTAATTTGTAATATAACTTTATAAAATATAGTTTTATGTATAATTATATTATTTCTCAAATCAATTATACATATTTAAAAAGAACTGCGATGTTACACGAGTTCCATACCCAATGGATAAATAAAATTGTACCTATCCATTTCACATGATGTTAAGTTGCACTGAGTGATCCTAAATGAATAATGTGGGTTTTTATACATGTCATCCTAAGATATGTTGGATGGATCCTAGAGGTTCAATCCTAATTCTAAAACTCTAACCACCTTTCGAACTGACAATAAACATTACAATGCCTAGTCATACAGCTTCAAAGCTCAAGAAATCCCTCATTATTAAGAAGTAATTGGAAAAAAATAGAGAAACTAAGATGCATACATATGGTTTCATTAATAGAACACCAACTTGTATCTATAGGGAATTAACACGTGATAGTTTTATTAGGGTAAAAAGTCACATATCAGGATTTTTGAGAGATTCATGAACATATCTTAAATATATAAGGGAGTCCTAAAGTAGGAAATAATACCCCCTAAAAGGTGAAGAGATCCTAACCTCACATCATCTATACCAATGTGAGTTCCTAAATGTAACTGTATTTAAAACCCCAAATGACCTCCTACCTTTGGATAGAAGGTTTGTTTTTATTATATATATGGGATATATTGGGAGTTTAAGTGAGAGATGAATATAATAAATCTAAATAGCTCATACCATATCATTTCATTATAAAATATATTCTGAACTTATTGTGCATATATTATGAAACTATATTCAACCCCATAATAAAACATTGGTTGTGACATACATTATTTGTTTGAGAACATGAATTAATAATGTTGGTTTTTGAGTTTTAATTAATTTTAGAATTGAATTAAATTTCATATATTTTATACATTTAAATAACCAAATGTGGTTATTAATTAAAATATTCTTTTGATTGAATTTATTTGACACACTAAAATTCATATTATTGTTTTGAAGGAATTTTAATTAGGAATCCTGGTTGTAGAATGAAGGGTTTTTTTATTTTCTACAAATAATGGAGGAAGTGGCCAAGGTAATATAAACCATCCTCAATGCCATCTCATGGGATAACAAAATCTCAAGCCTACCCAACATATTCTCGTGTGACAACAATACCACAACCTTTACAATTTCTCTTTAAGCTATATTTTAATGTGAAGGGTTCTCAATGTCATCTCAAGGTCCAACATATCCTGAAAGTTGGAAAACATAATTCAAAGATCAAGGATATTTTAAAGTCTAAAAAATATAAAGCTAGGATCCAACATAATGTTAGGAACATCTAATTCCACCTCAATCAAGGACATTTAATCAAACCCCTCCAATATATTCTCATGCTCCAACTAAATGTCAACACCAAAAAACATATTCCTAAGGCCCCTACAGCCCATGAAAAATCCCATTTCACTCATAAGGAAGTTGATGAAAACAAATTAAAGTAGAGATTCTGAATTTAAATCTCATCCATAGATATAATCCCAAATATACATGAGAATTATTCAAAATATAATGAATATTAAAATATTTATTTTTTCTAATATTGGGTAATTTGGTTATGAAAATTACGCATGGAAACTAATCCTGGATATATAAATGTGTGCATTGAAACCCATGATTTAGTTCAAAAGAAATCAAATGGATGTGATCCATGCTAAAATGATTCTATATTTTAAGATCACATCATTTGGTGCCAAATAACCAATTTTATTAAATTTATAAGAGAATAAATGTTTATGATAATATAGGTTATTCATTCAGTGAACTAGAGCAACCCAGGAAGCCTGTATATTTTTCCATGGTAAAGAGATACTTTTGGAAGGGTGAATAAATATTGGAGGAACACACAATAAAAATGAGGAGTGTAGGGAAAATTCATATCAGGAATATACTCTTTCCCTTAATGTTTCTTTATTTTCATACATTGATTACTATGTATTTAGGAAGGAATTCATAATTCAAGTGTAGGAATATTATTTTAATCCAATATTATTTTCACTATTTACTATAAGTGTATATGTTAATTAAGGTTTTATGTCTCTATCCTCAATTATTAACCTATTTGAATAGTTTTTTGATGATCATGGAGTGAAAGTGATGCAATGATGGTTGAAATTCACATTAGGCAATAGGATTCAAAACACTATATATTTTTTTGGAATAATGTGTCTTTAAAAATGATATGTCCTTGGTCCTAAAATACCCTTTTATTTGATCCAACTCTTAGTATCATGAAAACACATACGACACCACCAAACCCAACACTACATTCACACAACTTGATATTGATAGAGTAACTTACGAGGACCTAAATTTTTATTAGGAAAATCCTTGGGAGGAATGAGAGTGTATCAATGGTGAATCATTGACAGCTAATCAATCACATAGACAAGACCTTTTGATATGAAATAGTAGAACCGATTGATTTTATTTTCCCTACTCATGTAACCACTCTTGTAACAACCACAGTAATGCTGATAATATATCAATTTCACTATTTATCAATATTCATGAATGGGATTTTATAGAGTTTAATTCACTATAAGAATCTTATATAATTCTACAATCAAAATGAAAATAGTTTTATTCTAACTAAATTGAGATGAAATAATTATACGATTTAATAAAAAAATGAATTTATAAATTTTAAAATATTCCTTTTACAAAATAAACTTCAATTTTGATATCATCATGTGAAAAATAGATCATATTTTTTCTTTAGTATGTTTCTTATTTTTTTAAAATATACAGTGAAAGATAATGATTTTTCTAGAACTATCATTTCTTTTAACTAAATAATGTAATTTAAAATTCACATTATGTTTTTAATTTTATCTTAATGTAACATATGTCTCCTTCAAAAATAAATAATTTAATTAATTACATAGGAATCAAAATTATACTAATTTTGGTATAAGTTCATTTTTGGGCTTAAAACACATCTTTTTCAAAACTGTTTTTATTGAGTTTTATGCATTAATATAAAATTTTATTTATAACCCTTCTAGAAAATGAATCCTAAAAAATTATTCTATATTTTGAATCAGGATGTTAATTTTTTTTAAATAGTTCTATTTTATTTTTGTTCATTATGAATAGTAATCATATTAAATATTGTTCACCTTAGTATGGTTAAAAGAGGTTTAATACTATGGGATAATGCTTATAAATCTACTGAACACTTGAATTTATTTTATTGGATAAATTTTTTTAGAATACAGTGTTTGAAACTATGGAAATATCCTATTAATTTCTCTTTATAATTTCCCCAATATAATTTTTAGGGAGGAATAATAATAAAATGACACTCTATTTGTTTTAGTATCTCTAATAATGTGTAATAGGGATAAAATTAATTATCATTGGTTATAAATTTTTTATTTGAAATATAAATTATTTTTTATAATGTTATTTTTTTTAATTATCTAGGATGAAAAAATTACATGAAGTGATTACCCAACACTGACACAGTGCTTGTTCGTGTATTAGAAATGTCAGTTTAACGATTTTAAAAAATTTTAAACAAAACACAATTTGGGAGAATTATTGTGTTACATTAATATTTTATATACATATAAAATAACAGCTATTTGTTAAAATTTTATATTCTAATTCCATTACTATATTGATTTAATAAAATTCAATCTATGGGAATAATACAGAAAATGACTTCAATGCTATATTTTGTCAAATAATATGTTATTAAATGATTTAAAACACATAAAATTTTTATATTTGGAAATTTTAATGGAATATGATGTATTATATCAACCATTTTCTACTTATTGGTAAACCTTACATTTATATTAACATTCTTGACTCATACAGAGTTAAAAACATTGATATCACAATAATCATCAATAGGGTTAACTGGGGGTTAAAACTAATAGATAAGGGTAAAAACATCACCAATAATTGTCCAAATTTTATTATATTAGAGGATTTATACCCATTATTAACCATGATTCTAAATATTTCAATTTTTTCACATGAATATGACAATTAATTTATATTAATTTATTATATTAATTATTTTCCAGGGTGGTCGTCCCATCACTTATAAAAAGGTACCTCCTCTCTTCTATTCCTCACCTCTTTTGAGAACTATATTTAGGTAAATCCATACCAAAAATATGTTCCAAAAATACCTCCTAATTTCTAAGATGTCTTTTTCTAACCAATAGACCAAAACTAGGGTGATTATGTTGAAATCCGTAGAGGTTATCCAATGAGAACGTATAAGTCATAACTGACCTATTTCATGCTTATTTATTCTTCTACCAACATCAAATATTTATTAACCATTATGAAATAATAACATAATTATTTTAAAGGTACTTAAATTTTATTATGATTATGGTAGAACCAGTTTCATATCCTTTTCCATCAAATGGTAAATGAAAACATCGCTCGTGCATACATGTGGATTACAATATCCACAAAGAGATGATTTTTGGTTTTCATCACCACCATAATAGGATGTTTTTTATGATGGGTTTGAATAATATATAGAAAATTAATGACATAATTAACATTTTTAAATTATATTATATCATCTATTTTCTTACCTTTCCATCAATTGAAAAATGATAACATCATTCATGTATACAGTTGACTGCCACCTCCATGAAGCGATGAGATTCATTTTTCATGTAAGAATTTTAGATATGGTAATAAAATTTTATTTAATTTATAAAATTTTTAATTATTCCATGATTATGATTCTAGAGATGATGCAATAATTACCCCTTTGACCATAATCAGCCTCTCAAATCCATTTATGATTTATAAGATGAATGTTATCAAACATCTGATGTAATTTTAATCAATTAAGTAATTATATATAAAATGAATATAGGTTAAATAAAAGTAATAAAAAACCATAAATGGGAATTAATAAATTAATTAATTAACATAAGATTATTTTTTTGGATGATAAAGAATATACATGACAATTCAAACTTGTAGTAAGGGATTCTCCTTAAAAATTATTTTAATGGTTTTACGTATTTATTCATACTAATGATCTTCAATATCCATATTTTTCATAATTTTTTTATAGTAGGTATTATTTAATAATAAATAATTTATAAATTTATTTTTCTATTAAAAATGACTTTATTTACAAAGGTAAAAAAATAAACAATGTCATCATTTACTGAATGAGGTACTTTTTACCAAAGGTGTGAAAAGAATGTTTTTAACGCATATGGAAAGATAATATTTTACCGACATCATTGAAATTTTTGTATGAATTTTCCTATGACTTTTTATATGATTTTTGAAGGAAAAGATTTTTCCCAATATTTTGTAAATTTTTATTAAATACTATCAAAATAAAAGGATATTTTTCTTATATTATGTGAAGATAGGAAATTATTTTTTATGTGGGTTAAAAAGAATATTTTATGAGAAAATTTGGCAAGTAAATATGATTTCATGTGTAAGAAAATGATTATTTGATCTCAAATATTATCATGTTATAGGAAAACTAACTTTTGGTGGTCTCATTTTTTTAAATGAACTACAGAGTTTTTTATATATTTTATATATCCCATAATCAGATTTGTTTTCACATCCCATGTTTTTAATTTTTTCATATGGTTTAAGTATGATTAGAAAAAATAATTATGTCAAGTTTAAAATCCTGAAGATTTTTCCTAAACCGAATACATGTTTTATTTTTGATATAATATAATGTGGAAAAAATGGATACTGAGTGTAAGTGTCCACTTTGTAATGTGTGGGGTAATTATATAAGAGTGATGATCTAATTTTATAAGACTATAATACTTAAATATCCGAAAAATGTAAAAACACGAATTCTTTATTTAAAACATAAGATTATGTAATGTTTTAAGGATGGGTCCTTATATTTAGAATGAGAGGAAACATTTAGATATTTTTATAGGTTAATATAATGTAAGTATGTAGCCATAAGATATTTTAATTTATTGTTATCTTAATATATCATTTGAAGATTACTATATTTCTTCATCTAAACTATATCTATTTAAAATAGTTTTTAGATGAAATATGGAAGATGGTGTAGGAAGGATCCAAGAAGAAAATATCCTTCCAAATTGTTAACCTGGAATGGTTGGAATTGGGATAGAGAAATATTTTCTTTTGATGTATTAGTTGAAGCGGGCTATAAACTGTGGTGGTATCCATGTGAGAGGGAAATCACATTAACCACTGAGGAATATATCCATTGTAGAGAATGTCATGAACCAAAACCTATTACCATTCAATGATCATTTGATAGTTTGATAGCTAAATTATTGGATAATGAATCGAAAGGATATTAGAAGTCATAAATAATTCATAAAATCAAAACGTAACTCTTTTTACTTATTGTTTTGAAGGTGAAGCTAATCCGTGATGGTCAATGGTTAAGAATATCATAGAAATAGTTTATATTAATTCTATAGAATGAGATGAAATTATGAATATTTTCAAAATGTTTTTGGACATATAATGAAATGTAAATTCCTAGAATTGACAAAGATGGAGGAATATTTAGTTGCTGCATATGAAGAAAAATTTACCAATTTCAAAAGTCATGCATGAAATTGTATTTGGTGTCTTGATAGTAAAATTAATCAATGTTTCTATGGATGGAAGCTTAGATATCTAATATCATTCTATTATCATCGATTCAATCATTAGAGAAGCTTTTACAATGTGTTGAGAAGATAGAAATGGAGTTTTTTGATGACCATGTGTTTTAAAACAATAAGAAAAAGAGAGGTCCATGTGTTAGGTAATTTGGAAGCACCTATTGACGAAATCCAAAGGTAGGAAAAACTCATTTCCATCTTGTGATAAGTGTGTGAAAAATCACCTTGGTGAATGGATTATAAAATTTGGGAAGTGTTTTTAATGTTCAATGTTTAGACATGTGTATTGTGACTAAAAATAAAATAATTATACTAATAATGAAAACAAAAAAATATGATACTTTAATTATAATGATATGGGTCATTATTTGAGCACATATACAAATATAGTAATAGAAGGTTGAATTCATAAAAATTATATGAAGAAAGGTGTGGATAAATCCTTTGTGACTACTTAATAATATTTGAAATATCTAGTGATGTGGTCTTAAAAACAATACATGTTTTTTCATCCATTGCAATGTCTTGTTTGTTTCATTTTCAATAAGTTATTTCATTTCTGATATGTTTAATTTTTAATCAGAAGTTTCAACTCAAGAAATAAAGACATGACATTTTTTAAAAACACATGAGGTATTATTAAGGAAAATATAAATTATAAGAACCTTTCTTTTATCATTTGTGGCTGGTTTTACATATAAACCTAGAGGTATTTACCCTTATAGGGTGTGATGTCATTCTTTGTATGGATTGTATTTCATTTTATCAATATTAATATATTATAGATCAAATGATATTTTTCCAGAATAATTTTTCTTTTTTATACAAGAATGATTTCATACCTTTGAGAGTATATCAAGAAGCTGATAAATTGATTATAGAGAGAAATTAAAGTTATCTGACACATATTGTTAAGAATAAGAGAATTATTAAAATTAGTGATATTCTTATTGTAAATAAATACATGGATGCATTTCTTGATAAATTTCTCAATATTAGAGCTAATTGAGTGATTGAAATTACTGTTGACTTAGTTCCTGATGCTATGTGAATATAAAACCTCCTTATCAAATAAATGAAGTAGAACTTTTGGAAATAAAAAAGTATTTAAATATTTTCCTATAAAAGGATTCATTCATCCGAGTACTTCACTATGGGGTGCCCTAATTTTTTTCTTAATAATAAAGGTGGTTCGATGAGGCTTTTAATTGATTCTATTTTATTGAATAACATCACTATTAAGAATATGTATCTGTTGAATTATATTAAAGACTTGTTTAATCAAGTCTAGGGAGATTAGTTTTTTCAAAGGTTGATCTCATATCTTGGTACCTTCATGTAAGTTGAAATTGAACGAAAATATTAATATGGTGTTTTGTACTAGGTATTGACATTTTGAGTTTGTGGTTATTTTTTGGGTTGGAAAATTATACAACTGTATTTATGGATCTTATGTATATAGTTTTCCAAGAGTTTATGGATAAATTTTTGGTTGTTTTTATTGATAACATCATGATATATTCTAAATGTTTCAATGATTAAGGGAAAAATTTTAGGGCTATTCTATAAACATTAGAATAAGAAAATTTTAAATGAAAAATTTAGCAAATTTGAATTCTGTTTATAAAATATTTTTTCCTTGGAAATATTATAATTAAATATGGAATTAATATTGATCTAGATAAAACTAAATTAATTTAATCTATTCCAAGACCTAAATATATTATTTAGATTCATAGTTTTATTATAATATTTTATACTACTAATGGTTTTTTTGAAAACATTTCTTGGTTATTTTTCCCGCTAACTAAGTTAACTTGAAAAATATTTAAATTCATCTAGAAGAACTACTGCGATGAATATTTCAGGTAATTGAAAAGGTGGTTAGTGAATTCTATGGTTTGGGATCTTCCATTTAAAAATTGTGATTTTTTATCTATAATTATATTTATTTTAAGGGTCTTGGTTATGTTATGATGTTTAATGATCAGGTAATTTCTTTTTCTTAACATCAACTAAAACATTATGAGAGAAATTATCATGCACATGAACTTGAAGTAGAAGATTTTTTTTTCTTTAAAAATATGGATAAACCATTTTCATAATGTAAAGTGTGAAATATATACTAATCATAAAATCTTGAAGTATATATTTACTCAAAAATAGTTGATAGGAGGTAAAAAAATATGATAAGAACTTATTGAGGATTATGATATAATGATTCATTACTATTAAAGAAAATGAAACATTGTAGTTTATTAGTTATTTCAAAAAAGATAGATCTTCCTTAACTATTCAACATTTGGAACATGATCCTTTTGTAAATAATTTTATGGACATTAGTCTATAAATTGAAACAGATGGAAGTTCCTATATTTTTTTCAATTGGAAGTGTATTTGTCTTTGTCATACATAATTAGGAAATATCCTAAGGAGGACCATGTTATATAAAAAATGATATAACTACCCAAGAAAGGTACGTTTCCTAAATGTATCATGTACAAAGATGGTGTTTTGAGATTTAGAAAAATTTTATGTGTGACATTTGATACCCAATGGAAGAAATAGTTATTTAGTGAAGCTGATAGATCACTTTTTTCAATTCACCATAAATGTACTAAAATGTATATAGGCCTTTAAGGACATTTCTGGTTGGAGAGAATAAAAATAGATATTTATTACATTACCATGAAATGTTTGATTGTCAATAGGTTAAACAAAATATAAAATTACTCAATGGGATGATTGATACTTTTTCAATTTCGTAATAGAAATTATAGAATATATACCTAGATTTCTTGGATGGATTACCAATGACGTCTCAATTTAATAATGTTATATAGGTTATTGTTGATCATTTAACTAAATATTCACATTTTCTCTCTATTCAAGATAATATTTTGATGGATTATATTTGTAGAGTTTATGTTAAAGATATCATTAGATTCCATGTTATCCCAATTTATACTGTATCTAATAATGATTCTAGGTTTACCTCTAAATTTTGAAGAAAATTTCAGAATTCATTGGTTACTGAATTAGATTTTATTACAAATTTTCATTATTAAACCAATGGAAAATCAGAGAGAATGATTCATACATTGGAATATATTCTTAAAGGTTATTATATGTATTTATAGGTTTTGAGATCACCATCTATCATTAGTTTAATTTTCATAAAATAAAAAATTTTATTCTAGGTTTCATATGGATCCATTTGATTGATTATATAGAAAGTAATTTCATGCTCTAACTTATTGGGATGAAGCTAGGGAGATATATTTCTTGGGAATAGAAAAGGTAAAAGAAATGGGTGATATGGTTAAGATGATTATGTAAAATATGAGTATGGATCTAAGAAAGAAGTAATTTTATGAATATAACCAAAGGAAAGATCTTTCATTTGAGGTTGGCGATCATGTTGTTCTTAAAGTATGTCTATGGAAAAGTCCTATGCATTTTGGTAAAAATGGAAAGGTAAATTTAAATTCATTATAATATATGAAATCTTGGAGAAGGTCAGATTAATGTCCAATTGAGGGGAATGGTTTTTGAGTTTATCCTTGATACATGTTTTTTTAGGTTTTATTTTTATGGAAGTATATTCTAGAATAATATCATATTTTGAGTTTTGAGATAGTTCAGTATGAAGAGAACCATTATTATAAGGAAAAACCGGTTCAAATTCTTTACTAAATAGATTATATATTTTTTGAATAAGCTAATTCACTAGGTTATACTTTTGGGAAAAAATATATGATTGAAGAAGTAACATGAGAATCATAAAATTCTCTAAAGTAAAAATATCCCTACTTGTTCAGGTAATGAAAAAAATAATGAGGATGGAATATTAAAAAGGGGAAGAATGAAATCACCTAGGTAATGTGTATAATAGATATAATTAATTAATTATAAATATTCATTAATTATATTTTATAGAGTAATATTCACTATAATAATATTGTCTAATTTTAAAATGAAAAATTTAATAATTGTATTTTAACTCAATTGCGTTTCATGCATTATAATGTTTTACTAAAAAAGTTTGATTTTATAAAAAGAACTTAATTTTTTAAATAATCATAACAAATTTAGATTAAAGTGGTTTTTTGGTAATTTTATGAAAATATTTATTTTTAATTGAATGATGAAAAATATCGATTTTTTCATGTGTGATTTTTTATCACTAAATAGAGTAATCTAAATGTATGATTTTGATTTTAATTTTATCTTAAAGTAAAGTAAGTATAATTAAAATATTACTAATAAAATTAATTTTATAGTATTTATAATTATTCCCAATTATGTTATAAGTTTAATTTGGGCTCAAAAACACATTTTCTCTAAAAACAGTTTTTCATTGTTTTTTGTGCATTAATATTAAAATTTACATAATCCACTTATATAAATTGAATATTAATAAGTATATTACATATTTAGAATTAGTAGGTTCTAATTTGGTAAATATGTCTGTTTTATTTTGGGTTATTATGAATGGTAACCATTGTAAATATTTGTCACATTAGTAATGGTAAACAGGTAAAACGAGGTTAAAACTATCAAATATTGCCTAAAAATATATCTAACAATTGAATTTATTTTATTGGATAATCTTTATTCATTTTAACCATCTATATTTCAAAAAAAATTAATTCCTTTCCACATTCATTTGATAATAACTTCAATTTAATTTTATGAGAAGAATTAAAACAAAATGACATTCTCTTTTTTAACTACAATAATATTTTTCATAATTATTAAAATTGGTCATATTAATTTATAATTAGTTATTTTAAATATAAATATTTTTTTATTTTTATAATTTATTGAATTTTTTTAGTAATCGAATAATTACCATATGTTCTTACAAAACACCCACATAGCACTTGTTCAGGTAATAAAAAAAGTAAATTATTTTAAAAACATTAAAAGTAACACAATTTTGGTGAAGTATTGTGTTCCCCAGAATTTTTAGATAAATATAAAAATTTATTGACGTTTTAAAATTTTCTATTTTAATTCCATTATTATCTTCTTGTCATTAATGTCAAACAATGTGAATAGTTTTAAAATTTACTTTAATGGTGTATTATGTTAAATAATATTTTTTAGAAGATGTAAAATTGATAAAAAATTATAATTAGAAAATATAATGATATAATGATGTGAATATCAACCATTTTCAAATTATGGGTCACTTTTCATTTTATATAATCTTTATTTACACCTATTAAGTAAAAAACATTTATATCACAGTTATTGTAAAAATAGTTAACTAGGGATTAAAACTAAGAGATACATGTAAAACAAAGTCAACTAAAATTGTAAAAAATTTATTATATGGGAGTATTTATATTCATCATATTCTAAGATTCTAAATATTTCAAATTTTTTCTACTTATAGAGTAAAAGTAATTTATATTATTTTAATACTTTAAATATTTACCAGGATGTCATTCCCTTCAATTATAAAAGGGTACCTATCTTCCTTACTTCCTCGCATATCATGTGAAATATAGTTCAGAAAATACCGACCCTAATATCTCCCCAACATCCTCATTACATCCTATATGTCCTGGTCTAAACAACATACTAAACCGAAAAGGCTTAATTTGTAAGCTTAAATATTATCTGAGGATAATATATAAGTCATAATTTACCAATTTCAACTTTATTTCTTATTTTCCCATATTCAAAATATTCATTAACCATGATGAAATAATAAAATAAGTATCATAAATATACTAATTTTTTTTATGATTATGGTATAACCCTTTCTCATATTTTTTTCTATCCTATGGGAAAAACATCACTCATGCCTACATGTTGATTACCACCTCCATGAAGCAATGTTTTTCATTTTTCATACCCACCTCAAAATAATAGTTATTATGACGGATTTAATTAATATATATCATATTCATGAGATATTATATATCTATAAATATATGATACCATTTATTATCTTACATTTCTATCTATTTAAAAATTATTATGTTGTTCTTGCATACATGTGAACTACCACTTACATGAAACAATGAAAATTGTATTTCATATAGAAATTTCATGAATGGTTATAAAATTTCGTTTAATGTATAAAATTATAATTATTTCATGATTAATATTCTGGATATGAAGGAAAAATGATCCCTTTCATTGTATTTAACCTACCAAATCCATTTCTATCCTATAATCCATATGTTCTCAAACATCCGACATGAACATAATTGATTAAGTAATTATGTATAACATGGATATTAAAGAAATAAATGAGATTATAAACTCCAAAAATGTTTTTAAGAAACTAAATAATTAAAAAATGGTTATTATTTAGGAATATAATGAATGTACATGATATGTTGAACTCGATGTAAGGGATTTTCCTTAAACATTTTTTAAATGATTTTAGTTATTTTTTATGACTAATTTTATTCCATATCCATATTATTCATAAATTGTTTTATGTAAAAACATATTAAATAATAATTTATTTATAAAATTATTTTTATTTTACCTTTTATTTTTAAATAATTTTTAAAAAATAAATCCTCTTATCATTTTTCGAACGAGGTACTTTTAACTGATGTTGTGAAATGAAAATTTCTTACCATATAAGGCATGAAATTATTTTACCACCATCATGACCATTATGTTTTAAAAAAATTCCCTTATAATATTCCATGTTTATTTTAAAATAAAATTTTTTTCGTAAAATTTTGGAAATAATTAAAAAATATTATCAAAATAAAATATTATTTTTCTTATTTTATGTGAAGATAAAAAATGAATTTTCATGTGGGTTTAAAATAATATTTCATGATTTTTTATGATGTAAATGAAATATTATATTTTATTTATGTATTTTATGTTCCTTTTACAATTTTTATAATGATGTGTGATCCTAATATAGCTCTCCAATGTAATGGGTAATGATTTTTCTCTCTGAATAGTTAAGTTAGAATTAACCATGTAGCATATTACATTTGAAAGGGTTCTTATAAGGGTTTTATGAATATGATGTCCCAGGATACTTATAAGATTATTATAAACATTATAATCAGTCTCATGGAAATTGTTTTATTTCATAAGGCAAGGTAATGATATTTTTTAAAGTAATTATTATGTTTTTTAAGTATAAAATTTTATATTTTGAAGGAAGTTTTTTTATGGGTCCTCGTTTTTTTCTCAAAAACCCTCATGATTATGATTTTTCCTTTATTTTTCATAATAATGTATTTTATTCAAAAATCTAGGTAATAAAACTAATTTCATTAGTAATTGAACAATTACTTTAGATCATAGTTTATTATGATAAAGGAAGACTCTCATACATGATCTCATGGTTTTTAAAGAGACTAATGGGTTTCTTTTCATATTTTTATTTTTCCCTTATAGATAATTTTTTTCTCATGTTTTATGTTTTCAAATGTTTCTCAAAGGGTTTAACATAAAGTAGGTACAATTATAAATACTAGTTTAAATTATTTATGATTTTTCATAAAAAGAAAACATGTTCTATTTTAAAAGTACTTTATTGTGGAAAGATGGATAATAAATTTAAGTATTATCTTTATGATAAATGAATTTATTAGGTAATATTTATGACCTAATTCTATTAGACTCTGTAAATATCCTCAAAATGTAAGAAAACAAATTTTGTAATATTTTGAGGTCAGGTCATTATAACTCTAGTAGAGTCACACAATTTAGTTGATAAACATCGATTATGGATTTTTCATTAACTTCCCACTTATATAGAACACATATTCACTTCACCCATATTTTTACCACTTTTCACATAAAAACCCAACAGAGATCACTTGTACCTTCGTTCTATTCCCTATTGTTCAACCTAGTTATTCACTAGTATTATGATGTGTGTTGTTTTAAAAATATACATTTTAATCATGCAATAAGTAATTACCATCCCAGTATAGGGATTATCTATATGTGGAATGCATGCTTCAAGACTGTCCAGGTACATTAGATAAAGGATTGATTCCATCTTCTATAGAAGGCGGTCCTCTCTCTCACACACATATTATATAAATATGTGTATGTGTGTGCATGTATGTATGTATTTTTGTGTGTGTGTGTGTATATGTATGTATATTTTTATGATGTATGTATGTGTGTGTGTATGTATGTATGTATGTATGTATGTATGTATGTATGTATGTATGTATGTATGTATGTATGTATGTATGTATGTATGTATGTATGTATGTATGTATGTATGTATGTATGTATGTATGTATGTATGTATGTATGTATGTATGTATGTATGTATGTATGTATGTATGTATGTATGTATGTATGTATGTATGTATGTATGTATGTATGTATGAATGAATGAATGTATGTGTATATGTATGTATTTATGTATGTATTTATGAATCTCTCTATGTTTGTGAGTTAAATGAGTTAAGGATTTATGACCATTCATTAGGGAAGTGGAATAATGTATAATGAGTTAGGGAAAACTTATTTCCCAACCCAATGGAAAAGGGGAAGGGGTGCAATGAGTTAGGGTGTTGAAATCCCATCCGAGCCACAAACCTATTTATTAATAGAAATTTCATGTAAAATAACATCATATAGAAATGTTATACCCCTTTTTAATGTTATTTACAGTGATAATTGTTTAAATAAATCCAAATAAAACTTTGAGTATAAGGATATTCTATAAAAAAACCTTTACCATGCTATATTCAACACTTTTAAAAATAGGTTATTGTAGTAAATCATGGATAGAGATTAGATTGGTGATCCACAAAACATGGGAAAAAATTATGGATTCTAGGAAAGTAATTAATATCTAGAGAACAACCATATAATAATCAAATCATTTAAACATAATGGATATAAATCAATTAAATAAAAAAACCAAAAACATTTGAAAGACATTCATAGAACACTTTATTAAATAAAAAACTCATTTTTAAATTATGTTTACTCGGCCCTACACCATTACCAGTTCAAATATTAGTAGTATGAGTGGAATAAGGGATTCACCAATTATTTTAATTACAAAACATTTATTTTAAATATGTGGGTTAAATGTATTCCACATCTTGAATAATTGATCAACCTAAGACATGAGTTTTTATATTTTTAGACCATCTCCATTAAGGAAGAGTATATTAGGAAAGATAAAATATAATATTTTAATATAATTAATGAAGTTTAATACCCCATATGTCACGAACCATTCCCCCTCGGGGCTCGTGTCGTGACTACCCCAAGCCCACCTCCTGAATGCCAGGGGCTGGCGACTAGCACCGAAGGCATCGACCTATAAGTGGGAGGCATTTTCCTGAGTACATGTATGCACACACATGCCCAACCATGTCCCATACACTAAAAAGGAAACAAGTATCAGTAAAACAAAGCTGTGTACAAGTACAACTAATACAACTGGGCCAGAATACAAACCCATCAAGATAATCGAAAATTGAAAATTATAAAAAGGAACTCTGATGGCCATCCGCAAAAACCCCCACCTGCTCGTAAGAGTAGTGTAGCTACTGGAATAAAAAGAAGTATGTCATGTCTGTCTAATCCTATTAGTTCATGTATGGTCCTAGGCCATCAAGTCCACCATCATAGCATCTGTCAGTCCTGTATTCCTGAGAACTTATGGGTTCCGGTCCACCAAAGCCTCTGTCGGAACACTGATCATATGCACGGGTCACGGCAAGAGTGGGCAGTGCCTGTGAAGGGGTGGGTAATGCAATACTTAGTTGGGACCCCAAAACAAAAATCCAAGACCACACAACAATCCTCATAGTAAAGCATGAAGCACAATATAGCTCAAACCAGATATACATTTTGGGTAGTGATAAAAGAATCATCAGTCATATCATCGAACACCTCAGATGCTAGAGAACTCCTCCCCTATCGAGTACAGTGGGCCTGCCAAGTCACACAGAAGTGCTTCCCACTAACCTTGGACTGCTTAGGTACACCTCCTCATCATGTATTGTGGGCCTACAAAGTCATACAGAAGTACTTCCCACTTATCATGGCCAACTAAGGTACTCCTCCTCATCATGTACCGTGGGCTGGAAAATTCACAAAGAAGTTCTTCCCACCATGGGCCTACAAAGTCACACATAAGTGTTTCCCACTGGGCCATATTTTAGTGTCATATAGTTGAATGTCAACTGTCTTCAGGTCTCATCCAACCATAGGGTTCCGTATGTAGTGAGCCTAGGAGAACCATTCCTCAATCCATTCTTCACATCTCAACTTCCATGAAATCCTCCTTATGGTATTCCAAAATCTATGCCTCGTGGAGAGGGTCCCAACGCTACAAACAGATCTTCAATTGGATACTTGGTTTCCAAGATACAAACATTTATGTAAACATGGGCCGGTTGTGTCTGGGCTCGATCCGACCGGTCGGACTGACCCGACCAACCCATCCCGGGGTCCCACATACCCTGGTTTAATTCGACTGACTTGATCTGGCCTTGTTTTTTTCTAGGTCAGTCTGGTCCATTCTGGCCTAGCCAGTAGGCCTGCCCGATGGGCCTCCCTAGACCCGACCCGGTTTAGCTGAGGGTCCAGCCAGGTAGGTCGCTCGATGACCCGGTCTAGTCTGGTGACCCGGCCTAGTTTGGAGGCCCGATCTTGTCCAGTCCAGCCCAAAGGGTGTGGGTATGGCCTGCTGTCGCAGGTCCTGACCACTGGGTGAGGTTTTGAACCGTCGATGTGGATCCTGCCCGCCGGGTGCGGGACTAGCCCACTGGTTGGGGGAGTTGCACACTAGCCTAAAGCCCGACTGCATGTGCAGCTGGTGGGGGGAGGGGGGGTCTGCCTGACCGGGATGCAGACTACTACCACGTCCGGTCCCTACTTCCCCATGGATACACGATGCCTCCTCCAACCGTGGTTAAGATACCACGGATTTCCATCCACCCAGACGGCCCAGACGCGGGCCAACCCTCCACGTGGGACCAGGCAGGTGCCATGTCTCCCCTCTGCTGTGGCACGCCGAGGGGCACACCGATCCATCCAGCTGCTGACATAGTCGGCGACCCTTTGTCGGAGCGTCCGACACGCTGCCGGTGCC
Source organism: Viscum album (assembly GCA_963277665.1). Classification (NCBI taxonomy): domain Eukaryota; kingdom Viridiplantae; phylum Streptophyta; class Magnoliopsida; order Santalales; family Viscaceae; genus Viscum; species Viscum album. Next base: position 604,879,165 of record OY728125.1, read on the forward strand.
GCCGCCACCACTTCCACCATTGCGCTGACTGATATTTCGGTATATCACCAAACGTGCTCTGGTGGTCCATTCTTTACCCCGACTGCATATATGGTCTTTGGGGAGAATCCTCTTCACCGCAAAGGTATCAAACCCACCTTTCCATTGATTTTGATGTTTGTCCACGAAGAAAACACATGCAGAGGGGCCCGTTCCTTGTTCGTGTCAGCCCACACCTTATGTGTTAGAGGTTTAAAACATGGGGGAGGCTTGGGGATTGTTGTTTAATCATAAAAAGTAATAATATTGATCCTGGATAATATATCCCAATGAAATTTCACCATCCCGCATAAACACACGAATCACAGATCAACATGTTTGTGGGTTGATCTGCATTCGTCAATTCTAGAAAATAATGAAGAATAACTTTAAAATAAAATAACCCCTACTTCTTTGACATTCGATGACACAGTGTTTCTTCCTTGAGGTTTCAAGACATCGATGGTGTTCATGACTTCTAGATCCAATCTTCAAAGTGCATCGAAGATGTCTATGTCTTGCCAGCATTCATTGTTCTTAGTTGGAGAAGAATTTTGTCAGGGGTTTGTCAGAGAATCCTTTCTATTTAATCCTCGTTTCACCAACGTGGAAAACTATTAAAATGAAAACACGTTGTTGTGTTTTTGTTACCTTATGACGTCATGTCGTTATGTTGTTTCATTTATGAAACAACAACATTGTTACACGTCATTAAAGTGTCTTTATGCTGCAAGTTAATGAGACAAGAATTCACCTAGTTAATGCTCATCTTTTTCGCACTGCAACAACACTGTTTCGCCACTCATCAGTTGAAAAAATAAATAAAATAACTTTTTAAATTTATTTTATTAATTTTTGAGAAGTCTGAAAATAACGTTTTTCATTCGGTGCTTTCCAGCAGAAGTTAAGTTTTTTCTAGGCTGATATTGGCATTCCGAGTTCAATGGTGGCCTCATATTTTTGATCCGAGCATTGGTTTAAAAATTAGAAATCTCGCTTGCACATTTAATAAACAAACCTTAAAAAAGTGAAAAATTTAACTTCCACCCTCGACCTGTGCTGGTCGAGGTTATGCTCCGCCTAAGGGGAACACGCCTTCATGAGTTCAACGTTACTCTAATATTTTTAATCTGAGTCACCATTTGTGAGTTATAAGCATTTAAAATAAAAAATAATTTTATTTAATAATTTTATTTATAGTTATTCCATTTTCAAGTTTTCTCATTGGAGAGATGTGCCGAATAAACTTAAGTCACTCCTAGGGTAAACCTGCCATCCCAAATGCAATGGTACCCTCATATATTTGATCTGAGAAGCATTTTAAAGATATTAAACGTTTTTTATGAAAACTACTCACACATGCTAGTTAAATCTTATCATTTTTTGACAGATCATTCTGGACACTCCGGGTCTCAGATTCGCACGTCATCTCAATGCCTAGTCTCAAAATAATTCCATGTAATTTAAAAAAAATTATACAGAAATTCCGGGACATTATATTCTCTCCATCTTAGGTCTTTACGTCCCAGAAAGCCAAAAAATGAAAAGAAAAAAAAATGGGGGCACTGAGCATGAATCTGAGCCTCCCGCTCCCATATTCTCTCCTGGTGATTCCTGTGATGCTATAGAATATACACCATAGGAATCGACTGTCCACAAAGGACCCACTCCTATCGATCCTCTATCACGTCCGGGAACTTCGCAAACATCACACCATCGTCATTTTCTAGCTTTCCCCAGTCGATGACGTGTGATGAATCATGCATGTACCTCCTTAGTCACGACACATGAAAAACATCTTGCACCCGGTGCAACTGTGGGGGAATATCAAGTCATTACGCCACCATGCCATAGTTTCTATGAATTTGGAAAGGTCCGATGAACCTCAGAGATAACTTGTTGTCTCGACCAAATCTCTGTAATCCCCATCGGGGTGATACCTGAAGGAAAACATGATGTCCTTCCTCAAACTCCAAGGGTCTCCATCTCTTGTTGGATTCAGAATTCTTCCTGATTTGTGTAGTCCTCATCTGCTCCTGGATGATCTGCACCATCTCAGTGGTATCCCGTACCAACTCCAGACCCATGAGTACTGACTCCCCAGGGTCTTTCCAGCATAGGGGTAATAATCAAGGCCACCTGCACAAGGTCTCAAAAGGTACCAAGAAAATTGTATAGTGATAGATATTTTTGTATGAAAACTCCACCAATAGAAGGTGGTCCTCCCAACTACGACCAAAATCCAGAATGCAAGCATGTAACATGTCCTCTAAGGTCAATATGGTTCACTCCATTTTCTCATCTATCTGGGAATGAAAAGTTTTGTTCAAGCGTAGATGCATCCCAAACGCCTCTTTTAATCCACTAAACAGCTAGGATGTAAAGTGAGTGTCACAATATGAGTCAATCGTCAAAGGAACCCCTTGAAGCCACACTATATCCTGGACATAGAGGCATTTCAATCCCTCTACCGGTCCTTGCTCTCAGATGGGTAGGAAGTGAGCCGACTTGGTGAGTTGGTCAATGATCAACCAGATAGAGTCATTTCCCCTAGATGTGTGTGGTAACCTTGCCATAAATTCCATCGAGATACTGTCCCATTTTTACTCTGGTACCTTGAGTGGCTGGGCCAAGCCTGCTGGAACCAGATGCTTGACCTTCACTTGCTGACAAGAGAGGCATCGTGAAACAAACTCATCCACCTCTTTCTTCATCCCTGGCCACCAGTACTAACGTTGGAGGTCCTAGTACATCTTCTCCACTACAGGATGTACCCCAAAGGGGGAGTATTGGACTCTATCAACACCTTCTCCCACAACGTCACTGGTACTACGGTGAACCCTCTAAAAAGAATGATGTTCTATTTACCTATCAAAAATCCATCAGGAACCCGTCTTGAGGATGATTGAGCATGTCGGACCTCACATTCAACATCCACCAGCTATGCCTCCCTAGATCATTGTAAGAGTGGGGGGGGGGGGGTAACAATTATTGACTATGGAAAGAAACTCCACCATCATCCATGAAGGATACCTGCATCGTGGCCAACTTCTCTGTCGCCTCACTCAGCAATTGCAAACTAGTCCTCCTTCTGAGCGCGTCTACCACCACGTTGCCATTTTCAGGAGTATAGACTATCTCAAAGTCATAGTCCTGGAGGAACTCCAACCATCACCACTATCTCAACTACTGAAAAGCATACATTCACCTTTTCATCCACGTGAAATGATACCCCTTTTTAACTGATTGATGTTCCCATTGACCCTTTGGTAGTGGGAACTCATTCTCTATGGTTTCTTGGTTAATGTGTCGGTAATCCACACATAACCTCGACCAATGGGTCTTACTAAGCCCTTCCTCTACAAGTCCCCCACCTACACCCCCTACTTACAAAGCTCTAAGAAATACCTCTAATATATTGATGCTGATATTGGTGTTATCTCGGGGTGTAGAATGATGTAGAAGTCCCTCCTCTTATAGGGAGGTAAATCGTGTAAATATCTTTTGAAAGGATGTTCTCACACTCCACCACCACTGTTGGGAACTGAAAACTCAAAAGATCCATTGCCGCAAGGGTAAGGATGGCCGACTCAAGAGTTATCGGATGCACCCCCCTATGCATGAGTTTATCTCTTGCTGCATGGGTTTCCTTTTTTTCAACTAAGGAAAACCCCATTCCAACGCTATAGATATACCACATCATTTTTCCTAAAATAGTCAATATGAGCATGAACTATGGGTTAAAATTCCATACCTAAACTAACATCATAAGGACATAACACTACCACCAAGAGGTTCGAACCGAAACTCTCTCCTTAAGGGTCATATCACACCGTTGGCATAAGTGTGATTATCAAGTATCCCCCCATAGGTATCTATATATGTAAGGATCAAGTCAATGGTTTAACTAAAAAATCTAGGTCTTGAACAAGATCCATAACAAGAAGTAATGATTAGTAAATATGTATATTAATACGACAACTAGTATTAGACACAAAACTTAAATCAAATTCTGGATCCCTTGGGTCATACTCCTTGACCTCATGCAGCTACTCCCTTCCCCTATCATCTAACTCCCTAAGTCTAGTGGGGACCACATTGGGGTGGTGGTTATAACATGTCAAAATTTATACCACCTTCTACTACTCTCCTAGATCCTCTTCCATGTCTACTTCCCTACATATTCATATATCCCTATCACTTCCTCTTCCCATAACATTTTACACGTCGATGTCTCTAAGACAGATGTTCGTCTTCTTCTTTTCCACTACTAACATTCACTGGTTTCATCAGCCCAACCAAATAAATTTCAACCCCAAAGGTTCTGTCTAGCACCCTATCATAAGTAGGAATGAATAGAGGAATAGTGCAGGATCAGATGTCCCTAAACACATCTCACATGGAGGTCTGAGCCCTAAATCGTATTCATCGAGTACCCGTAATGGTCAGTATGCCTTGATAAATACTCATCTACCGACATGTCATCATGTCGAAGCTTTAGAAGCTCTTGGGAACACATACCCCTAAACTTTTTTTTGGAAAGAGACCCCTTCTATGAGAACGGTTCTCAAGCTCTGCCCATGGAAAAGTCACATCATCGTAAGATAGGGGTAATCTAAACCCTTCCATCACCCTTCTGAGCCATGTAGAAGGCTCACTACTAGTACCACCATCTGATCTAATGGTGCCCTGGCTAGATGGAAACTCAGTCACCACATCAAGCTAGTCCTTAGCTACCTGTGAGTTGGTCTTAGCTCAGAACCTGAGGGGTATCTGTGCTGTCGCTGAAACTTGTATAAGTCGTTGAGCCTACTTGTGTCCTCTACCAGAAGCACTGGTAGTATCTATTGACCAAAAGGCAGTGGTATTACTAGTACACCGCCCAAAGGTACCATATTGGGAAAAATTCCATATACTAAAGCCTCATCACTATCCTCATAGTCACACACTAGATCCAAGATGGCTATCTATGTAGAGGCATCTTGAAAGAGAATCAAGATGAACCACGGTCAATAAGTTATACTTGGTGAGATGACTCAAAATATATCAATAGAAAAACATTTCCAAATAACATTCAATTAGTGTTTTCATGTACCGAGTTGGAAAACAGAATTCAGGGTCCTGGATTATTGATATGTTTACTACCGCCCCAGCACTAGACTCCTCGGATTGAAATCCAAACTAAAGAAACTTTAAACTTTTTCCCCAAAACAAAACATAGACTCCTGGTATTCGTGGTAGGGCCGAACGCCATATGATACCACTTTTTCATGACCCGTCCCCCCTGAGGCCCATGTCGTGACTACCTCAAGCCCACCTCCTGAAGGCTAGGGGCTGGCGACTAGTGCCGAAGGCATCGACCTACAAGTGAGAGGCATTTTTTCGAGTACATGTACACACACACGCCCAACCGAGTACCACACACTATAATAGAAACAAGTATCACTAAAAAAAGTTGTGTATAAGTACAACTAATTCAAGTGGGAAAGAATACAAACCCAACAAAAGAAATGAAAACTGAAAAGTACAAAAAGGAACTCTGATGGCCATCTATGAAAACATTCACCTGCTTGTAAGAGTAGTGTAGCTACTATAATCCAAGTAGTACATCCTGAATTCCTGGTCCTATTGGGTCCCGCCTGTTCCTAGGCCACCAAGTCCATCGTCGTAGCATCTGTCGGTCCCGTATCCCTGAGCACCTCTGGGTCCTGGTCCACCAAGGCCTCTGTGAAAATACTGATCGTCTACATGGGACACGACACTAGTGGGAAGAGCCCATGCAGGGGTGAGTAATGCAATACTCAGTAGGGATCCCAAAACAAAAAATAAAATACCACACAACATTCCTCAATGTAAAGCATGAAGCACAAGAAAAATCACACCAGATATACATTTAGGGTAGTGATAGAAGAATCATAAGTCACATCATCGAACACCCCAGCTGCTGGAGAACTCCCCCCCCCCCTATCGAGTACAATGGGCCTTCCAAGTCACACAGAAGTGCTTCCCACTAACCTTCGACTTCTTAGGTACACCTCTTCATCGCTTACTATGGGCCTACAAAGTCACATAGAAGTGCTTCCCACTAAACAGGTCCAACTGAAGTACTCCTCCTCATCGCATACCATGGGCCTGCAAAGTCACACATAAGTGCTTCCCACCATGGACCTGAAAATTCACAAAACATTTCTTCCCACTGGGCCATAGTCAAGCCTCATAGAGTTGAAAGTTAGCATTATTTAGGTCTCAGCCAACCACAGGGTTCCGTACATAGTGTGCCTAAGAGAACCACTCCTCAAGCCATTCTTTGAATCTCAACTTCCATGAAATCCTCTTTAGGTAATTGCAAAAGATCTACCTCATCAATGTTGGTTCAAGGCGCAGCGGAAGCGCATTAGTGTTGTTTGCCCAACATTAATTTTAACGTTAAACAACATTCAATCCGAGATCTGTCACGATGTAAAACACCGAATCTTCGAAATAGAACAAGGAACAAAAAAAACATAATAGGGAATCCTAAAACCATAGAGATAGGATAATCATTTGTTGGTTATAATTATTTTGATTAATTCACAAGAATTACCCTGGTGGAATTCTTTCTTCATTGATGTCTCCGGTCACGATCATGTTATCTGTCATTGCATCGTAGAATCCAAGTGTAGGATTCCTCTAGCGGTGATCCACATGTGTACCACATATCTTCGGATGTCGCCGAAGGGATCTCCGTGTGCTAGCGCGGAAGAACCTTGGATTGCGATATCCGCATTCGATCTCCTTGGTCTCTTGGTCTTGAGAGAGTTCTTGGAGGAAGGAGTTATTCCGGCCTTGAAAGAATTCTCTAGAATTGTTGTGCACAAAGATTGAGGAAAATTTTTGGGGTTGTGAGGATATTTATAATCGGGTTTGAGGTTATAGAGTAATGACAATAAATAAATGCATTATGTGTTTTATTTATATCATTAACTCTTATTAAAAACACCCATGTCAAATTATTAATTCCCTGACATGCGCCCACACTGATTATAATAAATATCATTTAATAAAACAATATTATATCCTCAAAATCCTGATTGGAAAAACTACACGGCATGTAATAATTAATACATGGCGTGTACTTTTATTTTCCACATTCCTTTATTTCCTCCACCACGTTTATTATTCCTTGAGTAAAGGCTATTTATTTCTTAAATTAATGTAATTGCATCACTCGCTAATAAATGTATTATTTCTCCCACAATATATTCTCTCAAATAACTAGTGTCGAAATAAATGCAATCAGGAATCCTTAAATTAGTATTAAACCAAAGTCGGGAATAATATTTATTTAACTTGTTAAATTAATATTTAACTGAGTTATATGGACCCACCTAGTGTGTGCCCCTCTAGGCCTCTTTCTCAGTGGCATTAGGAAGATCCTGCCTAAAGTCCAAGGTTAGCATCTAGCAACACGCCAAGGCACCCATAGAGTAAGAAGTTAACGCCAAAATGATGTGTCACCTCATACGAACACTTATCGTGTAATATAATCCCGTTGTCACGATATCTCAAATCAAGCAGGTTGCATGCTAGTGCCATCAACCCACGTGCTCGATTATTCTTTCTTTGACTTTTCGGAATCGAACTCGCCTATACCTTACCATGTCCATTGATTTCATTAGTCTATATCAATTCCATTAAAGGGCCTAAATAACTAATTCTGTTATGGAATAGAATGGACAAACCATTTCTCGCATTATCTATTAATGCAGTATTACTCATGATGCACCCAACGTATCCTACCTCACTGCGAACAGTGTGTCGTCATAGTTTTCATCAATACATCTAAGTGTGCAAGTTGTAATACTCATTAATAATAATATTAAAGTATAAGGATCAATACACACCTCTGTATATAGAAACATCCAATAACACTATGAAATGTGGATTTCCTACTGGCGGGTCTCGTTCTCATAATACCCTCTTGGATATTACCAAGGGCGCACACCATGAGATGGTGCCTCAATGTTTTATGAGCCCTCACCCCTAATGGCCATTATTATTTATGTCCCTCAAATAATATCATCTGGACATAGAACATATATTCAAGAACAGTGTTATGGAACTTCCGGGTTCTCATCATAGTAGGGATCCTCTATGACTCATTAATGCAACAGCTGTCTTTAAGACATTATCACATGCATTGTCATGCAGAAGAACAATCATGATGTGATAAGGCTTTATTAATGAATAAAGTACAACATATTTGGTACTATGAAACCAACTCTAATAGACTCCCACTTGGACTATATCCAACTGCTAACAACCTTTACCCACTAGCTCTCATGTGATATTCATGCTTCTGCTAAGATAGGCCTTTAGTCATGGGGTTCACCACGTTCTCTTTTGTGGACACTCTGCTCAATGCAACTTCACCCCTTTGATAGAAATCCCTCAATAGGTGATACTTTCGGAGTATATGCTTTGTCTGTTGATGTGACCTTGGTTCTTTTATAAGAGCCACTTCTTTAGTATTATCACAATACAATCTAATGGGATCTTTACAGCTAGGCACCACATCAAGCTCCTGGACAACGATCTGAATCCAGAAGGCTTCCTTGGCGTCATCAAAAGCTGCTATATATTTGAACTTCGCTATAAAATCAGCGAAAACTGGCTGCTTTGAACTCTTCCAGATCACAGCTACTCCATTCAAACAGAAAACATATCCAGATTGTGACTTCAGATCATTATGATCTTTCTGAAAACCAGCATCAGCATACCCTCGGATGACAAGATCCTCATCTCCTCCATACACCAAGAACATATCCTTAGTTCTTCTCAGATACTTAAGGATAGTCTTAATAGCAGTCCAATGTTGTTCTCCTAGATCTACTTGATATCTACCAACCATGATCGGTGTATATATGCAACATCAAGCCTGGTACATAACATGGCATACATGATCGATCCTATATCCGAAGCATATGGGATCTTAATCATTATATCTTTCTCTTGTTGTTTTTGAGGACACATTTTCTTCGAAAGATGTAGTCTATGTGACACTGGAACCCATCCCCTCTTGGATTGTTTCATACTAAATCTCTTTAGTATTTGGTCAATGTATGCACCTTGACTTAGTCCAAGCAGCCTCTTGGATCTATCACGAATGATCCTGATCCCTAAAATGTAGGCTGCTTCCCCCATGTCCTTTATGGAGAAACACTTGTTCAACTGGTCCTTAACTGACTGTAATAATGGTACATCGTTTCCAATAAGCCATATTTCTTCAACATATACTACTTGGATAATGATCATTTTCCCATTAAACCGCTTATAAACACATGGCTCACATTCATTCTTAATGAACCCAAATTCCTTTTTGGCTTCATCAAATCAAATGATCCATGACATGGATGCTTGCTTTAATCCATAAATGGATTTCTGCAACTTGCAATCCCATTTGGCTTCACCTGGTGTCACAAACCCTTCTGGTTGTGACATATAGACATCTTCCTAAATGTTCCCATTAAGGAATGTTGTTTTGACATCCATCTTCCAAACCTCATAGTCATGGTAAGCTACTATGGAAAGTATGATTCTTATGGATTTAAACATCGTAACTGGTGAGAAGGTTTCATCATAGTCAATTCCTTGACGATATTTGAACCCTTTAGCCACTAGCCTTTCTTTATAGGTGTTAACTTGACCTTTCTTGTCCAGCTTTCTATTGAATACCCATTTGCATCCAACAGGCTTTACATAAACTAGATCATCGACCGGAACCTAAGCATGGTTCTAATACATGGAGTCCATCTCAGAATTCATAGGTTCTAGCCATCTTGTAGCTTCTGAGCTTTCTACTGCTTCCTTATAGGATAGAGGTTCATCATTGTTCAAAAATAATGATTCACGATCCTCGGTGTCTAGGAAACCAAATATCTCTGGTTCCCTTTTCTGTCATGATCTCTTACGCAGTACTTGTGTTTCTGGAACCTCATCCAATGGGAACTGTGGAACTTGTTCTGGTACCAAATCCTATGTATCTTGAGCATCAACATTGTTGAAGTCAATCTTTCTCCCATTATCCTTCTTGAGGATGTGCTCCCTCTCAAGAAAGACAACTTGTCTGGAGACAATCACTTTCTTTTCTGAAGGGTTATATTGGTAATATCCTTTCATTTCCTTGGGATATCCTATAAAAATAAACCTCATGCCCTGGGGTGATAGTTTGTTTCCTAAGGAGGCCTTAACGAATGCCTCGAATCCCCATACACGTGTGTGCGACAAAATGGGTTTCTTTCCATTCCATAGTTCGAAAGGAATGCCATTTTCCACCTTAGATGGTACACGGTTTAATGTGTATGCTATAGTTTTAATGCATATCCCCAAAAGGATAATGGAAGATCCTCATGACTCATCATCGACCACACCATGTCTAACAAGGTGCGGTTCCTCCTTTCACTAACATCGTTCCACTGTGGTGTATAAGAGGGAGTGAGCTGAGATAGAATCCTAGACTCTCGTAGAAGATCGATGAACTCTTGGTTCAGATATTCTCCAACTTGATCCAATCGAAGTTTCTTTATCTTCTTACAAATCCAATTCTCTACTTCATTCATGAATTACTTAAATTTCTCTAAGGATTCTGACTTATACCTCATTAAATAGACATAGCCATATCTACTCAAATCATCAGTAAAAGTAATTAAGTAAGAATATCCACCACTAGATTCTACTGGAAATGGTCCACACACATCCATGTTTACCAATCCTAAAAGCTCTGTGTCCCTTTCACCCTATCCACCAAAAGGAGGCTTGGTCATTTTTCCTTTTATACAAGCATGACATCTATCTAGTGGTTTTAGCTCAGTAGAGTCTAAATAGCCATCTTGGTAGAGCATTATCAAGCACTTCTCCTTTACAGGACCAAGACAGTGATGCCACTACTGGGTGATTTTGAGTCATGTGATTTTGTTTCGTTATCGATTTCCAACACATGGTTTTCATAATTTACTACATACAAACCGTTATTTAAATTTGTTATACCATAACATACATTGTTCTTATAAAAGAGACAACCCTTATTTCCAAACATGAAAATAAATCCATCCATAACCAAACAAGATACAGAAATTTGGTTCTTGGTAATAGTTACATAAAACCAAAATCATCCCAGTTGGAAATGAGAGGTTGTAATCGCCAATAGCCAACGCAACCATCCTTGCACCATTTGCAGCTTGAAGATCCACCTCTCCTATAGAGATATTTCTAAATCTACTTGGTTCTTACATTTGAATAAATATATGATCCCCATAAGCTGTATCTAATAACCAATGTGTATAAATAGAAAGATTTCACTCAATAACGAACGCACCTTTAGTGTACCCAAACTTCTGGGTGCAGTTCCTCTTCTAGTGGCCTTGCTTGCCACATGAAAAACACACCGCCTCTCATTCCGTGCCCTTCCTCTAGATCTTCCCCTTCTTGGAAGGATGATATTCAGGGGGCTTCATACTGTTTATAAGTCTTTGGCCCCTTTTCCTTGTCCTTCCTTTTCTTATTCATCATAAGGACTGCGGGTTTGTCACACCCCATGTCCTTTTCTACCTAGCGAATCAAGGTCAGAAGCTCCGATAGAATCTTCTCATTTCTGCTCATGTTATAATTGACAATGAAGCTAGAGAAGGTCTTGGGTAGTAATGATAGGATGATATCTATACACAAATCATCTGTGAATTTAATCCCTATGATGTTCAGGCATTCAATGTAGCCAATAAGCTTGACTACATGAGGCCCAGCTGGCACAGACTCTCCAAGATTAGTTGTAAAAAAATCATTGGAGATCTCATACCTCTCCTGTCACACCTTCTCTTGGTAGAGATCCTTAAGGTGAGACATCATGCTATACATGTCCATGTTTTCATGTTGCTTCAAGAGCTCATTAGACATGGCCGATAGCATGAAACACTGGACATATGTGGCATCATCCATGTGTTTCATGTAGAGAGATAGATCTTCATCACTGGCGTCTTTCCCAGGTGCAACTGGAATAGGCTCTTCCAGCACGTACAATTTCCTTTTGTGGCAAAGGATGACATGTAAACGCCTCTACCACTCTTGGAAATTGGAGTCGGTGAGAAGGTTTCCCTTCTCGGGTATGGTGCGCAATGATATGTTTGAAGTCATTTTCATTCCGTTTCAACAAATTAATATGAGAAAAGGGTTAGTACTTTATTAAAAAACGATACATATAAATAAATTAATACTTATTAGTCTCCCACTATTTTATCAAAATCCAATAGCACTCACCATTGACTTTGGAATATTCTGTTGCTAGAATATTCTAGTGGAAAGGATCTATATTTCCCTTCGCATTACACCAACTAGGGTTGTTAAAACAACTTGAAGGGGTTTAGGTAGGCGTTCTAAATTCCAACTGCATTAACTCGTAGCTCCTTGATCCGCTGAGTGGACTCCCCAATCCTGAAATACTTTTATCATGGATTTCCTCAAAATTTGCCTCTTGGTCAAACCAAGTCCTACTGTGGCAGTCAACCCTTGATGCGAACCAAGTCAAGTCAACTGAAAAACCTTGAATTAGAATTCCTAGATAATTGAAAGCACCCCAACTAGGGTTGGTCAAGAACTTTGAACTATGGTTTGATTCTAACCAAGATTATGGAAGGATATACTGACTTAATATTTCTTTTGAGGGATTTTATCCTTATACGTAAATTACCATTTTATTATCTTTGATTACATGCTTGTTAATATTAACTATGATATTCTTAAGTGATTAACCATGTCAAGATAATATTTATGTATATGCTGGTTTTATTTTAGTTCCATCTTGCATGATTGTTTAATTCATTAATTGTGTGATTGTGACAACACACCCACAATAAATAAACCATGAAACTGACGGAAATAAAATAAATGGCATGATCATGAGCTTGTTCTATTGGTTATTTTATCTAGTAGTTGATAAACTAACCCAAGACCTAGGGGAAAACACCTTGAACATTTCGAGTTTGTGTTTACAGCTTTCCACATGTCTACCTTTGTATATCCTTAGATTGGTTTCGTCTTTGTTCATGACTTGAGCCACCTCCACTAGCTTGGGAGCTCGATCCATTACATATGCATTTATCTCACACGCATGTGATGGGTAAAAAGGGGTTTTTACCTAAAATAATCCTTGGGTGCATAGGACCTACATATTAATGAAGAAAAGGCTCGTAGGCTAACAAATTTAAATAAATAAATTAAAAGAAACCATTCACATACAAAAGTTTTGGTCTAGCTCATGATCATCCATACATGCAACAATATTTACACATTAATAAAACTATCATTCAATTCATTAATCGTTCTTGCTTAAGATAAATCATGCTCGAATCAATTAATTATATTTTAATTAATCAATCATTTTATCTTAAATCCTTTTCTGAATTTCCTTAAGATTAACATCCATCATAATTTTAATCAAATAAATTCATTTAAAATTATCCTTGTACGTAACTTGTACCTTGGAGGCAACCCGTTGAATTCCCATTTATTACGCAGATGTTAAATTAAACACATATATATAAAACACCTATCACCTGTTGTGCCTCATCTTTACATCTGCACTATGGTACACTTCTCAAGTGTTTGTATAATATAATAATAATTTTTAATAAATCTTCATAATTTGGGTGAGTACACGGTGTGTAGTTCCGACTACACGGTGTTTACTTTTCTTTATCGTCCATCCGAACTACACGCCTGGGGACAGGGCGTGTTAATGCACTTCGGAAATTTTTGTAGTACACGGCATGTAGTTTCTACGTTACACGGTTTCCAGCCGGGCAAGCCGTGTACAGGGTACATGGTACAACCCGAACCCGAAGAGACTACATGCCATGTTCAGTTAGACCACACGACGTATAATCCGAGAACCGCGTGCCACTTGTTCCTGGTCAACACACGGTGTCATAAATGACATAGGTATACTCCAATACATGGATTGATTTTTCGGATCAGTCAATGCAGTGAACCTAGACTACATGGAATGTACTTCCGAATACACGCCGTGTATTCTGGTGTTTTATGTCCAGAAAAATTTGGCTCCTCCAGATGAGTTCCTCTATTTTATTTTAATCAAAATTAAAAGAAAAATTCATTTCTATGAGGTGAATGAGAAATGAGGGAGGAGGAACAGATCTCGAGATTCAAATTTAAAGAACGATTAACTTGAATTGAAACAAATAAATTATTTAATTCTTAGATCACCAATGAAAACCTAAATAATTATAATCAACGATATGACCGCTCTGATACCACTTGTAGGTTCCAGGCACAGCAGAAGCACGTTGGTGTTGTTTTCCCAACTTTAACTTCAACGTTAAACAAAGTTCAATATAAGATCCATCACGATGTAAAATTCTGAATCTTCAGAATAGAACAAGGAACAAAAAAAACTTAAGAGGGAATCCCAGAACCATAGAGATAGGATCATCATATATTGGTTATAATTAATTTAATTAATTTACAAGAATTACATTGGTGGAATTCTTTCTTCGTTGAAGTCTCTGGTCACCATCTTGTGATCTGTCATTGTGTCGTAGAATCCAAGTGTAGGATTCCTCTAGCGGTGATCCACATAGGTGCCATGTATCTCCGGACATTTCCAAAGGGATCTCCGGGTGCTAGCGTGGAAGAACCTTCGCTTGCGATGTCTGCCTTCGATCACCTTGTTATCTCGGTCTTGAGAGCATTCTTGGAGGAAGGAGTTCTTTCAACCTTGAAATAATTCTCCAGATTTGCTGTGAACAATGATTAAGGAAAAGTGTTATGGTTGTGAGGATATTTATTATCGGGTTTGAGGTTATAGAGTTATGAAAATAAATAAACGTGTTACGCATTTTATTTATTTCATTAACTCTTATTGAAAATCCCCATGTCGAATTATTAATTCCATGGAATGAGCCCACGCTGATTATAATAAATATCATTTAATAAAATAATATTATATCCCCAAAATGCCGATTGGGAAAACTCCATGGTGTGTCATAATTAATACATGGTGTGTACTTGTTTTCCATAAAACTACACGGCGTGTATATTTAATATACACGGCGTGTACTTTTATTTTCCACTTTCCATTATTTCCTCTACCACATTTATTATTCCTTGAGTAATGGCTATTTATTTCTTAAATAAATGTAACTGCATCACTCGCTAATAAATGTATTATTTCTCCAACAATATATTCTCTCGAATAAATAGTGTCGAAATTAATGAAATCAGGCATCCTTAAATAATTATTAAACTACATTCAGGAATAATATTTATTTAAGTTGTTAAATTAATATTTAACTGAGATACATGGACACACTTAGTGTGTGACCCTCTAGGCCTCTTTCCCAGTGGCATTAGGTAGAGCCTGCCTAAAGTCCAAGGTTAGCGTCTAGCAACACGCCAAGTCACCCATAGAGAAAGAATTTAAAGCCGCAATGATGTGTCACCTCATATGAACTCTTATCATGTAATATAATCCCTTTGTCATGATATCTCAAATCAAGCAGGTTGCATGCTAGTGTCATCAACCCACATGCTCAATTATTCTTTCTTTGACTTTCCAGAATTGAACTCGCCCATACCTTACCATGACCATCGATTTATTTAGGCTATATCAATTCCATCAATGGGCCTGAGATATCTACTTCTGTTATTGAACAAAACGGTCAAATCCTTTATTGCATTATCTATTAATGCAGTATTACTCATGACGCACCCAACGTATCGTACCTCACTACGAACAGTGTGTCATCACAATTTTTCTCAATACATCTAAGTGCATGAGTTGTAATAATCATTTACAATAATATTAAAGTCTAAGTATCAATACACATGTCCGCAGATAGGAACATCCAATGACACTATGAAATGTTGATTTCCTACTGGTGGGTCTCGTTTTAAAAATATTCTCTTAGATATTACCAAGGGTGCACACCATTAGATGGAGCCACAATGTTTTATGAGTCCTCACCCCTAATGGCCTGTATTATTTGTGTAACATCCCGAGATTTTATGAAAACTATTCTTTTTAATTTTATTAATGTCTTGTGTTGTACGCTACACCAAAAGGAGCTCGCACAACACGTATCCTTGACTTTCCTTCCATTACACGCAATCACAACCTTCCACGATAGCTTGTGTTGTACGCAACACCGAGTTTCGCTAAACAATGATATGCTATTAAGATATTATTAAAACTAGCCGTTATGAATAGTAATAACCACTTTTTGAAATTTTGTAAATTTTATTTTTCAAAATAGACATCATTTATGGATTCGGAATATCGAAATTAGCTTAGGTTGAAATTTTGGTGATTTTCGGATAACTTTCATATTTTGATGAATAGTGAAAATGACTAAATTTTAATTAAAAACAACATTTTTAATCGAAATAATTAATAGTGATAAATTATTAATTTGAGTGATTTTAAAGTATATTTAGAATATATTTTTACAATTCAATACAATGTTGGTCATTAGATGTAATTTCACATTTACACCAGACATAAACAAGTGTTAATCTTTTGATAGTTATTATCTCTTAAAAACACGCTATTTGTTGTGACAGCGGAAATTAATTATAAAATTAATTAATGCAACTTATATGTTGAGAATTTTGTAAAATAGAAATCATTTTTGAATTCGGAATATCAATTATAGCTTAGGATGAAATTTTGGCATTTTTCTGAAAAACTTCAATTTTTGATGAATAGTGAAACCACTAAGTGGTAGGTTAAAAACTGAATTTGTCATAAAACTTAATTTTACCGCTTCTGTGAATGGAATTTCAAAAATCCGAGAGACACGGTTAATATCAAGGACTAAAATGTGGTTCAATGGGATGAAAATAATTTTTGGTGAATAGTAACTTTTTACTTTTTTTTACCGCGGTTAATAGTAAATAGGGTAACTAAGGGTAAATATGATATTACTATTACCCTAACACATGTCCTAATTCTATTGGACAAGTGTATTTCGACCAAAAACAAACTTAGGAATAAAATATGACCATTTAGGCCCACTTGGATTAGATTAGGACATTTATTATTAATTTATTTAAAGAAGGGTTAAAATAGTTAAAATCAAAGTTTAATAAGTAAATCATTTTTAATATGGGGTTATACATAAGATAAATTCGATTTTAAATATTCATTAGAAAGCTATAAAGATTTCCTACATGATGGTATTTTATTTGTAATTTTTAGACATCAAATAATTTAATTTATTTATGACACAAAGATGATGCAGTAATTATCTTATTAATGAAATATTGACAAAATTGATAATATAAATACCAAAATAAATGTACTTTAAGACTTTTTATGAATTCCACTAATTTTCTAGGTTACTATGATATAT
Organism: Viscum album; assembly: GCA_963277665.1. Lineage (NCBI taxonomy): Eukaryota > Viridiplantae > Streptophyta > Magnoliopsida > Santalales > Viscaceae > Viscum > Viscum album. The sequence continues at coordinate 604,896,582 of OY728125.1, forward strand.
TATTGTTGATTTAATCAACTTGGGTCGAACATATAATTCTGTTATGACTTTCACAAAAATCATATATCAAATAGTGTCAAAATTGACACAAAATAGTTTTTTAAATCAAATATTATATTATTAATTGTTATTTTATTCCTAAAAATCTAAGGTTCGGCCAAATGACTTAGATAAGGATATATGTATTAATAATATACAATTTGGGGTTAGTTTGGCATGTTATAGTAAGTTTATTAACCATATAGTGAAAGAAAACAAAAAGACACGGTAAAAGTTAAATTATTTAACTTAGAGTTAAATCTAATTGATAAGGTTAAACATAATACCCTAAACTTGTCTAAATCCTATTGGTTGATAGGATTTCGACCGATCCCCACTTTAGCTTCGAAATAAGACCCTTTGGAACCATTATAAACCGATTTTGACTTTAATATAAAATAATATTTTGAGATATTCCTAAGGTGCCCCTCTCCTCCCCTATAAAAGGACACCTCCTCCCCCTCCTCCTCACACCAATTTGAGCACTCAAGCTCGGCCAACCCCTGCCAATTTCTCCTCTCCACTTCCCTAGCAGCATCCTAGAGGTTCTGGTCTTCCTCCAAGACCAATTTTAGTGCCCTAAGAGGATGTCTCAAAGAGGCACTTCAAAGAAGAGGTAATTACCGTTACCAATTCTTTCATCTTTATTTCTTCTTCCACTTCTTCTTATTAGGTTGTTTCATTATGAAGTAATAACATCAGTATCACTCATATACTGATATGTTAGTATAAGTATGAAACAAACCTATTTCACCATCTATCCATCCTACGGAAAAAGAAATCACCGCGCGTGCGTACGTACGGAATACCGTCTCCACGCCGTGGTGTAATCTATTTTCCACCACCACCTTACATGGATGGGTATAATGGTGTAAAGAATAACTATACATAGTTATTACAACATCATATTGATTCTGATATATTGTATAATCCACTCCAATTCAATTCAATATTTATAGAAATGATATCATCGCTCGTGCGTACGTACGGAATACCGTCTCCACGACGCGATGAGATTCATTCTCCATGTTAACCATTTAAGAATGATTATAATGTATATATAAGAAATAATAATGAAATATATGACATTATAAAGCTACTGGATTTATGTATATATATACATATTTATGTCATCTACTTACTTCCATTTCAAGACAATAAGGAAAGGAAAACAGCGTTCATGCGTACGTACGGACTACCGTCTCCATGAACGGTGTTTTTCATTTTATTTATCTACCTATTATATATATATATATATACTGAATATATATGATATATAAATCATATTTTATATTCTGGAAGTAAGTAAATCATGATATATGTAATAATGATATCAAGAACAACAAGTCAAAACACCTACGATAAATGAAACGATTTTACCCAAAACGCTTCTTTAACATGGAATTTACAAAAGAACGGGTAATATAATGTCATAAGTGAACCATATATGATATCATAACAATGAATATGATTCTGTAATAAGTCAATAACATGATTTAAATCATTATACAGGAGGTTCGGACAGTTACAAAGCAAGTCGGACCTAAGGTAAGGGAAAATATCACAATCTCACTTTTATCCGAGATTGTTTTTACTTTGGTAATTACTGGGGTGTATTTTATCATCCACATCCATGTTCCCTCGATATGTAATATTATTTCCTTCCTTCTACAATATTTTATATCCAATTTTACCCTTCGGTAAGTTTTTTGTAAAAGATATGAAAGGAATCTTTTGTCGTTTTTCGTACGAGGTACTTTTTGACTTTTCCGACAAAAGTACGAAGAATGTTTTTTTTAACTTATACGGCATGAATGGATTTTTAAAACATTATTTCCAAGAAGCTTCCTTTACAAGTTTTCAAGTTTATTTTTAATCAACTTCTTTTATTTTAAAGTTGTATGACATGTTATGAAAGGAAAAATGTTTTTTAAGAAGAAAGGATATTTTCCTCAAGAATGGAGTTCAAGTGTTTTATCAAAATTATTTTCCATCTAAGATAATAAAGGGTTCTGTTTCTATCCATATTTTTACATTGATTTGACTATGTTGTGATGGAATTATGTTTATGAATTCCTTTATCTTATATGAATTGATTGATGATGTCATGATGTTTCAAAAATCCCATTTTTGTTACATGTGTTATGCGATGATGTATGTTTTATGATTATGTGGCACACATAAGAAAGGATTCATTATAAGATGGGTGGGACCTATATCTCCCTCCAATGCATTGGGTAAAGATTTTATATCTCAGGAGATAGACATGGCTGGAACGGAAGGTTATTTCGGTTCAGTGATACAGGACTGAAACGAGGAGTAAACTCGGTTCAGAAAGGGACTTTGTCCACTAAGATAGTCTTGGCAATGAGTCATGACTAACAAGAAATGATTTTCCATGATTATGTGTGCATGCCACAAAGTTTCAAGTTTTATGTTATGATTATGGGGATCTCATTTTCAATTCTATGATTTATCCCATGTTATGATATTATGAGCTCTTTTGCATGTCAAGATTTCCAAAAGCTACGTTCTTATGTATATGATGTGATTGATATTTCTTTTGTTTACCCTTACTGAGCATTTGAGCTCACCCTTTTATGTTTTCTTTTCCCCAGGATATAAAGAAAGGTTTTATGTAAAAAAAAGGGGAAGATCATTATGGGAGATATTGAAGATCTTTCACCACGTTTAGAAGATTACGTTCCGAGTTTCCAAAGACACTAAACTATTACGATCCTTGTGTGTGTGTTTTTGTTATGTACTAAGTTTTCCGCAAAAGTAATGTAATGTCCATGTACGATAAGCTTCGGGTCATTATAGTTGGTATTAGAGGAATGGTTTAGTCAACCTTTGGAAACTAGGATGCGAGAAATTTAGTGAGATCCCTAGAGATATTTCTAAGGTATGTCTAGGGATGTCCCTTGGGATAAGTATACGTATAGGTTATAGTAATAGAATTACGCTAACGATCATAGAATTAAACCTAAGATGTTGGATATTGAAGGTACTCCCCCTTTATTATGTTGTTTTCCCTAGCATGATTTTTGCCTCTCACACTATTCTTTTTGGGTTTTAGACGATGGCTGGAACCCGAAGGAACCGTGTTGATCAATGCAATGGACAATGCAATGATTGCCCTCCTGAACAAACAAATGTTATGGGAGATGGAGTGCAAAATCTTATTGCTATACTTACACAAGCTATGAATCATTCTGGACTTCCAAATGAGCAGATAAGGGAACAATATTCTATTGAGTCCTTCATGAGGCAACGTCCACCTTCTTTCAGTGGGTCTACTGATCCATTAGTTGCTGAACAATGGATTAGTACTACTGAAAAGATATTTTCAGTTCTTCAATGTTCTGAACATGATAAAGTCATCTTAGCAGTATATCGTTTGGAAGGTGAAGCTGATCAATGGTGGAATCTTATCAAGAATACGAGGCCAAGAGATGAAATTGAGTCCATGGAATGGGACGAGTTCAAGAACTTGTTTTTCAGTAAGTACTTCCCTCGTATTCTTCGAACAAAGATGGAGAAAGAGTTTCTTGAACTGAAGCAAAGGGACGATGAATCTGTTGGTACCTGTAAAGAAAATTTTACAAGACTTGCAAGGTATGCTTCTGGAATTATCATCCAACCTGAAAGTAAAGTTGATCGATTTTTCAGTGGCTTAAAACCAAGTCTTCGAAGGGAATTAGCTATAAGAGACTTCAGTAGCTATGAAGAAATTGTGCGTTGTGCTATCAAGGTAGAAATGGAAGTTGGTGTTACATATCCATCTCATGGTTTTGACAAGAAACGAAAGATGGAGTTCAAGGAGAAATCTCAGAATAATGATGAAAAGAAGATGAATGTTTCCTTATGCACAAAGTGTGGGAAGAAGCATGGTGGAGATTGTCTTAAAGGGACTAGAAAATGTTTTAAGTGTGGAAAAGAAGGTCATCGAGCAGCTGAGTGTCGAAGTAATGGAAAAAGGGTTTCTAATGATGTGAATAAAGCAAACACTGCAGAGAACGCACCGCCAACACTTCAATGCTTCAAGTGCAAGGAAATGGGGCATTATGCTAATAATTGCCCTAATCCAAGGGTTAGTGATGATCAACATGAGCAACCACTGAAGGCAAAGGACAAAGGGAAATCACATGCGATCACTATTGGCAATGTTGAATATGACAACGATGTGGTGGAATGATTAAGTGTTTATGTAATGGGATTCCAAAATAATGTTGTATCATTGAGTATTGCAATATTTATTGATGTGGTATTCAAAGTGATTGAGATATTTTTTTTTTGGAAATAAGATGATATGCGCATAATGAAGACGAGAAAATGAAATGTTTAATAGTATTCATGAGCTCATGATTGATAAAAGGACTAAGTGATATCATGGTTTGAGTATATAGAATTTTGAGGATTTTGGTATGTGGAAAGTGTTAACTTTTAACTGCACTCATTTTTTCACTAAGGTATTCAAGAGAATACACGATTAAGGACTTTGAATGTTTGGAATGTGACCAACAAGACATATCTTATGATATGTGGGGATCAACGACAGTATTAAATCTCTGGTAATCGATGTCACTATATTATGAGAGTGGACTGCAGTATTATGTATAAGCCTAAAGATTAGACTGGATTATGTTGGACATAAGTTAGTATTGTTTAAGGATAGAAGATGGGATGTTATAGTAACGTAGTTTTAGAAAAAGGGACAACCTGCAGGATGGGCGACAGCCCATCGCTTCGGACAAGGCTGTAGGAATCGAACCCACAACCGAAGTGCGACTGGCCTTTATCGCCTACCACTGGCCTACAGGAAGTCCCTATTTAGTAGAAACTAGTTTTATTATATTAAGCAGTATGATATATGAAGTATAAGTCCATTTTAGGAACCATATATGATTAATCTCAATATAGAATGACTTATGTATATTTAATAACTTTTTCTAACCTTTTGTTTGAGACAGATGGAATGAACAGTCATTCTATCACATGATCTGCTAACACTTCACAAATAACAAATTCAACTTCATTTATTTAAGAGATGAAGTAGAAATTGTTCAACGCACGAACAAAAGTGAGATTGTACCAAAATAAAGTAAGTATTTATTCTAAGCAAATTTTCAACTTTAGGGAAATGATCTTGAAAACCAAAAATGTTGTCCTAGTGATCTTATACCTGATGAATCAGATGGTACCTTATATCATCACAAATCTATGGATTTGTGATTACTGGCTTTTCCATAGCCATGTTCTCTACCACTCTCCATCAGAACATGATGGTTAGATTTCTCTTCCATATCCATATTTTCACCTATGTGGAAACCCAGTGATTAGTTTATTTGGGTAATCGTTACATTTCATACTTTAGTTTTTAAAGCCAAGTTTTGGTATTCCTTTTTACGATGTGGGTTTCTATTAAAAAAAACTTTCGAATAGTAAACTATTTATAACCCCGACGAATTTCGAGGGCGAAATTCATTTTAAGGGGGGTAGAATGTAACATCCCGAGATTTTATGAAAACTATTCTTTTTAATTTTATTAATGTCTTGTGTTGTACGCTACACCAAAAGGAGCTCGCACAACACGTATCCTTTACTTTCCTTCCATTACACGCAATCACAACCTTCCACGATAGCGTGTGTTTTACGCAACACCGAGTTTCGCTAAACAATGATATGCTATTAAGATATTATTAAAACTAGCCGTTATGAATAGTAATAACCACTTTTTGAAATTTTGTAAATTTTATTTTTCAAGATAGACATCATTTATGGATTCGGAATATCGAAATTAGCTTAGGTTGAAATTTTGGTGATTTTCGGATAACTTTCATATTTTGATGAATAGTGAAAATGACTAAATTTTAATTAAAAACAACTTTTTTAATCGAAATAATTAATAGTGATAAATTATTAATTTGAGTGATTTTAAAGTATATTTAGAATATATTTTTACAATTCAATACAATGTTGGTCATTGGATGTAATTTCACATTTACACCAGACATAAACAAGTGTTAATCTTTTGATAGTTATTATCTCTTAAAAACACGCTATTTGTTGTGACAGCGGAAATTAATTATAAAATTAATTAATGCAACTTATATGTTGAGAATTTTGTAAAATAGAAATCATTTTTGAATTCGGAATATCAATTATAGCTTAGGATGAAATTTTGGCATTTTTCTGAAAAACTTCAATTTTTGATGAATAGTGAAACCACTAAGTGGTAGGTTAAAAACTGAATTTTTCATAAAACTTAATTTTACCGCTTCTGTGAATGGAATTTCAAAAATCCGAGAGACACGGTTAATATCAAGGACTAAAATGTGGTTCAATGGGATGAAAATAATTTTTGGTGAATAGTAACTTTTTACTTTTTTTTACCGCGATTAATAGTAAATAGGGTAACTAAGGGTAAATATGATATTACTATTACCCTAACACATGTCCTAATTCTATTGGACAAGTGTATTTCGACCAAAAACAAACTTAGGAATAAAATATGACCATTTAGGCCCACTTGGATTAGATTAGGACATTTATTATTAATTTATTTAAAGAAGGGTTAAAATAGTTAAAATCAAAGTTTAATAAGTAAATCATTTTTAATATGGGGTTATACATAAGATAAATTCGATTGTAAATATTCATTAGAAAGCTAAAAAGATTTCCCACATGATGGTATTTTATTTGTAATTTTTAGACATCAAATAATTTAATTTATTTATGACACAAAGATGATGCAGTAATTATTTTATTAATGAAATATTGACAAAATTGATAATATAAATACCAAAATAAATGTAATTTAAGACTTTTTATGAATTCCACTAATTTTATAGGTTACTATTATATATTAGTGTTGATTTAATCAACTTGGGTCGAACATATAATTCTGTTATGACTTTCACAAAAATCATATATCAAATAGTGTCAAAATTGACACAAAATAGTTTTTTAAATCAAATATTATATTATTAATTGTTATTTTATTCCTAAAAATCTAATGTTCGGCCAAATGACTTAGATAAGGATATATGTATTAATAATATACAATTTGGGGTTCGTTTGGCATGTTATAGTAAGTTTATTAACCATATAGTGAAAGAAAACAAAAAGACACGGTAAAAGTTAAATTATTTAACTTAGAGTTAAATCTAATTGATAAGGTAAAAAATAATACCCTAAACTTGTCTAAATCCTATTGGTTGATAGGATTTCGACCCATCCCCACTTTAGCTTCGAAATAAGACCCTTTGGAACCATTATAAACCGATTTTGACTTTAATATAAAATAATATTTTGAGATATTCCTAAGGTGCCCCTCTCCTCCCCTATAAAAGGACACCTCCTCCCCCTCCTCCTCACACCAATTTGAGCACTCAAGCTCGGCCAACCCCTGCCAATTTCTCCTCTCCACTTCCCTAGAAGCATCCTAGAGGTTCTGGTCTTCCTCCAAGACCAATTTTAGTGCCCTAAGAGGAGGTCTCAAAGAGGCACTTCAAAGAAGAGGTAATTACCGTTACCAATTCTTTCATCTTTATTTCTTCTTCCACTTCTTCTTCTTAGGTTTTTTCATTATGAAGTAATAACATCAGTATCACTCATATAATGATATGTTATTATAAGTATGAAACAAACCTATTTCACCATCTATCCATCCTACGGAAAAAGAAATCACCGTGCGTGCGTACCTACGGAATACCGTCTCCACGCCGTGGTGTAATCTATTTTCCACCACCACCTTACATGGATGGGTATAATGGTGTAAAGAATAACTATACATAGTTATTAAAACATCATATTGATACTGATATATTGTATAATCCACTCCAATTCAATTCAATATTTATAGAAATGATATCATCGCTCGTGCGTACGTACGGAATACCGTCTCCACGACGCGATGAGATTCATTCTCCATGTTAACCATTTAAGAATGATTATAATGTATATATAAGAAATAATAATGAAATATATGACATTATAAAGCTACTAGATTTATGTATATATATACATATTTATGTCATCTACTTACTTCCATTTCAAGACAATAAGGAAAGGAAAACAGCGTTCATGCGTACGTACGGACTACCGTCTCCATGAACAGTGTTTTTCATTTTATTTATCTACCTATTATATATATATATATATACTGAATATATATGATATATAAATCATATTTTATATTCTGGAAGTAAGTAAATCATGATATATGTAATAATGATATAAAGAACAACAAGTCAAAACACCTACGATAAATGAGACGATTTTACCCAAAACGCTTCTTTAACATGGAATTTACAAAAGAACGGGTAATATAATGTCATAAGTGAACCATATATGATATCATAACAATGAATATGATTCTGTAATAAGTCAATAACATGATTTGAATCATTATACAGGAGGTTCGGACAGTTACAAAGCAAGTCGGACCTAAGGTAAGGGAAAATATCACAATCTCACTTTTATCCGAGATTGTTTTTACTTTGGTAATTACTGGGGTGTATTTTATCATCCACATCCATGTTCCCTTGATATGTAATATTATTTCCTTCCTTCTAAAATAGTTTATATCCAATTTTACCCTTCGGTAAGTTTTTTGTAAAAGATATGAAAGGAATCTTTTGTCGTTTTTCGTACGAGGTACTTTTTGACTTTTCCGACAAAAGTACGAAGAATGTTTTTTTTAACTTATATGGCATGAATGGATTTTTAAAACATTATTTCCAAGAAGCTTCCTTTACAAGTTTTCAAGTTTATTTTTAATCAACTTCTTTTATTTTAAAGTTGTATGACATGTTATGAAAGGAAAAATGTTTTTTAAGAAGAAAGGATATTTTCCTTAAGAATGGAGTTCAAGTGTTTTATCAAAATTATTTTCCATCTAAGATAATTAAGGGTTCTGTTTCTATCCATATTTTTACATTGATTTGACTATGTTGTGATGGAATTATGTTTATGAATTCCTTTATCTTATATGAATTGATTGATGATGTCATGATGTTTCAAGAATCCCATTTTTGTTACATGTGTTATGCGATGATGTATGTTTTATGATTATGTGGCACACATAAGAAAGGATTCATTATAAGATGGGTGGGACCTATATCTCCCTCCAATGCATTGGGTAAAGATTTTATATCTCAGGAGATAGACACGGCTGGAACGGAAGGTTATTTCGGTTCAGTGATACAGGACTGAAACGAGGAGTGAACTCGGTTCAGAAAGGGACTTTGTCCACTAAGATAGTCTTGGCAATGAGTCATGACTAACAAGAAATGATTTTCCATGATTATGTGTGCATGCCACAAAGTTTCAAGTTTTATGTTATGATTATGGGGATCTCATTTTCAATTCTATGATTTATCCCATGTTATGATATTATGAGCTCTTTTTCAGGTCAAGATTTCCAAAAGCTACGTTCTTATGTATATGATGTGATTGATATTTCTTTTGTTTACCCTTACTGAGCATTTGAGCTCACCCTTTTATGTTTTCTTTTCCCCAGGATATAAAGAAAGGTTTTAGGTAAAAAAAAAGGGGAAGATCATTATGGGAGATATTGAAGATCTTTCACCACGTTTAGAAGATTACGTTCCGAGTTTCCAAAGACACTAAACTATTACGATCCTTGTGTGTGTGTTTTTGTTATGTACTAAGTTTTCCGCAAAAGTAATGTAATGTCCATGTACGATAAGCTTCGGGTCATTATAATTTGCGTCCCTCAAATAATATCATCTGACCATAGAAAATATATTCAAGAACAGTGTTATAAAACATCCGGTTTCTCATCGTAGCAGGGATCCGCTACGACCCATTAATGCAACAGCTGTCCTTAGGACATTATCACGTGCATTGTCATGAAGAAGAACAATCAAGATGTGATAAGGCTTTTATTAATGAATAAAGTAAAAATTAGTTGGTTCTAGACCAACAACACTAACAGTTGAGAGGGTCCAAACATCGCAAACGGATTATCAATTACACACTTTGTTCGCAAGATACAAGCATTTTAGTAAACATGGGCCGGTTGTGTCTGTGCCCAGTCTGACCTGGTCGGATTGACCTGACTAACCCAGCCCAGGGGTCCCATGTACCTTGGTTTAATTAGACCAACTTGACCTGAACTAGTTTGGTTCTTGGTTTTTCCGTTCTGGTCTGGCCTGACCAGTGGGCCAGGCTCAATGGGTCTCTATGGGCCCAACCCAGTTTGGATGAGGGTGTAGCCCATCGAGTCGCCCGGCAACCCGGTCTAGTCCGGGCCAGCCTGAAGGACACAGGTCGGGCATGCCAGTGTGGTTTCAGCCCATCGGTGTGGGTCCAGTCCACTGGGCGTGGGAAAGTCCCAACCCGCTGGCTAGGGCGTGACACGCCAACATAAAGCCGACCGCATGAGCGGCTAGTGGGGGGTCCTCCTGACCGGTTTGCATCCGGATACCACGTTCGGTCCCTACTGCCCAGAAGATGCATGGGGCCTCCTCCAGCCATTTTTGGTCGACTGGGGCTCGCCAACCACCTGGGCGGCCTGGACGCGAGCCACCCCTGCATGCGGTGCTAGGCTAGCACTGCGTATCTCTACTATCGCGGTGCGCCGACTATCGCAGTGAGATGACTGGCGTGCCGCTCCACCCAGCAGCCGAAATCACTGGAGGCCATTTTCCCTACTGTCCGATATGCAGTCGGCACCGCTTCTGGCACCAGCGCACCGACAGATTCTTTGTCAGGCCACCAGATGCGCTCCGATGGTCCGTTCTTCGCGCCGCCTACGCCTAAGGTCTCTGGTGAGCATCCTCTTCACCACAGAGGTCTCAAACCCACCTTTCCGTTATTCAGAAGTTTGTCCATGAAGAACACACATGCAAAGGGGCTCAGGACTTGTTCGTGTCGGCCTATACCCTTCGCATTAGAAGTTAAAAAACAAGGGGGAGGATCAGGGATCGTTGTTCAATCATAACAAGTAATAATCTTCATCTCAGATAATATCTTCAAAGAAAAGTCACCCTCCCACATAAATGCATGATTTGTGGATCAACCTATTCGTGGGTGATCCTTGTTCCTTGTTTCTAAAAAATAATAGGGAAGAAATTTAAAATAAAATAACCCCTACCTCTTTGACATTGGATGTCGCGGTGTTTTGTCCTTGAGGTTTCATTATGTCGACGACATTCATCATTTTCGGCTCCGTTCTTTGCAGTGCGTTGAAGATGTCGACGTCCCGCCAGCTTTTATCATTATTTCTTGGAGAGGAATTTCATCAGAGGTTCATTAGAGAATCCCCACCGTTTAATCCTCTTTCTACCAACATGACAGACTATTAAAAAAACACGTCGTAGTGTTTTTGTTACACTGTGACGTCATGTTGTTACATTGTTACACATCATTAAAGCTTCATTACACTGTGAGTTAACAAGCCATGAATAAGCCCCATTAATGTACCTCATCACTATCTCATCGCCACATCGCAGCATCGATGTATTGCCACTCATCAGTTGACAAAAGAAATTAAATAACTTTTTAAATTTATTTTATCATTTTCAGTAACGTCCAAAAATAAACATTTCTATTCTGCCCTTTCTAGCCAAATTTTAGTTCTTTCTTTGAAAATCTCAGAATTTTGATTTCACGAGTGCCCTCATATTTTGATCTAAGAACAAGTTCGAAAGTTAGAAAAACCCGCTCACATATTTACTAAACGTACCTTAAAAAAATATCAAAAAATTATCTTTAACCTTCGACCCCCTTCGGTCGAAGTTAGGCTCCACCTAAGGGGAAAATTTTTTTCACGAGATGAACGGTACTCTCGGATTTTTAATCTGAGTCACCATTTGAGAGTTATATGCATTTGATAAATAAAATAATATTATTTTATTATTTTATTTACAGTTTTTCCATTTTTAGGTTTTCTCACTAGAGGGCTGCGTCGACTAAACTTAAGTTATACCTAGGGTAAACCTACAATCCCAAATGCAATAATGCCCTCAAATTTATGATCAGAACATCTGTTTGAGAGCTATTTTACTTTTTTAGGAAAACCACTCACACACTCTATTTAATGCTTAATGTTTTTTGACGGATCATTCTGGGAACTCTGGGCTTCAGAATCACATGTCAACTAAACGCTTGGTCTCAAAATAATTCCATATAATTAAAATAAAAAATATACTTAAATTCTTGGACATTACACTAGGATATTGATTGGAAGGAAATGAATGGTCTTGATAAGTTTTGCGATATGTAGTTTATCGATATTGATATTATATCTGTTAGTGAAAAGAAAATTGAATAGAGAAGAATATAGTGGAGGATAATACCTATTCATTTCCAAATGCGGGGTTTCATGAAAAAATTTAGGCACTCTGGATAAGGCTTAAAGATATATCAGTATTGGATGAAAGGTAAAAAAAGAGATCACCCAAGGTGTAACACCCTTGGATTTTGAGGATTTTTTGTAATTAATTTTTCATTTCAATATTTTTCATTTCACATGACACTAGAAGTGATTATATATATATATATATTAAAAAAATAATTCAAACATTTATTTCACACTCAATACCAACTTGGCTTGTGCTACACACAATACCAACTTATCTTTCTCTATAAGAAACATCGACTTGGCATACGACACACACAACACTGAGTTTCTATGAAACATATTTATATATATATAATTAATTAAATAAGATATCTATAACCTAAAAATTAAACATAGTAATATAAATAGTAATAAATACTTTCCAAATTTTTTTAATAATTGTTTTATATATATAATACATATTGATAATGAAAGATATGATTTTTGGTAAAGTCATTTTTGGGTTAAAAATATTGTTTTATTGAATGGACAACTTTTAATAATAAAATTAATTTTAAACACATATAGAAATTCAATTTGATAAAATTATCTTGATTTTTGAATTTATAATTTCTAAATTATCCTAAGGTTAATTTTTGGGATTTTTCTGAGAAACATCACTTTTTGATGAACAGTGAAAAATAATGTTTTTTAGTTTAAAAACTACCTTTTTATCTAATTAATTATTAATGATAAATTATATTATAAATATTTTTTAAGGTAAAATTAGATAAATATTACATCTATTAATATAATGTAATTAATTAGAGTAAATTTTACATTGAAAATGAATATAACATCTTAACAAACTTTTGAACTTTTTCGTATTTGAAAACCCCATTATTTCGTCATACCTGCAGGATTAGCAGTAATGTTAATTATTCCACCACTATGATTTGAATTTAAAAAATTTGAAACACACCATTATATTTAGTATAATATTTAGATTCTAATATGTCCATGTTAATTTTTGACCAAAATGATTAGTAAAAGTGATTAAAATTAATCACATTGCTTAAGGATAAATTAAGCTTAATTGTGGACTAAACCTTAAAATTAAGGTCCCAAATGACCTATAAACATGTCCAACACCCATTTTATATCCCTATTTAGAACATAAACCTTAAATATTTATTTTTTTTGGTCTGGTAAGTCATTTTTAGGTAAGAAAATTTGCACACCTAACTTTTTTTTAGAAATTCCAAGTGAGTCATTTTCCTTCCCGATAAAAGGCCACCACTTCTACCCATTCCCCACACATCTCAAAACTTTTAACTTATTACAAATTCTACCCATGTAGCCTCCCCAAAATCCTACCTTTTATCTTGAATCCTACATTTGTGTATAAATATTCCCAAGGAATCCTTTTGGCACAAACCAAAATGAGTTATCTGATTTAGAGGTAACGTCTTCTCTCAAGATCCTTTCCTTTTTTCCATTCTTCAACCCATCAACTCTATTTATTCCATTATTGTGTGACAAAAACAGTATCCTATATATAGTAGTATGTTGTTATGAAAAGTATCTTACATACACTTACACACACCTCTATTTAATGTATGTTGGACTTACTATTTCTGTGTACGATGAACTATTTCCCCACGAAACGATGATCGTTAATTTCTCCTTTACCACCAATCATGGGGACCATTATGATGGAAAATATATTTATATATGTAATATATTATATTTAATATCTATTTAATATTATTTATTCCTTTTAAATCAAACATATCTTTACTTTCCATTTGGTGTTAATAGGATAATCTCGTTTGAGGAAGTGTGGACTACCGCCTCCTCAAAGCGATGTGATTCGTTCACACACCACATGGAATGTATTAAGGATGGATTTAATGAACTTATATGATATATATGATATATTAATGCTAATATAATAATTATATATATATACATATATATTTCCTTTACATACTTTCTTTCAATATGACAATAAAGACGGAAACAACGTTCATGCGTATGTACGACTTACCGTCTTCATGAATGATGTACTCTATTTCATACTAATATATTATATAGAATATTATAATAAAAATATAATTTATATATTTAATATTTATATAATGGTTTACATTATGGAATTATGATATAAGTATAAGGACCAAAGATGTAAAAAATTAAGACACATGTGAAGAACAAAGTGAATTTTACCCGAATTGATACTTTAACATAGGACCGTTAACAAGCGGGTAATATGAGGTCATAATAAAACCATATACAGTATTATGTATAAGAAAATTATTATTTAAAATATTTATAATATACTTATATTTATTATATAGTAATCTTGTATGAGTACAGAGAGGGTCATGACACAAGGTAAGGGAATCTTCATCTCACTTTTATGTTTTGTGAGATACAAGCTATGTTCGCCACTCTTTTATTTTGTGTGGTGTATGTAATGACCATGATTTTATTATATGTATACTATAATTAAATTTATGGGAATTCACATATCCATTTTAATATCCTTCCTTCATGGGTATTATGTTCCAAAAGATACCAAATCGATAAAACAGGTTTGTCTCAATTTGTGTTCTTTAAGAATCATGTTTTCTTATGCACCTAAACTTTTTTTCATAGTGTATATAAATCCATTTTAAATTTTGTATCATTAATATACTTATTTTCATTATATCTTAAGATTTATTTATCTTACATGGATATTATTATCTCAAGTAACCATGTTATAAGAGTTTATTAAGATAATCTCATCTCTTTTTCAGATTGTTTATATTTATGCTTCCTCTGATGAAATATTATGATCCATATCTCATGAATATTAATGAGTTTCCTTATTTTATATTATTTCATGACATATCCATGTATTAGTACCATTATCTACCCTTTGGTAGATAATACCGTTAAGAAGGTGTTATTAGGAAAGGCCGTCTTTACCCTCTCTTAGGTGAGAAATATATGTTTTTTAAAAATGGTTTCCAAGAATATTATACCATTCCCATATAATATCCAAAATACATTTTTACACTTTTTTCCTTTTACCAATCCCTTAAAGGGAATTTTCTTGTTTATTTTCGAACAAGGAACTTTTATATTATTTTTACCGTGCAAAAGGAATATTCTTTTGACCTCATATGACATGTACAGATTTACCCACCATCATTTCTTTGAAAATATTTTTAAATTGTTAAAAAGGTTAATCTTTAAAAAAAGTTTTTAAATGTAATTTTCAAGGAAAATTGTTTTCAAAATTATTTCAAACTTCTTATATATTTTTTCATGAAAAACTATTTTTAAAATGTTTTCAAGTCTTATTTACAAGTTTTCAAAGTATTTTCAAAGAAATGGTTTTGAAAATGTTTTCAAGATTCTTTTATAAGTTTTAAAGAAAAATTATTTTCAAAATTTTTCAAAATTTCTTTATAAGTGTTCAATGTATTTTCAAATAAATGGTTTTCAAAACGTTTTAATGCTTCTTTATAAGTTTTCAAGAAAAGTGATTTTCAAAAACAAATTAATGCTTTCTTTATAAGTTTTCAAAGAATTTTCAATGAATTGTTTTTCAAAAACATTTCAACATTTCCATAAAAGTATTCAATAATTTTCAAACAAAAAAAGTTTTAAAAAGGTTTTAAACTTATTTTAAATGTTCTCAAGGAAAATGGTTTTCAAAATGATTTCATTTATTCTTTATAAGTTTTCAAGATATTTTATAAGAAAATTATTTTCAAATGGTTTTATGTATTAAAAATACTTTTTCAAATAATAAAGGATATTTTCATCAAGATAAGTTTTTAGAGTATATTTCAAAATTATTTCTCATCTAAGATGATATCTTTTGAGGTTAATCATGACTTTTGAGGAAATGATCTAAAGGTTCCATTAATATCCTTTCTATGAATGAGTTATTTTTAATGACATGGCCTTTATGAAACCCATTTCTCTTTTCATGGGTAATATGTTTATGAAACCTCTTTCTCTTTCATAGGTTATATGCTTTTGAAACCCTCTTTTTTTCATGAGTTATTTTTATGATGAAATGATTATGAAACCTGTCTATTTTCACAGGTTATGATATCTTTACATGTTTATGATACCCAATTAATTTCATGGGTTCTGATATGTCTATTTATGATCTTGTGGAACAAGTATTTATGATTTCATTATGTGATGGGTGAGACCTAAATCTCCCTCCAATGGATTGGGTAAATATTTTTATCTCATGAGATGAAATAGGGTTGGAACGTGGGTTACTCAGTTTAGTAATGTAGGTCCGGAATAAGGGCTACTCAGTTTAGTAATATAGGGATAGAATGAGGGTTACTCAGTTCAGTAATACAGGTCTAGAATGAGGGTCACTCGGTTCAGAAATACAGGGCCGGAATGGGGGTTACCGAGTTCAGTAAAATACTTTTCCCACTAAGATGGTCTTGGCAATGATGCCTTGGATACTATGAAAATCAGTATATTCTTATGTGTTTCCACAATTCCATGTTTTATTCCTATGTTATGATTCATGTATTATTCTCTTTATTTCATTATGATTCATGTCTTACGAACTGCCAATCATTATACCATGATCTATGTTATGATCTTTCGTTTGTAGGGTATGATGTTATGTCTTTATGATCATGTTATCATACCCTTATTCTCATGATTATGCTTACATGTATTACTTGTTTACCCTTACTGAGAATTTTTGTAACATCTCGTTACTATTTTAGTTATTGATAAACCCTCTTATGTTAGATTATTAATATCTTATGTTAAATGGGAAAAATGGTTTATCAGTGAAAAATTGCTTCTTTGTTAAACATGTCATCAAATGGTAATATACTTATATAACACTTTATAATATTCAATTAAATATTTTCAAAGTTAAACACTAAGTAAGTATAAGTTTCTGAGGCCTGTAAAAGCAAGGAGAAGACGTAATAAAATTATTAAATAGAATATATTAAGGGTGGACTTTTTATTAAATATAGTTAAATAAATCCAAAAAGATGTGTCGTTTGAGAAATATGAGACCACTGTTATGTTAGAAATATGTTGTTTAACCTAGTAGGGGTATAACATTCGAATGTGCTAGACATTTTGATGTATTTCTCGTGAGATACAGTTATTAAATAATATTTAATATATTATTTATTAAAAATAATTAATTATCTCTCAAATGGTGCGTTGTATGGGATATTTGAGACCACCGATGGGTCTGAAATGAGGGGTTTATTCTATATAATGTATAACATTTGTTAGTGTCAGACATTTGGATGAATTTCTCTCAAAATTAACCCGTTTTATTTTAATTAATTAATTATTCGGATTTTTAATTAATAAATAATTAATATATCTCAAACGGTGCGTCCTATGAGAAATCCAAGACCACCGTTGGGTCCAGAACGAGGTGTTTACCCTAGATGAGGTATAAATTTAATTCTCAATAGATGTTTGGTGTCCTTTAATTTTTATATTAAATAACTGATATTATTAATTTCATTTAATTATTAAATTGATTCCAAAAAAATCAGATACACTGTTCACTCAACTTCAACAAGCCTGTAACTCCATTTTTTGATAACTCAATGTTTCAAAAACACCATTTCTCAACCATTTTCACTGATTATTAATTACAAAGCCTTAATTGGGTGAAATTAAATTATCCATATTTATTTTTAAGATGAGTCACTCATTAAAACGGGTGTTCCGTTTTGAGATAATGAATGATGTGTTTTTTATGGTTCTAAATAGTAGAATCGTATCATCCTTGGTGTGGGTGGTTTCCTTTGATTTTCCACGGCCTTGGAACCCCACATTGGTGCAGCTGTGAAAACCTTTGATCCACACTCCTCTAATTCTAGCGTGCGACACCCATTGGCATCCATATTCATATGCACCTCTAAGGTTTGTTTATATTTCAATAATTTCATTAATTTATTTTCTTCATTTTACTCCTCCATAAAAATTCTAGAAAAAATATATATTTTTAAACCAAAATTTTATCATAATAGTTCATGTGAGATTATCAAAATATATTTTTTTAAAATAAATTATCAAAGGATATGTATATATATACATATATGTACATATATATTGGTAATCACATCATGTTATTAGGGACAATTTATTTAGATAAATTTATTAACGTATGATTTCATGAATTATCAAAGTGTAATTATTGAATATTTTATCACTAGATAAATGAAAAGTTTTATTAAATAACAATTGCCTTATCAAATCATATTTTGAAATATATACATATATATAAATACGTGTATATATATATAATTATGCAGAATGCAACTTATTTTCTCTAATTACTTTAGTGATAAAAATTATCAAATGTTTTTATCATATTATCATATGTAATATTCCATAATATAGTTATTGTGAATTTATCGAAGAACAATTGCATAGAAATATCAAAAATAATTATTTTACATATATTATCAAAGGATAATTATTATAATAATCAAATGATAATTTCAATATTATCAATGTTTTATTATTAATATTATTAAAATGATAATTATGATCCTATCAAAGATAATTTTTCTGATGGATAATCACGAGTGCATGCATTGACCTAATGATAAACTGAAAATTTTCCTAAAAGATAAATATTATCACATGTGATTATATATTTATATTTTGAAACTTTTCCTGATGAGATAAATTATCATCGAATGTGATAATTTAAAATGATAATCCAGAGATTATCTAGGAGAGAGAAAATATAATCGCGTGTGATATTTTATTTCCTTGAGAAATAAAATAGAGGGATATAATTATCAAATGAGGTTTATAATTATTCTTATAGATATTTCTCACGATTTCAAGCATTAAAATAAAACGATAATCTAGATATTATCAAAGAGAGATAAAATGTAATCGCATGTAATATTATACTTCGTTGTGAAATAAAATAGATGTTTTGGTTCTATGACCCCTTGACAAACATCAAACGTTGGTGTTTCGATGTTTTCATTATTAAGGCCCTGAGTAGGTGTTTTGAACCACACATGGTGGTTTATCTTTGTCGTTGATATCAACGACCTGGAGGTAGGTGGTTCCTTTCCGATTAGCAAAATTTGTTATCCTTGTATTACTTAGTTTATTTCAATTGTTGATTTAAATTCAATTTCTCAAATTTGTTTTCAATTAAATTAATGAAAACTTGATTCTAGTGAATAAAGATATTTGAAATGGTTTTGGCATGGAAATTTGAAAAACCCCCCAATTCCATTGAATTGGGTGTATTTATATAAATTGGTTGGTTTAAATTGTAGATTTGATGGAAATTATTTCAATTAAATTGTTGAATTTATTTGTGGAAATAAATTGTGTAATGATGGAATTGGTTTTGAATATATTTTAAACTGGTGAAAATGGCTTAAAATTATTTAATAGAAACCTAGTAGTTTAATCTTATAAAAAGGGAAGTTTTTGAATAATACATATCTTGGTTTTAAATGGAAATAAATTGCAAATTTTGAAATGGAATAATGGGATTGATAATATTTTTAAGCATTCTTAAAATAGTCCACCCATAATGTAAGAGTCAATCCAAGCCTTAGGTAGTTAGTGAGTTATTTGGATACACTTTACGTTATGACAATGTTCTAAAACATCTAGCGGTGGGTCACATCCTCGACAGGTTGGTATCAAGTCTTCTTTGGACAGTGTCCTAGGGAGGTGTGTATACACATTTTCTTGAGTTCATATAGAGAGTGTGGAGTCCGATATCTAGTTAATGCTATCAGAGCTTTTGGCAGATAACCATGTTTCCCGCTTGTTTATTTATATTTGAGATATAAATGTACACCAATGATTTTTTATTGATTTACATGCCTACTAAATTTATATAATCTATTTTATATAAATTTTTTATTTAAGCCATTGTTTTATAAACATTCCCTCATTTTGTAAGGTTTTTTCTTAATGTATTTTTCCATCATTTGAACTGTATAACATGATTTGTTTAATTATACTTTTAAAATGTATAACCTATTTATCATTAATACTCAAAGAATTTATTTTGTTAATAAATTGATGGAAATTATTTTGGAATCCATGGTGAGACCCTACTAGGATTTTTAGCTCACACCCTACTCTTGCCTCTGGGTGTTTGTAGACTTCCTTCTTCTAGGTTCGAGCAAGGGGAAAGGATCACTTGGAGGTGGATCCAGCTATTGACCCTCTATCTTAGTGAGTTGGTCCTCTGGGACTTGGGTTGTGTTTCCCTGTTTTCGTACTTGGATTTTAATGGTTTGGGATTTTTATGCCATGTTTTATTATGGTACTTCACTTATAGTGGAGTTTCTTTTGTAATGAATAATGCCTTGTTTTCTTTTTATTCCACATTATTGTGGCAAAGTCATTCCTCCTTATATGTTTTATAAAGCTATGTGCTAGTTGTCACCCCGTGGGGATCGAGAAGGCACTTTGTGCCATGTTAGGGGTGACTCATTTATCGGGTTATGAGGGTACCCGAGTTGGTTCGCGACAATGTGGTATCAAAGGCTCCACTGATCCTCAACATGCTGAGGAATGGTTGGGAAGAATTTAATGTCTATTTTAGTTCATGGGGACATTGAATGAGATCATGGTGAAGTGTTACACCTTCATGTTGGAGTGACAAATCATGAGGTGGTGGGATATGATAGTGAAAGAAAAGAAACATGGGGGATTAGAGTAGAAGGTATTCAATGTTCTTTTTACTGGACACTTCTATCCAAAGTCAATGGTGTTGGCCAAGGATGTGGAGTTTTTCAAGCTTAGTAGGCTGATAGAACTATGTTTCTTGCAGATGTTTATTTCACTTGGAGAAGTTATGCCACAACTTTTCCACTCCATGTAATGGCACGATATCATTAAAGCCTTCAAAAACAGTGGGGCAGTAAATGTTTCATGTACAAAAGAGTTCCAGCCACATGCATCCAGAACGAAGCTTCTTCACACATTGTAATAGTCTATAGAGGATATTGATACAGGTCCAATGACCATGATAGGTATCATTACTATAGATTCGTCTTTAGTGATTTTTCTATTTGATACCGGATCATCTCACCTATTTTTTCCAACCCATTCCATTAATCTTCTCAATCTTCATATGGAGCTTTTATCTTGTGCAATGGATATTACTACACCCCTTGGCATGATTATAGAGCAAGGTCTCTATAGTATTGTTTGTTTCTTTTCTCTATCATGTGTCAAACATTCATGGAGTTTTCTAGTACCCAACATGAAATCTCTAGACTTCATATTCAAGATGGATTGGCTCGTTGCCAATAAAGCCCGGACTGATTATTATCTTCGATGGGTCTACCTTACCACACCCAGTGGTGTGTCTCTTGTCTTTTAAAGAGAATGAGACCCAAGGTTGAGAAGGTCCAGACATTATATTAATTTGGGGAAGGATATATTAGTGTTTTCATCCAATTTGGAGCAATGATCTCCCTCTATTTGTCATCAAGTTTCCCATCATGTTTCCTTCTATTTTTCTAGTTTACCACTGGTAAGAGAGGTTGAGTTTTCCATTGAATTGATAATGGTACTCAACCAGTTTCGTTTCCTCTTACCAAATGGCTCCAACTGATGTGAAATAACTAATGTCTCAGTTGGATGATCTTCTTGATAAATCCTTTATTCACCCAAGTATGTCACCTTGGGCAATGCTGGTTCTATCCACCATAAAATCTGATGGTTTTATAACATATTATTTTATAGAGATGATTCATTAGGAACAAAATCTTATTGATGAATTCTGTATGTATTAAAGACTCTCTTTATGGTGGGGATATTGATTCTTAGTGGTTGTTCTCCAAAAAGGGTGTTCTTTGTTATCAGAACCGTTATGTTGCACCATTACCAACATGGAAGGATATAATGAGGTATTTTCCATAATTTCCAATGGTTTGTGAACCCAAGAATCAATAAGATGTTCTACTACTTAAAGCAATAGTTTTGGTGACCATGTATTCTTAAAGGTTTCACCCCGGTTGGTTCATCGATGGATTGGGAGGCAAGGGAATCTTGCTCCTTGTTTTGTAGAATATTTTGAGGTTGTTGATTAGGTGGGGAAAGATACTTACCATATAGAACTACCACCACAACTGATGTCGATACATAATGTGTCATGTATCTCACCTTCAAAAGATTTTATCTGACTCATCTATTGTTATGAGTTGGAATGATCTTGAAATGGAACCAGTTTTATCTTAGAATGAACGACCAGTCATGGTTAATGATTCTGAGACCAAGGTACTTTGTGGGAGGTCGATACCTTTTGTCCATGTGATATGGAAGTGTGGTTCTAATTCTCATAATACATGAGAGAGGGAGGCAATGATGAGAGAAAAGTGGCCTTGTCTTTTTGAGGTGGAGGTTTCTTTGTAGGCTTTATAGTGATAGAATGTTCCTATGGTGGGGAGGTTATAACATCCTGTTACTATTTTAGGTATTGATAAACACTCTTCGGTTAGATTATTAATATCTTCTGCTAAATGGTAAAAATGTTCTATCAGTGAAAAATTTTGTTTTTGTTAAACACGTCATGAAATGGTAAAACACTCAATTAACACTCAATAATATTCAATTAAATTTGTTCTAAGTAAAATACTAAGTATGTATGAGTTTCTAAGGCCTGAAAAAGCTCGATGAAGACAGAATAAAATTATTAAATAAAATATATTATGTGTGAAATTTTTATTAAAAATATTTAAATAACTCCAAAATGATGTGGAGTTTGAGAAATCTGAGATCACTGTTATGTCTGAAATATGGTGTTTACCTTAGGAGGGGTTTAACATTCGAATGCATTGGGAATTTGGATGTATTGCTCATGAGATAAAGTTATTAAATAATATTTAATATATTATTTACTAAAAATAATTAAATATCTCTCAAATGGTTTTTCATATGGGAAATTCGAGACCTCAAATGGGTCCGGAATGAAGGGTTTACCCTAGACAAGGTGTAACATTTGTTAGCATCAAACGTTTGGATGAATCGCTCAAAAAATTAACCCTTATTATTTTAATTAGTTAATTATTATGATTTTTAATTAATAAATCATCCATATCCCTCAAACGGTGCATCCTATGAGAAATTAGAGACCACCATTGAGTCCAGAACGAGGTGTTTACCCTAGATGAGGTATAAATTTAATTCACAACGGATGTTTGTTGTCATTTAATTTTTATATTAAATAATTAATATTATTAATTTCATTTAATTATTAAATTAATTCCCAAAAATTCAGATACACTGTTCACTCACCATCAACAAGCACGTAACTCCATTTTTTTGATGATTCAAGGTTTCAAAAACACCATTTTTGAACCGTTTTCACCGGTTATTAATTGCAAAGCATTAATTGGGTGAAATTAAATGATCCATACTTTGTTTTCAGATGAATCACTCATTAAAATGGGTGTTCTGTTTTGCAGTAATGAATGATGCAATTTTTTTGGGGTTCTAAATAGCATAATCGTATCATCCTTAGGGTGGGTGGTTTCCTTCAATTTTGCATGGTTTTGGAACCCCACATAGGTGCGGCTTTGAATATCATTATTCCGCACTCCTCCAATTCTAGCGTGTGACACCCATTGTTGGCAATTTTTTTTCTGGGTTTTTTGAAAAAAAAATTCCTAAAAGGGATAGGGTTTGTGGTATTTGTAAAAATGGGTCCGAGATGCGTAAACCCCGTTCACGCATCCCCGATCCTGGCAAGATGCGTGAAGGGGGTTCACGCATCTTCAATCCGAGCGAGATGCCTGATCCCCGTTCATGTATCATGCAGGATGGTTTTTAATAGTTTTTAAAAAATTTATTTTTATTTTTTTTGTTTTGTTTATATATGTATATATATATATAACAATAAAATTTAGTAGAATCTATCCGCTATTTAAAATCCTGCAGCACTGCCATTACAACAGTCTGGATTCTGAGCGAAACTCTCACCCAGGACACCCATTTATAAGAGGGCTTGCCCTGAAAATTATTCTGCATTTTCGATGTGGGATACAGGTTCTTCCAAACCTGTAGAGTACATTCTGCATTTCCGATGTGGAATTCTATTTCAAGTACGTGATTTTGAAAGAGTATAAATTATAAAATATAAGAATAATATAAATGAAATTTTAAACATTGATTAAACATATAAGAAATAGTTGAAAACAAAAATAATTTCATAAAAAATGTTGATCAAAAATAAATTATAACCATTCAAAAGCATAAAAATAAAGCATAAATTTTTTTTATGTATTTCAAGTACGTGACTTTGAAAGACTATAAAATATAAACTATAACACTAATATAAATGAAATTTTAAACACTGATTAAACATATAAAATTAGTGGAAAACAAAAATAATTTCATAAAAAATGTTGATAAATAATAATTTATAAGCTTTCAAAGCCACCAACATGAAACTTAAAAATGTTTCAAATACGTGCCTTTGAAAGACTATAAAATAAAAATTATAAGACAAATATGAATCAAACATAAAACATGGATTTAATATATAAGAAATAGTTAAAAATAAAAAGAATTTTGTAAAAAATATTGATGAAAATTAATTTATGAGCTTTCAAAACCACCAACTTGAAACATAAAAACATTTCAAATACGTGGGTTTGAAAACCTATAAAATAAAAACTATAAGACCAATTTAAAGGAAAATTAAAACATGGATTAAACATATAATAAATAGTTAATGATTAATTAGTTAATTAACAATATAATTATTAATTAGTTAATAATTACTTAATTAGTAATATCATTATTAATTAGAGAACAATTAATTAGTCAATTTGTAATATAATTATAAATTACACAATAATTAATTAGTTAATTAGTAATATAATTATTAATTATAAAATAATTAAGTATTTAGTAAGTAATATAATTATTAATTGTATAATAATTCATTAGTTAATTAGTAAATTAGTAATATAATAAATAATTATAATTATTCATTACAATTATTTGTTATTAATTATTAAAAATTAATTATATAATAATAAATTATTTAATTAGTAATATAATTATTAATTATATAATAATTAAATAATTAATTATTATATAATTAATTTTTAATAATTAATAAAATATTTAATGATTAATTAGTTAATTAGCAATATAATTATTAATTATTTAATAATTAATTAATTAGTAATATCATTGTTAATTATATAATAATTATTTAGTTAATTTGTAATATGATTATTAATTACATAATAATTAATTAGTTAATTGGTAATATAATAATTAATTATACAGTAATTAAGTATTTATTAAGTAATATAATTATTAATTATATGATAATTCATTAGTTAATTAGTAAATTAGTAATATAATAAATAATTATAATTATTCATTACAATTATTAGTTTTTGATTAATAATTGTTAATTATATAATAATTAATTTGTTAATTAGTAATATAAATATTAATTATATAATAAAGAATTAGTTAATTAGTAATGTAATTAATAATTATAATTAGTAATATAATTATGAATTATAATTACTAATATAATTATTAATTATAATTAGTAATTAATAATTATATAATAATTAATTAGTTAATTAGTAATATAAGTATTAATTATACAATAATTAATTAATAATATAATTAATAATTATAATTATTAATTATAATTATTAATTTTTATATAATTAATAATTAGTATATAATTAATAATTAATATTTATAATTAATAATTATAAGTAATAATTATAATTAATAAATATATTATTAATTAATTATTGTATAATTAATACTTATATTACAAATTAACTAATTAATTATTATATAATTAATAATTACTAATTATAATTAATAATTATATTAGTAATTATAATTCATAATTATATTACTAATTATAATTAATAATTATATTACCAACTAACTAATTATTTATTATATAATTAATAATTAAATTACTAATTAACAAATTAATTATACTATAATTAACAATTAATAATTAAAAATTAAAAAATATAATGAATAATTATATTACAAATTAACTAATTAATTATTATATGATTAATAATTAAAAATTATAATTACTAATTATATTACTAATTATAATTATTAATTACATTATTAATTAACTAATTAATTAGTATATAATTAATAATTAATATTATAATTAATAATTATAATTAATAATTATATTATTAATTAATTATTGTATAATTAATACTTTTGTTACGAATTAACTAATTAATAATTAGTTAATTAATAATTTATAGTTAATAATTAATAACTAATAATTATAATGAATAATTATAATAAATAATTATAATTACTAATTATATTAAAAATTAATTATTTATTTATTTATTTGTTTTATATTAATAATTATATTACAGAATAACTTATTTATTATCAATTAATAAATTATATTACTAATTAACTAATTAATAAATAACTAATTAACTAATTATTAACTAATTAATAATTACTAATTATCTAATTAATAACTAATTAATAATTATATTACTAATTAACTAATTAATAAATAACTATTTATTATATGTTTAATCCATGTTTTAATTTTCATTTATATTGGTCTTATAATTTTTATTTTATAGGTTTTCAAAGCCACGTACTTGAATCATTTTTAAGTTTCAAGTTGGTGGTTTTGAAAGAATATAAATTATTTTTCATCTACATTTTCTACGAAATTCTTTTTATTTTCATCTATTTCTTATATGTTTAATTCATGTTTTAAGTTTCATTCAAATTGGTCATATAGTTATTATTTTATAGTCTTTCAAAGACACATATTTGAAACATTTTTAAGTTCCAAGATGGTATCTTTGAAAGCATATAAATTATTATTCATCAACATTTTTTACGAAATTCTTTTTATTTTCAACAATTTCTTATATTTTTAATCCATGTTTTATGTTTCATTTATATTGGTCATATAGTTTGTATTTTATAATCTTTCAAAGTGACATATTTGAAACAGAATCGTAAATCGGAAATGCAGAATGTACTACGCAGGGAAGATAGTAGTTGAGTCCCACATCGAAAATGCAAAAGGATTTCCAAGGCTAGCCCTCTTATAAAAGAGAACCATGGGTGAGGGTGTCTGTCAGAATCCAGACTGTTGTAATGGCAGAACGACTTTATATTAAATAGCAGATAAATTCTGCTGAATGTTTTTGTTATATATATATATATATAAACAAAACAAAAAAAATAAAAATAAAATTTTTAAAAATACAAAAAAAATATTTCTGTAGGATGCGTGAACGGGGTTTGCGCATCTCGCTCGAGTTTAAAATGTGTGAACCCTGTTCCCGCATCTTCCCGGGGTTGGGGACGCGTGAACGGGGTTCACACATCTCGGACCCATTTTTAAAAATTATGCATTCCCTAACCCAATTTTAAAAATATCGGAACCCTAACCCCTTTGGCCAATTTTTTTTTTCATAAAACCCATATTAAAAAATTATCCCTCATTTTCATCCCTCTTCATACCCACCACTAAGTTTTTCTTATTTTTCTGTAATTTCTTTAATTTATTTTCTACCTCCATCAAAATTCTAGAAAAAATATATATATTTAAACCCATGTTTTTTCATAATAATTCATGTGAGATTGTCAAAATATATTTTTTCAAAATAAATTATCAAAAGATATATACATATATATACATATATATTGATAATCACATTGGGTGCTTAGGGTTAATTTATTTAGATAAATTTATTAACGTATGATTTCGAGAATTATCAATTAGCAATTATTGAATATTTTATCACCAGATAAATGAAAAGTTTTATTAGATGAAAACTGCATTATCATGGATATTTGGCACATATACATATATATACATATTTAAATATAAATATATATAATTATGTAGAAAAAAATTTATTTTCTCAAATTAATTTAGTGATAAAAATTATCTAATGTTGTTTATCAGATTATAGTATGTAATATTCCAGAAGATAATTATTGTGAATTTATCAAAGACCAATTGTATAAAAATATAAAAAATAATTATTTTAAATATATTATCAAATGATAATTAATATAATAATCAAATTATAATTTCAAGATTATCAAATGTTGATTATTAATATTATTAAAATGATAATTGTGATCTTATGAAAGATAATTATTCTGATTTATAATCACGAGCGCATGCGTTGACCTAACAATAAACTGAAAATTTTTCATGAATGATAAATATTATCACATGTGATAATATATTTATATTTTGAAACTTATCCTGGTGAGATAAATTATCATCGCATGTGATAATTTAAAACGATAATGCAGAGATAATCCAAGAGATAGAAAATATAATCGCATGTGATATTTTATCTTGATGAGAAAAAAAATAGAGGGATATAATTAACAAATGAGGTTTATAATTATTCTTATGGATATTTCTTGTGATTTCATGCATTAACATAAAATTATAATTGAGAGATTATCTTGGAGAGAGAAAATGTAATCGAATGTAAAATTTTACATCCTTTTGAAATAAAGAAGATTTTTTGGTTCTAGGACCCCTTAATGAACATCAAACTTTGGGGTGTGAACTTTTTCATTATTAAGGTTGTGAGAAGATGTATTGAATCACACATAGTGGTTTATCTTTTTTATTGCTATCAGTGACCTTGAGGTAGGTGTTTTCTTTCCGATTTTCCAAATTGATTATCCCTGTATTTCTTGATTTATTTCTATTGTTGATTTAAATTAAATTGCTCAAATTTGTTTTCAATTAAATTGATAAAAACCTGATTCTAGTGAATCGAGATATTTGAAATGGTTTTGGCATGGAAATTTTAAAAACCCCCAATTCCATTTAATTGGGTGTTTTTATATAAATTGCTTGATTTCAATTGTTTAATTTAAATTTTAGACTTGATAGAAATGACTTCAATTAAATTTTTTAATTTAATTTTGGAAATAAATTGTGTAATGATGGAATTGGTTTTAAATGAATTTAAAACTAGTGAAAATGGATTTAAATGATTTGATATAAACCTAGTGGTTTTATCTTTTGGAAAAGGCATGTTTTTAATAAAACTTTTTTTTCTTTTAAATGGAAAAAATTGGAACTTTTGAAATGGAAAAATGAGATTGATCTTATATTTATGCATTCATAAAATAGTATTCCCATCATATAAGAGCACATGAAAGCCTTAGGTAGTGAGTTATTTGGATACACTGTATGCTACAACAAATTTATAAAACATACTTGCGGTGGGTCACATCCCCAATGGGTTGGTGACGAGTGTCCTTTGGCTAGTGTCATAGGGATGTGTGTATACATATTTTTCTGTGTTCACATAGAGAGTTCAGAATCTAATTGCTGGTTAATACTATCATACCTTTTGGAAGATGACCATGTTTCTCGCTTGTTTATTTATATTTGAGATATAAATGTATTCCAATGCTTTTGAACTGCTTTACATGCCTTTTGAATTTATATAAACTATTTTATATAAATGTTTTATTTAAGCCACTATTTTACAAATATTGCTTCATTTTGCAAAGTGTTTGATTAAAGTATTTTTCCATCATTTGAACTGTATAACATGATTTGTTTCATTATTCTTTAAAAGGTAAAACCTATTTATCTTTAATATTGAAATCATTACATTGGTTAATAAATTGTTTGAAAATGTTATGGATTCCATGGTGAGACCCTATAAGGCTTTTTAGCTCACGCCCTACTCTTACCTGTGGGTGTTTGTAGACTTCTTTCTTCATGGTTTGAGAAAGGAGAAAGGATCACTTGGAGGTGGATCCAGCTATTGACCCTTGGTTTTGGTGAGTTGTTTCCTCCGAGACTTGGGTTGTGTTTCCCTATTTTCTTACTTGGTTTTTAATGATTTGGGATTTTTTATGACTTTTTGTATTATGGTACTTCACTCCTAGTGGAGTTTCTTTTGTTTTGAATACTTCCTTGATTTCTTTTTCTTTTTCATTCTTGTGGCAAAATCATTCCGACTTATCTGTTGTATGATGTGAGGTGCTATTCTCCAACCTGTTGGTATCAAAAATGCCCTTTGGGCTATGTTAGGGCTGACTCAGTTATTAGGTTAGGAGGGCACCTGAGCTGGTTCATGACAAAGTGGTATCAAAGGCTACACTGATATTCACAATGATGAGGAATGGTTGGGAAAAATTGAATGAATGTTTGAGTTCGTGGAGACACCAGGTGAGATCATGGTTAATTGTTCCACCTTCATGTTGGAGGGACTAAGTAGCATATGGTGGGATGTTATAGTGATGAAAACAAAAAATGGGGGGCTTAGAGTTGAAGGACATCAAAGTTCTTTTCACTGGACACTTCTATCGAGAATTAATGGTGTTGTCCAAGGCTGTGGAGTTTTACAAGCTTGAGCAGGCTAATTGATTTGTGTCTCTTGTAGATTTTTAGAGCACTTGAAAAAGTTCTGCCACAACTTTTCCACTCCATGTAATGGCATGAGATCGTCAGAGCCTTCAAAAATAGTGAGGTAATCAAATGATTCATGTACAAAATAGTTCCAGCCATAGGCATCCATCACGAAGCTTATTCATGCAGTGAATGAGTTTCCAGAGGAAGCTGATACAGGTCCAGCGACCATGATAGGTATCATTACTATAGCTCTGTCATTATTGACTACTCTATTTGATACTAGTGCATCTCTGTAAAAACCCAGCTATTCTTCTTGGGTATGTTTTTCCTTTTCTGGTCATTTTTGGGAAAAAGAGGGAATTCTGGAAATTTTTATGGTACACACCATGTACGTTATGAGTACATGTCGTATACTTCTTGGCTGCAGGCAGCCAGGTACTGTCCGTATAGTGGCCATGCACATGACCATGTGGGGGTGTTCAGAGGCCGCTTAATGCGGAGTACAGAAAAAGTGAGTACACACCATGTACTCCAAAAGTACACGCCATGTACTTTCTTTTTTCATTAAACGCATCGGGGTCATGTCTGACGGATAGAACACACTACTTTTAGGTCTCGTTCATTCGAGAGTGCCGAGAAGCCATGAATCGTTGACGAGGCCCCGAGCCTCCATCTGTCCTCCGATTCAAGCATTGTTAATTGCATTGGAATCGCAACAGCGAGTTCTTCCTTTTCCCAGAGCATCATTTTCCAATTCCTCCTGTTTTTCAAGTTATCATGGGTTGAACGATTTATATGTTTTCGTAGATATAATACATTCTATGAAGATTCAAGCATTTTGGTTTAATTATATTGATCTCCTAACCCTGATGTAGGTGGTCTGTGCCTTTCCGTTGAAAGTCATTGAATATTTTGTGCAAATTCCATCAATACCCTTGAACAGGGTATTGAGTGTTTACCTTTTTAGCCCTATTGTTTTCCTGCTTTGCTTATATTCTAGAGTAGAGGATGTTGTTTGTGATTTGGGTAATTTTTTGTGCTTTGGTTGTATTTCCCATGCATTTCTACCTGTTTTGATATTTGGGTCATGTTTGCCTGTTAGGCTTCTATTTACTTTCCATGCCTAGTATTGTATGATGGTATGATTGTAGTTCTAATGTGCTGACATGCCATATAATTCTATCAAATTAGTTCTTGAGGTTTACCTTGGTCGTTACATGCACTATACTTATTTAATTTACCCAGCGCTGTGAGAACCTAGTGTAGTAGACCACAGGGAGAATATACGTAAGGGATTCTCCAAGGTATCCTGTAAATTACGATGCGAGACCACAGGTGGAATTGAGGTTGACTGCTTTCTCAGAGTGTTTGTAATTCCTCGACGTGGGCTACAGGGGGAATGATACATTGAGTGCTTCCCTAGAGTGTCTTTAGTACGATACGAGACTATAGGGGGAATTGACGGTGAGTGATTCCCCAGAGAGTCTATACTTTAGCAGAACCAGAGGGGTGAGACTGTGTGTGCCTCCCATAGGGTTTCTAGTGCTTGTTGGTTAAACCAGAGGGTTTAGGATATGAGAACTACCCAGAGGGTTACTTGTTTGTTATTTATTACTTGAGTACCTATTTTACCTATATGCAGATTAGATGCTTGAGACTGTGGATTTCGTACTTCTCAGTATCTTCCTGTTTATTGTTTTCTGTACTTTTACCAGCCATATATTCACTGACTGTTAGGAACGGATCTCATGGTGGTTTCCTACTGGGATTTTGTCTCACAAACTGTTTGGGTCATGCTTTTGGGCCCAAATAAATTATATTGCTGCAGTTATAGACAAGGGTAAGATCCCTTCGACCTTTGGTACTTGACTTGCTGTGGAGTTAGAGAGCGCGAGACCAAGCATAGGCTTGCGATGTTGAGGAGTTCCTCATCTATTTTTCTTTTGTACATTGTTTTAGTACTATACTCAGCAATGTG
The DNA here is from genome assembly GCA_963277665.1 of Viscum album. Taxonomy (NCBI): domain Eukaryota; kingdom Viridiplantae; phylum Streptophyta; class Magnoliopsida; order Santalales; family Viscaceae; genus Viscum; species Viscum album. The sequence goes on from OY728125.1 coordinate 604,929,333, forward strand.
ACTTGTTTGGATTATTTCCTAGACATATATGTATCATGCATCATTTATATATGTTCTCTTTTTGTTTACACTTTTAGTCTTCTACTATTTACTCTTGTATGGATGTTTACTACTTCCACTTTTGTTTATTTGTTTCTCTTTCGTTGTGTACTCTGCGAATGAGGGAATATTTTCCCAACTATCACTCCCAACTCCCTCTCTACTAGTCAGATGCCTCTGTACTTCTGGGAAATGCTCTTGAGGCCATGTGATTAACAGAGTACGAGGTGCCTCTGTGTGGATTTCTGAACAGGGATGTTACAAAGTGGTGTTAGAGGGACTCTTTTCTCTTAACCTACTGTTTGGATCCCATAGTCATGGATAAGACGGAATAGTTAATTAGTTATAAGATGTTCCAGAGAGTACCTAACCCATGTACATGGAAAAGCCATACTACCTTGATTAATGCAATTTTACTGGTTTGCAATTTTACAGTTGATTTTATTTCCCCGTTGGGTGACTCAAATTCTTTCTGTTGTTACCGTTGTTGTTATTGCGGTTCTATTTCTTTCACAACCCGATGAGATTAGGGTATGCCATCTCATGGATCATATAGGTACTTGTTATAAATCACATGTCACACATTCTTTCCATGCAATATAGGATGCATTAGCAATTGAATGTTGTTGTGATAGACGTTGTGTAGACTATGCATTCTGTTGTGATAGATTCTTGAGAGAATACCTGCTGTTTGATAAGGATTTTTTTGAGTAGTGATTTGTTTGGATGAATACCAAAATTTGGATCTTGAGGTGTTATGGGCCCTCATGGACAATAATTTGGTGGATCATCACTTTGTTTCCTTGTTATAACTTGTGTAAGATTCCAAACTTTGATTCGTGAGGAGTATGGGGCCTCACAGATCATAATTTGGAACCTTCAATGTTTGTTCCTGTGTTTTTCTAGGCTCTGGTGTAGTTTCTGAGGCTACTATCTGGAAAAATCTAGAATACACGGTGTGTACTTTTTGAATACATGCCATGTACTTTTAAAACCGTGTCATTGACTTTGTGGGCAGGGACACAAGGTTGTGAAAAATCTTGTAATAACACACCGTGTATAGTACGTACATGTCGTGTTGTTGAGACCGTGTGTCTACCTATGTGACTAGTGACACTGATGGATGAAACATTATTTTTACACACTGTGTCCTGATTTCACAGGTCGTGCAGTGTAACCTAGGTACCTGGTCGTGTCATGAACAACATGGGTCAGTGTTATCTTTTCTTAGTACACTTTGTGTTTGTTTGGAACATGTCGTGTAGTGTAACCTGGGTTCACAGGCTGTGTCACTAACAACACAATCTAGGTAAATCTTGTCTAGTATATTTCGTGTCTACCTTGAACACACCGTGTAGTTTTGTCTTAGGAGATTCGTGTGTCTTAGCCGTGTAGAAGGACCCAGGCAGGGGAAGAGAATTCAAGTACACGCCGTGTGTTTTGAGAACATGCCATGTGTTTGGGGTGTTACATGACCAGTTTAGGAAAAGGTACATGCCCAGGTTAATGACTTCAGGGAACACACCATGTAGGTAGTGTACATGCAGTGTAGTCATGCTTTGTAAAACTTGAATGTTTTATTCCTCTTGTTCCCCTCTTACACCCCTTTGTTTTCAGTCCTTGATAATTATGATCTATGGTGAGTGCTTGGCCTTGTAGAGTCATTCCACCGAGATGTCCTCCAGTTGTACGCCAGTTTCCAGGTGTTGATCATGCACCAAACATGGCTGATCAGGGAACTCCTATAGATCCTATTGTTGTGCCATCCTTGGAACCAGAAGTGATACTAGTTACAGGCGCTGAGGCGCAGTTTAGGGAAGGCTTTCTGAGGATTATGCAGACATTCCATGGAGCACCACCTCCTTCCTCATCTATGGCAGACTTGACGGGGGTTTTCCAGTAGCAACATCCTCCCACCTTCTAAGGGGAAGGAGGACCTTAGGCAATAGAGTCCTGGCTAGAAGCCATACTGACAATCATTGAGCATCTAGAGATGCCTCCAGAGAGGAGAGTCAAGCTCATTACCTATATGATATGGGATTCTTCCAAGAGATGGTGGGATGCGATCTCATAGGCAGGTCATCACCTGGTCATGGATTGGGAGGAGTTCCAGCGCATCTTCTATGACTACTTCTATCTGGAGACCTTGAGGGTCGATCGAGCCTAGGAGTTCATGAGTTTAGAGCAGGGTACTATTTCAGTTAAGGAGTATTCCTCTTGTTTCACCGAGCTTTATCATTTCATATCCCTCCAGGGTGAATATGGATTGTTCTTGGTAGTGAATTTTTAGAATGGTCTCATACAGGAGATCCTCTTGCAGGTGAATATCTTCAGGTTTTCTTCCGTCACTTCCATTGTCAAACTTGCATTGATTTTGGAGCTCAATCTAAGAGATTTTCGAGCTGAGAGACAGGGCGGTTCTGCTTCAAGAGTTAGTACCCTGACCGCTGACAACAAGAAGCGCCGCAGGGAGTCTTCACATGGTGATCTGAGTAGGCGAAACACATCTTCAGGTAGCCCGGTGGTATGCTACTAATGTGTAAGGGCTAGGAATATGAGGCCACAGTGCCAAAGAGACCCAGTGGAGTGACGATATTGCAGAAAGATGGGTCACCTTCAGCGTTTCTGTCAGGTTTTCTCACCAGCAGCTGGTGACAGGGGTTCTTCCATGACTCCTCATTCTGGAGTAGCACCACCAATTTCTCACTAGTCAGGTAATTGGAATTCTTCTGGCCAATCAGGCCGAGGTGGAGGTCAGTCACTGGTATATCAGCGATATTAGGGCGGATTTGCTCAGAGCGGTTAGGCAGGGTCATAGGGTCGTGGTACAGGTCAGAATTTTGCAGTGGAGCAGACCCAGTAAGAGCAGGATCCCGGACCCTCAACAGTTCGTGGTACGATCTTAGTAGCCTCAGTTTTATCTTCTTCTCTTTACGATATAGGGGATTCCCATATCTTTATCTCTAATGCTTTTGTGAAGAGCCTTCAGCTCTACATCTTTTTATCTACCGATATCATGATGTTAGACACAACATTGGGGGCTAGGATGGCTACTGTACGTCAGTGTAGGGAGTGGCCTTTAGAGGTTGTGGGGTGTCACTTCTTATGGGACCTCTAAGCCCTAGAGATGATAGGATATGATGTCATCCTTAGGATAGATTGGTTAGTTCCCTTCCAGGTAGTCGTTGATTGTTATCGTCGTATGGTGAGATTCATATCACCAGTGGGTGAATCTTTTCTTCATAGAGGCGAGTGGGATGTCTAGGCGAGTAGTGCAGTACCCAAGCATCATGGGTTAGGAGGCGTTACAACCCAGAATTCCTGTCTATATCTGGATGACCAGGGGACATAGTAATTATACTTTACTCTATTTTTGGATCATTTCAGGGATGTCTTTCTAGAGGACTTTACAGGTTTTCCTCAAGAGCGTGAGGTATACTTCTCTATTGAGCTCGTGCCAGGAGTGGAACCGATGTCCATTCCTCGTTATAGGATGGATACACCTAAGTTACAGGAGCTCAAGAAGCAGTTGGAGGAGTTGAGGGCAAAGGGTTTCATCCGACCCAATACTTTTCCTTGGGTTCGCCTGTCCTGCTTGCAAAGAAGGCAGACTATACCGTTAGACTTTGTGGGAATTATCAGAAGTTGAACCAGTTGAAGATCAAGAACTGATATCCCTTACCGAGGATTGATGATCTCTTTGATCATCTTCAAGGAGCCAGGGTATTATTGAATATTGACTTGAGGTCCGGTTATCATCAGTTGCGTATTAGACAATCAGATATACATATTATAGCCTTCCAGAGCATGTATGGTCTATACGAGTACTTAGTTATGTCGTTCGGTCTCACGAATGCGCCAGCAGTTTTCATGGAACTGATTCACCGAGTCTTCTATCCATATAAGGATTCATTCATAGTGGTCTTCGTGGATGATATTTTGGTGTACTCTCACACTCGACAATACCATGCCACACATCTTGAGACCGTTTTGAGTACACGGAGGGAGAATCTGTTATATTCTAAGCTCTCAAAATGACACTTTTGGATGGACCAAATTCACTTCTTGGGTCACGTTTTTCAGAGACCAGAGTATCAGTAGACCTAGAGAAGGTGAGATCTGTAGTTTCCTGGGAGAAAACGAAGAACCTATTTTAGGTGAAGAGTTTTCTAGTTAGGGATGGATAATACAGAGGATTTATACAGGACTTTTCACGCTTAGTATCACCACTGACAGTTCTGACTAAAAAGGGTTTTATGTTCTTATGGTCAGATTCTTGTGAGTCAGCCTTTTAGGAGCTAAAAGGGAGGTTGACTTCAGCACCAATACTAATCTTGACAGAGCCAGGCAAGATATATACTATTTTTTGTGATGATTTAGGTATCGGGCTGGGATCTGTACTTAGGCAGGGTGATGGAGTAATTGTGTACATGTCTCAACAATTAAGGCCACATGAGAGGAACTACCCAATGCATGATCTGGAGTTGGCAGCTGTTGTTCATGCCTTATGCTGTTGGAGACATTATCCTCTGGGAGATCACATTGTGGTTTTCACCAACCACAAGAGTCACAATTACATATTCACTCAGAGAGATTTGAATTTGAGACATCGGAGTTGGGTTTAGTAAATACAATCTTTTGATTTCGAGCTCGCCTACATGCCCGGGAAAGGTAATGATGTGGCTGAGGCGTTGAGCAGGAGGACTCAGATATAGGTAGTTCAGGAGGCCAGAAATGAGTGGCAGCTTAGAGATCTGTTCTCTGAGATACATTTGGAGGTGCACAACAGACAGAGGCAAACCGTTCTTTCTTCTGTAGTTGTTACCTCTACACTTCATGATCGGGTATGAATGAGACATCTATCAGATTCTGAAGGCCTAATACTAAGGGAGAGTGTGTCAGGAGAGGGCCATATTTATGGGTGGAACATACGTGAGGATGATATCATGTGATTCCAATGACGCGTATGGGTGCCAGTAGATATATGCGAGAGGCTGATGCAGGACTTTCATTCCTCAGTTTGGGCAGTTCATCATGTAATCACCAAGATGTATAGTGATCTACACCATTAGTACTGCTGGCCAGGTATGAAGAGGTACATTTCTGGTTACGTCATGAGGTGTTCTACTAGTCAGTATGTTAAGGAAGATAATCAACAACCAGCAGGTATTTAAAGAAGTTACCAATTCCTGATTGGAAGTGGAACAACATCGCGATGGACTTTGTGACAGGGTTTCTGAGGTCACCTCGGGGAAATGATGTTGTATGGGTTGTCATTGAAAGTCTTACGAAGGTTTCTCACTTCTTGCTGATAAAGGAGACCATTAGTGTTGATGAGATGGGATGGCTTTATATCTGTTAAATTGTATGTCTACGTGGAGTTCCAAACACCATTGTTTCGGGTAGGGATGCACATTATACCTCTCGGGTCTGGTAGGGTGTTCATAAGGCTTTGGGTACACAGGTACGTTTGAGTATAGCATACCACCCCCAGACTAAGGGCTTGTCCGAGTGTACAATTCAGGTGCTTGAGGACATTCTCTGAGCATGCATTCTGGACTTTGGAGGTTCTTGGGAGAATCATATACCCCTGGTGGAGTTTGGCTACAACAATATTTTTCAGGCAACTATTCAGATGGAACCTTATGAGGCTTTATACAGTGGGACATGATAATCACCCTTATGTTAGTGGGAGGTAGGAGAGGCATATTTTCCGAGACCTCATCTTTTTTAGGAGACTATAGAGAAGATATAGTTTATTTGAAAGAGGATGGATAATGCACAGTATCCATAGAGTCATATGCTGATCAGAGGAGACGACCTATGGAGTTTGAGGTCGAGGATCAGGTTTTCTTATGTGTGACACCAAAGTTGGGGCACAGAAGGATCAGGAGGCAGGGTAATATTTCACTGAGGTACCTCGGGCCGTTTGATGTGTTTGAGAGTGTGGGGTCGGTTGCATATCGATGGCAGTTACCTCAGAGGTACCGGGCTATGCACAATGTCTACCACGTTTTTCATCTCTGACGTTACTTTGCAGAATCGTCTCATTCATTCCAACCCGAGGAAGTCGATATGGAGGTGGATGCATCTTTCGAGGAGCATCCTATCCGGATTGTTGATCGCAGTACGAAGGTTCTCCGTGCACGGTCTATTCCTCTGGTATGAGTGCTATGGCATCACGAACAGGTGCCAGAAGAGACATGGGAGAGGGAGGCCGACGTACGATCATAGTGGCCAGAGTTTTTTGGGATTTCTTCTTTTATTCTGCACTAGGGAAATTTGGGGATGAATTTATTTAAGGGGGGAAGTTTGTAAGAAACCATATCTTCTTCTTGGGTATGATTTTCCTTTTCTGGTCGTTTTTGGGAAAAAGAGATAATTCTTGAAATTTTCAAAGTACACGCCGTGTACACACCATGTACTTCTTGGCCGTAGGAAGATAGGTACTGGCCTTGTAGCAGCCATGAACATGGCCGTGTGGGGGTGTTTGGAGTCCACTTAAATCCGAGTACAGAGAAGATGAGTACACGCCATGTACTCCAAAAGTACACACCCTGTACTTTTTTATCAGTAAATGCACTAGGGTTGCTTCTGACGGACAAAACACACTTCTTTTAGGTCTCGTTCATCCGAGAGCGCCATGAAACCGTGGATCTTCGATGATCCCCCAACCCTCCATCCTTCCTCTAATTCCAGCACCATTTATTGCATTGGAATCACACCGGTGAGTTCTTCCTTCTCTCAGAGAATCATTTTCCAATTCCCCTCTTTTCCATGTAATAGTGGGTTGAAAGTTTTATACGTTTTTGTTGATCTACAACGTTCTAAAGAGATTCAAGCAATGTGGGTAAAGTATACTGATCACTTAACCCCGAGATAGGTGGTTTGTGCCTTTCGGTTGAAAGTCATTGAATATTTTCTGCAAATTCCACCAATACCGTTGAACGGGGTATTGTGTGTTTACCTTTTTAGCCCTATTGTTTTCCTACATTGCTTATATGCTAGAGTAGAGGATGTTGTTTGTGATTAGGGTAATTTTTTGTGATTTGGATGTATTTCCCATGCATTTTTACCTATTTTAACCTTTGGTTTTTTTTCCTATTAGGCTTCTGTTTACTTTCCATGCCTAGTATTGTAGGATGGTATGACTGTAGTTCTAAAGTGCTGAGATTCCATAGAATGCTAGCCAAGTAGTTCTTGAGGTTTAACATGGCTGTTACACGTGCTATACTTATTTTATTTACACAGGGTCGTGATAACCTAGTGTAGTAGACCACATGGAGAATAGACGTAAGGGATTCTCTAGAGTGGATTATAAATTACGATGCAAGAACACAGATAGAATTGACATTGAGTGCTTCCTTAGAGTGTCTGTAGTTCCTCAACGTGGGCCATAGGGGGAATGAGATGTTGAGTGCTTCCCCAGAGCACCATTCGTACGACACAAGACTATATTTGGAATTGACGGTGAGTGCTTCCCCAAAGTGTCTATAATTTAGCTAAACTAGAGGGGTGAGACTATGTGTGCCTCCCATAGTGTTTCTAGTGCTTGTTGGTTAAACCAGAGGGGTTAGGCTATAAGAACTAACCAGAGGGTTACGTGTTTGTTATTTCTTTCTTGAGTAGTAGTTTTACCTATTTGCAGATTAGATGCTTGAGACTGTGGATTGCTTACTGTTCAGTATCTTCCTGTTTATTGTTTTCTATAATTTTACCTGCCATATATTCACTGATTGTTAGGAACAGATATCATGGTGGTTTCCTAATGGGATTTATTCTCACACCCTATTTGGGATATGATTTTGGGCCCAAACATATTATATTGTTGTAGGTATAGAAAATGGAAAGCGCCCTTCGACATTTTGTACTTGACTTGATATGGAGCCGGAGAGCACAGGACCAAGCTTAGACTTGCGATGTTGACGAGTTGCTCATCTATTTTTCTTTTGTACTTTGGTTTAGTACTTTACTTAGCATTGTGACTTGTTTGGATGCTTTCCTAGAAATATATGTATCATGCATCATTTATATATGTGCTCCTTTTTTTACACTTTTAGTCTTCCACTGTTTACTCTTGTATGGATGTTTACTACTTCCTCTTTTTTTATTTGTTTCTCTTACACTGTGTACTCTGCCAATGAGGGCATAGTTTCCACACTATCACACCCCAGGCCCCCGCTACTAGTCAGAAGCCTCTGGAATTCGGGTAAATTCACTTGATCCCATGTGACCAACCGGGTATGGGGCACCTCTGGGTGGCTTCCAGAACTGGGATGTTACAATCTCTATCCTTTTTTTCAACCAATGTCATTTATCATCTTAATATTCTTATAAAGATTTTATCTTGTGAAATGGATATTACTACACCCCTTAGCATGATGAGAGGGCAGGGTCTTAGTAGTACTATTTATGTCTTTTCTCTCTCAGACGTCAAACATTCTTGGAGTTTTCTGGTACTTGACATGAAATCTCTAGACTTCATATTCAGGATGGATTGGCTCGTTTCCAATAAAGCCCGGATTGATGGTTATCTTTTATGGGTATAACATACCACACATTGTGGTGTGTCTCTTGTATTTCAAGGGGAATGAGACCCAAAGTTGAGGAGGGACCATCCTTATCTAGATTTGGGGAAGGTTATATTAGTGTTTTCTTTTGATTTTGAGTAGTGATCTCCCTCCAGTTTTCATCGAGTTTCCCATCATGTTTCTTTTTTGCTTTTTATAGTTTACAACTTGTAAGAGAGGTTGAGTTTTCCATTGACTTGATGCTAGTAATCAAACAGTTTCATTTATCTCTTTCCAAATGGCTCCAACTGAACTAAAAGAACTAATGTCTTAGTTAGACGATCTTCTTGAGAAATCCTTTGTTTACCCAAGTATGTCACCTTTGGCGGTGCCGGTTCTATCCACCATGAAATATGATGGTTCTCTAAAATATTCTCTTCTCAATATGATTCTTCAAGAATAGAATCTCATGGAAAAGTTCCGTAATCATTAGAGACTCTCTTTATGGTGGGGAGACTGATGCCCAATGGAAGTTCTCCAAAGAGGGTGTTCTGTGTTATAAGAACCATTATGTTGTGCCATTAGGGACAAGGAAGGATATAATGAGGGATTTTCCATAATTTCCAATGGGTTGTGTACCCAGGAAGCACTAACACGTTCTACAACTTTAAGCAACCATTTTGGTGGCCATGTATTCTTGATGGTTTCACCCCGGCTGGTTCATCGACGACTTGGGAGGCAAGGGAAGCTTGCTCCTTGTTTTTTGGGATCTTTTGAAGTTGTTGATTATTTGGGGAATGTTGTTTACCATTTAGCACTACCACCACAACTGATGTCGATACATAATGTGTTTCATGTATCTCAGATTCAAAAGATTTTATTAGACTCGTCTCAAGTTCTGAGTCAGCGTGATCTTGAAGTGGAACCTTTTTTATCTCTAACTAAATCACCAGTCATGGTTATTGATTCTGAGACCAAGGTACTTTATGGGAGGAAGATCCCTCAGGTCCATGTGATAGGGAAGCATGGTTCTAATTCTCATAAGATGTGAGAGAGGGTGGCACTGATGAGAGAATAGTGGCCTTGTCTTTTGGAGGTGGAGGTTTCATCGTAGGTTTTTATGGACAAAAAGCTCCTATGATGGGGAGCTTGTAACATCCCATTACTATTTTAGGTTTTAATAAACCCACTTCTATTAGGTTATTAATATCTTACGTTTAATGGGAAAAATGGTTTATCAGTGAAAATTTTTGTTTTTGTTAAACATGTCACGGAATGGTAAAATTCTCAATTAACACTCCATAATATTCAATTAAATATTTTCTAAGTTAAAAATTGTGTAAGAAAGAGTTTTTAAGGCCCAAAAATGCTTGGCGAGGACATAATTAAATTATTAAATACAATATATTAAGTGTGCACTTTTTATTAAAAATATTTAAATAACTCCAAAATAATGCATCATTTGAGAAATATAAGACCACTATTATATCTGGAATATGGTGTTTACCCTTGGAGGGGTAAAACATTCGAATGCGCACAACATTTGGATGTCTCACTCATGAGATAAAATTATTAAATAATATTTAATATATTATTTATTAATAATAATTAAATATCTCTCAAATGGTGCATTGTATGAAAACTTCGAGGACACCGATGGGTTCAGAATTAGAAGTTTACCCTAGACAAGGTATAACATTTGTTAGCGTCAGACGTTTGGATGTCTCTCTCAAACAATTAACCCTTTTTATTTTAATTAATTAATTATTCTGATTTTTAATAAATTAATCATTAATATCTCTCAAATGGTGCATCCAAAGAGAAATCTTAGACCACTATTGGTTTCGGAATGGGGTGTTTACCCTAGATAAGGTATAAATTTAATTCTCAATGGATTTTTGGTGTCATTTCATTTTTATATTAAATAATTGATATTATTTATTTCATTTAATTATTAAATTAATTCAAAAAAAATTAGATACATCGTTCACTCATCTTCAACAAGCCTTTAATGCCAATTTTTTGATTTAAGGTTTCAAAAACACAATTTCTCATCCATTTTCACCGGTTATTAATTACAAAGACTTAATTGGGTGAAATTAAATGTTCCGTAGTTTTTAGATGAATCACTCATTAAAACGGGTGTTCTATTTTGTGGTAATGAATGAAGTGTTATTTTAGGGTTCTAAATAGTAGAATCGTATTATCCTTAGTGTGGGTGGTTTCCTTTGATTTTGCACAGCCTTGGAACCCCACATAGGTGCGTCTGTGAACATCATTGATCTGCACTCCTCTAATTCCAATGTGCGGCACACATTGTCATCCCTCTTCGTATCCACCACTATGGTTTGTTTATTTTTCATTAATTTCTTTAGTTTATTTTCTTCATTTCCTTTCTCCATAAAAATTCCAGAAAAAATATATATTTAAACCCAAATTGTATCATAATAGTTCATATAAGATTATCAAAAGATATTTTTCAAAATAAATTATCAATATATATATATATATATACATATATAAATATATATTTATAATACCATCGTGTGCTTAGGGATAATTTATTTAGATAAATTTATTAACGCATGACTTCATGAATTATCAAAGTGAAATTATTGAATATTATATCACTAGATAAATGTAAAGTTTTATTAAACAACAATTGCATTATCAAAGGATATTTTTACATACATACATACATACATATATATATATAATTATGTGGAATACAACTTCTTTTCTCTAATTAATTTAGTGATAAAAATTATCAAATGTTTTTATCAGGTTATCGTATGTAATATTCCAGAAGATAGTTATTGTGATTTTATCAAAGACCAATTTCATGGAAATATAAAAAATAATTATTTTATATATATTATAAAAGGATAATTAATATAATATTTGAATTATAATTTTGACATTATCAAAGGTTGATTATTAATATTAGTAAAATGATAATTGTGAGATTATTAATGATAATTATTCTGATGGATAATCTCCGGCACATGTGTTAACCTAACAACGAACCGAAATATTTCTATGAAAGATAAATATTATCACATGTGATCATATATTTATATTTTTAAACTTATCTCTATGAGATAAATTATCATCGTATGTGATAATTTAAAATGATAATCCAAAGATTATCTCGGAGAGAGAAAATGTAATTGCATGTGATGATTTATTTCCTTGATAAATAAAATAGAGGGATATAAATATCCATGAGGATTATAATTATTCATTTGGATATTTCTTGTGATTTCATGCTTTAACATAAAATGAGAATCTATAGATTATCCAAGATATAGAAAATGTAATCGCATGAAATATTTTACTTCCTTGTGAAATAAAATAGATGTTTTGGTTCTAGGACCCCTTGATGAACATTGAAATTTGATGTGTCGACATTTTCATTATTAAGGCTTTGAGAAGGTGTATTTAACCACATAGAGTGGTTTATATTATCACTGATATCGATGACCTTGTGGTAGGTGGTTTCATTCCAATTAGCCAAATTAATTATCCTAGTATTTCTTGATTTATTTCAATTGTTGATTTAAATTCAATTGCTTAATTTTTTTTCAATTAAACTGATAAAAATTTAATTTTAGTGAATTGAGATATTTGAGATGGTTTTGGAATAGAAATTTGAAAAACCCTCAATTCCATTGAATTTAGTGTGTTTATAGAAATTAGATGATTTAAATTAATTAATTTAAATTTTAGTTTTGATATTAATTATTCCAATTAAATTGGTGAATTAACTTGTGGAAATAAATTGTGTAATAATGTAATTGGTTTTAAATGGATTTCATACTGGTAAAAATGGATTAAAATGATTTTATAGAAACCTAGTGGTTTTTTATTTTAAAAAATCCATGTTTTTGAATAAAACCTATTTTGTTTTTAAATGGAACGAAATTTGAGCTTTTGAAATGGAAGAATGGGATTGATAGTATTTTTTATCATTCCTAAAATAATTCTACCATCATGTAAGAGCTTATGAAAGTCTTAGGTAGTTAGTGAGTTATTTGGATACACTCTACCCTATGAAAACGTTCTAAAACATACTTACGGCTGATCACATCCCCAACGGGTTGGTGACGAGTCTCCTTTGGACAGTGTCATAGGGACATGCGTATACACATTTTTCTGAGTTCACATAGAGAGGTTGGGATCCTATAACAACTTAATATTATCATACCTTTTGGCAGATGACTATGTTTCTCACTTGTTTATTTATATTTGAGATATAAATTTATGTCAATGCTTTTTAACTGCTTTACATTCCTACTAAATTTATATAAACTATTTTATATAAATTTTTTATTTAAGCCATTGTTTTAGAAATATTCCTTCATTTTGTAAATTCGTTTCTTAAAGTATTTTCCCATCATTTGAACTGTATAACATGATTTGTTTAATTATGCTTTAAAATGTAAAACCTATTTATCATTAATATTGAAATAATTCCATTGGTTAATCAATTATTGGAAATTGTTATGGAATCCGTGGTGATATCCTTCTGGGTTTTTTATCTCACACCATACTCTTACCTTCAGGTGTTTGCAGACATCCCTCTTTCAAGTTCGAGCAGGGGGGAATGATCACTTAGTGGTGGATCCAACTATTGACCCTCAGTCTTGGTGAGTTGTTTCCTCTGAGACATGGGTTGTGTTTCCCTATTTTCGTACTTGGGTTGTAATTCTTTGGGATTTTTTATGCCTTGTTGTATTATGGTACTTCACTCCTAGTGGAGATTCTTTTATTATGCATATTGCCTTGTTTTCTTTTGCTTCCTCATTCTTGTGGAAAAAATGTTCCCAATTATATGTTGTATGATGCCATGTTCTAGTTGTAGAACTATGGGGATCGGGAACGGCCTTCGGACTATGTTAGGGTTGGATCGGTTATCGGGTTACATAGGTACCCAGACTAGTTCATGAAAAAGTGGTATCCAAGGCTCCACTGATCCTCAACATGCTGAGGAATGGTTGGGTAGAATTGAACATCTTTTTTAGTTCTTGGAGACACTATAGGAGATCATGGTGAAGTGTGTCATCTTCATATTGGAGGGACCAAGTAGGATATGGTGGGATATGATAGTGACAAAAATGAAACATGGGGAATTAGAGTGGAAGTACATAAAAGTTATTTTCACTAGACAATTCTATGTAGAGTCAATGGTGTTGGAAAAGGCTATGGAGTTTTTCATGCTTGAGCAGGCTGACATAACTATGGATCTTGCAGATGTTTAGGGCACTTATAGAATTTCTACCACAACTTTTCTACTCCATGTAATGGCACGGGATCATCAAAGCCTTCAAAAACAGTGGGGAAATCAAATGCTTCACATACAAAAGAGTTCCAGCCGCAGGAATCTGGAACGAAGGTTCTTCATGCAGTAGAAGAGTTTCCAAAGAAAGATGATACAGGTCCAGTGACCATGATAGGTATCATTATTGTAGCTCTGTCTTTAGTGACTGATCTATTTGATTTCAGTGCATCTCACTCTATTTTTTTTCAACCCATGTCGTTAATCTTCTTAATCTTCCTATGGATCTATTATCTTGTGCAATGGATATTACTACATCATGTGGCATAATGAGAGAGGAGAGACTCTATAGTCCTATTTTTTTCCCTATCATACGTCCAACTTTTTTGGAGTTTTTTGGTACTCGACATGAAATCTCTAGACGTCATATTCGGGATGGATTGGCACATTTCCAGCAAGTCCTAGATTTATTGTTATCTTCGATGGGTCTACCATACCACAACCAGTGGTGTGTATCTTGTCTTTAAAAGAGAATGGGACCCATGGTCGAGAAGTTCTATACCTTATCCAAAGTTATGGATTGTTATATTTGTGTTTTCTTCTGATTTGTAGTAGTGATCTCCCTCTAGTTGTCGTCGAGTTTCCCATTGTGTTTCCTTCTGTTTTTTTGGTTTACCACTGGTAATAGATGTTGAGTTTTCTAATGAATTGATGTCGGTACTCAACCAGTTTTTTCCTCTTACCAAATGGATCCAAATGAACTGAATGAACTAATGTCCCAGTTTGACCATATTCTTGAGAAATCATTTATTCACCCAAGTATGACACCTTGGGTGGTGTTGGTTCTATCTTCCATGAAAGCTGATGGTTCTTGAACATATTCTATTATCAAGATTATTCTTCAGAAAAAAACCTTTTTTGATGAATTCATTCATAATTAGAGACTCTCTTCATGGTGGGGAGACAGATGCCCAATATTTGTTCTCTAAAAATGGTGTTATGTGTTATCAGAACCGTTATGTTGCACCGTTAGCTACAAGGAAGGATATAATGAGGGATTTTCCATAATTTATAATGTGTTGTGCACCTAGTATGTAATAAGACATTATATGTCTTGAAGGAATAGTTTTGGTGACTATTTATTCTTGAAGGTTTCACCCCGGTTGGTTCATCGACTGCTTGGGAGGTAAGGGAAGCTTGCTCCTTGTTTTGTGGAATATTTTGAGTTTGTTGATTAGGTGGAGAAATTTGTTTACCATTTATCACTACCACTACAACTGATGTCGATACATAATGTTTTTCATGTATCTCAACTTCAAATTCTTTTATCTAACTCATCTCATGTTTTGAGTTGGGGTGATCTTGAAGTGGAACCTATTTTATCTCTGACTGAACGACCATTCATATTTGTTGATTCTGAGACCAAGGTACTTCATGGGAGGATGATACCTATGGTCCATTTGATATGGAAGCATAGTTCTAATTATCATATGATGTTAGAGAGGGAGACACTGATGAGAGAACAATGACCTTGTCTTTTTGAGATAGAGATTTCTTTATAGGATTTTTGGGGACAGAAAGTTCCTATGGTGGAGAGGTTGTAACATCCCATTACTATTTCAGGTATTGATAAAACCTCTTCTATTAGATTATTAAAATCTGACATTAAATAGAAAAAATGGTTTATCAGGGAAAAATTTTGTTTTCTTAAACACATCACAGTATGGTAAATGGCTCGATTAACACTCCATAATATTCAATTAAATATTTTGTATGTTAAAAATTTAGTAAGTATGAGTTTCTGAGGCCCAAAAAATCTTGGCAAAGACAAAATAAAATTATTAAATATAATATATTAAATGTTCACTTTTTATTCAAAATATTTAAATAACTCCAAAACAATGCCCCGTTTGAGAAATCTGAGACCACTGTTATGTCCGAAATATGGGTTTTACTCTAAGAGGGGTATAACATTCGAATTCTCCTGACATTTGGATGTCTCTCTCATGAGAAAAAGTTATTAAATAATATTTAATATATTATTTATTAAAAATAATTAAATATATCTCAAATGGCGCGTTGTATGGGAAATACGAGACCACCTATGTGTCCGGAATGAGGGGTTTACCCCAGAAAAGGTATAACATTTTTTAACGTCAGAAGTTTGGATGGATCACTCAAAAAATTAACCCTTTTTATTTTAATTAATTAATTATTCTGATATTTAATTAATAAAACATTAATATCTCTCCAACGGTGTGTCCTATGAGAAATTCGAAACCACGATTGGGTCCGGAACGAGGTTTTTACCCTAGATGAGGTATAAATTTAATTCTCAATGGATATTTGCTGTCATTTAAATTTTATATTAAATAAATGATATTATTAATATCATTTAATTATTAGATTAATTCCAATAAAATAAGATACACTATTCACTCATCTTCAACAAGCCCGTAACGCCATTTTTTGATGATTCAAGGTTTAAAAAACACCATTTCTCAACCACGTTCACTAGTTATTAATTGCAAAGCCTTAATTGGGTTAAATTAAATGATCCATACTTAGTTTTCATATGAATCACTAATTAAAATGGGTGTTCTGTTTTTTAGTAAAGAATTTTGTGTTTTTTGTTAGGGTTCTAAATAGTTGAACCATATCATCCTTAGTGTGGGTGGTTTCCTTCGATTTTTCATGGCCTTAGAACCCCACATAGGGGCAGTTGTGAACATCATTGATCCGCACTTCTTCGGTTCCAGTGTGCGACACCCATTTTCATCCCTCTTCATATGAACCACTAAGGTTTGTTTATTTTTCTATAATTTTGTTAATTTATTTTCTTCATTTTCTTCCTCCATCAAAAATGTAGAAAAAATATATATATTTAAACCCAAATTGTATCATAATAGTGCATGTGATATTATCAAAAGATATTTCTTTAATATAAATTATCAAAATATATATATATATACATATATATTGATAATCACATCATGTGCTTAGGGATAATTTATTTTGATAAATTTATTAACGTATGGTTTCATGAATTATCAAAGTGCAATTATTGAATATTATATCACTAGATAAATGCAAAGTTTTATTAAATTAAAATTGCATTATCAAAGAATATTTTGACATATATATATATACATATGTATATATATATATATAATTATGTGGAATACGACTTATTTTCAATAATTAATTTAGTGATAAAAATTATCAAATGTTGTTTATCAGATTATCATATGTAATATTTCTGGAAGAGAGTTATTGTGGATTTATGAAAGACCAATTGCATGGAAATATCAAAAATAATTATTTTACAAATATTATCAAAGGATAATTAATATAATAATCAAGTGATAATTTTGAGATTATCAAAGTTTTATTTTTAATATTATTAAAATGATAATTGTAAACTTGTCAAAGATAATTATTCTAATGGATAATCGTCTGCGCATGTGTTGACCTAACTATAAATTGAAAATTTTCCATGAAAGATAAATATTACCTCATGGGATCATATATTTATATTTTGAAACTTATCCTGGTGAGATAAATTATCATCACATGTGATAATTTAAAACAATAATCCAGAGATTATCCTGAAGATAGAAAATGTAATCTCATGTGATATTTTATTTCATTAAGAAATAAAATAGAGGGATATAATTACCAATTGATATTTTTAATTATTCTTATGGATATTTATTGTGATTTCACATGTTAACATAAAATGATAATCCATAGATTATATAGGAGATATAAAATATAATCTCATGTAATATTTTATTATCTCATGAAATAAAATAAATGTTTTGGTTCTAGGACCCCTTGTCAAACATCGAACTTTTGCATGTCGAAATTTTCATTATTAGGGCCATGAGAATGTGTATTGAACCCCATAGGTTGGTTTATCTTTATCATTGATATTTATGAGATTGAGGTAGGTGGTTCTGTTCTAATTAGCCAAATTTATTATCCTTGTATTGTTTTATTTATTTTAATTTGTTATTTAAATTCAATTGCTTAAATGTATTTTCAATTAAATTCATAAAATCCTGATTCTAGTGAATCGGGATATTTGAAATGGTTTTGGAATGGAAATTTGAAGACACCCCATTTCCATTGATTTGGGTGTTTTTATGGAAATTGGATGATTTAAATTGTTTAATTTAAATTGTATATTTTATGGAAATGATTTCAATTAAATTTTTTGAATTTAATTTTGGAAATAAATTGTGTAATAATGTAATTGGATTTGAATGTATTTCAAACTTGTGAAAATGGATTAAAATGATTTTATAGAAACCTAGTGGTTTTATCTTGTGAAAAGGAATGTTTTTTAATAAAACTTGTTTTGGTTTTAAATGGAAATAAATTAGTACTTTTGAAATATAATAATGGGATTGATCATATTTTTAAGCATTCTTAAAATAGTTCTCCGATCATGTAAGACCATATGAAAGGCTTAGGTAGTTAGCGAGTTATTTGGATACACTCTACACTACGACAATGTTCTAAAACATACTTGTGGAGGGTCACATCCCTGATGGGATGGTGATGACTGTCCTTTTTCCTGTGTCATAAGGACATTTATATACACATTTTGATGAGTTCACATAGAGAGAGTGGAATCCTATACCTGGTTAATACCATCGTACCTTTTAAAAGATGACCATGTTTATCACATGTTTATTTATATTTGAGATATTAATGTATGCCAATAATTTTGAACTGCTTTACATGACTGCTGAATTTATATAAACTATTATATATATATGTTTTATTTAAGTCATTATTTTAGAAATATTCCTTCATTTTGTAAAGTCTTTTCTTAAAGTCTTCTTCCATCATTTGAACTGTATAACATGATTTGTTTTATTATGATTTAAAATGTCAGACCTATTTATCATAAATATTGGAAGCACTCCTTTAGTTAATCAATTTTCGGAAACTGTTATGGAATTAGTGGTGAGGCCATACTGGGATTTTAGCTCACACTGTACTCTTGAATTTGGGTGTTTTTAGAATTCCTTATTCTAGGTTTGAGCAAGGGGAAAGGATCACATAGAGGTGGATCAAGATATTGACCCTCAGTCTTGGTGAGTTTTGTACTCTAAAATTTGGGTTGTGTTTCCCTATTTTCATACTTGGGTTGTAATGATTTGGTATTTTTTATGCCTTGTTGTATTGTGGTTCTTCACTCCCAATGGAGTTTATTTTGTTATACATAATACCTTGTTTTCCTTTACATCTGCATTCTTGTGAAAAAAATGATTCCCACTTATATGTTTTATGATTCCAAGTGCTAGTCGCCAACCCGTAGGAATCAGGAACGCCCTTCGAGCTATGTTAGGACCGGCTCGGTTATCGGGTTATAAGGGTACCCGGGCTGGTTCATGACAATTTGTGCTCACCCCTTTTATTTTTCCTTTCTCTCAGGTCATTATGATATGTACTATGTTTATTATATACAAGAAGGGTTCCAGTAAAGAACAACCTAGTGGGAGATAGTGTATCTCACTTATGTACCAATGTTTCTGTTTCCGTGTTTCTAAAGGCACTATACCAACTATGGTCTTTGGTAATATTTTTGTATAATGTTTATGTATTCTACAAATGTAATGTAATGTTAATGTTTTAAAAGAAAGGGTAACAATAGATGGTATCAGAGAAAAGGTATAGTTAACCTTTGGAAACTAGTATGATAAAACATCAGTGATATCCCTAGGTTTATTAATAAGGTTATTTATACGGATGTCTCTAAGTATAAGTATTAGGATGAGTTAACATTTAGGAAAATATCCTGTAATTTTGGTAATGGATAGAGTGAGTGGTTTCCAAGGAATACATACCTATTTGGATTCTATAAGTGGATGTGGCTTTGGAATAGATGTACCTATGGGTAACAACACTGACAAGATGTTCTGGTCTTGACTCAAGGTAATCCGGTACACGACAACAAGCCTTAATGCACACCTGGTTTGACACTCCCAAGGGATACGTTTTGGGAATTCAATAAAAACTTCACAAACCATTATGAATGATTTAAATATATATTCATTGTCACTCCTTACAAAAATATTATTAAGATGCCCCCCAAATATTTCTAAATCTCAATATGAATTTGAAATAAGTAAAAGGCATAAAAGTTTGCAGGGGACCTATGCAGAGATGCTATGCCACAGACCTGTGCAGAGGAGCTACATGACAGAGCTCTGAAACAAGATATTTTTTGTACACCTATGTGGAGTAGCTTTGCAGAAGAGCTACATGAATGACCTATGAAAACAAACTTATTTTTACTAGCCCCCTCCTTGCCTATAAATAGGACCCTTGGGCTCCTCATTTGAAATACTAAAAAAGTTGGAAGAACTCTTGAATCTCCCATTGTGTAGCTCTTTCAACCATATCCCGCAAATTTTCTCAGATAGCTCTCTAAAAACACAAGAGAAGATATAATTAGATGGGATGAGAATGTTTTTAAATCCTTTCAAATATTTATGCTTTCACAGGCTGGGTTCTTCTATGTTAAGCATTTTTTTCAGTCATCTCTAAGACCTGCGCAACACACCTATGCAACATACCTACGCGGTGTACCTACACGACATACCTACATGATATAGCTACAATACATAGTAACACTACATAGCTACACACATAGGATATGCCTCATCTTGTAAACCCTATTCAAAGCCACTCATGGTAGGGTATCTTCTTCCTTGGTTCCCTTATTTGAAATGGACTAAGTTGAAACCTCTACCAAAACCTCATGACTTATCAAATCTTTTGGAAGGGAAAATCAACGTGTCTCATATTTGGGTTTTTATATCCACATTTAGAGGTTTCCCACATTTTTTGTAATGGGTTCAGGATTCATGGAGTGTTTGTGAGTTATTATATCCATAGTTAGATATATCTTTATCCCAGGAACAATGTTTGGGAGTTCCTAGTTTAGAGGATTAGGGTTTGTGCCATGCCCGTCCCTTATCATCCCTAAAACTTATATCCTCTGGTTCCCAAAAAGGAGAGTGAGGGTCACACTTTCTTTTCCATTCAAACAAAAGAGAAGTCTCCCTCTTCTCTTGGGATCCACCAAGACGCTACCGCTGAGGTATGTCGCTAATCTTCTGAGATCCAGGCTACATGACCTCCAATTTCATCCCAAATTTAAAGGTTCGTCTCTCCACACCCTCTTCCACGGTCTCCTAGGGTTCTTTCACCGTAGGTCCTCCATCTCCCATCAGTGGAAGAGAGACTGTGTGGTTTGCGGAATCTTTCACATCCTATTGTTTCTCAAACCATGCATGAATCACATGGGATTAGAGAACTGTGATGATCACAACATCCACACGATCCACGTAGGAATGAACTATGAAAACTCTGATTCCCATCAAAAATGATAAAAGTAGGAATCCTTCCAAAGGCCCAAGATCCATCTCATTTCATCCATGAATAGGAATCCTTTTCAAGAATTAAGCCCAAACTCATTTCTCTCAAAGGACTACACTCTTTTATGAGACTAATTTAAATACGTAGGCTTTGATTCCCATCCAAGTGGGATATATAAGAAGCCTCCCTGAGGTTCACACCCAATAATTCAAATCAACCATGTTCTTCGTGTGCCATATTCCCAACAGGGTCTAATCCAATTTGGAAACTCATATCTTTTCCATGTTCCTTTGGCTTCTTAAGAATAATTCCCACACCAATATTAGATTAAGCACCTTTTGTTTAGATGTCCTTACCACATGATATTAAAATTGTATGGCTATGTCCTTATCACATGAACTTAAAATGTTTGATGTGTCCCATTAAGCAGCACCAAACTTTGAGGGTTCTAATTTCTTTCACAAGGATACATAGGTATCCGATTTATTGGTAGGATCATGAAATCAAAACATACATTCATCTCCCTAGACAATAATAAAATCTAGAGTACCCCATTGAGTGGATTAAAAACCAGTATTAGCATAAAAATGGTTAAGATAATCTCTAAATAGTATATGAGAGGATACCATTGATGGAGGACCTCAAATACATATGGATGTCTTCATTAATGAAGAACCTCAAATACATATGGATGATTCTAAATTTCACAAACACTAATAATTGATTGAAAATACCAAGGTAAACCTATGATATACTTGGTAAATTAATATGTATTCCCAATAAATATATTCAATCTATAAGGGAGCCCCATAGTAGGAAATAATTCCCCCCAAAAGGATGTGATGAGTCTGACCTCCCATCCTCTAAACCAATGTATGTTCTTAAGTATCGTAGGTCCAAACCTAACGAATGTCTGCCTTTGGAAAGTAGGTCCCTTTGAATAAATAACTGTTGGATATTTCTGGTTCTATAAATAAATCTAATGGAAACTACCCAAATATAGTGATTCCTAACTGTAACACATGTTCCGAGGGAGATGTGAGAAAAATGGTGAACCCAATGTGAATAGTTAACCAATTTAATAGTGTTACCCATATTGCTTAACCCTATAAATTGATAAAGGAAGGCCAGACAAAGGAATCAATCAGAAATGTGTCCATCTATATAATGTTTCTTTAATGGAGTTCATTGTTTTTCAAGTTTTCTTAGAACTCCCTTTACTCCAAATAGATTCCTTCATCTTTTCACATGTGTATGCCCCGACCGCTACTCAAGCTAGATCCTCATCCACTGGAAGGGCGTCATCACCAACTCAATATTTTCAATATTTGGTCTCAAATGTGTTGGTAAAGGAATACTGTCATCACGGTTATACCCCAACTCTGGAGGCTGTCTGATAGGCTCTCCAAGATGACAACAACCCTTGATCATTCGGTCAGCGGTGATCGATGGTCAAGAAGAAGACGGTGAAAACCACCGTCTTCAACCATTTTGGGTCCTTTTCCCTAGAATTTAATAACCAGTCCATCCCATACTATAGGGATGTGGATCAAGAGGTCACTCATGGCCTCAACTCAATGATGTAGGGGTACTTCTTGAGGGTTCCCACCAACAATCATCGCCAACAGAATCATGTAGCAGTGAACACCCAACATGATGAGGGTGTTGCCTTCAGTTGTTAAGCCCAAGTCCCTCAGACCCGGGCATGCAAGACGAACTGCTGGGGACAACATCCGACCAATAGGGAGCGGGTTTATAGAGACCTATCCTTTCTTACATTACTATTACATCATTATAATCATGAAAAATGCAATATTATTACTCCATGAGGATCAATATTTTTAGTGTCCTGGGAAAATTATGACTAAACATAACATTTACAACATCAAACATAAACATTTATTTAATTCAATCTTCTCTAGCTTCTTCTTGTCCTTTGAAAACTCCTTAGTAGACATATTTACCTGAGGATATACATAAAAAAGGGGTGATTTAAAAGCCCAGTAAGAGGATAGATAATAACAATATGAAAATGGGTGAGCCCAATCACAACATTGTAAAAGGATTACAAACATGAGAGGAATCATTAATAAAAGACTTAAAATGTGGCAATGCCTAAAAATGAAACATCATGTCTTAGTGGTCAACTACCACACATAATTATAAACAATTATAGAATCATGTTCAAGAATAATTTCCATTTTACTCATGAAATTCATCACTTTACCCAATGAATTGGAGTGATGTATAATTCTGAGCGTACCCGTTACATTAAAACATTCATATTGTGCTATATAATTCTGGATGCACCTGTCACATCATAATATTTACATTATCATGAATTCCACATTAAAAAATAATTTGTAAAACTTTAATTTAACACAATTCATGGAAAGAAATTGGTTTCACATAATAAAGAATAATTTCATAAAAATTTAGTCCCCAAAATAAAGATGGATTATCATTCTTGATATAGAACCATTAACCATGAGTGAAGAGTGAAACAATATTCAAGAAGTAAAAAGGGTGTGTTTATTTGAAAGAAGATTTATTTTAGAATAAAATGGGTTTTTCATAAAATTAATTAGAGAACATGTATATCCCAAAAAAGTTAAGATAATTATGAATAAATTATTTTTTAGGAGAACCCATAACGAACATGGAGTGGAAGAGGGAGAACTCGGAGAAAGAAAGTTGGGTTTGAGAATTTCCCCTTACCTTGTATCCGAACACTTTATTCACATTAATGTCTTGTATAATGACATTATATTCATTAATTAAAAATTAAAGAGCCTTTTATAAATGAATATGGTTCACTAGGGTTTCATTAAGTTCTTTTATGTGTTTTTGGATGAGTTATAAATCTTAAATTCATTGTTCGGGAGTGTTAATTTCCATAGCTTTTATGAACATTTCACTTGTATTCATGAATGGATGTTTGATTGAAATGTGGTCGAACATCCAGATATGTTAACATATAATATTTGAGAAACTACAGAGATATAAATGATCTTATAATGAATTTGGTTATTTACCATGAGGATGAATCATTAGATAAAATTTAATGATGAATGTTTTTTGGTTAATTTGGGTGGTTTTTTTATCACAATGAACATGTTTTATTTTATCACTTAGTATCATGTAAATAAGTTAGTTCCAAAACATAAAAGGTGATAAAAAATAAAATTTACAATCAGTTTTCAACCATTTTATTTTTTTATATACATCCTTGTAGGAGTTGAAGTAAAATGGAATTTCATCACCCATGATGTAGGTAAATTAACACATCACAGGCAACGATTTCATTTTTATTAAAATAGAGTGGGAGGGAGGATAGTAATGAATAAAATTCCATTAACATGATATAATACCATTATATAAATCATAATGGAGTTATAATGAAATTTGGATAAGAGAATTTGAGGATAAGAGAAGAAAGGAATTGACATTTGAAAGGAAATTGAAAGAAAAGAGAGAGAGGAATTACCTCTTAAATCCCCCTCTTGAGATCCTCCTTAAAGAACCTAGGCTTAGTATTTTGATGAGGCAAAGAGATTATGGTCATGGGGGAGGGGCTATGAAAGAGCTTTGGGCAGATTTTAGGCAAGTCTTAAAGCTTTATTTCTGTGAAGTAATGAGGGTGTGAGGGGTGGTATTTATAGTGGACGGGAGATTGGTTTTTTTAATATTTTAATCATTAGATTATTAATTTACACCAAGATAAAAAAATATTGATGATTACATGACCAAGAATAGTAAATAGGGCATGTGAGTTTGATATTTGGGGGATTTCATAACTTTTGATGTCAGGAATAGTGGATTTAATTTATAATGTATTCATACGGTAAATTAATGCATTTTACTATTCACAAAAATTCAAGTATTTCAGAAAAATTCCAAAAATTCACCCTAACCATTTTTCTATGTGTAGAATAAAAAAAGGAATTCTATTTTTCAAAAATAATTATCTAAATATGATTAATTTAATTTTTAATTAAAATCACAATTTTCAGGAAAAATACAGTTTTAAAATTTAAACTGATTTCTTAATGCTTTAAAAAATTACAAAATATCTTATAAAATTATCTTAAAACCATAAGACATAAATTTTTTAATTTATGAACAAATTTTAAGAAAATATATATATTTTTTAAATTAATCAATTATAATTAATTATTTATGACATACAAAAAAACCAATATTTTTACTATGGTAAAATTGTCACTTATAAGATGCCTAAATTTTATTTATTCATTCAAGGGTAAGGATACTATTATTTTGGAAGATTTAATTTTAATAAGGGTTATACTACTATTCATAAGGGTAGGTGACTATTCATAATGGCATGTTACTATTCACCAAAAATTATGTTTGTTCTATTAGACTCCAAAAATCTTAATGATCGTAATCGTCTATGTCAGATTTTCAAAATTCAAAACATATAAGTAAAAAAATTAATGGTCACATAGCATGTAGTGTCATGATATTTCATTTTTCTACCTATTGTGATTATAATATAAGGCATAATTATAATAAGGGAATTCCATTGATAAAACTTTGGATCGTTACATTCTTACCCCTTAAGAAATTTTTCCCTTAAAATTTCGTTTTACACAAACAGCTGAGTGTACTTCTCCTTCATCACCTCCTCCGGTTCCCAAATAGCATCTTAAAACTTATGATTCCTCCAAAACACTTTGAAAAGATGGGTTTTCTTATTGCGTAGGACCACATCTCTCCAGTCCAGAATATTCACTGGCTTCTCCTTATAAGAGATATCATCTTACAACTGCACCACCTCTGAGTTCAGTACATGTGAGGGATCTAGTATGTACTTCCTCAGGAGTGATACGTGAAACACATCATGAACTTGAGCCATATTTGGTGGCAGTGAAAGCAGATAGTCTATGAATCTTATGCGGTTAAGGATCTCAAAGGGGCCAATGTACCTTGGTATTAACATCTCTTTCTTTCCAAACCACATGAATCTCTGCCATAATGATATTTGAAGGAAGACTTAATCTCCAACGTCAAAATCCAAGTCCCTTCGATGATTTTCAACATAGCTCTTCTTCCAACTCTAAGAAGTTTTGATATGTTTCTGGATGACTTTACCCTTCTCCATCGTTTATTTAATAATATTAGGTCTAAGTAGATTTATTTTCCCCAAATTCATCTCAATAAGTCAAGGATCTACATAGATTTCCATACAGAGCTTCATATAGATCCATCTGAATAATTGAGTGGAAGATATTATTTTATGAGAACTCAACCAATCGGAGATGATGATCCCATCCACCTTTGACTTATAAATCGAAGGCTCTTAATATATCTTCAAGCATATGAATAGTCCTTTGAGTTTGGACATTAGTTTGGGGGTAATAGGAATTGATGAAATTTAATTCATTACTTAAATAATGATGAAGACTCTTCCAGAATTTTGATGTTAACCTTAGATCACAGTTAGAGACAATCGAGTGTGGAACACCATAAAGTCTCACCACTTCCTTCACATAAATCATTGAATGTTTTTAAAGGGAGAGATCATCCCGAATAGAGATAAAATGAGCAGTCTTGGTGAGTCAGTCAACCACAACCCATATCGCATTACTTCCCTTGGATGTCTTCGGAAGACCTATGAAAATGTCCATAGTGACATTATCCTATTTCCACACGGGTATAGGCAATGGTTGCATCATTCCTTTAGACTTTTTTCACTCTAATTTAACTATCTAATATACCAAGCACCCTGAGATATATTCTAGAATCACCTTCTTCATGTTATCCCACCAGAAGTGTTCTTGGAGATCTCGGTACATCTTGGTGCTACCAAGATGGATAAAGAATTTTGAGCTATGTGCATTTTCCAATAGCTTCTTCCTTATCTAAGGTATTTACAACACATAAATCCATGTTCCAAACTGAATCACACTATCATCGTCGATATGGAACTCATGAAAAATCCCTTCCTTTATTTCCTTCACCTTATTTTGTAACTCCAAATCATCCCTCTTTGCCCTTTAATCTTCTCTTGGATATATGGTTGTGAAATCATTTGGCAAAGGTAGGATGTAACCCCTTCCCTTATTATTTCCAAATCCATACTTTGAATATCCAAGAATATTGGGTCTTTCTTAGTCTGTAACACGGATAGGGTAGTAGGTTCTTTTTTTGTTAGAGATTCATCTTCCTTGTTCACATTTCCAGGATAATAGTGAATAGAGAAATCGTAATCTTTTATTAGCTCTAACCATCTCCTTTGATGCATGTTTAGCTCCTTTTGTTTGAATATATAATTTAGGCTCTTTTAGTCTATGTATATGTCACACTTCTCACCATAAAGGTAGTGCTGCTAAATTTTCATGGCAAAAATCATGGATGTGAGCTCTATATCATGCATCGGGTAGTTCTTCTCACAGATATTCAACTGTAGTGAGTCGTAGGCTATCACATTATCATTTTTCATGAGTACACAACCCAAGACTTTCGTTTAAGAATCACTATATATCACAAAAATTTCTCCACTCATTGGTAATGTGAGTACAGGTGTAGTGATCATCCTTATCTTTATATCCTTGAAGCTTCCCTCATATTCTTTCATATAGACATACTTTACCCCTTTTCTTGTTAACTTAGTTAGAAAACATGAGAATCATGAGAAATTTCTCAAAAAACATTGGTATTGACCAACTAATCTAGAAAAACTATGTATTTATGTCAAACTAGAGTGTCTGGGCCATTCCCCAATCACCTTTGTTTTTGAAGGGTCCACAGAAATCCCTTCACTTGTGATCACATGTACCAATAATGTGACTTTCTTCATCCAAAAGTCACACTTGATGAACTTGACATACAACTTATCATTTCTCAATTTCACCAACACAAGTCTTATATGTTCTTCGTGTTCCTCCTTTCTCTTGACGTATATGAGAATATCATTAATAAACACTACCATATTTTTTTAAAGGTAATGTCTAAAGACACTATTCATAAAATACATGAAGATTTTAGGGGAATTAGTAAGTCCGAAGGGAATAACCAAAAACTCATAGTGCCCATACCCAGTATGGAAGGTAGTCTTTTAAATATCTTCCTTCTTCACCTTGAGATGATCATATCCAGAACAGAGATCCACCTTTGTGGAGTATTGAGATCCTCTTAACTGATCGAACAATTCATCTATCCATGGAAGTGGATACTTGTTATTTATGGTGATTTTGTTGAGTTCTCGATAATTGATACAGAACCACATTGATCCATCATTCTTCTTCACAAAGAGCACTGGTGCACCCCAAGGTGATGCACTAGGGCCTATGAACCCTTTGTCCAAATGCTCTTGCATCTTCTTCTTTAAATCCTCCGGTTTGATTGGAGATATCCTATAGGGACACTTTGAGATAGGAGTAGCTTCGGGTATGATTTATATTGATAAATCTACCTCACTATATGGGGGAAGTCCGGGTAACTCTTTAGGAAATACATCACTGTATTCCATCATGATGGAAATTTCCACAAGTTTGGCACTTTTCTTTGAATCATCCATTTGGGAGAGATATGCATCTTCATAGGGAATAGACACCCATGCCATTAAAGGATTTTTCAAAAGAGATTCATGATCTTCCTTGCATTTTTAAAGGATCATGGGATGGTTTAGAATATGAAAAGATGTTTATTTTTTTCAAAAGTTGATATATGCTCTATATAACGAGAGTCAATCCATTTGTATTATAGCGTTGAATTCCACCAAGTATTACAATATTCACTGGAATAGTATGTCCACATACGCCAATAGGAGAAGAGTCAAATACTTGGTTTGAAATGATTTCACCACTTAGTGTTATTACAAATATCTCTACTTCAAGGTTTCGGGGCTTCGATTCTATAATTCTAACAAACATGCAAGATATAAAGGAGTGTGTAGAACTAGAATCAAATAATAGTTTTTCAATTCTTGAATGAATAAAACTGTACCTTATATGATTTCATTATATTTCTCCACTTCTGTAGTAGTGATGTCATAATTATTCCCTTGTTCCTTTGGATGTGGTGATTAATGATGCTAATTACCCTCGAGGAATCTAGGTTTAGTGCACTAGCTTGCAGAATGCCCTTTCTCCTATAGTTGTAGCATTGAACCAAGGGTGGGGCTCCCATTTATTCAACTAAATTATCCTTCCTTATCATGTCTTTTATACACTCTTTATCATAGTGTCCTTCTTTCCCACACTTGAATAATTTCACTATCCCATTGAGGTAGTTCCCATGATGTAACTTCCCACATTTTTGGCATGTGGGTTGCTGAGTTTTCTTACCAACTTAATCGTTAAATCCTCTAGCTTGAAACTCCATCTTTCATTTCTTATCACCATAGCCATGGGACCGTTCTCCAAACTCCATCTCCACTTTAAGGTAACACTGATCAACTTCTTCATAACTCCAAAAGTCTTGAATTGCAAGATCCTTTAGAATTTGTGGTTTTTACCCACTAAAGAATATATCAGCTTTTCAATCATTGTTTATAATGAAATCTAAATCGTACCTTTCATGCCTTGTGAAATTTTCTTCATAGGTTGTGACAGATTCTACTTTCTTTTTCTTGAGCTATACGAAATATCTCCCCATATTTGTATAAGGATTCCATGGGATATACTTGTTAAGAAACATGATCTTAAAGTCTTCCTATTCTATCTCTTCAATTTTTTCACTTGGCTTGGTGTTATTAATCAAATACCACCATTGATCGGCCTCTCTATATAGAAAATAAACAACTAGTGTCACATTCTCCATCTCTAAATAGTGAATCACATAAAATATCTTCTCCATGGAGTTGACCCACTGTTCCGCAACTAGTGGATTAGAAGATCCACTAAACGTCGGTGGTCATTGCTGCAGAAAACACTTGATATCAAGTTGCTCCCTCTTTGGTGAAGGAGGAAATTCCACATTATTCTGGTTATTATTCATAACCTAAGATAATTGGCTAATCATTTCCATAATGTTTTGAACTCCACCTACCAAAGCATTGGGAATTTCGTTCAGGTAATTATTACATTGGCCCTCACACGAGTTTTTGGCCTGATTTCTCCTAGTTCCCACTATTTTCTATAATAGAAAAGGTTCAAACAAAACATAAGTCATCGAGTCATGAAAAAATAAGTTATTAATTTGTGAAATTTACACTAAAAGAACATCTTATGGGATCCTTATGTAAAGCTTCTTGTGTGCATATTTTTTACATAGCCTAATACTATAGGTTTTTTCTAGGGTTCACTAATCCTAATTTCCAAATTAACTAAACCTTTCCTCTGATACCAACTATATCCATCCAGGATTTTTTACATTAATGATACATCCTTATAAAGATTAACAACACAATAGTATTACACTATGAGGATCCATAGGTTTAGTGTCTTGGGGAAACTAGGACCAAAAATAACATTTACAACATCAAACATAAACATTTATTTAATTCATTCTTCTATAGATTCTTATTATCCATTGAAAACTCCTTAGTAGGCATATTCAACTAAGGATATACATAAAAAATGGGTGAGCTAAAATCCTAGTAATAGGATAGATATGAACAACATGAAAATGAGTGAGAAAAATCACAACATATGTAAAGGATCATGAACATGAGAGGAAACATTAATAGAAGACCTGAAATGTGGCAATGCATAGAAATGAAACATCATGTCGTAGTGGTCAACGACCACACATAATTGCGAACAATTATAGAATCATGTTCAAGCATCATTCCCTTTTACTCATGAGATTCATCAATTTTCCCAATGCATTGGAGGGATATATAATTTGGTGTGCACCCGTCACATTCAAACATTTATATTGCACTATATAATTCCGGTCGCACCCATCGCATCATAATATTTACATTATCATGCATGCCACATTAAAAAAAATGTAAAACTTGAAATTAACATAACCCATGGAAAGAAATGGGTTTCACATAATAAATCATAATTTCATAAACATTTGGTCCCCAAAATAAAGAGGAATTATTATTCTTGACATAGAACCATTAACCATGAGTGAAGAGTGAAACAATATTAAAGAAGTAAAAAGTGTGTGCTCATTTGAAAGAAAAGTTATTTTGGAAAACATTGGAATTTTCATAAAATCAATTAGATAACATTTATATCCCAAAAAAGGTAAGATAATTATGAATAAATTATTTTTAAGGAGAACCCATACCAAACATGGAGTGAAAGAGGGAGAACCGGAAGAAAGAATGTTGGGTTTGAGAATTTCCCCTTACCTTGTATCTAAATTCTTTATTCATTTAAATGTAATATATAATGAAATTATATTAATTAATTAGAAATTACATAACCTTTTATACGTGAATATGGTTTAATTGGGTTTCATTAAGTTCTTTTATGGGTTTTTGGATGAGTTATAAAGCTTAAATTCATTGTTCGAGAGTGTTAATTTCCTTGGCTTTTATGAACGTTTCACCTGTATTCGTAAATGGATGTTCATTTAAAGTGCGGTTGAACATTCATATTTATTAAAATAAAATATTAGTAAAATTATAAATATATAAATTATTTTATAATTAATTTGGTTATGTACCATGAGGATGAATCATTAGATAAAATTTAAAGATGATCATTTTTTGACTAATTTGGGTGGTTTTTCGATCACAAAAAACTTGTTTTATTTTATCACTTAGTGTTATCACTACTACAAAAAGTATTTTTAACGTCACCTGTTACACGTCATTTTTTTAGAACCGACATGAAAATCTCCGAAATTTGATTTTTCAGGTCGGTTATTATATAACCAATCTGAAAATACTTGTTCGCCGATGTTTCACATTAGTTATTAAATAACTGACGTGAAAAATAATTTAGGTTGACTTTTGACATCGGTTATTTAATAACCAACGTGAAAAATTAATTTTCCCTAATTTTTAACTTCGGTTATTATAAGAACTGACGTAAAAATAAATTATAATGACTTTTTTACATCGGTTATTTAATAAACAATGTAAAAAATGTTTACAACCTTACAGTTTATTTTTTGAGATTCGATTTGATAGGTAATGGAGCTCAAATGGATTTACGGATCAAACGTTATGGCCATCGGAAGTTGATCATCCCTAAATGAAGTCTTAGAGAAGGACAACTTTAGAGGATCACAACTTTTGATTCGTCAATCCATTTGAGCTCCCTGGCCTATCAAATCGAAGCTTACGAAATGAAATAAATTTTTGTAAGTATTTTTAACATCGGTTATATAAAAACTGAAGTTAACAATTCTTACAAAAATTTATTTAACTTCGTATGATTCTATTTGATAGGTCAGGAAGCTCAAATGGAGTTACAGATCAAATGTTATGGCCATTGGAAGATGATAATCTATAAATGAAGTTTTAGAGAAGGCCAGCTTCAAAGGACCATAACATTTGATCCGTAACTCTGTTTGAGCTCCATGACCTATCAAATAAAATATTGAGAAATTAACTACATCTTTTTAAACATTTTTAATGTCAGTTATTTAATAAACAATGTAAAAAGTCATGAAGATTAATTTTTTAGGTCGGTTCTTATAAAAAAAGACGTAAAAATTGGTGAAAATTGATTTTTCACGTCGGTGTTTATATATCCTACGTGAAAAATCAGAAACAATTTCAATATTTTTCACATTGGTTATCATAAAACCGATGTGAAAGATGATTTTAATATCCCGCCAATGTGGGATTTTTAATTTTTACCGAAATTTTCAATTTCAATGTCGGTTATTAAATAACCGACCTAAAAAAGGTCACGAAGAATGATTTTTCACATCGGTTTTTATATAATTGATGTGAAAAATCAGCGAAAATTTTAATATTTTTCACATCGTTTATCATAAAAATAGACATGAAAAATAATTGTAATTTCCCACCGATGCAGGATTTCAATTGTTTCACTGCCCGGGCATAAAATATTGAGTTGCCGCCTAAATTTTTTATACCACGTTTTATTTTTCCATATCATTTATATGGTTTCATTATACAAAAATCGTAATCTAATGATCCTATCATTCAACCATTATCATTCCACCAACTCAACCAGTTTGATATTCAATGTGAATCCACTATTTCTTCTTTCCATGATCTCATCAATGTATTCTTAATTATGTTTCCATGATTTATGTTTTTTTATGATTAGTGTTCTTAATTTATATACCATTTAATGATTCAGATTCACTATTTCATCTTTGTGTCATGGTAAAAATAAAAATCCTCATTCAGATTCTAAATTTCATTCTTAGATGAAGCTTTGGTTGGCTCATTCGATCTTTCCTAAAAAAAACCTCAAACTTCTAATGGTCATAACTTTTGATCCGTAGCTCCATTTGAGCTCTATGACCTGTCAAATCAAAGCACAAGAAATTATCTACAAAATGAGAAACATTTTTAACATCTTTTTTTAAAAAATGTCGTGAAAAAGTGACTTTTAATGTAGGTTCATTAAAAACCGACGTATAAATGACTTTTAACGTCGGTTTTTATCATCGGTTTTTAAATAACTGATGTTAAAAAAGCATTTCAAAGTGATTTTTTTCTATAAAATATGGCCTTTCACGTCGGTTTTTTAAAAACCAGCGTGAAAAATAATTTTTTAAAAAAAATTAACATCGGTTATTAAATAACCAACGTTAAAAAACATATTTTTTACATCGGTCGCAATAACGTCGCCACAATGTTTCCACAAAACCGACTTTAAAAAGAAAAAAAAACGACGTAAAAAAGATTTTTTGCACTTTTTCATGTAAATAAGTTATTTACAGAACATAAAAGGTGATAAAAAATAAAAGATTAAATTATTTTTCAACTCTTTTATGGTTTTATTTACAACCTTGTAAGAGTTTAAGGAAAATGGAATTGTATCACCCATGATGTAGGTAAATTAACACATCACAGGCAATGATTTTATTTTTATTAACAAAGAGTGGGAGGGAGGAATATAATGAATAATATTCAATTAACATGATATAATACCATTATATCAATCATAATAGAGTTATAATGAAATTTGGATTAGAGAATTTGAGGATAAGTGATGAAATGAAATGACATTTGAAAGGAAATTAAATGAAAAGAGAGAGTGGAATTACCTCTTGAATCCTTCTCTTGAGATCCACTTTAAGGAACCTAGGCTTGGTCTTTTGATGAGTCCAAGAGTTACTAGTTTTTAGGTAGGGTCTAGGGAATATATTTGGGTATATTTTAGGCTAGAATTGGAGCTTTAGAGGTGTGAAGTAATGAGGGTGTGAGGGGTGGTATTTATAGTGGAGGGGAGAGGGGTTTTTCTTAATATTTTAATCATTAGTTTATTAATTTACACCAAGATAATAAATAGTGATGATTTCATGACCAATAATAGTAAATAGGTAATTTTAGTTTGATATTTGGGTGATTTCATCAATTTTGATGTCAGGAATAGTGGATTTAATTTATAATTTCTTTATATGGTAAATTAATGCATTTTACTATTCACAAAACTTCAAGTATTTCATAAAAATACCAAAAATTCACTATAACCATTTACCAATGTGTATAATCAAAAAATGAACTCAATTTTTCAAAAATAATTTTATAAATATGATTAATTTAATTTTTAATTAAAATCTTAATTTACTTAAAAAATACAGTTTTAAAATAAAAATTGATTTCATAATGCTTTCAAAAATTACATAAGGTCTTATAAAATCATATTAAGAACATAAGACATAAAATTTTAAATTTATGAAAACATTTTAAGAAAATATATTTTTTAAAATTAATTAATTAAATTTAATTATTTATGACTTACAAAAAAACCAATATTTTTACTATGGTCAAATTGTCACTTATAAGATGCCTAAATTTTATTTAATAATTCGAGGGTAAGGTTACTATTATTTTGGAATATTTAATTTTAATAAAGTTCATAATTCTATTAATAAGGGTAGGTGACTATTCATAAGGGTAGGTTACTATTCACCAAAAATTAAGTTTGTTTTATTAGACTCAAAAAATCTTACAGATCATAACTGTGTCTCTCATATTTTCAAAATTCAAAACATAGAAGTGAAAAAATTATGTTTAATGGTCACATAGTATTTAGTGTTATGATATGTCATTGTGATTCCTATTGTTATTATACTATAAGACATAATTATAAGAAGGTAATTCCATTGATAAAACTATTGGTCGTTACAAGGTTCTTACCTTTTCCCCCTCTAGATAAGTCCATCAACCTAACTTGGTGGCATCAATGAACGGGTACATGGACCCGTCCTCCCTAATTCAGCCAGCCAAAAGACTCGTCTAGCGGCATCCAACCAATCTCGTCGTTTAAACCTAGTGAAATACCATGATCATACACATGCACTTACTTAAAAACTATCATCCAGTCAGCAGACTAGTCTAAGTGCATTCCTGGAACCCCACCAATCAAATATGGTGGAAACTGGTAAGCAAGAACATACAACTGCCTGTACTCACCAATCCTACTAGAAGTATCATCTATCAGCATTGAAAGATGTCTGGTAACCATGTTTGGAATAAAAATCCAGAAGGTACATACACTTGCCAGCATTCATCGAACCTACCAGCAATCTCGTTTGGCAGCACCTGAAGAAGTTAGTTGGAAAGATCTGAGGACAAACTTGGGGTAGACTCAAATCTCATCCCCTATACATGAGTGTTGTTATTACCCACTGATAGGAAATGGAGTATGGGAACATTCACATACACCTACTTCAGATACCGAATGGACGTATATTCCTATTCTGGTCGCTGAAGTAACCAAAAATTTTTTTAATAATGGTGAAAGGGTAGACACAAATTCTTTCCCATATTCTAGAATCATGCCAGAATATCATTACATTAACTTCAATAGTACTAGGGGAACAAACACACAATTCTATCCCCACACCTAGGACGACTCATCAGCATTCTATCTCGGAGCAGATACATACCTCTATTCTAGTCTAAGAGAGTTATGGGGAATACATCCCCATATCATACATATAACCAGATTGGGTACATACACCCTTTCCAATAGAAGATAATCAGCCCATTTTGATGACCACTCCAAGGTAGGCACATACACCTTCCCATGATAAGCACTTCTCCCAGCAATTTACCCCAACTATGTGTAAAAGAGAATCTAAGAAAAAGTCTTGCCAAACACAGTTGGAAAATCAAAAGCCAATATGTGATCTGAATCCTCTTAATGCTGGAGTTCGTGAAGCCCTAAGACATTTATTTGTTGAAACTCATGATTCTACTCTCCCATTAAAAAGTTATGGGAGCATTAGTTGTAATTATAAAGTTCCCCATCAGATACTTTTTCATGAAGGATTGATTCATGAAAATTTGGTCAATATAGAGAACCTGTCTCTGGATGGGAGCCATAGTAACCCTCCATCTAGCCAGAAGACTAATGAGAAAGTGGATTTATCCCTTGTTGTAATCCACCATGGTGGTCCTCTCCATGATGAAATTCTCTGTGAAAATTTTCTTTGTAGTAGTGTTTCACATTTCCAAGATAATTCTCTAATTGACAATTCAGTAATGAGAAATCCCTCTTATCTCAAGGCACTTTCCAACCTAAGGCCAATGATATCTAATGCCTTGTTACTAAGAGTTGAAATACATTCTCAACCAGAAGACATCCCAAGGCGACGATCATTATCCGAACCTCCCTTAGGTTATTTTTCTTCTAATATAGAAGAGGAAAAAACAAATGATCCTATTGTTTATGATAAAATAATTGAGAAGTGTTCGCTTTGGTCAGAACAAGTTGAGAAACCTCTAGAAAAAGATGATGAATATATGTTGAATATGAGAAAACAACTGGATAAAGGTGAAATACCAGTCATCTTCTGGCCTTTAGAAACCTCTCAGTACAACATTCTAGAATTGATGATTTAATATTGAATCTTTGATATCCACCCCAACTTATGGAAGAATATTTGTCATCTAAAAGCCAAAATATTACCATATGATTAATATCAAAGTCATGTAAAGATAATAAAAGTGTTGAAATTCCAAATTGACTTGGAACCTCTCTTAGTTTTCTGATATCCAAAGGTTGAAAAGCAGCAAATAAGGCTTTAGTGTGCAACCTCAATGCACTAAAGAGGATACACCTGTTAATTTCTGATACCCCATATGGTTTTCGTATCAGAGGATGTGGTGAACATGGAGAATTTCATTTCATTATGCTCTAAAATCATTAAATCCCACCATAAGTGGTATCATGCAATGTTATTTCTTATAGCTGGGTACAATAAAAAGATTTTATGTGTAATTAAAGATATGCTCAAGAAAAGGCCTCGACTAGCTCCCATAAAAGTTGGGCCCTAAGAGAGAATGATATTGAAATAATTTTCCATCAATCATTTGAGAACATTAAGAATTCCTCTCACTTAAAGGATGTCAGACATCAGATTATGAAAATGTCTGAAATAACACACCGGTCTTCCGAAACAGGCGATTTAAGTGGTTTTAAGGTAATGTATCTAGCCAATGTTCAGACTAGAATTCGCAAAATTAGAAGAGTATCTGCATTAATATCATCCATAGAAATTCAGGAGCCACCCCATCCTTAAGGGATAGGGTCTTTTTTCACTCAACATTTGAATTCAATAAAAAATATTGAAGTTTTGATGAAGAAGAATAACCTAAACCTACAAGGTTGGGGGATTTTTTAAATCTACAATCCCCTCATCATCGGAAGTTAGTTTTCTCCTGATTAGGGAAGAAACCACAATGTGAATGCACAACTGAACTATCCAAGGATTCCCTTCAGGTTACTATCCCTCAAATAGTTTTTGAGAATTCAGCATATATGAGAATAAAGTCTCATGGAGGACACAAAGAGAGATGATATTATATAGATATTAATGGAATTCCATCAAGGTATTATACATCAGTAAATGTCATTAATACCATTATAAAAGATCCTCCATAAAATAAGTCCAGCTCAGGGGAGTCAGAAGATGAAGTTCTTATCCATAACACGATATACACTAAAGTAAATGAAGGAGGTGTGCATACTCAAAATTAGAGGCTTAACCAGAATATAGGTATTCACTTAAGTAACCAACTCCCACCCCTTTGAAACGAATCTAATAATGGGAAAGGTAAAAGTTAGATCATGTATCACTTTTCCACCAGATAAGGTCAATTTATTTCACTTGAAGAAAGGTTTACCCAGTAAGAATAGGAGATGAAGGAGTCAAAAAGATTCAATGTAGAGTTACTTCAAAGTAGCATTTCTTCCAGACATACTCCACAAGTAGATATTTAACATTCACACCCTATAATAACTCCTCAGCAAAGAGGGTTCGTTGTAACTATAGATACGGATAATGAATTCCATCCATCGGGTGTACAGTCAGGGCAGGATCAAACACATCCTTATAGGCCTGTCCCCATGGGTTATCCAAGACAAATACCAAAATCACCACCACAAGTGGTTTTTCCAGTCATCACGTCATTTCAAGCTCTAACTATTGTACCTATACAGGTCCTATATCACCTAGATATTCCACAAATTATTATGAATATAATTGAGGCATTAAAAAATCAATTGGAAGCTATCGAAGAATGGTTTTCACCAGTACAACTAGAAAAACAATCTTACCCCAAATGGGTAGATCTGATCCCTTCACCACTAAATTTTGTGAATACCACATTTTCAATCATTAATGGTTTGGGAGATCCGGAGCAGTACTTAATTCATTTTGTTTCTCATTGTGACCCCATGATGGAGATCCCTTAAGAACAAGTAGCAGTAAAGCTCAAATGCCTTGTGGAATCATTATAGGGCCAAACTTTGTATAGTATAGAAGTTTGTAGTCTCAATCAATTACTGGATGGGAAGACCTTCATCATAAATTCCTTCTCCAATTAAGCTCAAAACTACCAAAGACAGCCTATTTTGATCTTAAAAATTGAAAAAAAAGGAGAATGAAAGAGTTTAATATTTCATTTCTCGAAGGAAAGGATTAATATTTTCTTTAAATATACCACTCCCTCAAGAATAGTTACTGCCAATTTGTGTGGAAAATATACATGATTTGTTACACACACCATTAATCCCTATGAAATAAACATTAGGGTTTTGAGACATTGTTTCAATCTCCCAACAAGTGGAGGATTCCATTGTGGAAACTAAATCTAAATCTCATGTAATACCATTAGCTCTATGAATGAGAATAGGGAAGGCTAAGGCTACTACAGTCACACTCAAACAAGAACTTGTACCTACTTCTACTTCAAATCCTTCATCATACCAAAGGTATCCTCCTTCAGAGCATCAACAGCAATGACCGCCTCATCAAGATGATAAAAAAGATCAAAGGTAGAGATAGTTTGAGGAGTTAAAGAACAAAGTTTATTCTTTTCAGAATGAATAGGTTTCCAG
Organism: Viscum album; assembly: GCA_963277665.1. NCBI lineage: Eukaryota > Viridiplantae > Streptophyta > Magnoliopsida > Santalales > Viscaceae > Viscum > Viscum album. The sequence goes on from OY728125.1 coordinate 604,968,989, forward strand.
TTACTTCATTTCATCTTTGAAAAAAAGTTGGTTTAATGACCAAGGCCAAAGAAACTGAATAAAGAAGGAGATGAAGATCTCTTGAATTATTTCCCCTTTCATCAAATTTTGGGGAATCCTATTTAAGAGTCTTTCATTTTCAAATACCTCCTTCAAAAAATGGTAGAATATAGACAAGTTAAATTTCATCAGCCCAATTAGCATGTGTTACTGCTACTCATCCATAGAAATAAAGTGAATGGCAAGAAGACAAATGAATAAATGTGTAGAAGTATGAGGATTGGATGGTCAGGAAAACAAGCAACCAAACTCATGATATTCTATGAACATAACTGAAATAAAAAATTGTGTATTCTGCAACTTTTTCTACAACAATCCATATTAATCAAAATATCAGGCCACCAGAAGTCAATCCTCAAAGAATTGATATGATCATAATGATAAAGATAAATTAGAAGAAGATGAGCTCGTGTCAAGGAAACAATTTTCCTTGACTTTGGAATATTTAATTTCACATATTTCAAAGGAATGAGCACCGCCCTACCAAATGGAATAACCAAAACTAACTTGTCAAGTATAATATTTATCAGATGAAGAATTGATCTTTGGTTCCTTTAATGGTATCCACTTAACGGACCCCTTTACAAATGATTATTCTAGTTATGATGGACCTGAATTCCCTGCAACTGATTTCAGAACCTAGGGAAGAATCCATGGTCAAGGATATAGGGGAAGATGTGGATATAATAGAAATTTCTATTTTAACTATACCCCTACTCAAACTGTCTATGTGGAAGAAACTCGTGGGAGATCCCTTCAGTAGGCTCAACAAGAAAAAATAAATTCTCCTAAACATGAATGGATTGGTCCTAATATGATTATATTGGAAGACCGATTAGAGGTTACACCATCATTCAATAAACAGGTTTATAGACCTAGTCGGTCTATTTCACCAAGAGCATAAGTATTTCCAAATTCTTCCCCGACACATGGTACATCTACATCAGGAGCATCAACCTCCAAGGCGCCTACAAAATTTCATCTTCATGATGGTAAACATAGATCTTTGGACAAGAAGCGTGATGTTTTGAATCATCTATCCCATGTATTGGCCAAATTATCAATCATGTATACCTTGAATTTGTAAAAATATCTTCAGGAAGCCCTAATTGAGGATTTGTCAACTCCTTAAGAGTTTGAAACTAAATTTACTACTACTGAGGTTTACCTTATAGATATTGATCCTACAGAATTTCATGCAGTTATATATTTCATGGATGAAGATGAGGATGATGTTGTACATGCCCACATCCATCCCCTGTATCTATATGGTAGAGTTAATGATATAGACATCTAATGATCCATTATTGATAATCTCTTAGGAGTCAATATCATTCTCATCTGTACACTTCGTCGATTGAGTCTCACTAAATCTTACTTATCTCCTTCCACTTTCATGTTTCAAGGTTATGAAAAAAATGAAAAAGAACCTCTAGGTGAGATTACACTCAGAACTCAGTTTGGGGATATTGTTTCTAATTCAGATTTCATGGTTGTCCGAAAGGACACATACTTCAACATTCTTCTTGGAAGGCCTTGTCAACATCAACATGTGTCCATTCCTTCATCATAGAACCAATGTCTCAAGTATTGCTTCAATGTTCAAATTGGGATATTATATGGTAATAAAAATCTGTTCGAAACATGTGAATCTCATTATATTGAAGAATAATTCTATCACACAAAGGAAACATGGTCCATATCAAATGATGTAACAAGAACCAATGCTCTGAATGGTTTGGAAAAGATACCAACTAACCCATTTAAAAATTTGAGTATAGATTATGTGTTTCTTATCAATCAAATTGAAATGATAAACCCAAATCCAAGCACTCGTCCAACGAATTCCATAATGTCAACTATGTAAATCAATCCCGACAACATGGGAGAAGTTGCTGATAGTGAAAGATTAAATAGAGATGTAATCATTTCATCCACCAAACTTCAGTAAGCCTTTTCTTGATCAATCAAGCTAGAAGAAGTTATCCCAGTAATAATGGAATACAAGGATGTTGATTCCCAACCCATCATATTCTCTTGAATTCACCAGGAATAACTTTCATCGTTAGTAGTGTCAGAAATGATTTCCTCTTCTTCATGATTTTCAAATACTGAATCCTCTCCTAGTTCTGAAAGATTTGCTCCATCACCTACTCTATAAGAAGAAACAGAAGAAGTAACACGTAAGGAAGAAGAAGAAGAATATCTCAAGGAAGATCCTACAGTATTTGAGGAAGGCATCCCTACAATTGTGGATGAGCTCAAAGAAATAAATCTGGGTACAGAATAAGATACATGACCTACTCTAATTAGTGAGGCCATGAATTTTGAAGAGAAATAGATATATACTTAATTTCTAAAGAAACATCAATATATATTTTCTTGGAACTATAAAAAAATACGAGGAATTAATCCTAATGTGTACACTCATCATTTGGGTTTTCTAGAAGAGCATAAAGTATTTAAGCAGGCATCAAGAATAACGCACCCAACTCATGCCTCTAAAATTAAAGGTGAAGTCGAAAAGATTATCAAAGATAAATTTTTCAAGGATGTTCAATATACCATGTGGCTGGCCAAAATTGTCCTAGTGAAAAAGAAGAATGGGAAAATTAGTGTTTTCATTGATTTCAGAGATCTTATCCTAAATTTTCCCAATGAGGACTTTCCAGTTTCGATCATAGAACTTTTGATTGATGCAACAAATGTATATGAAGTTCTCTCCTTCATAGATGGATACTTTTGGAACAATAAAATCCAAATGGCCCCAGAGGGTAAGGAGTCTATAGCCTTCATATCCCCTCAAGGTGTGTTTTTCTATCAGGTAATACCCTTTGTATTAAATTATATTGGTGTGACTTATCAATGTTCCATGCACCATATCTTCAAACCCTTCCTGGGAATTTTTTCAAATGTTATATGGATGATCTAGTGGTCAAATATAGAAACTATTCTAATTACCTGACTGATCTAGAGACCTTATTTTGTAAACTTCAACAACATAAATTGAAGATGAATCCCTTGAAATGTGCTTTCAGGGTCACCTTGATAAATTTACTTAGCTTCATTGTACGCCATAATGGAATCGAAGTTGATCCTGAGAAGACAAAAGCAATACTTGGCAAGTCATCTCCTCTAAATTTGAAATAACTAAGAGGAATTCAAGGACACTTACCCTATATTCGGTGCTTTATTTCTAATTTGGTAGGCAAGTGTTTAACCTTAACCATATTAATGACGAAGGGAGTCAATTGTCAATGGACTGAAGAATTCCAAGAAGCATTTGATACCCTCAATAATTATCTCTTGAGTACATCAGTATTAATACCACCTGTTGAATGAAAGACACTTATTCTCTATGTGACAGCTTTGGAGCAATCACTGGGTGCCTTCCTTACCCGAAAGAACGATGTTGGGAATGAGAATAGACATTACTATCAAAGTAAAACTATTCTTGACACAGAGACTTGATATTCAAGTATAGACAAGAGTTTCCTAGCGTTAATATTTGTAGTTCATAATCTGGGGCATTACCTACAACATCACAATGTATACTTGGTATCTCGTAATAATCCACTCAAATTTATCCTCAGTGTTTCTATGCTTACAGGAAGTTTTCCACGGTGGGATGTTATTTTGCAACAGTTCAATATCTAGTTTGTGCTTTAGAAAGAAATAAAAGGCCAAGCCTTAGAAGACTTCCTTGAAAAATATATATATGAAAAAGATACATCTCTGAATACTAAACTTCTTGATGAATAAAACTTCACTATTCAAGATAATCCCCAAACACGAGAAACATACTTTGACGGTTCTTACAGAATTCCAATAGGGAATGGAATATAAAACCATAAACTCAACAAATTTGGGTTAGGAATTGTACTTATCTCCCTATAAAAGGCATTGTTTCTATATTCCTTTCTATTATCAAAAGGCAGTACCAATAATGAGGCAGAACATGATTCCCTCATTGCAGGTATGAAATTGAAACTCAAGGTATGAGTGAACCACCTGAAAGTGAAAGGTGATTCATAATTGGTAATCAAACAGATCAATGGAGATTATACTATTATAAAAGAATAGGTAATCCTTTGTGTGATTATTTTAGAGAGTTAATGGCAGAATTTCCCTTAGAACTGATATTGTCATATGTCCCGTAACCACAAAATGCCCAAGCTGATGCATTGGATAATGCTGCCATAGCCCTAGAAGATCCAAATCAGGATGAGACAATCATCAGTATTTCTCATCATTGTTTGATTTCACCTTTTGTTATAACTAGAATGAAAAAAATTAATGAAATTATCCCAATTTCTAATCCATATGGTCATACTATGGGATGGATGACACCTATCATGGAATAAAATCAAAATGGAGTACTTCCACTAGATAGAGTTGAAAAAGAATTGATATGATGATGAGTGGTCAATTTTACACTTTATGATTGCCCAGATCAATAGAAAATACTTTAAAAACTAGGATTAGATGAAGTACTATTTAAATTTATTGATGGAGAAGAAACTGCAGCTGTAATGAAATAAGTACATGCAATAGTTTGTGGTGCTCACCTGTATGGGCATATGATTTCTGATCAAATCCGAAGGCTTGGATAATTCGGGCCTTCAATGATATAGGATTTCATATATTTCACCAATAAATTTCATCCCTTCCAAGTGCATTCCAACTTCATTCATCAACCCCCAGAGTTAATACATATAGATAAATACTTCTAGACATTTTCCACATGGAGAATAGATATAGTAGGACCTTATCCTGCAGCTATGGCTAAGCAGTTCAAGTATATTCTTACTAATACTGATTTATTCTCTATATGTGATGAGGCAATACCTCTCAATGAAGTTGGAGAAAAAAGAATTTTTATCACTTTTAAAGCTAATATTATTACCATGTTTGATGCCCCTCATACCATATTTATAGATAATGACACCAATTTCTATTCTATTGTGGTAAATAAGTTATATCAGGAACACAATATCAAATCCAAACATTCATCTCACTATCATGATGCAGCCAATGGACAGATACAGGCTTTCAACAAGACCATATCAAATATACACCAAAAAATGGTGGATAAAGACAATAAAGCTTTTCCTAATAAACATTTTCATGATTTATGGGATTATTGAACTACTACCCATACTACCACTTAGACAACTCCATACTCATTGATGTATAGAACAGAAGTAGTTTTGGCTATTGAAATTCAACTACCTTCACTTGGAGTTGCAATCTGTGATCAATTATCTATAGATGAATAGTCTCAGAAGCGATTTGATGAGATGGAACGATTAGATGAAACGTGATATCATGATTTGTATCATTTTGAAGTCTGTTAAAACATAATAGTATGATATTTTAATAATAAAGTTTACCACTACTCATTTCTTCATGGATAATTGGTATTAGTCCTCAAGAATCCAATGATACCAAGAAAGAAGCCTCCAAATCTTTAGCCAAAGTGGTAAGGACCTTACTCTATACATAAGGTCTACTCTAATGGAGATTATTCCCTAATCTTGATAGATAGAGAACTCATTACAACATCAACTAATGGAAGATTCTTGAAGAAGTACATTGTATAATTACAAAACACAAAGTCCTAGTTCCAAGACATTAAACTATATAACAACTATATGCATCAATGATGAACGATGTTAAATTGCACAACATCATATTTCCTCATTGCATGACTCTGAACTTCATCGAAAAAAGTCTTAGTTGTAAGTCATTAAGTTTCATAACAACCATATGCGTCCCTGATGCATGAATTTAAACCGCAAAAAATCATATGTCCACACTATATGACTCTAAACTGCACATCACAAAGTCATTGTTACAAGACACTAAACTTCAAAACAAATATATGTGTCCATCCTGCATGATGCTAAACTACATGACATCATTTGTCCATTCTACATGACATTAAACTGTATGGTTAATGTCTTCTTCATTTGATTTTAAGAAATCCCATAAGATACTACAAATTTGTATTACTTGTGATCATTAAAAAAATGAGTAGCTTCCATATGCAAGCATCTATCACATCATTTATACTCCTTAGTGGCACATGAGTTCCATTTCTCCTTATGTTTGAATCAGATCTTCATAGAGACCGCATTTCAAGAACTATGTGTGCCTTGATTCTTATTCCAACGAGATACATAGAGATGCTTGGATCTCCAATCAAGGGCCTAGCTGCAACCACAAAGAAACTTATTTCCCTTTTCTCCTCCTGTATATGAACTAGATCTATACAAATTACTATTTCAGGATACATGGTTTGATCTTTATACAATCTTGTGTCTTAAGTTTAACCATTATTCCAAAATATGTTAAAATCCCCCAGCTCTCACATAAAACTCAATTTGTATGGGTGATGATTGTTTCAAGAAATACATTTGTCTTGATTTTCATTTCAATGGGATATGTAGAGACGTCTGGATCTCTAATCTTGGTCCTAAAAATGATATAAATAACCCTTTATTCCCTATGTGTATGAATCAAACCTGCACAGGGAATGTTTCAAGAACTACATGTGGATTTATTCCCATCTATATGAGATACGTAGTGACATCTGGGTTTAATTCCCTAGTCCAGCCGCAATATTCTTTTTTTCATCTCGGAATCACCTCATTTCCTCACTACATAACTCTAAATTGCACAACATAATGTCCTTACTACATGAAATTAAACTGGAAATCACCTAAGGAATGACATATGGTTTGATTCTCATCCCATTGAGACACATAGTGAAAACTAGGTATTATCTATTAGTCCCAACCACGGGAAATGTTTTTCTCTCCCTTCCACATATAATTAACAATCTATGTAGGAGTCTTCATTTTTGGTCCTCTCCTTAGAGAACCCACCAAGGAAACAAAAAATATGTCCCCATTTTTACATATGATTCAGGTATATGTAAGGAACTCCAAACACATGGCCAATATTTATAAAAATATTTCTTCTATGCATTGAGAATTACCCCCTTTTGTATTTCACACTCTTAATCTTGAATAATTTCATATCTTTATAATCTTTTTTACGGTTTTTGATGGAAGAATTTCTAATACCTGAGAACTTTTTTGCTTGACTATGCAGTATGTTCCCATAGGTATCCTTGCATAAGTTATCTACATAATAGGCATGCCAGTCAAAAGATGTCATTGTTTGGATATGCAATATATTCCCCAGGCATACCTACATAATACATCCCCAATAACAGGGTTTTAAAATAATGGTAACTTCATTATTGGTAAAATTATCTTTTATCCCCTATAAACATTGATGAAAATATACAAGAATTTGTATCTTAAGGCGATAATCCATGTATAATTGTCCCATTACCTTTCTATCAATATTGATGTCTTTAAGAGCACAATTTACACATTTTCCCTCTCCATACGTTCAATTCAATTTGAAATAACATTGGATCATTTGACCACATATCATCCATTGTTTCCATAATATTCAGGTCCTAGTTGTATGACCTAAAACTACTGACACCATACTTCCTTTGTATGGTTTAGACCATCATAGAAATCATATTCCTTCTATTCTTTGGAAATCATAATCGGAAATACTCTTTCTATATTTAGGTACCTTTTTCTATAAATCGAACTCTATGCGGTGGAAAATATGAATCTCAATAAAAATTCTTCGTATTTTAGCAATATAATGTAAAATTTTTTAGATCACTTTTTCTTGACTAGGAAATATGTGCCCCTAGGTGGACTTGCATAAGTTTCCTACATAATAGCCCTGTCAGTCCAAAAATGCCACTATTTGTCTATACATCATATACCCTATTTGGCCATGTATAATACAACCCCCATAACAGGTTTTTAAAATAATGGTAACATTATTCTCAGAAAATAATTCCTCTAATACCTTTATCCCTTTTCCCATACCATTATCCATGACCAAAAATTCCCAAATCACAGTTTACAATTCTTTCATTCCATACATGAACATGGTTATATGTTTCTAGAAAAATTATCAAAGAATTATAGACTCATAAAACATTGGCCAAAGCTAAAGACATTAAATTAAAGCCACCCAAAGTCCTCGCTACATGACTTGAAACTTCACAGTATAATGTCCTTACTTCATGACTTTAAAACTGCATAGCATGATATTAGAAAGACCCCTTTCTGAAATTTTTTAACCATTCCTCACACACCAAATTTTTGTAGGAGTAGTTTCCCCATTCATGACCTATGTTAGCATAATTTTATGAAGCTAAATTTTATTTAAATTAGATCATGTACAACCCTACCTCAAATAGGGATAAAGTGACGATGAACAAGCTCATCTTTGGTATTAATAACCTTACAGTCATTGGGTAATGAACCCGAAATGGTGTACAAAATTAAACTTTCCCTTGGCCAGCCTTTGTTGGCCAGAGCGTCAGTTGTACCATTCCCCTCCCTCCATTTATGAATAATAGAAGTGCCCTGACATAGGAGATCCCTGAATTTCCTAATAATATATGTTAAATTGCAAGGTACCTTACCCTCTTTAAGTAACATTGCAACTAGAACAGATGAATTGGACTCCACTTCGAAAATCTGAATGTTGAAGCTCCTGCAAAGTGGCAGCCCGGTGTACATGGCACATGCCTCGACTCCAATAGACGTACATGTTTCATAATAAGAGATAAAGTAAAGGAGAAAATATCCCCTTATGTACCTTATAAGGCCTCCCCACCATAACGCAATCTATACAAGATCCATCCATATTCAATTTAACACCTGAATGAGGGGAATTCCTGTGTACCCATCACCCATGCTGAATCCTTACACCTATGTGCATGAAAACCCTTGGAACAAGATTTTTAAAAGAATAACTAACCATACCACCTTTAATGAGCACACCCATATCTGCCACCATCAGTTTATCCCACATTAGAATAAAGATTTGAGATCATTTTATACCTTCTCTAGCCCTGTTCCTTGCTTCCCAGAGAGTCCAACAGGCCACCACAAAAATCATACCATGAACATTGATTTCAGCCTCCACCTATCCAGCACCCAGAAACCAATCCTCCAGGAAGTTTTTAAGTGAGACCCAACTCCCACTGATGTGCATAAACTGCCTCAAGAAGTCCCATATCTCCCTTTCCCATTTCCCCATAAAAAAATATGTCTTAAACTGATTAGTTTTGCGGATAGGTACAACACTAGAAATGAGACGCTAGGGAAACTCCCTTTATATGAATGTTATCCTATATAAGAATGTCCTAATATCTAAGTCTCCAAACCATAATGTTTAATTTTATAGTGATCGGTTTACACCAGAGTTTTCAATTCCACTCATCATCACTGTCCCACACAAGATTCAAATTCTTGTAGTCACGTACACAGAACCTGTCCGATCTCGATCCCCCAAACACACATTGATCTGGTTCTTCTACCAGCCTAATAGACTTGTAAAAATCCTTCTCCTTAGCGTTTAAAATAGAATTCAGAAAGTATGGATACCTGGTGGCCTCTTTGAAAGTGATTTTTGACGCCGAACATCATAAAAAGTAAATCTACTTTCCATCCTAGTTTTCTATCCACAATTTTATGTCTCCCAATCCAAAAATCCATCTTACGTGGTCCCATAAGACCTCAAAATGATCACTCATGGATCAGCAAAGATTAGACATCCTTCTGTTGCGATCATCCCATTCCCACCAGTCATCCCAATACCTATTTTTAATGAACATTTTCTATAATGAAGTTCCATAAATCACCTCCCAACTCAGTCGAGACAGTATGGATTTTATGGTTTTAACCACACTCTACAACCCAATACCACCCTCCTCAGTTGGTTTGGCTAGCCGTTTCCATGATTCCCAATGACACCATCCTACTTGATTTTCATCCCACAGAAAATAGTTCATGATATTTTTAAGCATGATTATCATACCTTTTAGGGGTTTGATAATAGAGAGAATATGCATTGGAATCGATGCCAAAACTGTGCTCATCAACATTATCCTCTCTCCAAATTAAAGGAATTTACTTTTCTAGTTACATGTCAATCCCATGATCCTATCCAAGATGTCATAAAAAATACCCTTCTTAACTCTTCCATTTTAAATTGGATCACTGAGGTAGATCATAAGAAATTGACGTTGTTTCATACCCAACCTTTTCTTGAATGTCCCTACTATACCTCCCAGAACATTTATTGGAAATAAAAACATTAATTTTATTAAAGTTGAATTTTTTCCTGCTCAACACTCCATAGGTCGACATAATATCTGTAAGGCCATCCACAGATCATTTCCTGCCATTAATGAAGAAAAGAATGTCATCAATAAACATGAGATGGAAAACATACTATCCCCTAACATTTTCTTGAAATGAATATTATTTCCATCAACCTTCCCCTTGTTGATGTTCCTTGAAAGCACCTCCTATGCCAAAATGAAGAGACTCGGAGACAAGGGATATCCTTGCCTCACTCCCCAAACTATTTGAAAAAAACCAAAGCCTTTCCCCATGACAGAAATTGTAATCCATGGAGGAGTGTAACACCTGAAACCCCGATCACAGAACCATTCATGGAATCCAAATTTCTTCATTACTTTTAACAAAAAGCTTCATTCAATTATGTCATATGCCTTATTAATTTCCACTTTCACCATCACATTGTATCCAACCGTTTTTTTATTCATATCCTCCACCATTTATCTTTCAATACCGATACATCTTTGGATTCCTCTACCTTGCACAAAGCCATGTTGCTCATCAGAAACAATCTTGGGTATCATCCTACTAATTCTTCTATTTAAAAGGCTGGTGAGGATCTTATAGACAAAGTTTCATAAAAAGATTGGTCTATGCTGATTAATTTTAGTGTGATCTCTGACCTTGGAAAAAGAACTATCCTTGAAGTGATAGCATCTCAATTGAGTTTTCCACCACTGAAGAAATCCCATACATCCCCCTTAATCTTCTCTCTAACAATCTCCCAGGTCTCACAAACCCCCCTAGGGAAACCATCATGTCCTAGTGTGCCTTCCTTTTTCATTCTGAAAACTTTTTCTTTGATTTCATCACCACTAAGAAAGTCTTCCAGATAACTTATATCGCTATCTTCCACAATTCTAGGTACAAATTCCAAGAAATCCATATCTTCACAACCCCTTCTATAATAATCTCCATGGAAGTTATTCTGCCATGCCATAATCCCCGCAAAGGATTGAGAACAATCTTCCCATCTACTTGAAGGTTTAATGTAAACGTTCCATCATCAAGTTTGATATTTATCTTCTTATCCTTCCTTCTTTCCTACATAAAAGCTTGAAAATAATCCATGTTCTTATTTTCCCATGTCTATCAATAATAAAATGTTAAATTCCTGAGATCTCTTTTTCATGACTATGCAGTATGTTCCTCCAATGGTCTTGCATAAAATTATCCTACATAATGGGCCTTTCAGTCAAAAGATTACACTATTTGGCTATGAATCATATGCCCAAGTTAGCCCTGTATAATATAACCCTCATAATGGGTTCGTCAAATAATGGTAACTTTGTTCCATAAAAATACCTCCTTTATGGTTATACATCAATTTTTAGATTTGGTGATCATAAAAATCATGACTCAAGATTCCCCTTGGAAGTATCTAAAGAATATTGGAGTAATTCCAAGCCACCGACCCTTTTTTGGGATCTAATTTAAAAATTTCTGGTAAATTTATTCAACCTTAAACACTAACCTTATTAGTCCATCATTCATGAATCTAAACTGCCAACAATAAGAGACACGGTGCTCACTAGATTGAAAACCCGCAAATGGAACTCTAGATAAAAGTTGAGTCTCATCCCACTGAACATAAATTTTGTATGGTTTAAGAAATATTGATAAATAAAAAGTCAAAAGAAACAATGTTTTTGGGTTTTGTCTATATAACCCTAGTAAAAATAAAACTATGCTCATTAGGGCTATTAGATTAAATAGAAAATTTTGACCACCCCCATTCCTGTTATTGTAATTATGAATATTTGACATAATAGTTTGATGTTAAAAAAATCATCATCATCATCAACTTTGATATTAAAATTAAAAAAATCAAGAATGTAGAAATATATTATTGGAGAAAAAATTCATTTCATTCATAAGGTAAAATCATAGGTACATCCACCGAATGAAGCCTCTCTATCTTGTGTTAAAATAAACTCTCAGTATGAATCTTCATCTGTTGAATGGACTCATGATCCTTATAAAATGCTTGATTAATTTGAGATAGTAGATAAATTTCTGCCTCCTTATCTTGACAAACTAATTCTTTCGCAGTTGAAATGGTGGTTATCACTTCCAACTAAGTTTCTCTCAATGTTTTGTTTAATTAGCCAATATTGTTATGAATAGAATCCATTTTATATTGAAGATGTATAATCTCCTTCATCTCTTATTTAATTTTTTGGATGATTTCAATTGACCTCTTGATATGGTCGGCCTTTTCCTCAGCTATTAAAGATTGGAAGCTCTCAATATTAATAAGTTATTTAGCCTTTTCAAGATCTTTCTACAACTTATGTTCTTTCTCCCATCGGTGGATTGTAACTTTTATTACATTGTATATTGGGTGATAATTAAATACAACAAATTCTAATACACAAAATAGTGTTGAGAGTTTTCCAAAATGGGAAAACAGTTCATCCAAAGGTTTCTCGACAATTATCTTCTAAATTTGTTTCCATGTCTTTTCACGTGACATGCCACAAGAAAATTGCATATCTAAATCTGAATATGATTCACTACCATGGGGTAGAATGTAAACTGGAAACAAATAACTTAGAGAGGTTACTCGATCTGTATATCTCAAAATAGTGGATGCTTCACCTTCTATTGATGTTTGATTCAACATAGAAGTTTTACCTTCTGATCTAGTTGTGGGAGATAATAACCCAAAATGGTGAATCCGGATCACTATTAGTTTCATAAGAATGGTAGAAATGGGGAATGATATAGACATTAGATAACATTTACTCAATAATAAGTTGACTTCTTGATTACATTCATCCCCAGTCTTCTCAGGTTCAACAACATGAGTAGGTGTTTCTTGGAGAGGGGAATTCTCAAGAGTTTTCCCAGTTTAAATAATTGAAGGCTCTGAAGTATATCTCAATATGGGGTCCTTAGTAAGTATTTCTCCATATTCACCAGGATAAGGATATAGTGGAATGCTCCATTATTGAAGGGAATTCACAACATTCTCTGTAGACAAAGATGTATAAGTTTAATTTTATGTGAAGTACAAAATAAAAGAAGAAGAATTATGTTTGAGAAATTCAATAATGAGAACTTAGGTTCTATCAATTTCTCATGGAAGTCCCCAAACTCTTTGATGTAACCTTGAATATCAATGTTTGGATTAAGGGAGTCTATCATTTCAGTTTATGTGGCCTGGAATGTTATAGCATCCTCACCATTTAAGGTATCCAAAAAATGTTGGTTGATACCCAAATTGGCTCTGCTGACATTTTGTTATATCATTTCTTCAACTATTGAAACATCATTAGATATTTCCAAGTCAGGATCAACACCAGTATCTACTTCAGATTTACCAGGATCCTCATTCCTTCCTTCTAGAGTGATAGTAATATCAACATTGATTATTGTAAGATCCATTGCCAAGGAAAAATGATATAAGATATTTTGAAGTGAATAATATTAGAAAAATCATTTGATACTCAAGATAAATGTATTTGACATTACCATAACCTTTCTCTCTCTTTGTAGAAACTTGAAAAAATTATATTTTATCTCTTAGTACTTCACCTGTTAAGGAAACAAATTCATTATCACCAATCTATGATTCTATTGGGGTTTTTTATCTATTCTTGAAGATACAGTTTTTAATCCCTTATGAGAAGATAGATATGTAGATCCGGCAAGAGGATGAACATGGTCACTAAATCGTATCAAGCAATTAATAAAGCCATAGAACAATACAAATACTTACTTTTTTAATGTACACTTCAAATCAATATCATTGCTCTCTTGCATTTATTTTCATAAGCTTACAGAGAAATTGAAATACTACTCTTAGAAGTAATAACCTGAGGTAGTGGATAAGGATTGTCTATAACCATTACCCCAGTCATGATTTTCGCTCTGGGAGAAAGCTATGGATACTTGGGACGGTCATCTAATCTTTCAATAAGGGAACCTATAGGTCCAAACCTTGGAAACCCAAGAACCTTTCCTAGGGTTCCTTCCCTAATTTCAATCTACAAAATTAAATCTCATCAATATTAATTATGGTGAATGGAAAAGCATAATTGATATAAAAGAAAAGGAAAATACATTCTCAGTATTAACATAAATTTCAAATTCCTCTTTAGGGTGAACAATTAGCCCTTCACGTATCCCCAGTTCCATCATCTCAGATACTTGTCTAGAGGCTAGGACTTGTTCATAGGTTTCATATATAAAGGTCTCCAACTCCACAATATACTCCTGTGCTCCATCCATGTTATTATCTGAATGAAAAATAGAAGGTACTTTAATTTCACCCACATCCAATATTTGAAGACCATTTTGGAGGAATTCCCATGAATCCCTCATTTCATGAGTCAAGATCTCTCAAAATTTAATAGCTAAAGGCCACACATAATTTGATTTCGATATGGTTGGCTGTGTAGAAAGCTCAACACCCTCTGATTAGAGAGCCACTTCAAGCCTCCCTTCTTCTTCTTCTTTAGAAAAGTCAGTAGGTGAGATGGGAATCAATTTTTGATGATGGCAGCTAGATCACCTTGGCACTGGAGGTATTGTTTCCATATCCTTAGTATTCTTGGAGTATCTTATGTGGAGTTGTCTAACGGTTTTTAAGCATCTGAAGCCTCTGCATCATATTTGGTTTTAGACCTCTTACCACAATTCTTATGCACCACAGTCGTCATGGCCGCCACTCGATATATTCCTTTTTTAAAGACCCCTGAGGGTATGAAGATTCCAAAGCTTTGGCATATCCAGCTTCCAATCCAATTGATGCATCTGATGGAGTTAATGTAATTGATGATTTGGATGTCTCTAAAGCCATCAAAACCCATAATTTTCTCGCTACCATTGGGTGATTCTCATGTCTAACATACGTGGGAGGAAATATGTTTGATTTTTGAAGACATTTGAACTGGAGATAAAATCTATAAGGGACATAAGCCTCACATATAATTTCACCATCAATCCTGGTTAATAACACGCTGTCCCTAAATTCCATCATATAGAACCTTATCTCATAATTTTCTTCCTTACCGTCATCAATAAATGTTCCATTTGGTGGGTTACCAAAAGGGAGGAAGCTGAATTCTCCTGATGTATTCTATTCCCTCAGCACTACATTAAGTCTTATGATATGGGGTTGAATTCGAGAGACTTTTTATAAAAATGGGGTAAATAGACCATGGAAAATCTAACTGAATTCAACACTAAATATGATGAAAAGTGTACTGTGTTATAGCCTCATAAAACTTGGAATTCCCCTGGAAGTATAACTAAATCCTTACCATTGTAAAAATGCAGTAGGGAATAATAACTTCTTTCCAATATAATAGTTTCTAACCCAATATATTTTCCATCTACAATTTAGCTGTGATAGGAAAAGTCCCTGGCCTTATACCGCCGCCTGACTCACAGACTAGAAGAAAGTAAATACTTATCCACATGGCAAGAAAGCCAGCTAATCATACCTTTTCATTAATATCATATTTGAATTTATATCCCTAGTGATTATAGTCACCTCTCTCCAATGTGGGCCTATATGTTCTTGAAATTTCCTGATTATCCACAGATAGACAAATAGTAGGACGTCCACAGGTTGGACTTTCTCTATTATGGGTTCTAAAAAGGATTCCATCCAAAATATTACATGAATATATTTCTTTTCTTTAGGAAATTAATTTGATATTTTAAATAAATCATGATGAAATATTAGTGTCCTGGTAACATCACCCTATATTGGTTCTCGTGGAATGAACTCATCATAAATCTCCCTAAGAATAGGAACCCCAGATATCTGTAGATATCCGATATACTGATGTCAACCTCACCATACGTCAAGTTAAAAGTATTTGTTTACGGACTCCATCAGCTCAACAATTCAGGGATGTAGTTGTTTTGTAAAAATAAGCTTGTCCCATCTAGAAATATTCATAAATGTGAACATATAATAGCTCTTTCCTAAATTCTTCACAAGTCTGACATACCCAAAACACCCACATCAATTCAGGTTTAAATCCTCCTCTGGAACGATGATCACAGTCTTCCTTCCAACCATTAGACTGATCTGTTTGTGATGCTCAACAAGTTGAATCATAAAAATGTGGCCTTAGATCTACAACATGATCTTTCATATCTGGGGTACAACCACTATGGTTTAGGATGAATCTAATAGAGATTGTTCCCTTATGAACATACATACCCTTCATACTAATATTCATGCAATGATAGTTGAATTATTGGAGAAACCAATTATTTGGAAAGTATCTCTTCATAGATGGAATGTGGGAATATCAAAAAATCACATGTCCATACATAGGCAGATAGTGACTTCATTGATATTCACATTGGTATGGAATTTAGCCTTTCAACAACCCAGAGACTGTACTCTCAACAACATCATAATATTCTGGACTGACAATTTTAATCATCTCATTTTGAAAAGCATTAACTTCCTCAGTGGTGGTCATCAAGTGAGCCATTTACTGTAAAAGAGTTACCAATTGTTTCCTATTAGGATGGAATTTTGACTTAAGAAAATTCAAATTTCAACTTAAAGGAATTTTAAATAAAATTGGGAAAGGAAATGCTTCGTGTTGGTCCTTCAACGAGGTCATCTGTGTTGGTCCTTCAACAGGATTCTAGAGACACTACTAGAATTTATTGTCTTCCCAATGGTATTATACCAACGGTTTAAAGAAACTGTTGTTATAGTGTACCTTTTCCAATGGTTTGAACAAACTGTTGGAAATGTGTAAACTATTTTCAGATTTACCAATGGTTTTCCAAAACCATTGGGAAATCATGATTATATTTAACATATACCAATGTTTTTGTAAAACTGTTGGTAAAGATAGTCTTTCCCAATGGTTTTTGATAATCGTTGGGAAATATTTCCCCCCAATACAGAACACTTGATCCCCCACTCTGCCTGAATGCAGACAGACCCAAATCGAGCTCCTCTAGAATTATTCTCGGCCGCGAGACTCCTTCTATCCAAGATCCATCTTCATTCAAACAAAATTTTATTTCACACTCCAAATTAGTAAGTCTTGCCTTATTTTTGGTTTTATTACTCTTTTTTTGTGTTTTATGTTTTGATTTAGGCTATATTAGGCTTGATATCTACGAAGCCCTTGGATTTGTTTTCTATTTTTTCTACACTTAAAACAAGGTAAACGTTTTTTTTAGTGGGGTGATATGGTA
The DNA here is from genome assembly GCA_963277665.1 of Viscum album. Lineage (NCBI taxonomy): Eukaryota > Viridiplantae > Streptophyta > Magnoliopsida > Santalales > Viscaceae > Viscum > Viscum album. The sequence continues at coordinate 604,986,496 of OY728125.1, forward strand.
CTTGTGGTGGAATTTAGTTTATTTGAAAATTGGAATTTTATTTGGATGAATTGCTATTTCAATTTGGGGTTGGGGAGGGTTTGAAAATGGGGTGGTGGAGGATGTCGAGGGCTATCCAAGTGGCGTGGGGGAGGGGCTGTCTAGGTAGGGTGGGGGGATGGGTTGTCTAAGTGGGGTGACGGCAGGGCTGTCCAGGTGGGGTGGGGGGAGGGGCTGGGTTTTCAAAGTGGGGTGTGGGGGGGTAGGGGTGTCCAGTTGGGGTGGGGGTGGATTTTCAAGTGGGGTGGGGGTAGGGCTATTCAAGTGGGGTGGGGGGCTGGGTTGTCCAAGTGGGGTGGGGGTAGGGCTGTCCATGTGGGGTGGGGCGGGGGGGCTGAGTTCTCCAAGTGGGGTGGGGGTAGGGCTGTCCAAGTGGGGTGGGGTAGGAATGTCCAAGTAGGGTGTGGGGGGCGGGGGGCGGGGGGCTGGGTTGTCCAAGTGGGGTGGCGTAGGGATGTCCAAGTGGGGTTGGGGGGGGGGCTCGGCTGTCCAAGTGGGGTGGGGGTGATGGGTTGTCCATGTGGAGTGGGGGTAGGGATGTCCAAGTGGGGTGGGGGTGGGGAGGGATGGGTTGTCCAAGTGGGGTGAGGGTAGGGATGTCCATGTGGGGTGGGGGTGGGGATGGGTTGTCCAAGTAGGGTGGGGGTAGGGTTTTCCAAGTGGGGTGGGGGTGGTTTATCCCAGTGGAGTGGGGGTAGGTCTATCCAAGTGGGGTGGGGGTCGGGCTGTCCAAGTGGGGTGGGGGGGGGGGGCTGGGTTGTCCAAGTGTGGTGGGGGTAGGGTTGTCCAAGTGGAGTGGGGAGGGTGTGAAGGTGGATGAATCTCATAAATATATACTCGCTATAAATCCTGGAAGTATGAAAATGTATATGGACATTAGTGATCATTTTTTGGCGGGATAACATAAAAAAGTGTTCGATGTTTTTAGTCATTTTTTATTTGGAGTTTCTTTTGATGCTGATGTTTTTTATGGATACCTATGATGTAATTTATTTTAGTTTCTAATTCAGCTAAGACTCCCCCACCATGAATAGTGTATGCAACCTATACCATTATTTAACCATTCTACTTACACAGCCTATGAAACATCTACCCTCATTTAATCAGTGAACTCAAGTCATTAATTCAATCCTTCATTCTGACTACCATGTAAGAAATTGAATGATGTATATCCATCCTCACATGATTCTTTACCTTGCATAGTGTCCAACATATAGAATATGAGATTTTGAATTCATTAGTTAACCAGGATCATATATTCCATTTCCAACAAGATGATTGTACTAATATAACATTAGGTTCAATTAAATATGGTTCTCATTGTACGTTGTATATTATGTGTCCTTCTTGGCCAATACTCACTTTTATGAGGGTGGGGTGCTTTTCACTAGCCATGCTAAATTACCAATGAATCCTCCTATTCCCTCATATATTTAGTTTTTTGGGTTACACATTAGTTTCCTTTTTCTAATTAATTATATATTTGTTTTCAAAAGCAGGAAATGCAGCCAATTGAAGAGACGTGAAGGAAGAAAATGATGGAGAACAATCGTCGAATGGTGGAGATGGGCGTTCCACCATTAGTGCCTATAGTGATTACTTTATTTAAAATATATATATTTAAAGAATATATAAATTCATGTGATTATTTTTTTTGTAAACATTTTTGTAGGATCCACCTATACGTCGACAGTTATTCGACGAGGAACCTAGTACTGGTCCGAGTACTCAGGCCGGTGGTACGAGGAGGGTTCCTACAAGAGGTGGACGAGCAGCATCGCGTACGCAACTAGACCCTACCCCTCCCACTAACATTTCATCCTTACCACATTCTGATCTCGGTGTGTCGTTAGGGACACATGGGATATTTAGGCCTCCCATGTTTTCGCCACCTTTTGCATCTTCTAGCCCATATTTTTCATGTCCCATGATGATTCCCACTCCCTAGTTAGAATCTGGTCACACAGCTATCCCATATTCTTTTCCTTCTACTTCTATCTCTCTGAGCATTTATATTCCATCATCTTTGATTCTTATTCCACCATAGGGTGTTCCATCAGTTTTTGTGGATCCAGCGGCGCTCAGCGATCAGACTGGCGCTGGTTATTTATAGAACCCTAACAAATTTTTATAGCAATATTTATTTTCATTATAACATGTTTTGATAAAATATTTGTTTTTCTTTCATGATAGATACATCTAATGACAGGAGGCGAGGGCGGGGGCGTACATGCATGCGTGCAGTATGGAACCACCACACGCAGGTTATGGTGGATTACAATGAAAACAACCAAATGGTTGAGAAAATAGGGCAGCAATGTCGGAGTTTTTTTGCGACGCTTTCCAAATACTCCGACACCATTCCCATCAGCCTGCTATCATTGAGACTTTTTCTACATGAGGTCAAGGATAGATCTTGGGAAGAGATATGGGTAAATAAATCTATTGTATTTAATTCCATGAATTATTTTTGTATTTATATGAATTAATATTTTGATGTGAGCTTCGATTTAATTTTCTCGATAGTGAGGGTTCATGACCGGAATGTCGAAAGGATTTAGGCGAGATTTAGAGAGACTACAAGCATGAGTTGTATATTGGAGGGTGTGCTAGAGTTGGGACCAAGTTAGAGGCATTACCAGTCATTGATGATTTTCCTATAGAGCAGTATTGTCAGATGATTACTCATTGGACAACTACCTAGTTTAAGGTATTAATTAAATTTTAGGTATTTAAATAATAACATTCATGTTTTTCATTAATACTATCTTTTCATTATCTAATTTTTTTAGGAATCATCTGGTAAATATAAAAAAAACATTGATGTAAAAAAGTACCTCCACACACTAGGACGTACTACGATGTCAGATCATGAGAGTAAGTAGGTATGACAACTGTTTATAAGTTTTCATTGCGGCATACACTTTATTTTGTTTACTCAATTATTTAATCATTTTCAAAAAATTTCATATAACTTTATTTTTCAATATCATTGTAGAGACATTTACAGAATATGGAAGGACGTGTGCCTCGAGCAAAACTGTTTTGCTAGAGTAGACAGAAAAAGGATAAAAGTTTCGTCAACGAAGCGACTCAGCAGTAGATTGTAAGTTCTAATCTGTTTATTTTATATTTTAATATTTATTTTGTAACTTAATAATATATTTATATTTGTAATAGGCTGCTTTAGAGGCCCTCTATGCCCAAGTACCAGACAATTTTGTGTCAACTGATCACTTACATTAGGTGTTGGGAGAGGGGCATCCTGACAGAGTATGTTGCCGACCTAGGATAGCCTCGATGAGGTTTGGCCCTCATCAGGTAAGAGTTGTAGTGCCACAGAGCTGCATAAAGTTAGGGCACATGCAAAACAGGCTGGAAAAGGGCCACAGAGATGGTAGAATAGTGTACTAGGGAAAACAGTGCATTTATGAAATTTATTGAAGTTCTACGCCCAACACTTACACCAGAAGCCAGCCTAGATTTTGATAAATATATGTCATCGATACGTTCTATATATGATGATCCAGGTGGCAGTTCTAGTGGTGGTCAAGACTATTTTTAGCATGAAGATGATGACAGTGGGGAGTCTGATACGGAAGAGGAGGGAGAGGAGGAGGGCGAGGTGGATGGAGAGGGCAGGGAGGAGGGAGGGGAGGAGGGCGTTGAGGAGGGAGAGGACGAGGAAGAGGGTGATGATTATGGTGATGATGGTTATGGTGATTTTGGACAAGTTGAATCATTACATTTTTTACTAATATTACCGAGATTTGATGTTTAATCTATTCGAGTTGTTGGTTTTATGTACACCCGTAGTATAGTATTGAAGTTGAGTTATTTTTATATATTGTCTATTTTCATGGATGTTGATGTCTTTTAGTGGTTGTGGTGTATCTTTAGCATGTTTATAGAGTTTTTTGTGTTTGGTAACTCCCCGGACAGCCCCCCGGACAGCCCCCCAGACAGCCCCCTGGACAACCCCCCCACCCTCATCCTTGGTCCCTAGACAGCACCCCAGACACCCCCCAGACAGCCCCCCGAACAGCCCCCCAGACACCCCCCGGTCCCATATGTGAGATACTTCTAAAGAAAGGCCACCTAAATCCGAGGCGCGGTGTTGATGACACCACTAAAACTGACATGTACGAGTCCACCCCATCTAAATCTGAGGCACAGTGTGGCCGGGATTTTAAGTGAAAAGAACAACTTGCATACAGAAAACCAACCAAATGCATTCGGATTGTGTTGATACATTAGGAAAATGATCTATTGGTCATTTTAGACGTGTACAAGTCAACCCCGTCTAAATCTGAGGTGCAGTGTGGCCGGTACCACTCTAAATGTGTCTCTTTTGTTTAAAATGGACATGATTATATGTGAAAAGAAAAACTGGCATACTAAAAACTAACCAAATGCATTCAGATTCTATTGATACTTGAGCACAAAGATCCATGGGTCATATGTGACGTGTACGAGCCAACCCGGGCTCAATTTGAGTCACGGTGTGGCCGACACCACTCAAAGTGTCTCTCTTTTATTTAAAAAGTACTTCATTTTAAGTGAAAACAACAACAGACATATGGAAAAATGACCAACCGGATTCTGATTGTGTTGATACTTTAGCACAATGATCCATGGGTCATATTTGATGTGTAAGAGTCATCCCCACCTTAATCCGAGGTTCGGTGTGGCCAGCACCATTCATAGTGTCTCTCTTTTGTTTAAAATGGACACCATTTTAAGTGAAAACAACAACTGACATACGAAAAATTGAAAAAACGCATTCGTAATGTGTTGATGCTTTAGGAAAACGATCAATGGATCATATTTTATGTGTATGAGTCAACCCCGCCTCAATCCAAGGCACAGTGTGGCCTTCACCACTCAAAGTGTCTCTCTTTTTTTAATATGGACAACATTTTATGTTCATACGAAAAACTGACCAAATGGATTCTGATTGTGTTGATACATTAGAATAATGATCCATGGGTCATATGTGAAGTTTAAGAGTCAACCATACCTCAATCCGAGATGCAGTGTGGCCAGCACCATTCATAATGTCTCTCTTTTGTTTAAAATGAACATCATTTTAAGTGAAAACAACAACGAAATACGAAAAATTGACCAAACACATTTGGAATGTGTTGATAATTTAGTAAAACAATCCATGGGTCATATTTGACATGTTCGAGTCAACCCACCCTCAATCTAAGTCACGGTGTGGACGGAACCACTCAAAGTGTCTCTCTTTTGTTTAAAATGGACAATATTTTAAGTATATATGGAAAACTGACCAAATGGATTCTGATTGCGTTGATACTTTAGAAAAACGATCCATGGGTCATATGTGACATGTATGAGTCAACCTAGCCTCAATATGAGGCGCGGTGTGGCCGGTATGAATCAAAGTGTCTCTCTTTTTTTTCAAAAGGAAATCATTTTAAGTGAAAACATCAACTGGCATACGAAAAACTGACCAAACGCATTCAGATTGGGTTCATACTTTAGGAAAATTATCCATGGGTCATTTGAGATGTGTACGAGTCAAACCCATCTAAATCTGAGGCGCGGTGTGTCCGGTACCACTCTAATTGTGTCTCTTTTCTTCAAAATGGACAGGATTATAAGTGAAAAGAACAACTGTCATACAAAAAACTGACCAAACGCATATGAAATCTATTGAAACTATAGGACAATGATATATGGGTCATATGTGACATGTAATAGTCAACCGTTCCTCAATCCGAGTCTCGGTGTGGCTGTCACCACCCAAAGTGTCTCTCTTATGTTTAAAATGGACAACATTTTAAGTACATATGTAAAACTGACCAAACGCAATCAGTTTCTATTGATACTTTAAAACAACGATCCATGGGTCATTTTTGACATGTACGAGTCAACCCGGCCTCAATCCGAGGTGTGGTGTGGCCATCACCAATCAAAGTGCCTCTCTTTTATTTAAAGATCACTTCATTTTAAGTGAAAACAACAACTGACATACGGAAATGTAACCAAATGGATTCTTATTGTGTTTATACATCAGAAGAACTATCCATGGGTCATATGTGTTGTGTAAGAGTCGACCCCACCTCAATATGAGGCACGGTGTGGCCAACACCACTCAAATTGTCTCTCTTTTATTTAAAAAGCACTTCATTTTAAGTGAAAACAACTGCCATATGAAAAACTGACCAGACGCATTCGGAATGTGTTGATGCTTTAGGAATAATATTCATGGGTCATATTTGAAGTGTAGGAGTCAACCCCGGCTCAATCCGAGGCACGGTGTGTCCAGCACCACTCAAAGTCTCTCTCTTTTGTTTAAAACAGACGACATTTTAAGTACATATGGAAAATTGACCAATCAGATTCTGATTGTGTTGATACTTTATCACAACGATCCATGGGTCATATGGGACATGTACGAATCAACCTCGCCTCAATCTGAGGCACGGTGTGGCCAGGACCACTCAAAGTGTCTCTCTTTTGTTTCAAAAGGACATCATTTTAAGTGAAAACATCAACTGGCATACGGAAAACTGACCAAATGCATTTGGAATCTATGTAAACATTAGGAAAATGATCCACGGGTCATATGTGACGTGTACAAGTCAACGACGCCTCAATCCGAGTCACAGTGTGGCCAACACCACCCAAAATGTCTCTCTTATGTTTAAAATGGACAACATATTAAGTACATATGGAAAATCGATGAAACACATTCAATTTCTGTTGATACTTTATAACAAAGATCCATGGGTCATATGTGACGTGTAAGAGTTAACCTCGCCTCAATATGAGGCGCGGTGTGGTCAGCACCACTCAAAGTGTCTCTGTTTTATTTAAAAAGCACTTCATTTTAAGTGAAAACAACAAATGACATACGTAAAACCAATAAAATGGATTCTGACTATGTTGATACATTAGCACAATTATTCATGGGTAATATGTGACGTGTACGAGTCAACCCCGCCTCAATCTGAGGCGCGGTGTGGCCAGCACCATTCATATTGTCTCTCTTTTGTTTAAAATGAACAACCTTTTAATTGAAAACAACAACTGACAAACAAAAAACTGACTAAACGCATTCATAATATGTTGATTCTTTAAGAAAATGATCCATGGTTCATATTTGATGTGTATGAGTCAACCCCGCCTCAATCCAAGGCACGGTGTGTCCTGTACCACTCAAAGTGTCTCTCTTTTGTTTAAAATGGACAACATTTTAAGTACATACGGAAAAATGACCAAACGTATTCTGATTGTGTTTATACCTTAGCAGAATGATCCATGGGTCATATGAGACGTGTACAAATGAACCCCGCCTCAATCTGAGGCATGGTGTGGATAGAACCACTTAAAGTGTATCTCTTTTGTTTTAAAAGGACATCATTTTAAGTGAAAACATCAACTGGATAACAAAAAACTGACCAAATGCATTCGGATTGTGTTGATACTTTAGGACAATGATCAATGGGTCATTTGAGACATGTATGAGTCTACTCCGTCTAAATCTGAGGCATGGTGTGGCCGGTACCACTCTAACTATATCTCTTTTGTTTAAAATGGACCGGATTATTAGTGAAAAGAACAACTAGGTTATGGAAAATTGACCAAACGCATTCGTAATCTATTGAAAATTTAGGAAAATGATTCATGGGTCATATGTGACGTGCATGAGTCAATCTCTCCTTAATCCGAGTCATGGTGTGGCCGGAACCACCCAAAGTGTCTCTCTTATGTTTAAAATGGACAACATTTTAATTACATACAGAAAACTGACCAAACACATTCAGTTTATATTGATACATTTGCAAAACGATCCATGGGTCATTTTTGACATGTACGAGTCAACCCCACCTCAATTCGAAGCATGGTGTGGCCGGCACCACTCAAAGTGTCTATCTTTTATTTAAAAAGCACTTCATTTTAAGTGAAAACAACAACTGACATATGGAAATCTGATCAAATGGATTCTGATTGTGTTGATACTTTAGAAAAATGATCCATGGGTCATATATGACGTGTATGAGTCAACCCTTCTGCAATCTGAGGCATGGTGTGGCTGACATCACTCAAAGTGTCTCTCTTTTATTTAAAAAGCACTCCATTTTAATTGAAAACAACATCCGACATATGAAAAACTAACCAAATGCATTCCGAATGTGTTGATGATTTAGGAAAACAATCCATGGGTCATATTTTACGTATAAGAGACAAACCGGACTCAATCCAAGGCACGGTGTGGCTTGTACCACTCAAAGTGTCTCTCTTTTGTTTAAAATGGACAACATTTTAAGTACATATGGAAAAATGACCAAAAAAATTCTGATTGTGTTGATACTTTAGAACAACGATCCATGGGTCATATGTGACGTGTATGAATCAACCCAGCCTCAATTTGAGGCACGGTGTGGCTGACACCACTCAAAGTGTCTCTCTTTTGTTTCAAAAGGTCATCATTTTAAGTGAATACATCAACTAGCAAATGGAAAACCAACCAATTAAATTCATAATCTGTTGAAACTTTAGGAAAACAATTCATGGGTCATATTTGATTTGTATGAGTCAACCGAGCCTCAATCTGAGTCGCGGTGTGGCAGACACCACCCAAAATGTCTCTCTTATGTTTAAAATGGACAACATTTTAAGTACATATAGAAAACCAATGAAACTCATTCGTCTTCTATTGATACTTTATAAAAACGATCCATGGATTATATGTGATGTGTACGAGTTAGAACTGCCTCAATCAGAGGTGTGGTGTGGTCGGAACCACTCAAAGTGTCTCTCTTTTTTTTAAAAAGCACTTCATTTTAAGTGAAAACAACAACTGACATACGGAAAACTGACCAAACAGATTCTGATTGTGTTGATACTTCAGAAAAATGATCCATGGGTTATATGTGACGTGTACGAGTCAACCCCACCCCAATCTGAGGTGCGGTGTGGCCAACACCATTCATATTGTTTCTCTTTTCTTTAAAATGAAAATTATTTTTAGTTAAAACAATAATTGGCATATGAAAAACTGAAAAAACGCATTAAAAATGTGTTTATTCTTTAGAAAAATGATCCATGGGTCATATTTGATGTGTACAAGTCATCCCCACCTCAATCTGAGGCACTATGTGGCCGACACCATTCAAAGTCTCTCTCTTTTTTAAAAAAAATGGACAACATTTTAAGTACATACGAAAAACTGACCAAACAGATACTGATTGTGTTGATACTTTAGCACAACGATCCATGGGTCATATGTGACGTGTAAGAATCAAACCTGCCTCAGTATGAGGTGCGGTGTGGCTGGCACCACTCAAAGCGTCTCTCTTTTGTTTCAAAAGGACATCATTTAAAGTGAAAACATCAACTAGCATACGAAAAACCAACCAAACGCATTCGGATTGTGTTGATACTTTAGTAAAATGATCCATGGGTCATTTGAGACGTGTACGAGTCAATCCCATCTAAATATGAGGTGTGGTGGGGCCGGTACCACTCTAATTGTGTCTCTTTTGTTTAAAATGGACAGGATTATAAGTGAAAAGAACAACTGGAATATGAAAAACTAACCAAAAGCCTTCGGAATTTGTTGAAACATTAGGATAATGATCCAGGGGTAATATGTGACGTGTATGAGTCAACCACGTCTCAATTTGTGTCGCGGTGTGTCCAGAACGACCCAAAGTGTCTCTCTTATGTTTAAAATGGACATCATTTTAAGTACATACGGAAAACCGACCAAACACATTCGGTTTCTATTGATACTTTATCACAAAAATCCATGGGTCATTTGTGACATGTATGAGTCAACCCCGCCTCAATCCGAGGAGCGTTGTGGCCGACACCACTCAATGTGTCTCTCTTTTATTTAAAAAGCACTTCATTTTAAGTGAAAATAACAACTGACATACGGAAATCCATCCAAACAGTTTCTTATTATGTTGATAATTTAGAAAAATGATCCATGGGTCATATGTGAGGTGTACGAGTTGACCCTGCCTCAATCTGAGGAACGGTGTGGCCGACACCACTCAAAGTGTCTCTATTTTATTCAAAAAGCACTTCATTTTAAGTGAAAACAACAACTGACATAAAAAACCAACCAAACGCATTTGGAATGTGTTGATGCTTTATGAAAACAATACCTGGGTCATATTTGACGTTTATGAGTCAAAACGGAATCAATCTGAGGCATGTTGTATCCATCACCACTCAAAGTGTCTCTCTTTTGTTTAAAATGGACAACATTTTAAGTACATACGGAAAACTGACCAGACAGATTCTGATTGTGTTGATACTTTAGCACAACGATCAATGGGTCATATGTGATGTGTACGAATCAACTCTGCCTTAATTCGAGGCGTGGTGTGGCCGTCACCACTCAAAGTGTCTATCTTTTGTTTCAAAATGGAATCATTTTATGTGAAAACATCAACTGGCATATGAAAAACTGACCAAGCTCATTCGGATTGTGTTGATACTTTACAAAAATGAACCATGGGTCATTTGAGATGTGTACGAGTCAACCTCGTCTAAATCTGAGGTGCGATGTGGAAGGTACCACTCTAACTGTGTCTCTTATGTCTAAAATGGACAGGATTATAAGTGAAATAAACAACTGCATATGAAAATCTGACCAAATGCATTCATAATCTCTTGAAAATTTAGGAAAATGATCTATGGGTCATATGTGATGTGTACGAGTCAACTGCGCCTCAATCCGAGTCGCGGTGTGGCTGGCACCACCCATCATTTCTCTCTTATGTTTAAACTGGATAATATTTTAAGTACTAATGGAAAACCGAACAAACAGATTCTGATTGTGTTGATACTTTAGCACAATGATCCTTGTATCATTTGTGACGTGTACGAGTCAAACCCGCCTCAATTTGAGGCATGGTGTGGCTGACACCACTCAAAGTGTCTCTCTTTTATTTTAAAAGCACTTCATTTTAAGTGAAAACAATAACTGACATATGTAAATCTGACCAAAAGCTTTAGGAATATGTTGATACTTTAGGAAAACGATCCATGTGTCATTTGTGACATTTACGAGTTAACATCGCCTCAATCTGAGGCGTTGTGTGGCCGGTATCACTCCAATTGTATGAATTTTTTTTTAAAATGAACATCATTTCTAGAAAAAAAACTGGTATATGAAAAAACGATCGAATTATGAATTGAATTCCGGATTCCACATATAATTGTCATTAAATTTTAAATTTAATTCTAAATGAATTATTTATGTTTATAATTACGTTATGAATTTTGATTTATTTCTGGATGTGTATAGTTCCAGGATGCATTATATGTTAAATGTGTATGAATTTGTTCTGTATATGTATGTGTTAGTTGGTTAGTGTAGATACAGTAATTATATATGTATGTGTTATTTGATTAGTGCAGGTACAATAATTGTTAATGAGGGGGAATTGGAGGCTGTTGTGGAAATTGCAGCTTGCTGTGCAAATTGCAGGCTGCTGTGCAATTTGCAGGGTGTTGTGCAATTTGCACAGCATAGGATATGCCAACGGTTTCAAACCGTTGGCATAGGATTCTATGTATTGTTTTTACCAACATTTCATAGAGAACCATTGGTAAAAAACCTTTTCCAACGGTTTGTAAACTGTTGGGTAAGAAGTCATGTCGTTGGTTTTCCCAACGTTTCAAGCAAAACTGTTGGGATAGTTTTTCCCAACGGTTTAGTACAACCGTTGGGATAGCTTCATTTTTCTAAGCTATCCCAACGGTTCTATGTAAACCATTTGGAAAATCGTTCCCAATGGCTTACTTACCCATGGTTTTTAGAACCATTGGAATAAGATATACCAACGGTTCTGCAGGCTTTCCCAATAGTTCTGAACCATTGGGAAAATGTCCATTTCCAGTAGTGAGAAAATCCTTGGATGAAATCCTTCCACATAGCTCCATCACTCAAATGGTTTAACCATGAGAAAACTTCAAGGGACCTATGAAATATCACAACATAGTAGGGATGGAAGAATGAGATACACAATGAGAGTGAAAAATACAAGATCCTGGGTGAAGAAAATCACAAAGGCATAGAGCTATTTATAGACATCGTTGACCTACATGGTAACCCTTCTTGATTTAGCTATGTGGAATACCTACACGTCGTAGCTATGCCTCAAAACATCATGGATCAAAATTTACTCCATAGTCTTTCACCCATGATTTTACCTCAATACTCGACCCTATATCTAATCAGATCCAATCCTGAGGGTGGTGGGGGGGTGTTGACACTCCTTACAAAAAGGTTATGAAGAGGTCCCCCAGATATTTCAAGGTATCAAGATGAATCTAAAAGAAGTAAAAGGAATAAAAAAATTTAGGGGACCTACACAGAGGAGCTATGCCATAGACCTGTGTAGAGGAGCTATGAGATAGAGATACACGATAGAGCTCTGCAACAAGATTTTTTTTTGTACACCTACATAGAGGAGATACGTGGAAGAGTTGAACGGAATACCTATGCTAATGAACGTATTTCAACAAGAACCCTCCCTTACTATAAATAAGACCCTTGTATTCCTCATTTGACAAACTGAAAAAGTTAAAATAACTCTTGAATATCCCATTGCATAGCTATTTTACCCAGATCCCTCAAATGTTCTTATATATCTATCTACAAACATGAGAAGAGATAATTAGATGGGATAAGAATGTTTTTTAAATAATTTCAAAGTTTGGAGCTTGAATAGTCTTGTTTCTCCTAGGTTAAGAACTTTTTTTAGTCATCACTAAGGCATATGTAGCACACCAATGCAACATACATGCACGGTGTACCTATGCGGCATAGCTACGCTGCATAGCTACACTGCATAGTTGCACACATGGCCTATGGATCATCTTGTAAACCCTCTTCAAAGCCACTAATGTAAGGATATCTCCATCCTTGGTTCCCTTATCTAAAAGGGAATAAGTTGAAACCTCCACCAAAACCTCATGAATTATCAAACCTTTTGGAAGGACACATATGTGTGTCTCTTATTTGGGTTTGTATACCCACATTCAGAGGTTTCCAACATTTGTTTTGTAATGGATTCATAATTCATGGAGTGTCTGTGAGTTTGTATATCCGTAGTCTCAGGGACCTTTATCCTGGGAATAGTTTTGGGGAGTTCCCATTTTGGAGGATTAGGGATTGGGCCATGCATGTCCCTTATCTTCTCTAAAACTTAGAACCTTCAGTTCTTAATAAATAGAGTGAGTGTCACACTTTATTTTATATTTAGACAAAATAGAAGTCTCCCTACTCCTCTAGTATTGAATAGGTCACTCCCACTGAGGTAAGTCCCTAATCTTCTAAGAGCTGGACCACATGACCTTCAATGTCATCCCACATTAAAAGATTCCTAGTTCCACTCCCTTTTCCATGGTCACCTCAGTTTATTTTGTTGTAGTCTCGCCCTCTCCCATCAGCTAAAGAGAGAGTGTGCGGTTTGTTGAATCTTTCACATCCTCTTGTTTTTCACACCGAGCCTGACTCATATGGGATTAGAGAACTTTGATGATCACAACATTCACCTGATCCACATAGGAATGAACTATGAGAACTCTGATTCCCATCAAAACTAGGATACTTAGGAATCCTTCATAAGGCCTGAGTTCCATCTAATTTCATCCATAAAAAGGCATCGTTTTAAGAAACTAAGCCCAAAATAATTTCTCTCAAAGGAATAAACACTCTTATGAGACTCATCAAACTACGTGGTATTTTATTCCCATACAAGTGGGATACGTAGGAATCCTCCCTAAGGTTCAAACCCAACACTTCAAATCAACCCTATTCTTACTAGGCCATAATCCCAATAGGTTCTAATACAACTTGGAAACTCATATCTTTTCCAAGTTCCTTGTGTTTCTTAGGCATAAGTCGTACACTAACCTTTAACTAAGCTCTTTCTTCTTAGACGTCCTTACCACATGACATTAAACTGTATAGCTAAGTCCTTATCACATGACCTTAAAATATATTATCTGTCCCATTAAGGGGCACCGAACTATGAGGGTTCTGATTCCTTTCACAAGGATATGTAGGTAGCCTATTTATGGGTACAATCCTAACATCAAAAAAAATTTCTCCCTAGATGACAATAAATTCCAGGGTTCCCCATTGAGTGTCTTAGAAACAAATATTATCATAAGAATGGTTAAAAGAATCTCTAAATAGTATATGAGATGATACCATTGATGGAGAAACTCAAATACATACATATGTCTCAATTAATTAAGAACCTAAAATATATACAAATGATTATAAATTTCACACATATTAATAAGTAACTAATAATTCCAAGAGAAACCTATGTTATACTTGGTAAATTAATAAGGATTCATAAGAAATATATTAAATCTATAAGATAGTCCTAGAGTAGGCAATAATTCCCCCCAAAAGGGTGTGATGAGTCTAACCTCCCATCCCCTCGACCAATGTATGTTCTTAAGTATCATATGTCCAAACCTAAAGAACACATACCTTTAGAAAGTAGGTCACTTTGGATAAAGAACCATTGGATGTTTCCAGTTCCATAAATAAATCTAATGTAAATTTCTCGGAAGTAGTGATTCCTAACTAAAACACACGTTCTGAGGGAGATTCAAAATAATGTTTTCTATGAATAACCTAGGATGAACCTATGGTTTCGTATATTGAGGAAGGTGTCATGATTTAGATATCCTATAAGTAAATATTTTTATGACTATGTAGTTTTATGCTATGATAAGTAATGATCACACTATGCTTGTGGTATTAGTCAATGGAAATAACTAGAATGAACTAGATTAATGTTGGATACGATGGACGATTTACTAATGAGTAGTCAAATTGGATGATCTGTGGAGAAAAAATATTACTATTATGCCGAATTAGCTATCGTGGTATATGATTAAGAATGTTAGTTTTGGTGATATTCATAATAGGTCAAATAAGATAAAGATGTAGTTTTATGGTATGGAACATAAAGGAAATAATATTCATCCTCCTACATGTTAAGAAGAAGGGATGAATAACCTTAATGAATACCTCAAATAGAGAAGAAGATGTTATTTTTGCAGAAAAAAGGGTCATAGAATGGTGAATCGTCACAAAGTTCAATGTCTTATCTATGGATAACATGGGCATTACCCAACACAATGCCCCAAGATAAGGTTTTACTTCTAAAAAAAGCAAGTACCTCTTCCTTTACAAACATTAAAGTTGAAGGATTGAAGTATTTATATATTTTGGATTCTAGAATTAAGAATGGTGAATTATTTATGGATTGTTAAATTTATGTTTTTATAAGGATTTATAAGTTTATGTTGAATGGTCATGATGGACTATAAAGGTAATATCATGAAAGGTGACATTTTTAATAAGGGAAGGTAACCCTTAACATGTTCTTTATGATAAGATAATGTTGTATGGATAAAGATACGTGGTTTATGAATAAGTAAATTGGGCAGTATTGATTACTTTGGAACTAATTAAGGACTTATTTATAAGTATTTTATTCTAACACTAATGAATTTTACAACATTTTGGGATTTATGGAATATATCCATTACACTTTGGAATGAGGAGGCATAAATGTTTTCTAAAAAGGATTTATGGAAATTAGGGTTTTTTCCATGTTTCAAGAGAATATATGATGTGGTTATTCACATGCTTGAAATGTGACAACCAAGATATACATTGTGTTATATAGGGGACCCAATTTTAAGCTAATTTCTTGACTCCCTTTCAAAAATTTTGGATTTTCACCTATGAGAATGGTTATAAGGTTAACTGTTCATGAAAAGTTTAAGTTACGCTTCAGAGGAAGTATTTGTGCACTAAGTTTGTGTTTAAAACCTTGGTTAAAATGATAATCAGTGATTAATGTTATTTGAAAGATTTAAATATTATATATTATATTAGCGTGGTTTTAAAAAATGACATCATGTATGTCAGGTGAAAACTAATCATGTTCGGAAAGGCTACCTGTCTTGAACCCATGACAGAAGGAAGATAAGGGTGTCACGCCTACCATTGGCCTATGCGATGTCCTGATTAATGTATATTTATTTGTAATGAATAAATATTTATAATGAACTATTAGTGTTACATTTTATTTTTTTAGATTGATGCATGTTTTTAATATAAAAATAGTTTGACTTTTTATTATTTTATGGGCCTTAAGATCCATTAAAAGAGTATTTTAGTGCTCTATTAATCAAAGTTAATTTCTAGACATTCATCAAATATGGTAATGGATGTATTATAAATTGATCAAAGAAAAACCCATGACTGATTTTTTTATATAAATTAATCAATAATTTCTCAACATTCTGAAAGTGATAATTTTTTTCCTAATACCTTAATTTTCATTGAGATGATGGCCTTTTAAATCATAATAGATTTATGACTTTGAGTACCTCAACTTTAATTTTATCATTCACTTATTTGTGATTGATGATCTCAATCACTCATTATAAATATTTACGTTTTTTTCCATGTACAATCTTCAATCCCAACCTATGTCCTCATATGTGGAAACCCAGTTATATGTTACTATGGGTAACCATTATGGTCCCAAATTTCCATTTTTAAGGGAATATTCAGTATAATTTTTTATGATGTGGGTTTCTATGAATGAAACTTTCAAGTACTAAACCTTTTATAACCTAGAAAATTTTCAAGGGAAAAATTCATTTTAAGGGGGGTAGAATGTAACACCCTGATTTTTGAGGATTTTTATTCAAATTAATTTATATTTTCAATATTTGTCATTCCAAATGACACTGGAAATAGTATTATATATATATATATTAGAACCATATTTCAAATATTCCTTTTACACGCAATACCAACATGGCTTGCTCATTATATATACATAACTAATTAAATGAGATAACTATAACCTAAATTTTAAACATAGTTATAGGAATAGTAATAACTACTTTCAAAATATTTTTGATAATTGTTTTATATAAATAAAAAAAATTATATTAAAAGATATGATTTTTGGTAAAGTCCTTTTTGTGATAAAAAAATCGTTTTCTTTAATGGACCACTTTTAATAATAAAATTAATTTTAGACAAATATAAAAATTTCAGTTGCTAAAATGAAATTAATTTTTTAATTCATAACTTTAAAATTATCCTAGGGTGGATTTTTTATATTTTTATGAGAAACTTCATTTTTTATGAATAGTGAAAAATACTATTTTTTAGTTAAACAATTTCCTTTTATATACTTAATTATTAATGATAAATGATATTATAAATATGTTTGAAGGTAAAAATAGATAAATTTGATATCTATTAATATAATTTAATTCATTATAATTAATTTCAGTTTGAAATTGTATATAAAATCATAACAAACTTTTGAACTTTTTTCCTACTTTAAAACCCCATTATTTCATCCTGTCTGTGGGATTATCACTATTATTAGCTATGCCACTTCTATGATTTTAATTTATAAAATCCAACATACACAATTTTATTCAATATAATATTTATTTTCTAATAATACCATGTTAATTTTTTACTAAAATGATTAGTAAAAGTGCTTAAAATTAATCACATCAGTTAAGGCCAAATTAAACCTAATTAGGGAGTAAACCAAAAAATTAAGGGCCCAAATAACCTATACACTCATAAAAACCCATTGTATGTACATATTTTGGACATAAACCTTCCTTTCTTTAGTTTTTTTTGTTTTTAAGACTTTTTTTAGGTAATAACATGTGCACACCTAACTTGTTTTTAAAAATTCCAAGTGAGCCCTTTTCCTTCCCTATAAAAGGCCACCACATCTACCCATTCCTCACACCTCTCAAACCTTTTCAGTTCATCCAATATCTGTCCAAGTATCCTCCCAACAATCCTAACTCCAATCTTGAAGCCTCCATTTGGGTATAATGGTTCTCAAGGATGCCTTTTGGCACAAAACCAAAGGAGTTACCCAATTTAGTGGTAAAGTCTTCTCTCAAACTCCTTTCTTTAATTTCCCTTCTTCACCCCTAACTCTATTTATTCCATTATTGTGTGACAAAAATATTATAATCCATATACTATGATGTTTTTATGAAAATTTTCTGACCTAAACTTACACACACCTCTATCTAATGGATATTGAACATACTATTTCTATGTACGATGAACTATTGCCTCTCTAAATGATGATCATTAATTTCTCCTTTACAACCAATAATGGTGGCCATTATGATGGAAAATATATTTATATATGTCATATATTATATTTAATATGTATTTAAGCTTTTTTATTCCTTTTATAGCACACATAGATTTACTTTCCATTTGGTGTTAATACGATAATCTGGTTTGAGGAAATGTGGACTACTGCCCCCTCAAAGTGATGTGATTCGTTCACACATCACGTGGAATGTATTAAGGATGGTTTTAAAGAACTTATATGATATATATTATATATTATTTATATTGGAATAATTATATACATATATACTCATACATACATATATATATACATACATATATATATACATACATATATAAACATATTTCATTTACATACTTTCTTTTAATATGATAATAAAAACGGAAACAACTTTCGTGCGTACATACGACTTACAGTATCCATAAATGGTGTATTTGATTTCATACTCTTATATTATATATACTATTATAATAAAAATAAAATTTATATTCCTAATATTCATATCATGTTTTACAATCTGGAATCATGATATAAGTATAAGGTCCAAAGATGTAACAAATTAAGACACATGCGAAGAATAATGTGCATTTTACCTGAAGTGAAACTTTAACATAGGATCGTTAACAAGCCTGTATTATAATGTCGTAAAAAAAATATTTGGTGTTATTTATAATAATATTATTCTATGATTTATGTATAATAAACTTATATTTATTATACATGAATCTTGTATGAGTATGAAGAAATTCAAGACATAAGGTAAGGTGATTTTCATCAAACTTTTAATTTATGTGAGATACAAGCTATGTTCACCACTCTTTTATTTTGTGTGGATTATGTACTACACCTGATTGTATTCTATTTATACTATAATTAAATTTATTTTTATTAAAATATCAATTCTTTGATCATTATTTCATGGGGTTTAAGTTTCAAAAGTTACCAAATCGATAAAACAGTTTTGTCTCAAATTACCTTCTTTGAGACTCATGTTTTGTTATAGACCTAATCTCTTTTTTTATGTGTATATACATATATTTAAATTATGTATCATGAATCTAATAATTTTTATTATATATTAATCTTAATTTAATTTAATTTTCTTAGATTGAGAGTATGATTCCAAAAACCTAGTTATAAGAGTTTATTAAGATAATCTCATCGCTTTTCAAGATTGTTTATGTTTATACTTACTTTGATGAAATACTATGATCTATATATTAATAATATTAATGAGTTTAATTATCCTATAATATTTAATTATATAATCAGGTATTTTAACCATTATCTACTCTTTGGTACATAAGATATTTAATAAAGTGTTATCAAGAAAGCCCAACATTACCGTCTCTTCGGTTAGAAATGTCTGTTTTCTAAAAATAGTTTCCAAGAATATTATACCATTTCCATATAATATCTAAAATACATTTTTACACTTTTTTATTTTACCAATACATTTAAGGATATATAATTGTTTGTTTCCTAACAAGTCACTTTTCTATCCATTTTACCTTGAAAAAGGAATGTTCTTTTGACCTCGTATGACATGTACGGATTTACTCACTGTCATTTATTTGAAGCTCTATTTGTGTTGTTAAAAATATTAATCTTTAATAAAATGTTTTTAAATTTTATTTTCAAGTAAAATTGTTTTCAAAAGGGTTTCAAACTTCTTTTATATATTTTCATGGAAAAATATTTAAAAAATATTTTGATGTCTTATTTATAAGTTTTCAAAGTATTTTCAAAGAAATGGTTTTCAGAATGTTTTCTAAATTTCTTTATAAGTTTTCAATGTATTTTCAAATAAATTATATTCAAAACATTTTCAATATTCTTTATAAGTTTCCAAGAAAAATTAATTTCAAATCATTTTTAATCTTTGTTTATATGTTGTCAAATTATTTTCAAAGAAATGGTTTTCAAAACATTTTCATGATTTACGTAAAAGTTTTCAAGTGTTTTCAAAGAAAATGGATTTTAAAATTTTTTGAAGATTATTATAAAAGTTTTCAAGGAAATTTTTTTCAAAATGATTTCATTTATTCTTTATAAATTTTCAAGCTATTTTATATAAAAATAATTTTCAAATGGTTTTATGTATTAAAAATCTTTTTTCAATCAAGAAATGATATTTTCCTTAAGAAACATTTTTAGATTATATTTCCAAATTAGTTACCATATAATATTCCATCTATTGATGTTACTCATGAATTTATAGGAAATTTTCTAAAGCTTTAATTCATATAATTTTTATGGATGAGTTATGAATAATTCCATGGTCTTTATAAAACCCATTTATTCTTCATGGGTAATATGTTTATGAAAATCATTTCCCTTTCACGGGTTATATGCTTTTGAAACCTACTTCTTTTAATGGGTTATATTTATGATGAAATGATTATGAAACCTGTATCTTTCTATGGGTTATGATATTTTTACATGTTTATGATACCTATTTCATTTCATGGGTTATGATATATTTATTTATGATCTTGTGGCGCATGTATGTATGGTTTAATTATATTATTGTTGGGACCTATATCTCTATCCAATGCATTGGGTAAATTTTTATATCTCATGATATAAAATATGTTTGGAATGAGGATTACTCGGTTCAATAAACCAATTCTAGAATGTGGGTTACTCAGTTCAATAATACAGGGCTAGAATGAGGGTTACTCGGTTCAGTAATACAGGACGGGAATAAGGGTCACTCAGTTCAGTAATATAGGGCTAGAATGGGGATTACCCAGTTCAATAAAGTACGTTTCCTCTAATATGTTCTTAGAAGTGGTTCCTTGGATACTATAGAAATTAGTATATGTTTATGTGTTACCATAATTCAATGTTTTATTCCTATATTATGTTTTCATGTATTATTCTTTTTATCTCATTATAGTTCATGTCTTATAAACTTCCAATATTTTTGCCATGATCTTTATTATAGTCTTTCATATGCATGGTATGATATTATATCTTCATGGTCATGTTCTCATACCCTTATTCTCATGATTATGCTTATATGTCTCCCTTATTTACCCTTATTGAGCATTTAAGTTCACCCCTTTTATGTTTACTTTCCCACAAGTTATGATGATATGTACAATGTTTGTTATGTATAATAAGGGTGCTAGTCAAGAAGAACCTAGTGGGATATGATGTAGCTCACTTATGTACCAGTGTTTGTGATTCTATATTTCCAAAGACACTATACCAACTACAGTCTTTGGGCATCTGTTTGTATAATATTCAAGTATTCCACAAATGTAATGTAATGTTAATGTTTGAAAAGATAGGGTTTCTATACTAGGGGATATAAAAAAGAGAAATGGGTGTGAAATCCCAAGTTAAAAATTTTAAGGGATTAAATTTTATGTTGTAAAGTCGATTGTTCCTTATGCATTTGAAAATGAAATGTATTTCCACCAGGTACGTGGTCCATATCCACTGAGTACCCTATGGTTTTAAAAATGGTGATGTAGATTTTCTATTTTTACAAGGAACTAAATATTATCCAAAAACATGATTCCTTTCTCCACTCTTCTTCATACATCCACCACACTCCTCTGACCTCCACATAAATTAAAAATTCATCTAAAAAGGAATAAAATAACTATAATTTTAATAAATTTCTAACCCATATTGATAATGTTATTTATATGAAAAGTTACCACCAAGACCTTACCTAGGTATTTCATGAGACCAAGGGTGATTCCCTAAACCTACCTCTAATATTTTAGAGGTTGGTGACTGGTATCTATTTTATAATCACATGAATGGGAGACATTGACCTTTTACGACACACTTTTATCAAAATAAAAGTCCCATAGATCCAAATAGATACACTGAGAGTGGGGTAAATCAATGTAGTATAAAATTTATATTTTATTTTTTATTTATACACTAACCCTATAACCAGTTAATTTTTTGATTATCTCACTTTAATAATAAAACTCAAACTTAGATTGAAAAAAATAGAACGGAATATATAAATTATAATTAGGTTCATACTCAATGTGAGAGAATAGTACTTATTATAGATGGTTATTATCTTATTATATATATTTTTAGAAAATATAATTATATCAATTAAACGGGTTGTTTAACACTACATTATTTTAAAATAACACTACGTTCGATAGCATATTCAACACACAACACTATGTTTAAACGAACTACCATATAATATTAAAATATTTTTATTTAAACCTAAACAATATAACAAAACAATTAAATTGGAGGGTATGACTAGTTTTAAAATTTTTATGATATATATTCTAAATAAAAATATATTCATAAATGATAAATAATTAGCACTAAAGAACAGAAGACCTTCGGTGGATGATTTCGATCGTTTTGTATTTGGTTAATGGGATCTTCGCGAACGAGCGGTCGTGGGTTTATTGGATAGCAAGAAAATCATGATTCAATTTGAGTCTGAGACAGACCCCATCCAGGCTTGGGCTAGGGAACCTCGTATTTTCAAAGGCATCTGTTTTATGCTCTTGTAATGGTCGTTTGATCTTCATATGAATCGGGATTTCCCCTCCATCACGATTTGGGTTAGTTTTCCTAACTTACCATTACCATTTCAAAATCCATCTGTTATTTGTTTACTGGGAAACATGGTTGGAAGATAACTTTGTTCCGATTGTCGCACGGAAGCGGTTTGCTATCCGATACATCCCAGGGTGTGTGTTGAAATGGATGCATCGTGCGCCCCTTATGAGTATATTTGGATTACAATTGGGGAGGAGTATAGATGTATGTAGAGGGTTTTATATGAAAGTTGGACGGATTTGTTTGGTTTCTGCAAGTGGTTGGGACATTCGACTGAAGTTTGTCGTGTGAGGAGGGCCAGTCAAATGGAAAATGTAACAACCTGACCCTAGTTACCCAGAGTCAGTGCATTATTGCGTAACATTGGCATGATCACAAAAGATCATGTCTTAAAATACCGATTAGTTTAGTAGCCTTGGAAACACTAGATATATTCATAAATGTTACATTACATTATAAAGTGAAAAACTACAAAAAAAAGTCTCCATAGTTCACACTCATATCCTCTTCTAACTATCCCTACAGGTCATTCATAAAATACTTCTTCACATCGTGGAAAATATTAAAACAGTGAAAGGGGTGATCTCAGATGCTCAGTAAGGATAACAATATTGATAAAGCTTTCGTAAATAAACATTAACATTTAAGGCAATGTATAACTAAAACAAAAGCCTTTTAAACTTGAACTTCAACATAATATGGAATAAGTAAAATGAGATAATGCCATTTACTTCTTCACATGGATATTATACTGGTCAAATAATCACATTCAATATCAATAACCACTTTCATAATGATGGAATGCATAATGCAAAACTATCATAACCACGTAGCCAAGGCCTCGTGCCATGACCACAAATAAGATTTTATCAAGGCCTCATGCCAAGACACTAGTTTGTCTCATTAGACCTACCGATGCATCGAGGAGCTATAGCGGGCTCCACCCGTCACTTATTAAGTCCAATGCATTCCTCATATGAACAGGTTTAAACATATCATAAACCATTACATAATCGTATCCCATAAAACATGAATAAAGGAAACATAACATTTACACATTTCAATCACAAGATATCAATACAACACATTGATATGATAAAAACATTTTCAAAACCATTTTCAATACCAAAATAATATAAAATTAAAACTTGGTATTTATTTTTCATTTAAAAAAAGTTATGGCTTGTAGAGGAAGGCGAAACTCAAATAATGGCCACGGAGGTGGAGAATTCGTTGCCGCCGCATACGTATGACAAAAAAAACATTCTGTTTGGTCGTTTAGTAAAACGCTTCGTATAAAAAGATTCCTTTTGAAAAAAACATAAATTTCAAAAGGGTTTATACACCGTATAAAATAAATTTGTGTATAAAACAAAATATGCCTCAATGAAAGGAGATTGAGACGAAGACCCTTACAAGGAACATTTTTTTATTAAATTAGATCTATTATGTGTATTCACTATAAGTACACATAAAGAAAGTAAAAATAGAATATAGGATATAATAATATCTTGACATAATTTGAAAGTAGGAGATTAACCCAAAGAATGGAAATTGGGTTAAGAAGTTCCCTTACCTCATGTCCGACTTGACTCGACCACTCTTTAACCTCCTGAATAATAAACTAGAGTTAATCTCTACCTGCTTAAGAACATTTTTCAAGTTCATTATTCCTTTTATATCACTTATTACTATGTTATGAACATTATGTAATTATTTAAGTTAATAACGGTCATTTTGTCGATCTTTGGTACTTGAGCAAAAATAAACTTCTTATAATTAAAAGTTGTTCATGTGGTGAAATATCCCTTATATCCAGAACTATATTCATGATTTAGATATCATATATATCATATATATCCAGTATATACATTCATTTATAATATTACATAACTTTTAGATGTAAAAAATGAAATGCACCGTTCATGGAGATGGTAAGCCGTACGTACGCATGAACGCTACTTTCATTTCTATTTCGTATTTAATGGAATGAAATCATAATAGTATAAAAGTGTAATATAATTCCATTATAATATAATGTATAATACCATTTACTCCATCCTTTATACATCCCACATATGGCATTAATAATTCAAATCACTTTGAGGGGGCAGTAGTCCGCACTTCCTAAAATGAAATTATCGCATTTACCCATAATGGAAATCATAACGTATTCCATAAATGAGTAATAAAGAAGCATAAGGAAAAAATAAACATAATATATATATCATATATGAAAATATTGTCTTAAAAATGGCCACCATTAGAGGAGTTAAAATAATATTGAACAACCATCATTTCGTGAGGTAGTATTTCTCCACCCACAGAAACAGTATGTTCTTTAACCATTAGACGAAGGTGTGTGTAAGTGTAAACCAAATACTTATCATAAAAACATCCTAGTATATTTTAGATACTGATGTTGTTTCCAAATAAATGAATAAAAAGAGTTTAAGGGGTTGGAGAAGCAAAATAAAACAAAACAACATTAGAGAAGACATTACATTAAAATCAGGTAACTCTTTTAGATTTGAGCCAGAGGCTTCTTGGGAAGACTACTACCCAAAGTGAGGCTTCTAAGAGTAAGGTAGGGAAGTTGAGATAGTATTTGGGCAGAGTTTGGCCGAGCCAAAAGGCATCGATGGTGTGAGTAAGGTGGTAGTGGTGGGGGCCTTTTATAAGAGGAGAGAAGGGGCACTCTTGGAAACATTGAAATGTTACTTTATTATGAAATGCTTTTTCAGATTTTAAAGGTTCCACACTTATATATTTCGAGGATAAGGTGATAAGGGTTCAAAATATACTCATCCAATATGTTTTTAACAATTTTAAGTCTTATATTTTACATTATCTTTTCATTTTATTTAAATCGTTAATTAATGAGGTAATGGCTGCATCATCATGGTGTCATAAATAATTTAATTTATTTAATGTCTAAAAATTATAAAATAAATATAATGATGTAGGAAATATTTTTATATTTCTAATTATAATTTATAGTCAAATATATGACTTGTATAACCCCATTTAAAAATTGTTTTAGTAAAAAAAACTCTTGTGTGTGACATTTTTATTATAACATTAAATAAAAAGTTATTTATGTCATTTTCCAACCAAAGTGGCTCCATGGGGTCCCCAAGTTGACCCATGGATTTTATTGGTCGTCCATGACACATAAAATAGGGGTAGGACAAGTGTAAAGGTATTTTCATATTTTTATAATATAATTTTAACCTTAAATTTCACTAATTACCTTTAATCGTGATTAATTAAACCTAAAAGTTACTATTCACCAAAAAATTATTTTGATCCCATTGAACCACATTTTACTTCATAATGAAAACCATGTATGTTGGATTTTTTAAAATAAAAACACAGAAGTGGTAATGTTTCATTTAAATGAAAAATCAGTTTTTTAACTACCACTTAGTGGTTTCACTATTCATCAAAAATTAATGTTTTTCAGAACAATGCCAAAATTTAACCATAATATATAATTGATATTCCAAATTCAAAAATGATGTATATTTTAAAAAATTCCAAACATATAAGTTGCATTAATTAATTTTATAATTAATTCCCGCTTTCGTAACAAATAGCATGTTTTTAAGAAACAATATATATCAAAAGATTGACAATTGTTTATGTCCAATTTCAAAGTGAAATTAATTCTAATGAACACCATTGTATAAAATGGTAAAAATATATTATAATTATACTTTAAAACCACTCAATAGTATAATTTATCACTATAAAATATTTTGATTAAAAAAGATGTTTTTAAGTATTTTTCACTATTCATAAAAAATTGGAAGTTCTCAGAAAATTACAAAAAATTCAACTTTGGATAATTTCGATATTACGAATACAAAAATGAAGTCCATTTTGAAAGATAAAATTTATAATATTTCAAAAAGTGGGTATTACTATTCATAACTGCTACTTTGATTGGTCGCGGCGTGTTAGAATCTCGAACTTGCGTACAATGCAAGCTATTTCATTATTGAAAGAGAAGTGTATCGTGAAAGATTGGGGTGTTACATTATCCCCTCCTTCAAAAAATTGAGTCCTCACAATTTGAAATTTTTTGTTGAAAATAAATGGTTGAAAATAGAAAATACCTTTTTGGAAAACCCACATCGGAAATAAGGTTAATAAAATTTATCCTTAATAAGAGGGAAAGGGAAATGAAAAAGTCGCCACCAAATTATGATATCGATAAGGAGAACATTGGTGGAAATTAGAGACATATAATTGGAGGAAAAACGTAAATATTTGTATGGAGTGATTGAGGTCATCAATCATAAACAAGTGTAAAATTGAGGGCCTCAGAGCCTTCAATCTATGTTGATTTAATATATTTTTAGTTCAACGAGACATAACGTATTAGGATAACACATTTTTTGTTTTAATATCCCTTTAATGTTTAAGAATTAATTTATTCATAAAATAAGGGATTGGTATATATATTTATGCTTGACAAGTAGAGTTTCAACCTTCAACTAATTTCTACCACAAACTCATCTTTCACTCAAAAAGATAATATAACTCAAAAATATTATATTTATACTAATCGTACAAGGTTCAAAATATTAACACATACCATTTAGATTAGGAAAACTATTTTGTAATAACTAGTGAATTCCTGTAAGATAGTGGTAGGTAGTAAAGGCCTATCATATTATGGTTGTGGGTTCGATTCCTGCAGCATTGTCCGACGTGACGGGTTATCCCCCAACCTGCAGGTTGTCCTTTTTCTAAAACTATAGTATTATAATATTCCAAAAATAATATTCAAAAAAAATTAACCTTAAACAATTCTATCCAAGGTTCCACTTAATCCATTCCAACGTTTATAGTTATCCAAAATACCTCTGTCCAGACATTCTCTAAAAGGCCTCTAAATTCCAAAATCAATTGTAACATCAGATTCCCCAAACAAATAAAAGTTTCTCTTATTACCACATACTAAAAATATGATTACCTTCATCATATTAAAACCTTACTGAAAACAACAAGTACTGCAGTACAATCCTTATATATATATGTCACATTATCCTTATAACCAGAATATAATCCTTGAGTCCAAAAGCACCAATACATTAATTATTCCGCTTCAACTGTAGTAACAACATAAGATTGTCCTTGATCCCTTGGCCTTTTCTGAGGTATGTTTCCCTGACTCTTATGACATTCATTTGCATAATGCCCCATTTACCTACAATTATAGCATTCAATATTGATAGCCTCTTTCTTTCCCTTGCAATCACGATCCTGGTGGCCTTTTTCTCCACATATATAACAAACTCCCATTCCATTTAGGCAAGTATCGGGGTGATTCTTCCCACAATTATCACATAATGGAAAATCCTTCTTTCCCTTTTTCCATTTATCCGTCTCTTCTTCCATCGTTCTCTTTTTCTCTTGATTTAATTTGTTGTCATTAGACTTAGAGATGTTCCTTTTCTGTCTTTATAGAACATGCGACTATATCTTCGTATGTTGAGAACGATTTTGATACTAGTGCTCGATGGAGAAATGGCTTTAACCCATCAAAGAAACGATCGATCTTACTTCTTGGGTAACGTATATAATCTGGTGCATGCCTCACTAATCTTGTAAAGTTATCTTCATTCTTTGCGACATTCTCATCCTCCTTCTGCCTCAGACTCAGAAATTGCCTTTCCATATCTGCTCTATGGTCACGAGGGAAGTATTTTTCTAAGAAAAGATCTTTGAACTCTCTCCATTACATACTTGATACTTCTTCATCTTCCTTTGTGTTTTGAATCAGTGACCACCACTGATCGGTATCTCCAGTGAGGCGGTAGACTGCCATGACAACCTTATCCCTTTCACTACTCCCCAAGGCATGGAATATTTTTTCTAAGGAGTTTATCCATTGCTCAGCTACTAATGGATTTGTACCCCCATTGAATGTTGGTGTTTTTTGCCTCATGAAGCGGTCTAACATTGATCTTCCACGTTGCAGATCAGGGTGCTCCATACGAGTAAGGTTATTATTCATAACCTGAGTGAGTTGTCCCAGTATGGTAATAAGTTGATCAGCACCATTTGTATCTCCAACTCCACAATAATTTTCTTGAGCATGAGGAAAATTCAGACACGGAGTGCGTGCATTGATACGGTTTCCATTCCTTCCATTAGGATCCATTTCTAAACAATGGCATAAACTAGATTAGTTTATGAATCAAAATACATAATTCCATACTTGTAAAATACTTAACATAAATTGAACTATTTATAGATATAATCCATAAAAATGTTTTCTTTGAGGAAGTATATACTCATAACCCTTCATAGTGGTTTGTAAAGAAAATGAGAATTATCCTAAGCATATCCCCCAGGAGTGTCGTAACAAAGAGTGCAGTAAGGCCCGTTGTCGTGCACCAGTTCCCGTTCGAGTCTAGCTCAAAGCAGTGTTTTTGGGTTTTACCCCTAGGTACATCTGTGCCAGAGCCGCCTCTACCTACTCGTATCCAAACAGGGATGTATTTCTTGGAAAACTCTCAAAATCTCTATAATACCAAAATTATAGGAAGTTCTTCTATACTAATCCTCAAAGTCTATCTTTGGGCTATGTGCTCTAGTCAGATTTTATCTAAATCTAGCTTACAAGGTTAGTACTAAACTGCCTCTGATACCAATTGTAACGTCTCGACCCCAGTTACCTAGAGTCGGTACGTTATTGCGTAACATTGGCATGATCACAAAAGATCATGTCTCGAAAGACCAATTAGTTTAGTAGCCTTGGAAACACTAGATACATTCATAAATGTTACATTACATCATAAAGTGAAAAACTACAATAAAAATGTCTCCATATTCCACAATCATATCCTCTTCTGACTATCCCTACAGGTCATTCAAAAAATACTTCTTCACATCCTGTAAAATATTAAAACAATGAAAGGGGTGAGCTCAGATGCTCAGTAAGGATAACAATATTGCGGAAGCTTTCGTAAATAAACATTAACATTTAAGGCAATGTATAACTAAAACAAAATCATTTTAAACTTGAACTTCAACATAATATGGCATAAGTAAAAAGAGATAATGTCATTTACTTCTTCACATGGATATTCTACTGGTCGAATAATCAAATGCAATATCAATAACCACTTTCATAATGATGGAATGCATAATGACAGACTATCAAAACCATGTAGTGAAGGCCTCGTGCCAAGACCACAAATAAGATTTTGTCAAGGCCTCATGCCAAGACACTAGTTTGTCTCATGAGACCTACCGATGCATCGAGGAGCTATAGCGGGCTCCACCCGTCACTTATTAAGTCCAATTAATTCCTCATATGAACAGGTTTAAACATATCATAAACCATAACATAATTGTATCACATAAAACATGCATAAAGGAAACATAACATTTCCACATTTAAATCAAAATATATCAATACAACACATTGATATGATAAAAACATTTTCAATACCATTTTCAATACCAAAATAAATGAAAATTAAAACTTGGTATTTATTTTTCATTTAGAAAAAGTTATGGATTGTAGAGGATGCCGAAACTCAAATAATGGCCACGGCGGCAGAGAAGTCGTTGTCGCTGCATACGTACGAAAAAAAAACATTCTGTTTTTTTGTTTAGTAAAACGCTTCGTATAAAAATATTCCTTTTGAAAAAAACATAAAAGTCAAAGGGGTTTATACACCGTATAAAAGAAATTTGTGTATAAAACAAAATATACCTCAATGAAAGGAGATTGAGACGAAGACCCTTACAAAGATCATTTTTCATAAATAAAGTAGATCTATTATGTGTATTCAATATAATTACACATAAAGAAAGTAAAAATACCATATAGGACATAATAATATCTTGACATAATTTGAAAGTAGGAGATTAACCCAAAGAATGGAAATTGGGTTAAGAAGTTCCCTTACCTCGTGTCCGACTTGACTCGACCGCTCTTTAACCTTCGGAATAATAAAATAGAGTTAATATCTACCTTCTTGATAACCTTTTTCAAGTTCATTATTCCTTTTATATCACTTATTACCATGTTATGAACATTGTGTAATTATTTAAGTTAATACCGGTCATTTTGTCGATCTTTGGTACTTGAGTCAAAAATAAACTTCTTATAATTACAAGTTGTTCATGTGGTGAAATATAAATTATATCCAGAATTATATTCATGATTTAGATATCATATATATCATATATATCCAGTATATACATTCATTTATAATATTACATAACATTTAGAGGTAAGAAATGAAATGCACCGTTCATGGAGACGGTAAGCCGTACGTACGCATGAATGCTACTTTCATTTCTATTTAGTATTTAATGGAATGAAATCATAATATTATAAAGGTGTAATATAATTACAGTATAATATAATGTATAATACCATTTACTCCATCCTTTATACATCCCACATATGGCATTAACGATTCAAATCACTTTGAGGGGGCGGTAGTCCGCACTTCCTAAAATGAAATTATCGCGTTTACCCATAATGAAAATCATAAAGTATGCCATAAATGAGAAATAAAGAAGCATAAGGAAAACATAAAAATAATATATATATATATATATATATATATATCATATATTAAAATAGTGTCATCAAAATGGCCACCATTATAGGTGTTAAAAGAATATTGAACAATCATCATTTCGTGAGGCAGTATTTCGCCACCCACAGAAACAGTATGTTATTTAACCATTAGACGAAGGTGTGTGTAAGTGTAAAAAAAATAAATATCATAAAAACATCCTAGTATATTTTAGATACTGGTGTTGTTACAAAATAAAGGAATAAAAATAGTTTAAGGGGTTGGAGAGGCAAAATAAAACAAAACAACATTAGAGAAAACATTACCTTAAAATCGGGTAACTCTTTTCGATTTGAGCCAATGACTTAATTGGGAAGACTTCTTCCCAAAGTGAGGCTTCTAAGAGTAAGATAGGTATGTTGAGAGAGTATTTGGTCAGAAGTTGGCCGGGCCAAAATGCTTTGATGGTGTGAGTAAGGTGGTGGTGGTGGGGGCCTTTTATAAGAGGAGAGAAGTGGCACTCTTGGAAAGATTGAAATGTTACTTTATTATGAAATGCGTTTTCGGATTCTAAAGGTCCCAAACTTATATATTTCGAGTATATGGTGATAAGGGTTCGAAATATACTCATCCAATTGGTTTTTAAAAAGTGTAAGTCTTATATTTTACATTATCTTATCATTTTATTTAAATCGTTAATTAATGAGGTAATCGCTACATCATCATGATGTCATAAATAATTTAATTTATTTAATGTCTAAAAATTATAAAATAAATATCATGATTTAGGAAAGATTTTTATATTTCTAATTAATAAATATAGTAAAAAATATGACTTTTATAACCCCATTTAAAAATTGTTTTAGTAAAAAAACTCTTGTTTGTGACATTTTTATTTTAACATTAAATAAAAAGTTAATTATGTCATTTTCCTACCAAAGTGGATCCATGGGGTGCCCAAGTTGACCCATGGATTGTCGTGGTCGTCCATGATACATCCAATATAGGTAGGACAAGTGTAAAGGTATTTTCATATTTTTATTATATCATTTTTACCTTAAATTTCATTAATTACCTTTAATCGCGATTAATTAAACTTAAAAGATACTATTCGCCAAAAAATTATTTTAATCCAATTGAACAACATTTTCTTCCTAATTACAACCATGTATGTAGGATTTTTGAAAATCAAAACACAGAAGTGGTAATGTTTCATTTAAATGAAAAATCAGTTTTTTAACTACCACTTAGTGGTTTCACTATTCATCAAAAATTGATGTTTTTCAAAACAATGCCAAAATTTTACCCTAAGCTATAATTGATATTCCGAAATCAAAAATGATGTCTATTTTACAAAATTCCAAACCTATAAGTTTCATTAATTAATTTTATAATTAATTCCCGTTGTCGCAACAAATAGCGTGTTTTTAAGAAACAATATATATCAAAAGATTGACAATTGTTTATGTCCAATTTTCAAAGTGAAATTAATTCTAATAAACACCATTTGATAAAATGTTAAAAATATATTCTAATTATACATTAAAACCACTCAATATTATAATTTATCACTATAAAATATTTTCATTAAAAAAGTTGTTTTTATGTATTTTTCACTATTCATAAGAAAATTGGATGTTCTCAGAAAATTACAAAAAATTCATCTTTGATAATTTCGATATTCTGAATACAAAAATGATGTCCATTTTGAAAGATAAAATTTATAATATTTCAAAAAGTGGGTATTACTATTCATAACTGTTACTTTGATTGGTAGCGGCGTGTTAGAATCTTGAACTTGCGTACAATGCAAGCTATTGCATTATTGAAAGAGAAGTGTATCGTGAAAGCTTGGGGTGTTATTGAAAAGAGGTGAGTACATGATCTGAGGAGGGTATACGACATAATGAACTGGGAAAAGATTTGAGGATGGGTCTAGATTCAAAGATGATGGGGGTTGCTGAAATAAGGAGGGGTCCTCAGAGGAATCCGTCAGAGGGGGATAACCTCGGCTTGGGTTCTGGTGTTATTTCCATGGTGGTAGATCAATCAATTTGAAATACCAGCATTGGGATGAACCAGGATGAGGTGGGAGCTGTTCGGTCTCCTACTACCGTGGGACCTGAACAGGTTGGAAAGGAGAGAGAAGACAGTCCTATGGAGGTGGTTAACATGGCCAGACCGATTAAAGTTCTGGATCCTTTGGCCAATCCTTTTATGGAATTGACTAACAAGTTTTATTTCCTGACAGAGGGTAAGGTGGATCAGGTTCTGGAGGAGGAGGCCCTTTTAGGGGGTGAGGGTGATGTTTTGTTGGAGGAGAATAAGCAAGAGGATTGCTTGGGGCTGGAACTGGTGACATGCCCTGAGGAAACTCCTGAGCAGGTACTTCTTCTGGAAATCATTGGGGGGGATAAGACACCTGAGGTCCATCTAGCTGAGAGTAAGGGAAAGGAGGCACTTTTTATGGCTGGTGAGGAAATCCTCTTGCAGGAATGACTACAACACCTGACAGAATGTATTCATGCTGAATAGTAGCTGAGCGGTTCTGCTGGAGGTCTTGTAGCTGGGTTGAAGAAACAATCTCGGGAGGGGAAGAAGAGCTTTAGGGGAGGAAAGGAGAACTGGATTCCCCCTGAAGAGCGTTATTTTAGAGATATTGTTCAAGATGGGATCAAGAAGGGTTCTACTGGCGATAGTCCCCCATCTACAACCTCATCAAGGAGGCCAAGAAGAGACTACTCATATCTCCTGAGCCCAATGCGGACAAGGTCTGCTTATAAAAGGAATAGCTAGGTGGTTCTTGCCGTCAAAAAGGGAAGTGGGTTTAAAAAGGAAGCATCTGTTATGAATAATTTCGAAACTCTTGGAAATCAGGTTCAAAGTGCTAATTTTTGGAGAAATCCGGAATGGGAATCAGCTACAGGAGAAGACAAATCATGTTTCGGATATGGGGATGATTGTGGTTATTATGATGTTTAACTCTATGTTGGTTTTGTATGTTTGTTGTTTTGGTTAATTTTGTACTGTTTTGGCATTGTATGTTGGGCACCGGTCTCCCATTACCCGGCTTTTATAAAATTTAAAAAAATAATTGTAGCAGTGAATAGTGAAAATTATCGATTTTTCAAATTCTATCGTTATCTTTTCAATAAATAACATATTTTAAATGTTATATTATATTTATTATTTTTAAATAAATTAAAATATGAAAAATTGGATATATAATAACATATTTAATTTCATCTGATTCGTAAATTCTCATAATTTTGGAATAAGATTATTTTTATTCTTAAAAACTCAGTTTTCTGAAAACTATATTTAAATGCATAATGTTTATCCATTTTAATTAATTAAAATATCCCTTAGTATGGAAATATAAAAATGAAATACATATATTATAATTATATTTATATGAATTTAAATTCATATAATTATTATTTCAAGTCTTAATGTTAATATACTATCATCTATTTCAATAAAAATGCATTTCTTGAAATACTGATTTTCTGCTAGTTTTTTAGTTTAATTTTAAATTGAATTATTCCTCTTATATGACATGAATTTTATAAAAATAATTAAATATTATTAATTATAATAATTAATATTGTTTAATAATTTCAACTTAATTTTGGTCATAATGAATAGTGAAAATAGTGAAAAAAACATATTACCATGGTGAAAAGCTAAAACGTTTAAAGCGAGTAACCTTTAAAGTAAATGGATAAGATGTTTAAAACTTTTTTATTTTTTAATTTTGGGGGTGTGGCTCTAAAATATCACCCCATTCCATTATTTTTCATTTTTAGGCAATTTTCTTGCATGTGACTTCCCATTATTGAATAGTTTTTTGGTATTTACAAAAATGTCACTCCTCCTCGATTATAATAGGGAACCACCTCCCATAACTTAATCACACCTATAAATCAATTTTTATAACCAAAAACAAAAAATATATCCACCCATAATCTTTATCCACATTATATATCTTCTTTTCTTCCTAAAATATGATCCTTATGGTCCATATTATGAGATCTAAAGGTGGTTCTTCTATGTGAAGGTAACTGTCTCCACTGAGCTCCTTATTTACTACTAATTATTTTTCTACCTTTAATCACATATTAAAAATTACAATATAATAACACCAATATATCCAATATATCGAGATTATATTATATTTATGGTATAATATTAATTCATCTCCTCTTCCATCAAATGGGAAACAAAACAACCATTCGTGTGTACGGTGGACTACCACACAACGAAATGATATAATATCTAATGGAATTAGATGTATTTTCAGCGGGATATTTGCGATGGGATCCCATCGCAAATAGCATGTTGCAGAAAACGACGTCATAAATAAGCCTCTGATTATATACATTATTTATAAATAAACTTTTTTAATGGGGAACATCCCCGTTAAAAATAAGCCTCAGATTTTATACATTATATATATAAAAACATTTTGCGACGGGCCAGTCACAAATACTAATTGCGACGGGCCCGTCGTCCCGTCGCAAATACTATTAATAAAAAATTATATTTAAATTAATCTGCGATGGGAGCCCGTCGCAAAAGGTCTCGTTGGAAATACTAAACATAATAAAAAATTATTTAATAAAATTATGATTAATGAAAAAATTATATTAATATTATTAAAAAAATAAAAAATAAAAAATATTATTATTAGTAAAATAAAAAAACATTAAAAAATATAATACTAATAAAATATATTTATTAAAATTATGATTAATAAAAAATTAATATTATTTTTTAAAAAAAATAAATTTTTTTTTTACAAATTATAAATATTTAGAAAAAAAATATAAAAAAATCACAAAATGTTATTATTATTAGTAAAATAAATAAATACTATAAAATATAACACTAATCATAAATATTAAATTATTGAAAATTAAAAAAATAAATTATGCAACATTTGAACCAATATAAAAGACATAAACTGTAAATAGTTCATACTAAATTAAATCTTCAATTCAAATGTTTTTAACATAAAAACAATCACTGGGGGGTCGTCTTCTGGAAGAGGTGGAGGACCTGTAGGATATGGTGGAGGAAAATCCATCCCTAAACTACGAGTCAGACGACACAAGTACTCCATCTGCTTGTGATGCTGCTATTGCTACTACTGCTGCCATCGACACATCTCCTCCTCATGTTGCTACTGCTGCTGACACATCTCTTCATGCTGCTTCTACAAACTCTCTATAAGCTCAGACTGAGTTTTCAACTACTCCTGATACTGTGAGGTAGAAGATGATGCCTCTCCACGAGCTCCTCTTAAGCTGGATGCCGACATCAAAACAGTACCATAATAAGTACCATGAGTCAAATGAGATCTGATACCAACTACTCGGCCCTTTTCAAAGACATACTGAGTCGCCTGCATCCATGCTTCTTCATTGATATAGTGGGCACTGGTTTTCTTAGTCTTCTTGTCCTGACTCTCAGCCTCTTTCTAAGAGGTCGCAGCCTCATATGACTCCTTCAATTCCAATTTGAAATTAAAATGGTGAAAATATTATATGCAATTAATTGTCAATCTAAAAATAATAATACTAACCACAATTCGACATTGGCGATCACCTCTAATCTCTCCAGTGGTTGGATCACAGTACATCCCCCGATAAACGTCAAACTCCGTAATATTGGGATTCTTGACTGCCTACAGAAATATGAAATAAACTATTTATATTTAATGTTATATAAAATTTTTAAAAAATATACTTACCAGATTCTCTCTATGCATACTAAATGTACAGCTACGAGCTCGATGAGTCACCTTCTGTC
This sequence comes from Viscum album, assembly GCA_963277665.1. Lineage (NCBI taxonomy): Eukaryota > Viridiplantae > Streptophyta > Magnoliopsida > Santalales > Viscaceae > Viscum > Viscum album. The sequence continues at coordinate 605,023,658 of OY728125.1, forward strand.
TCCCCCAGTTCTGTCGTCCCACAGAATATCTCCTCTGAAATCCACCACCCAACTAGTGTAAACATAATCCATCCTAAATTTGAGATGAAATGTACTCTGGTTGGTGGGCTCTACATGACTCATAAAATTCTGTCACTCCTGCTTTCTTAATGGTTGTTCTTCTCAAATTGTGCAAAAACTGACGGAAACGGTCAAGCATAGACACTTACTATGCCGCGTGGATAGCGTCACACATGCTATCATCGATGGGATACCATAAACCATACAAATAATTTATAATATCAATTTATTAGTAAAATAAATTTCTAAATAAATATTCTTTATTTATGTACCAGCCAATGATCGAACATGTCACACCACACATTAATGGGAATATTTTCCCATGTGATCTATGGATAAGAAAAATAATTTCACAAGATAGCGCTCCCCTATCCAATAGCTACATGATAAAAACTATGAAAAAGGAATAAATAATCAAAAAATTAGTATATATATAAATAAATTAATGAAAACTAACTAAAATATATAGGTTACCACACCTCGGTGTTCGTGGATCAAAGCCAAGAAATGGACATTGCTTGAGGATAGGGTAAGGAATCATCAGTTATGCAAGACCGCGACCCCACTACATACCCCCTAAACCGTCTGTTGGATGAGGGTCAGATGATCCAAAATCCCCCACATCCAAAGGTAGATCAGCCTCCTACAACTCGTGAAATAGATTCGGATCCATATGAAAAAAATTTTTTGTTGTTTGCAGATAGGTGAAAATAACTATTATATATATATATATATTAGTTATGATTATAAACAAAATTTAACTGCATCAATGTCCATATTCATCCTCATCTCCACAGTTTTCAATGTCAATGTCTTCATCTTCCTCCTCAGCATCATCAATATCCATATGAGTTTCAGATTAATCATCTCTTGTCATTTCAAATTCATTTGTAACATCATTAATATCTTCGTCATCGTTGATCATTAATTGTGGAGTGTCATCATCAATATTCACGTCTCTTTGTGAATAAGATTGATTTTGAGCAGTCTCTTGAAATATTTCAATTCCTTCCACTTCAACGAAATCACATTCAATTTGAGTAAACTGATTTCCTGAGATTTTATTTTTATTATTCTCCACCAATCACTCAAGTCTCTTGAAGTAGCACAGTAATTTGAGTAATAAATTTGATGTGCCTTTTGAGCTAGTAAAAATGGTTCATTTACTGTAATAAGACTTTTATATTTAATATTGACGATTCCATGAGTCGGATGAAAATGCAAGCCTCTCTCAGTATCCAATCGCTGACATTTAAACATCGTTATGTAATTTTTTTCCTAGATAAAACAACTCAATATTTTCATCCAAAATGCCATAAAAGTCAACTTCAGTTTCTCTATGATGCAATACTCTCAAGAAAACTCAAATGTTTGTTGTTTTTTTGATTCCTCATATGTATGTGTATAAAATCGAAAACCATTCACTATATATGGATTATATGATTTAACCATTTTGGATGGTGCATTACTCAATATACACAGTTGCTTATTAATTTTACCATCATGTTGAGGCACCTGAAAATTTATAAAAAAATTATCAATATGATAAATAATAAATAGAATTGATATTAAATCATCAATAATTTATGTTACCAGTTTTTGAAACCATTGAGAAAATTTTATTATCTACGTTCTTCAAGAGCAGCTATTGTAATTTTTGGGAATTTTTTTTATATTATTATCATATAACCTACAAATAAAATAAGATTATAAAATGTAACATAAATTATAGAATAAGTGATAGAATTAATCACAGTACAAATGATGTCATTTCTTTATAGTTGATATGAACATATGTATGAGCTCTGTGAGGTTAATCATCTGAAAGCCATCGTTCATGAACTCCACCAAAACCAAGATTTGTCTGATTAAAAACTGATAATTTATTGTCCATTTTTTCATTAACATTACCATAGTTTCGTCTCAAGCGATTTTGTTTTGATGGATATTGATATTCAAAATAATGAGAGTTGAAAAAAGCAATTTACTCCTGCAAATAAGCTTTAGAAATTTATCCTTCAACTGATGCTTTGTTACGAACTTTTTTCTTCAATTTCAGCATGAATCTATCAAATGAGTACATCCATCGAAACTGTACTGGACCTCCACATTTAGCTTCATGTGGAAAATGTAATATCATATGTTTCATTGAGTTAGAGAAATACTGTAGAAAGGTTTTTTCCAGTTTACATATAATTACTGCAACATCTTCTTCCAATTTTATTAGCACATCGTAGTCTGTTGTCACTACACAAATGTATTGAAAAAAATATGATATGTCTACTATAGAATCCCAAATCATAGAATTCAACAAACCCTTGAATCCAATCGACATAATTCTTTCCATTATAACATGACAATCATGACTTTTAAATATAGTAATATTACCATTCTTAGCACATCTACCCAAATTGGAAGCATATCCATCTGGAAGTATCAAATCTACAATCCAATGAAAAAATAGTAAGTGACTCTCTTTGGAAAGTGTATAAGCTACTTTTGGATTCATTAACCTCTATGATCTGACATTTTCAAATAGTTCAACTTTTGGTCACCTGAGAATTTCGACAAGATCTAATCATGCCTTTATAGTATCTTTGGTCTTACCTGGTGTATCAAAAACTGTGAGAAATAAATTATCAAAAAATTTCTTCTCAATATGCATGACATCCAACATGTGGCGGACCAACAAATTAGACCAATATGGAAGATCCCAAAAAAATGCTTCGTTTTATCCAATTATGTTCTTTCCCAAAGCCATGAATTTTTTGTTGGTTTTCTATAGGCCCAAATGTTATAGGAGGTAATGAAAATACAACTAATTTTAACTATGTACCTTAGATTATTATTGGAGGTTCATCCCTATCAATTGTACCTTTTTTGAAATGAGATTTTTTTCCTCTGAAATGGATGATCAATTGGAAGAAATATGTGGTGACAGTCAAAATAGTAAGGTTTTTTTCCATTGATGATCATAAATTCTTTGTTGTCTTTCATACAGTAAGGACATGATTTCAGAACATGTGTACTCTATCCAGATAACATTCCATATTCCAGAAAGTCACTAATCATCCACATCAATGCAGCTTTAAATATGAAATTTTGTTTCACAGCAACACCATATATACTAACATCATCACTCCACAATGCATTTAACTCATCAATAAATGGTTTCAAATAAACATCAATATTCTTTTTCAGATTTCCTATGACAAATAAGGTCAAAACGATATAGGGCCCCTTCATCAACATCCATGAAGGTAAATTGTACGGAGTTATAAAGATAGACCAATATGAATACTGACTACCAGAAGAACCAAATGGACAAAAGCCATCAGTACAAAGACCCAATCACACATTTTGGGCTTCTAAAGGAAAAGACGAATATAAATGGTCAAAATGTTTTCCTAAATCACCATCATATGGATGATTCAAGCTATTATCAGTTGAAATCTTGGTTTTGTGCATGAAATCATTAACTCTGTGTTCTGAGACATAAATAAACACTACAACGAGGTTGTAAGGGGGAAATATCTCAACTATTTTACTAGAATTGATCTAGACTTCCCAAGTTGAGTTTCTTTATACCATGATTGTCCACATGTTGGAAAACTATCAAAAAAATCATTTTTACATGCATATAAGATGCAATCATGTGTACATGCATGAATATTCCGATAACTAAGGCCCAGATAATGAACCAATCTCTTACTCTCATAGTAATTTTCCTGAAACACATTTCCATCAGGTAACAATGTTTTATCCAAAGAAAATATCTGATCAAAATAGTTGTTTGACATTGTATTATCTGATTTAATAACCATAAATTTTTCAACTGCTTCTAAATTTCATATCTCTCAATCAGGATATAATTCATCCTCAGCAGACCTCAAAAACTTATAAAATTCTGATGGTGCCAAATCAGGAGTTAAATCAATATCATCTTGAGATTGAATTTGTTAAACAGATTATTCTGCCACATTATTTACTAAATTTTAAAACCATGATGGATTTGGAATCATGTTCTTAGTATCTCCTCTAGAACTGCATTCATTGTGTTGATACCAAAAAAATAATCTGGTTGAAAACCAAACCGCAAGAGATGTCCCCTAACCTTGTCAAATGTCTCAAACATTCTTAGAGCACATTTTTTACATGGAAACTTTATTGTGCCTTCTGAAACATATTTTGGTTTTGATGATGCCAATGATAATAAAGCCTCAACACCCTCAATATATACAGGTTTTAAACAAGAACTGTTTGGATTTCTACATTGATTTATCCAAGTTTGATCATCTAATAATGATTTTTTTCAACTTCCTTGTTCCATATTTTTCTAAAAAATATACAATCATTACTATTTTTGAATAATTTGAAATTTAAAAAACACTATCTAAAAAAATTTAAATAATTACAACTACTTCTTAATAATTACAATTACTTACGGGCGACACAATTTCCAGGGGATTGATAGTTACTCTTTTATCCGAAAACTCATTTACTTTCAACTTTATCACACAGAAATCACAATGAAGAATCTACTTGGAGGAATGAATACTCATTCTCATACCTCCGAGAAGATTCTTCATTTTGATTTATGTGTGAGAAAGTTGCAAGTAAATGAGTCATCAGACAAAAGAGCCCCCTTTTCATCGATGAATCATCTTCTTGCAATTGTCACAACCTAAACACATTATCAAAAATGTGGTCCGACAAATTCATATTTAAACTTGTGCATACGAGATTGGATATGCATATGTAAAATCATAATTTTCATAATGTTTTTAGTCGGTGAAAGTTGAAAGGAGAAGGAAGAGTCATCAAGTAAAAGAATTGTTGTCAATCCACTGGAAATTGTGCCAAGTTATTACAAGTTATTACAATTTATTACAAATTGATTTTCTTCCTAAGTGTTTCTATTTATTACTAATTGTTACTAATTGTTACTAATTGTTACTAATTGTTACTAATTGTTACAAATTGTTACTAATTGTTACTATTTCTTACTATTTCTTACTATTTATTACTAATTATTACTATTTATTACTATTTATTGCTAATTATTGCTAATTATTCCTAAGTATTCCTAATTATTCTTTATTATTTCGAATTATTTCTAATTGTTACTAATTATTCCTAATTATTCTTAATTATTCCAAATTATTCTAAATTATTCCGAATTATTCCTAATTATTCATAATTATTCCTAATTATTCCTAATTATTCCCATTTCTTCTTATTTATACCTATTTATTCCTATTTGTTCTTATTTTATACTGTTTATTACTATTTATTACTAATTATTAATAATTATTACTAATTATTACTATTTATGACTATTTATTACTATTTATTACTAATTATTACTAATTTATTACTAATTATTACTAATTATTACTAATTATTACAAATTTTTATAATTATTACAATTTATTACTAATTCTTACAAATTATAACTAATTATTAGTAATTATTCATATTTATTCATATTTATTAATATTTATTTTTAATTATTCCTAATTATTGCCAATTATTCCAAATTATTCTTAATTATTCATATTTATTCATATTTATTCTTAATTATTCCTGATTATTGTTAATTATTCCTATTTATTCTTATTTATTGTTATTTATTACTAATTATTCATAATTATTACTAATTATTCCCAATTATTCATAATTATTCCTAATTATTCCTAATTATTACTAACTATTACTAATTATTACTAATTATTACTAATTATAACTAATTATTACTAATTATTCCTAATTATTCCAAATTATTCGTATTTGTTCCTATTTATTGCTAATTATTACCAATTATTACTATTTATTACTATTTATTACTATTTATTACAATTTATTACTAATTTTTACTAATTATTCTTAATTATTCCTAATTATTCCTAATAATTTTTAATTATTACTATTTATTACTATTTGTTTCTAATTATTACTATTTATTAATATTTATTACTAATTATTATTAATTCTTAATATTTATTACTAATTATTACTATTTATTCTTATTTATTTCTATTTATTTTTATTTATTACTATTTATTACTATTTATTACTATTTATTAGTATTTATTACTAATTATTACAAATTATTACTAATTATTTCTAATTATTACTAATTATTTCAAACTATTACTACTTATTACTAATTATTACTAATTATTTCTACTTATTACGAATTATTACTAATGATTACTTATTTTTACTTATTTTTACTAATTTTTACTAATAATTACTAATTATTAATAGTTATTATTAATTATTTTTAATTCTTTCTAATTATTCATATTTATTTATATTAATTCATATTTATTCCTAATTATTCTTAATTGTTACTAATTATTTCTAATTATTCATATTTATTCATATTTATTCATATTTATTCTTAATTATTACTAATTGTTGCTAATTATTCCTAATTATTCCTATTTATTTCTATTTATTGCTAATTATTTCTAATTATTTCTAAATATTTCTAAATATTCCTAATTATTCCTAATTATTCCTAATTATTCCTAATTATTCATAGTTATTCCTAATTTTTATTAAGTATTCCTATTTATTCATATTTATTCCTATTTATTAATATTTAATACTAAATATTCCTATATTAATATTTATTACTAATTATTCCTAATTGTTCCTAATTATTCCTAATTATTACTAATTAGTACTAATTATTACTATTTATTCTTATTTATTCTTATTTATTCCTATTCATTCCTATTCATTCCTATTTATTACTATTTATTACTATATATTCCTTTATTACAAATTATTACTAATTATTACTAATTATTCATATTTATTCATATTTATTCCTAATTACTGCTAAATATTGCTAATTATTCCTATTTATTCCTATTTATTCCTAGTTATTTCTATTTATTCCTAATTATTCCTACTTATTCCTAATTATTACTAATTATTCCTAATTATTCTTAATTATTCCTAAATATTTCTAATTATTACTAATTATTCATATTTATTCCTATTTATTCCTATTTATTTATATTTATTACTATTTATTAATATTTATTTCTTATTATTCATATTTATTCATATTTATTACTAATTTTTACTAATTTTTACAAATTATTAATAATTATTACTATTTATTACTATTTATTACTATTTGTTACTATTTATTATATATATTACTAATTATTTCAAATTATTCCTAATTATTACTAATTATCACTAATTATTACTAATTATTACTAATTATTACTAATTTTAACTAATTATTACTAATTATTCCTATTTATTACTAGTTATTCTTATTTATTACTAATTATTCCTATTTATTACTAATTATTCTTCTTTATTACTAATTATTCCTATTTATTACAAATTACCCATAATTATTACTAATTAAACAATACCATAACTAATTTAACAGAACTATTACTAATTAGCGTTAATTGATATTAATAATAACAATTTACAACTACTAATTACTAATTACTAATTATAAGTAATTATTTATAGACAATACTAATTTTCGTTAATAATTATTAATTATTACTAATTATTAATTTTTACTAATTATTAAGAATTGGTATTAATAATTTAAATTTTTATTACAAATAAATATAGATAACAACACAATTTAAATCTAATTTAATTACAACTAATCAAAAATAATTAACATTAACATAAAAAATGAAAGAAATACTAAATTAAATAAAAGATAAATACCTTTAAACTTGATCTCTTATTGATGTAAGACACTTCACAAGTTCTCCTTAAAAAAACTAACTCAGAGAAATATTCACTCTAAAAATAGATTTAGAGAGAGAGGAAGTGAGAAATGAGCGGAAGATAATGAAAAACGGAGGGGGTATATATAGGTTAGATTAGTTGCGACAGGACTATTTGCGAGGGCAATCCCATCGCAAAAGATACTTTTTTCCACTTGGCCCGTCGCAAATAACATTGCCCGCATTAATTTCTGTCGGTGGTTAAAAGGGTATTTGCAACGGGGCCCGTCGCAAAAAAGTGTCCTGTCGACACACCTTTTGTGACGGGACAACATCGCGTTGCAAAATCCCATTTACCTTCACCGGTATTTGCAACGAGACCCGTCCCAAATACCCTCTGACCGACACACTATTTGCGACAGGAGGATCCCCCCATTGCAAATAACCTTCCCACGCTTTAGACCACATCTCACACTTTGGCGTGCATCTCGTGCCAAACCACGCATTACTTTTTGCGACGGGACGAAGCCCCCGTTTCAAATAACCTTTGGGAGGGACTATTTGTGACGGGAATTAATCTCGTCGCAAATAGCTCGTCGCAAAAGCCTATTTTTCCCGTAGAATTAGTTTTCCATCATTGCCTCACAATTCTATTAATGACGATGGATTTACTATTTATATATTATATTAATGCCAGAATAATACTTATGAAATTAAATATATTATATAACCAATTACCTTATCATCCATTGAAAAATGACAATGTCGTTCATGTGTACAGCGGACTACCGCCTCATGAAGCGATGTGATTCATTTTCTAAATCAAATCATATGGATGGTATATAAAATTGTATATAAATAAATAATATTATATATATGGTATAATGATCATTATTGATGGAGACAATAACACTTACCTTCTTTCCATCAAGATTGTTGAAAAATGGAAACATCAATCATGCATATGTATGACCTACCGTCTCTATTAGTGTAACATAGTTCATTTTTCCTAACCATATTTCATGGTTGGTTTTAAAAGTATAATGTATGTATTAAAATTATATTTTTTTTATGATTATTTTTCTATATATTTTGAAAAAATTATCCCTTTGATGATGGTTAATACACCGATGTCATTGTTATTTTATAAACCAACCGTCCTCAAAACACCCAAGATGGACATAACTGAGTAAGTAATTAAATATGTCATTAAAATAAATCATAAAATGATTTTAGTATAAGGTATAAAACCTTTAAAATATCATATAAAAACAAATTATTTTTATAAGATTATTATATATGAGATAAAATCCATACATGACAAGTGTGGACTCTAGGTAATGGATTTCTTGTCTCACTTTTACTTCTCTAAAACATATTCCATATTCACCACTTATTTATTTTGTGTAGTATATATGTCTTGAATCTCATTGTCTTTTTGGTATTTAAAGTTCCAATTGAAGTTGTGTATTTTATTGGGGTTATGATTCAAAATTTACCAATGTGGTAATGATTTATTTCAAAATCTTATCATTATTCTGGATTATATATTTTTAAGCATCACGTAGTTGAATTGATTAATATTTATATCTAAAACTGAATATATTTTATTCTCCTATGGTTATCCATGAAATTTTAATGTAATATTACCATTTTACACTATTTTTTAATTAATATTATTGAGAACTTTTTTTCAATAAAAGAGGACTTTTTTTCTCTCTTCAGTAGAAAAATCATTTCTCTTCTATATAAATGTTTTCTAAAAATATTTTAATGAATGTTTTTAAAATTATCCAAATGATTTTTCAAAGATAATTTTATCTATTTTTGAATTTTTATATAATATTTTTAAAGTAATCTTCTTTTTATTTTCCGAATGGGGTACTTTTCATCCATTTTTACAATATTGTGGACAGAATGTTTTTTAACTTATATGAATTGTATTGAATTACACTCCACCATGAACACTAAATTATTTTAAGATTATTTTATGTTTTTACATGGTTATTTTAAAAAAAATCATTTTAATTTTTTTAAAATTTTATATTTTGATGAATTGATTTTAGAGTGAAAATGTGTTTTTTCTCAACTAATATTCCTTGTAATCTTTTAACCAAATGTTCATCAAGAAAAAAAACTTTTGATGGTATGGATTATTTCTAAATAATGTATATTTTTCACTAAAATATATACCTATATTATTATACATTATATTTAATTGGTAATAAATTATTTATTTTCTCATTTAAAATACCTTCATTATGAAATTTACCTTGATTGTGATATGAGGAAATATTATGAAACATATTTTCTCTTCATGGGAAATTATAATTATTCGTAATTTTAATTGATTTACTGTTTTTGGTACACATTGACCAAAAAAATGTTATGATTGGTGTTCCTAGATAGTACTCTAAATTATTGGGTGAAACTTCAGTCACATGAGGTGTCGTGTATAGTATTATAGAATACACCTAATCCATTATGGGAATTTTTTCACCATGTTACACTGTCAAAGAGGTTAGCCTTCCCAAATTTTTATTTCATGTTATTTGTTTCTACCACATTTACTATGATTCCATGATCATATGATACCATGTTTTTTATGTTGTTCTCCCATGTGATTACTATTGTGCCTTCTCTTTTTAGATATCATGTTATACCTTTGACTCACACAATATGCTTCCTTGTCATATTTATATCCCTACTTGGATTTTTAGATTACTCCTTTCCTTTATGTATTCCCAGGTTATCCCATATAGTTTGTAGAGCTCTAAAATTTTTAGGATATCTTTATAGAGAATAAAATAAAGATATTTTATTTTAGTATCACTTTGATTTCTTATGAACATGGTAATACAAAGACACTAGGCCTCATGATATTTGGGTTTTAATTATTGGATGTTTATGTTATAAATGATGGAATAATATGTGTAAAAGGATTAGGTCACAATAGTTTTTATCAGATAAAGGTTTATTTATTTTTGGGGATTATAGGAATATAATACATTAGTATAAACCCTACATAAAATTATAAGGATAAGTCTAAGTACAGGAAAAAATCCTGGAATTTTGGTGAAGTTTAGAAGAATTTGTTTCCAATAAAATGCATCCCTCTCTGGATTATACAAGTGGATATGTTTCTAGCATAGTTTCACCCAAGGGTAATAAACCAAAAAAGGGTGTATTGATTTATACTTGATCATTACTTGGTTCATGATAATGGGACTTGCTGCAAAACTAGTTTAATACTCATAGTGGATATGTTTTGGAAGATTGTAAACTCTTCACAAAAAATTAATATATACATTAATTAATTTTGTGGCTAGAAAACCTAAGAGTAAATGTTACCATGGATTACCTAGATTGAAACATAGAGACTCATAAGTCTGTACATACTTATTATTTATAAGCTATTCCTCATAGGATTATAATTTTCACTTTGGTATGTTAACGAATTCTTATATTTTTTTCTTCAAATATTTTTTTGTTAATGGAAATAAATAGTGGAAAGAATTAAAATTACCATTGTTATAGGAAATGAAATGATTTCACTAATGATATACCTAAACTAATGGGAATAGTTGTTATACATTTCATTATTATTCCAAAAAAGGAGTCTCAAATTATGATTAAGACATGGAATATAGTTGAATTTATAAACACTTCAAAGAACAAAATGATAAATTCTCATGAAATTTCAAGTGTTAAACATGATAAAAAAATAAATATTAAATTTTATTCATGTCAAAATAACCATAGAAAATGACTTAAAGGATCTGTAAGATTATTTATATGGGGAAAAGGTGGGAACAAAGCAGCTAATCACTAAAGAAAAACTATGAGTCCAATTAATTAGAGGAAAAGAAAGAATTTTCAACCTAAGGTACCATTAGCAGTTCAATTTCATATATGTGGGGAACATGTTCATTCTCCAAGTCCAATGATTAATTCCCAAGGGCCTATGTTCTAAGAATCATTGAAGTAAAATGATTGAATTTTTTAGGTGTTGAAACTCAAGAATCTTGTTTTTGAAGTATTTTTTGATCAAAGTTCTTATTTTATAATAATCCTAATAATTAGATGGATTGTTCAAAAAAAATTAATGATTTCAAGATTCTATTAAATGTTAATAGTATAATTTAAATTTTATTCAATTATAAGGTGATATTTTATGAACAAACACATGATTGAGAAAAAAATAATCTTTGATATGTGCTTTACATCATCATCCGAGTTAATGGTTGTATGGGATGATGTCCTTTTGATCCAGTTTTGTAAGAACTCGGGTTTTGAGCCTGTAAGACTTTGAAATTTTCAAGATGTTATTCCAGAGAAGGGCATTCAGACGGCATGTGATTCCGAGCCCCGATGTGGCCGGAATTAAATTTTTAGTGTGTTCACACTGGACACGCTAAATAAACATAATAACTCCTAAATGGTTGCTCGTATGGAAAAACCAAGGGCATCATTGAGTTAGGAGCGTGCCGTTTACCCTATGAGGGGTGTAACATTCACGGGCCCGAACCTTGTATGGAAAACGCCACCAGGGGCACTTTCGTAATTTAGCAACCTCGGGCGTGAACTTTACAAATTCTGAATGGAGGATCGGATTAAAATTCCGAGACCACCATTGCGCTTAGAATGTGGATTTTACCCTAGAGGGAGCTTAACCCTGACCCCGCCAAAAGTTCGGGTATGGGGCCTACTGGTGGGTGTGTTTCTCTACATAAACACTTCTCCACCCCCACCCTTCTTATCCCCTTTCATTTTCTCCTAGGTGGAATCCCTCTCAAACAGATTTTATCTCCTCTCCTCCACCTCTCCAAGGCAGCGGAGCGGTCCAGCAGATCTCTTGTGAAGCGATGGGTTACGCCCAGCGAGATAGAAGTTTTTGTTTTTGTTTTTAATTTTTGCAACCACTTAAAATGCAATTAGTAGTGTCTAAATGATGTTTTCCTATAGGTATAAGCCCATAGTTGCATATGATTCGATCCAAACATTCTAATTCTCTTCTCGGATAAACAATGAGAGTCCGAGGATGCCCGAGGTGGCCTCAGGAAGTTTTCCAGACAGACTTGGTTTTCCGGCGGACTCCCATGTGGCCGCGGTGCGGTCCTAGGCGGCAGCGGAGGTCCCAAGAGACGGTGGCGGTCCCAGGAGGTGTCGGCGTAGTCTTAGACTGCGGCGGCGGTCTCAGGCGGTGGCGTCAGGCTCCTAGGCAGTGGCATCGGGCTTTTAGGTGGTGGCGGCGGGCTCCGAGGTCGCATGTGCGGGGCGCGACAAGGGTCGCGGCGCGCGACCCTGAGTGGGGGATCGAGACCCGCTGAAGAAGGGTCTCCGCGCGGGACAACGACCGACCACGAGGGCCAGTCGGCACGGTTGGACCTTGGGTCAGTGTTCGGGCTGCGAGGAAGGGTCGCGGGTAGGGCTGACCCAAGCCCGGGGGACCGGCAGGACTGGGCCGCTCCAGCCCTAAGGGGGTTACCCCTTAGTCTTCTGACCCCCGTATATTTCACTAAAAGTGTTGGTTTTGTGTGTTGTCTATGGAAACGCGATCCTCAAATCGAAACGGAGTTTTATAGATGGTCTTGGGGATTTATAATTCTTGAGACGTGGGCTTGGTGGCACGACACACCGTTAAGTATTGTTTAGTTCCTCTCCGGTATTCTTCTTTCGGATGATGCGAACACATCTAGAGTCCTTTTAAGGCACTGTCAGAGGTGTTGCGACCCTATCGTCGAGATCAAGTTGTCCAGGGTAGTTTCAGGCGTTGAAGCCAAAGTTGATTTGTGGGCCCCACGGGCCATCTTTTAAGTTGTGAGCATCATTTTGCGGTGTTTTTCATCAGAGGTCCGCTCTGGGTGAATGAGTAGTCGTTTTGGCATGTTTTGCTGAGAGCATCACAATGGTGCAGTCTGCCCGACCTCTTTCGAGACCGAGGTGCGGGCCCCACAAGACACTGTATGGGCATAAAGCGGTGTTGAATAACTTTTTCGTTGGGAGTCCGTTTACACTGAGTAAGTAGTCTATCTCCAATTTTTTTCATGAGGATTAATACGGTGTAATCTGATTGGGCGTGTGGATCCTCTTTCAAGATCTCATTAAATGTGGAAACATGAAAGGGCATTGGTTGGCGGTTCCTTTGACGCACTCTAAACCAACGCACGGTAGCGATGTTAGTGACATATAGAGATCGTTCGGGCAGTTCGAATTATTCAAACCAGTTCAGGGTTTACCCTCCAGCAGGGTTGGGTAGTGGGTTACCCACCGGTGTATCAAGGTCTACCCTCCAGCGAGGCTAAGTAGTGGGTTACCCGTTGACCTTAGGGTTTACCCTCCAGCGGGGCTGGGCAGTGGGTTACCCATTGAACTTATGATTTGGAATATATCTAGGAATATTTTTGGATCCAAACACTATGATGACACATGATTCCAAGACCTTGTGATCTTAGAATTAATTTTATAAAAATATTAAATATATTTTATATTACACGCACATGGTTTTCCTAAAAAATTGAAATATTTTCAAAAAAAAATTATAGTATTGGAAATATGAGACCACGGTTGAATCCAAAGCATGGGTTTTACCCTAGGTGGGACCTAAAGTTGATTGGGACAGGACATTCATATGAGGTACCCATTGGTAGGTTCATTATATAAATTAATTAACTGATTTAATTTAATTAATAACCCTAACCCAAATAACTCGTAAAATGGGAATCATATGGAAAAATATGACACCACCATTGAGCCCAAAATGTATTTTTTAACCTATGTGTGACATAACCATTGTTGGAATCCGGTGTTTGGGTTGAGTGCCATCCTGGGATAAATAATTAAATAAATAAATTTATATTTATTTAATTGTTTCATTTAATGCACAGACCTATTTACCTATTTAAATATGCTCCTCTAAATAATTTACCGGGTTATCCATGTAATACTAGGATCATTGAGATGATCATATATTCATTCTTCGTTGGTGGGTTGATATAGAATGATGAATAGTGATTGGATCAAGGTGAATCAATAGAAAATGGATGTAATACATCACCTTCATCATTAGTGGATGTGTTATTCACTAATGATCGATCCATAATCGAGGTAGGACTCATCAACTATGGTTTACATCCCTTTAGATTAAATATTTATATCATGTATTATTATCTTCTTTTTATTCTGTGATTTTATATTTTTCTCATGATCCCTGTAGATAGATTATATTTATTTAATTCATTTTAGTCACGTTATTTCCACGTTATCACCATATATATTCCTGATATATGATTGATGTTGAAGAATTATTTTTCATTAACGTTTGTGTCGTTTAACTTGTGTATCTCACCCATCGTTCCTTACATTAATTTTTATTATCCTACAGGGTCGTGGTTTGACATTTCCGGGGAAGGTTTGAGTGTTATAAAAACCCCGCAATCATGATGTTTGTTTTAAAAAATGAGTGAGATGGTGTTTTGAGAATGGATCAGATTGGTATTGTAGATGTGGGTTCACGATTGGGGTTCAATGAGGATGCAAATTGATCAGAGGTGGTTCATGTCATATCGGGGATCCCCATTTTCCAAGTTTACGTGTGCTGATGTATTATAGTATGATGAGATTGGTTATGAGTGGAGGCTATTCAGTGTGGACTTGTAGTGGTTGAACATAGATCTCGGACGAGGTGGTTGGACGTGGTCAATGAGGTGGGTGTTAATATAATTTTTAATAATAACAATAAATGTGATGAATATTATTATTGAATATAATAATAAATGGCTAATAAAATAAAAATAAAGAATGATCATTTGAGGGAGGCCATGGTGAAGCACACAGTGAATGAATGAGATCTTGGGACCTGTGGTGCATTAGATACGAGGTCATATTGTTGTTAATATTTTATTAAATAATAATGATTATAATATGGAATATATAAAAATTAAGGGAAATGAACATCTTTATGAACAACAATATATCTATGAAAATCAAGGGGGATCCTTCAATATGCTCTTTGAAAGGTGTTCAAAAATAGATAAATAATAATATCAAAGTATTTTTTGTTTTTGATGTAAAAACCCCATTTCAGTCTTAACTTCTTCTATGACATCGAATTGATGAACCGTCAATGGCATTATGTCCTTAACATCAAGATGGTCATTTTATGACCAATTTTGGATATTTAATTTTGTATTGTGGTGCAGATCCATGGATCACCCTATAATAATAATAATATTGTTATTAAGGACTCTAGTATTTGAAATGTATTTTTCATTTGGTGTAGTAATGTTGAACCTTAATTGGAAAATAGACCCTAAAATTGAGGTGGAACTCTCAATACTAATATCAGGTATTTAATTTAGACTCATGTCTCAGGCCCTTAAAAAACAATTTGAGCATGATGTAGTGAAATGATTTTTTTACCAAGTGTCTGATTTGGGATATTAAATATCCTATCCTGAGTGTTTTTTCACAAGGAATGTAATAATGTGGTCTTTTTATCCATTCATGGATTTTGTGATTTCATAATGGTGGTTTGAGATTTTTTCCCATTGGACCAATGATGAGGCTCATGTGTTTGTCAGTATTTTTTCTAATACACATTGTGCAGTACCCTTACACACCATTTATTACAAAATGGACTAAAATCCATGTATTGGAAAGATAGTGAACATGTATCATAGTGGGACCACATTCCATGTGGTTCCCCTACACGTCATGTACCTCCTTTTTGAGGAATATTCTATCTCTCATATCTCCTTCGTTTGGGATCAGAATTTGTCCTACGAGTATCATTTCCTGATTTTTTTCATGAAGAATATGATGGTGGCCTCTGTCGTGTCTTTTGAGATATGATTCATGATTATCTAACTATAGTGATTCTTTATAAGACACTTGATGATATCAGAAATCAAGAAGGTTTTCCAGATAAATTAGAGTGGAACCCTTCTACTAGGATGTGTCATTGTTCCTCTACCTACCTACAGATTTGAAACACCAGTAAGTATTAGGGTACATGTTCTCTATTTACATAGTGGACCCTACCCCCTATCTTATAGGGTGTAGGTCCTCATAACACAATAGTGGAACCCCCCTAACACATCAAGATGTCGGTTCTCTATCCAGTGAGTAGAACCCCTATCAGACAAGGCATGGGTCCTCGTGACACTAGAGTGGAACCCTCTTGACACATTAGGGAATGGGTCCTCCATCTATCAAGTGCAACCCTATAATACCCCAAGATTTTATGAAAAATATTCATTTTAATTTAAATAATGTCTTGTGTTGTATGCTACACCAAAAGGAGATTTCACAACACACATTCTTGACTTGCCTTGCGTTGCACGCAATCGCGACCTTCCTCGATAGCGTGTGTAGTACGCAATACCGAGTTTCACTAAACAACGACATGCTATTAAAATATTATTAAAACTAGCCGTTATGAATAGAATAACCACTTTTTGAAATTTTGTAAATTTTATTTTTCAAAATGGACTTCATTTTTGGATTCTAAATATCGAAATTAGCTTAGGGTGAAATTTTGGTACTTTTCGGCTAACTTTCATTTTCTGATGAATAGTGAAAATTACTAAATTTTAAATAAAAACAACCTTTTTAATCGAAATAATTAATAGTGATAAATTATTAATTTTAGTGGTTTTAAAGTATATTTAGAATATATTTTTACAGTTTAATACAATGTTGGTCATTGGATGTAATTTCACATTTAAACCAGACATAAACAAGTGTCAATCTTTTTATAGTTATTATCTCTTAAGAACATGCTATTTGTTTTGACGATGAGAATTAATTTTTAAATTAATTAATGCAACTGATATGTTTTGAATTTGGTAAAATAGAAATCATTTTTGAGTTCATAATATCATATATATCTTAGGCCTAATTTTTTGTATTTTTCTGGAAACTTTCTTTTTTTGATGAATAGTGAAACAACTAAGTGGTAGTTAAAAAAAGATTTTTTCATAAAACATAATTTTTCCGCTTCTGTGTGTGAAATTTCAAAAATCTGAGAGACACGGTTGATGTCAGTAAGTAAAATTTGGTGCAATGAGATGAAAATAATTTTTGGTGAATAGTAACTTTTTACTTTTTTTACCACGCTTAAAAGTAAATAGGGTAATTATGGGTAAAAATGTTATTATTATTACCATAACACATGTCCTAATTATATTGGATAAGATTAATTCGACCAAAAACAACCTTAGGAATAAAATATGACCATTTAGGCCCACTTGGATTAGATTACGACATTTATTATTAATTTATTTAAAGAAAGATTAAAATAGTTAAAATCAAAGTTTAATAACTAGAGAATTTTTAATATAGGGTTATACATAAGATAAATTCGACTATAAATATTCATTAGAAAGATAAAAATATTTCATACATAATGATATTTTATTTGTAATTTTTAGACATTAAGATAGTTAATTTATTTATGACACAAAGATGATGCAATAATTATCTTATTAATGAAATATTGACATAATTGATGCTATAAATACCCAAATAAATGTAATTTAAAACTTTTTATGAATTCAACTAATTTTCTAGGTTAATATGACATGTTATTATGGATTTAATTAACATTTTTCGAACTAATAATTCTGCTATTATTTTCACAAAAATCAATTACAAAATAGTGTCAAAATTGACATAAAATAGTTTTTAAAACAAATATTATATTATTAATTGTTATTTTATTCCTAAAAATCTAAGGTTCGGCCAAATGACTCAGATAAGGCTATATATATTAATAATAAAAAACTTGGGGTTCTTTGGGCTTGTTATTGTATGTTTATTAACCTTATAGTGTAAGAACACAAAAAGACACGGTAAAATAAGTTATATTATTAATTGTTATTTTATTCTTATTTATACTTCAGTTTTATAATGGATTTAAATTTACTCCCATATTTCAATTTATTTTTAATGTTAGTTGTATATATAATACTATAGGCAATGAGGATATTTTGTAATTCATCAAATGAGATATATTTTTTAACTTTATGAGTTGAAATATTTGGATAAAATAAGTCATAAAAATTTCTCATGAGTATCTTCCCAATAACCGTGCTTTCTATTATTTCACCAAATCCTATAATTTTTCTCAATTACTTATTCAATCTAGTAAAGTAATCATAAATGGATTCATCCTCATCCATATTTATATATTCAAATATGAATCTCCAAATTTTTTTCTTGGATTTTCTATTTAACATTTCCTTGATAATTTCTTTAAAGTTTACACCAAATATTTTATCTGTTTATAATCTCGTTACTTTGTTAAACACATTCTTGGAGAAAGACATGAAACTGGAATTAAATGGTATTAAATTGACCTTAAAATTCTTTTTATTAGAAAAATTCATTTGAAAACCCTTTTGAATGGGTGAAAATACCGTTATGGATGCATCATGAACATCAAGATCTAAAGGTTACAAATATGAAAATATTCTATTTTTTCAACCTTTTGATTTCAAATGTGGAATCACATATATTATTTACAGAGTTTATATTACCTATATTTGTACACAAAAATATAATATTATAGGGAATCCTTCAACTTTAATACCAATTGAATATCCTACAGAATTGAATAGCTATACTTATAGGGGTGAATCAATATAGCCTAACTTTTAATTTTTTTTCTACTTTAGAAACTAACCCGTATGATTACATATGATAATATTAAATATCTTTGATAAAAAAACTCAAACATTTATGGTAAATGGGGAAAATAATGAAGGGAAATATACACATGTTTTTTAAAGGTTTAGCCTCAATGTGAGAGCCTACACCTTCCTACATGTGGTTGTTATCTCAAACTACTAATTTTCCACTAATATATTTTATGAATACAAGTTGTTTGGTTTTTTGTTATAAAAAATACCATTTATTCCTAAAAATAAACTAACTCCTAAATGATTTATTATCTCATAATAATTATAATGAAAAAACATCACCAAATGAGATAATTACTATTTTTAATATTGGATTATCCAATGATAGATGATATATCATCATCTTTAAGTCACCGAGATATTACTCAAAAAAATCTCAATATTGAATAATGATAACTTTGGGGATCATATTATTATTATTATTCTCCTCTTATAATTATCTCTATATGCTTAGGTAAGTATATTTTAATATTACCACAACCTCAACATTATGATCACTTTGTTATTTTACTCCCTAAAATAGTCGGGCACACACCTCCTATTTTTGTGTGTATAAATGTGAGAAAAATTGTTATTACTACAAATATATCAATATTTAAAAACAAAGATATTTAAAAAATACCTCTAGTGAATATCATTTAATTATTATTATTTCCACTCTCAATAAATTTAATAATAAGAATAATTTTTAAGCCTACATTCAAAATCCTGATTATATAATAGGAATTTTTTTCTCCATGATTTAATATATATAACTCGCTAACTCCTTCATGTGGGATTTATTTCCATGTTCACATCACATATTCAAAAACCACATTTCTGGGCTTTTAATTCATAGAACACAAACATAGATCTTGTCAATAGAACTAATAAGAAAACATTTAAATTTATGAATTTTCAAATTCCCTATGGAATTTTACTCGCAACATAAAGGATATCTCTTGGATCAATGGTACCTAAAAATTTACCATTAGAATATTCTAGACATTCAATAACATATCTTGAATCAAAAAAAAATTCATGTGATTTTAGTAACATAGGAATATCAATTCCACATCACACCTAACATCTATATTATTATTGAAAAAGTTTTAGTTTCATTTTGAGTTTATCTCATATAGTTGTTCTCTTGGTTATTCATCATGAATTGGGGATTACGGATAATTCATGTGGCGTGAATCTAAATTTAATTGTGAGTTTTTAATCATAAAAATTTTCGTTATCATAATTTGTTATCTTTTTTTTCAGTAAAATTTAATTATGGAAGCAAAATTTTATGTTTACAAAAATCTCAAAATTTTTTGAAGGAAAGAAATGCTACCCAAACTTTACAATGTTATACCCAATAGTTTTAATGTATGATGATATCCCTGAGGTCTCACATGAAATAAGGAAGTCACAAGCTAAAAATTTTGAATGCAAGATCCTCATCGTCAGTCTGATGGGAAAAAACATCAAAATACTTTTATGAAATCACAAATAGCCGTGAATGGTCAAATAGATCACACTATTTTGATCCTCATAGAAAACAATAGAGATTGGATATTCAATTTTCCAAATCAAACAACGAGTGATGAAATTATTTTTACCACATCACACTCAAATGATGCTTCATGGGCCTAAGACAAAAGTCGAAATTGAATACCCAATATTAGTCTTGAAATGTCTGCTTCAATGTCAGGGTAATGATTAACCTAAAGTTTCATCATTCTAACACCGTATAAAAAATATATGTAAGATACTAGATTTAATAATAATAATAATATTATTATTATTATTATTATTATTATTAAGAGCTCCATGGACTTATGACATGAGCACAAATTAAATACCCAACATTAGAATTAAAATGATCATCTTGATGTCAAGGCCTCAATTCGACAGACAGTTTTTCAATTTGAGGTTTCAAAAGAAGTGACAACTGAGATGGGGTTTTGGAAAAAAAATAAAAACAATAATATTTTAATAATAATATATTTTTTAAACAAATTAAAAGAGAACATCGAATGATCTCCCCCTTAATTTTCATTTATACAACACTCTTCATTAAGACTTTCATTTCCCTTTATTTTTTATCTATTCAACCTTATTATCATTATTATTTAATAAAATAATAATAATTAAAATATAACATATTCTCATAAACACTATGGGTCCAAAGAGACCCTTCATTCACTGTGCATTCCACCATGGCCACCCTCAAAGGATCATTCTTTATTTTTATTTTTTTAACAATTTATTAATATCATTAAAAATATTATTCATCAAATTTATTATTATTATTATTAAGAATATAAAAACACCAACCACATTAACCAAATCTTACCAACTATCCAGATATCTATGTCCGACCACCATCATATCTATGCTGAACAACCTCCTCCATGAGACCCCATGCATAGCCTCTTCTCATAACTAATCTCATTTCATTACACAGTGTCACTGAGCATCAAGTGGAGAAATGGGGAACCCTGATCCATCCCGAACCACCTCTGATTAATCATATTCTTTGTCACAACATAATCATAAAATTTTATCCATATTAATGATCATATCTATTCAGAAAACACTATCCCATTAATTTTTTTCTCAACCATCACAATGTGGGGGGTTCGATCACACTCAAACCTGCCTTAGAAATGTTGAAATATGACCCCATAGGACAATGGAATGTAACATGAAGAATGGTGTGGGAGAGGCATAGAACAATAGTTGAAAACATCAATAAAAAATAATTATTGGAAAATGATCATATTTCTAGAATATCCATGGTGACAACCTAGCACAATCAATAATAAAATTAATTAATTAAATTTAATTTGTCTATGGGACTCATGTGAAGAACGTACTGTCACAACCTGAAAAGTAGATAATTATCCATGATTCAATGATTTAATCAAAAAGAGTTAAAGAAAAAATTGAAAAGTCCTAACTCGATTATGTATTGATCAGTTGTGAAAAAACATCCTCTATAACTGAAGGTGATCTGCTTTGTCTTCTTCCTATCGATTCACCTCTATTCGATAACTAGTTTTTGTCCAGTCTCAATTTTCCAATGAAGAACAGATGAAGTATCCTATAAAAAAATCCCAGGGTTATGTGGATAACCATAGAGATTTTTTATATAAACTTTTTTAAATAGGTAAATTTATTTTCTGCATTAGATGAAATAATTAAATAAATAATAATAATTTATTTATTTAATTATATTTCCCATGATGGCGCTCAAGAAAAACACCCAATTCCAACCATGGTTATATCACACGTAAGCTAAAACCCACATTTAGGACTCAATGGTGGCCTATAATTTTCCATCAATGTACATGATTTTATGTTATTAGGGTTAGGGTTATTAAATAAATTAATTAAATTAAAAAAGTTATCCAATGCACCCACCTAGGGCTACCTCATCAAAACCTCCCACGCCGACCAAATTTAGGTCATGCCAAGGGTAAAAACTCATACTTAGGATTCAATTGTTGTATTATATTTTTGATCTGAGACTATATTAAGGAGTTATTCCCCTTTTTCAAGAAAACTGTGCACACATTATATAAAATATTTTTAATATTTTTATAAATTTAATCGTGGGCTCGTCATCCCTCGGAATCAATTGTTGTCTTAGTTCCTCACTCCAAAAATATCCATAGAATTTTTAATAATAATTAAAAGTCAAAAAGTAGTTTCTATATTTTTCCCAAATTCAAATATTCTAATCCCTAAGAAGAAAAAACTATGGAAAATGATGGGATACTAATCCATCATCTGGATCTCCCACT
Source organism: Viscum album (assembly GCA_963277665.1). Taxonomy (NCBI): domain Eukaryota; kingdom Viridiplantae; phylum Streptophyta; class Magnoliopsida; order Santalales; family Viscaceae; genus Viscum; species Viscum album. The sequence continues at coordinate 605,046,923 of OY728125.1, forward strand.
CCCACAAGCTCCCCTGATGGATTCATGTGCTAGAAATAAACATGCACCCAAGGAAAAAACATTCCCATGAAGTTTATTTCCTTATTGGTCCTTAGTGCCACCTACACTTTGAAAAAAGATACTCTACTGTCACATCCCATATATTCCAGGTTAGTATCATACCCCAATTTTTACATATACCTATTTAGCTATAGTCTGTGTAGAACTCTAATAACCTAGCCTAAATACAAAGTGGTCAACTTTATCTACCACATAACATGACAACAGTAGACAAAAAAAATTATTTAAGCATATTATACCATGTATATGCCCTGTGTGGCCCTCCATCTCATGCCACATTAACCTATGTAGGGTTCATTTTCACTCCCATGTCTATGAAGACATATCCGGAGAAATGGGCCATCAAATCTAGAACTATCTCCGTGAGAGATTTCATACAACTAGAACTATTGGATCATGTCTAGAACTATCTTAATGCATCTCATGTAATATAAATATTATGATAAGGACATGAGGGTACCATAGAGGAGGACTAACATGAACCGATGTAAGAAAGGATAATGATCTAGATCATATGTAATGGGAACTGTGTTGTGGAATTAAACATGCTAAAGGGTATCACCAAGTACTCAAAGAAAGCAAAAAGGATCACAGAAGCCATGATCTATACATCCACCTCTCAAACCTGGAGCTGGTGATAATCTATATTGAGGTCAAACTCAATGAACCAATTCATCCCAAACCACGGTCGAATAACTCAACGATTCACGTGGTTCGATACTTGTACTTGTGTTACTTGGTTCAATTTATAGTAATCCACACCTGACCCCAAGCTCTAATCCACCTCTTAAGAGAGTGACATTGGGAAGCCCAAGGAAGCACACTAGGCTGTATTAAACCCCTCTTTGGAGACTCCTCCAACTTCACCTTCAGTCTCAAAGCAATATGGGGTCATCCAATATGTTAAAAAAATATCAGGTTGTACCTAGTAAAATTCCATACAGATAGAGAACTCTTAATGGTGAGGTAAACCCAATACATACTCAACAATTAATCCTCATAATCCTCTACCATCACTGGTAACTGAAATGTTAAGGAATCCACTAATCTATGGTTAATATTAGCCAACTCATAAGGTTTCAGTTGTAACCTTCTATGAATGAGATCATCCAGCCCTACCCGGGGATCACTTCTTATCAAAGGAGGAAAAATTCATCCCAACAAACTGGAAGCACTACTACACTCACTGGTATAAATAATCTGATCATGCATGGTAAACGACTAGTCCATATAGAGGATAAAATCATAGGGTCTCACTGCCGCTATGAAAAGTTTTCTTTTGAGGCTTTCTATCCTAATGGAGTAAGGTACCCCCATTTTCTAGAAACGTGTGATCACTGGTCCTCTATACATGACCCTCTAACATAAGTGTCAATCAAATGGTTTCTCCACTATTATCATTAGATCGAAAAAGGGAATATATAGGAAAATTTGGATTTTGATTATGTGGTATAAACTATAGCAAGAGCAATATAGACATAGGTCATACCCATAACCACTCTCAAGTATTCCATTGAGAATACTCTTTTGCAAGAAGCTCATACTTTAATTTTCCTACCCATTCTTCTCAATCAGGGCCTGATCTAATACCCCAGTACCCTTTATGTACATCAAACACACAATCCATAGGAACTCATTCAATAAACCTTGATATTATACTCTTTTGGATGACACTAACTCACCCAAAAAGTTTTAGATCACATCACAATAATGTGTATTTGTGGGTGAAGTTTTCATCTTTCTTTCATATATGAATCCACGTTGAACATAACCAACATAGTGCGCTACCAAAACCCCATGTTACCCTATAAAAGTCTCACAGCATGGAATACAATAAAAATGGGTCATATCTGAGGAGGATATCAAACCCATAGGATCATGCCTAATCTCAACCGCCTTAGAAGGAAGTATGTCTCAACATAAATCATGGGATATCTCCTTCTCTAGAACCTACAATGAGAACTCAACATGAGTGTGTGATATAATAGTACTACCAGAACTAACTACTATTATATGAAGATACTTGGTTGTGAGTGAATACATTTGATCATTTGGAATTCATACAAGACCGAAAACATGGATCAATGACTCCTTCCAGTCCTCTACTACTAGGCGATATGCCTAATTACAGAACCTTAGTGGCCTATAGTGCAAGAACACATGGAGTGCACTAATCCTGCATGTATCTTAGACCTAATATACTAGTACTATCTTTTAATTGATACATGGGGTGGTTCTACTACCTAAAAACATAGAGTAAGAACATCATGTGATGGACCCTAAATAGAGACATCATCACCCATCTAATCAGCTTCATGATCCTGAATTAGTTACTTGGATAGATGTCTTTACGGAGACATCTAAAAAGTGATCAATATGTAAAAATATAAAATTAGAACATATATATATAAATATATATACGGGGACCTGATTGAAGAATGAAAATTAAAGGAAAAATAATATAAGATGCATGTACCATTATTCCCTACAACCAATATCTCGACACGCTGTGTCGACAAGAAGGTTCCAAGAGTCCTGAGGTATGGATATGTTAGCTATTGCACCAACACTGGGTTCCCTGTTTGAAAGGCCCGCTCAATAAATTTGGAAAAAATTTCCCGATATCCCAACCAAATCCTCATAAGGGTACTACTACAAAAACCACCCAGAGGATTGAACCACCTTTGATAAGAATGTGTCAAGAACCAACCTAATGGGGCTTAAGCAGCAACTACCCCAAATTTGCCTCCATAATCTAGGGGCTAGAGATAAGCACAAAAAGAATATCTAACATTGGATACCTTTTCTTAATGTACCTATATTAACAAACCCAACCATCTCAATGAATAAGTATAGAGAAATAATAATAAAAATATGTAATATCTATAATATGACCTTGCATATGAAGAACCTATAGGGAATACAAGAGAACAATAATAAAAACTAAAAGTGAAGGGAAATAACACGCCTAACTATTAAGATGTCCTAGATTGACAAAACTGAAAATTAATAGTGATTAAATAGCCCAGCACATGATCTCCATGCTTCAACCACTATACACAGTCCAGTGAACTAGATCTCCCTAGGATCCTATGTAATCACCACATACCTATAAGATGTCTGCATGATACATGACATGTGATGAAAAATACCATACATGGCTGAGTATATATATACCTAGTAGGATGACCCAAAAGAAAATGGTGGAGAAGTAAGAGACATGATAGGAATAGATAGATAGTGAATAGTAAACATGAAACATATAAACCAAAATCAAGAGAGTAACCTCATCCAACCAAAAGGATATTAACATGGAGTGTAGGTGGACTAAAAATCATTTCTATTCCACCAATATAAAGTGAGTAACAAGATCCAACTATATGTACCCACACAAACACAAACACACACAAAAACACACACACACAGAGATATATATATTTAAAACAAAATAAACCTAAATGATAGATAAGGGGAATATCCATCTCATAGCCTAACCAATAAAACTAGTGCGATAAATTCTAGAAGAAATTAAGAAGAGGGACTGCACCTCACCACTATGCCACATAGTGAAGGTGAAAAAATATATGAGTATAGGAACTGCACTATAGGGAATCATGTGGGGTTGCACTCAATAATTTTCCATAGAGGACCCTCTCCTTAATGAATTAGAGTAATTTGACTTTGTAGGTAGATGACCTTCACCATAGTTCATTAGGGGGTTTCACTCTGATTTAATGAGAACCCAAACCCTATCTGATAGAGGGATCCTCTCGATGGATAGAGGAAACTCCCCCTGACACACCTGGGGGTTCGACTTGGATTTCATGAGGACTCACTTAATATCCAATAGGGTGTTTGTAGAGACCTGAAGCTTGAAGTACATGGACTTTACATTACTTTTGTAGAATACGTAATACATAACAAAAACACACACACAAGGACCGTACTAGTTTAGTGTCTTTGGACACTCAGAATATAATCTTCTAATCGTGGTGAAAGATCTTCAACATCTACCATAAAGATCGTCATTTTTTTACCTAAAACCTTTCTTTATATCCTGGGGAAAAGAAAACATAAAAGGGTGATCTCAAATGCACATTAAGGGTAAACAAAATAAATATCAATCACATTATATTCATAAGAACATAACATTTTGGGAATCTTAACCTGCAAAAAAGATCATAATATCATAACATGGGATAAATCATAGTAGTGAAATGTAATCCCAATAATCATAACTTAAAACATGAAACTTTTTGTCATAGACACATAATCATAGAGAATAATTTCTTATTAGTCAAGACTCAATTCCAAGACTATCTTAGTGGACAAAGTCCATTTCTGAACCGAGTTCACTCATTGTTTTAGTCATGTATCACTGAACCGATTTAACCTTCCATTCCAGCCATGTCTATATCATGAGATATATAATAGTTACCCAATTAATTTTAGGGAGATATAGGTCCCACCCATCTCATAATGATACCATTTATGTGTTCCACAAAACCATAAACCATACATCATAGCATAACCTATGTAAAAAAATGGGAATCTTAAACATCGTGACATCATAAAACAATTCATATAAGATAAAGGAATTCATAAAAATAATTCCATCACAACATAATAAAATAAATGTAATTATAGGGGTAGAAAAAAAACCCTTTATTATCTTATATGGAAAATAATTTTGATAAAACATGTGAACTCCATTCTTGAGGAAAATATCTTTTCAACATCAAAAACACTTTTCCTTTCTTAACATGTCATACAATTATAAACTAAAATAAGTTGATTAAAAATAAACTTTAAAACATGTAAATGAAGATTCTTGGAAATAATGTTTTAAAAATCCATTCATGCCGTATAAGTTAAAAAAACATTCTTCTCGTACTTTTGTCGGAAAAGTCAAAAAGTACCTCGTATGAAAAACGACAAAGGATTCATTTCATATCTTTTACTAAAAACTCACCGAAGTGTAAACATTAATTTAAACAATTGTAGGTGGATGGAAATAATATTACATATTGAGGAAACATGGATGTGGATGATAAAATACTCCCCAGTAAATTCTGATGTATAAACAATCTCGGATAAAAATGAGATTGTGATATTTCCCTTACCTTAGTTACAATTTTCTTCGTAAGTGTCAGAACCTCCTGTATAATGATTTAAATAATGTCATTGACTTATTCCAGAATCATAATCATTGTTATGATATCATATATGGTTCACTTATGACTTTATATTACCCGTTATTTTGAAAATTCCATGTTAAAGATCATTTTGGGTAAAATCATTTCATTTGTCTTCCGTGTTTTGACTTGTAATTATTCATATGATTACTTAGATCATGATTACTTAATTACAAAATATAAAACGTGATTTATATATAATATATATTCATAATATAAATATATATATATATAATAGATCAGTAAATGGAAAGAAATACACTGTTCATGGAGACGGTAGACAGTACGTACGCATGAATGCTGTTTTCGTTTCCCTATTGAGTTGAATGGAATTAAGCAGATGAAATAAATATATATACACATAAATCCAGTATAATTATTATGTCATATATTTCATGACTACTTATTATATATACTTTATAATCATTCATGAATAGTTAACGTGGAGAATGAATCTCATCGAATCGTGGAGACGGTGTCCGTACGTACGCACGAGCGATGATATCGTTATCATGATCATGGAATTGTATTGGAGTGTATGTATACTATTTCAGAATAAATATCACTTTACAATAATCATATAGAGTTATTATGTACACCATTATACCCATCCAAGTAAGGTGGTGGTGGAAAATAGATTACACCACAGCGTGGAGACGGTATTCCGTACGTACGCACGCGCGATGATTTCATTTTCCATAGGATGGATAGATGGTGAAATAGTGTTGTTTAATACTTATAATAACTTATCAGTATATGATTGATACTGATGTTATTACTTCATAATGAAACAACCTAAGAAGAAGAAGTGGAAGAAGAAATAAAGTTGAAAGAATTGGTAACGGACATTACCTCTTCTTTGAAGCGCCTATTTAAGTCCTCCTCTTAGGGAACTAAAATCTGTCTTTGAAGAAGACCAGGACCTCTAGGATGTTTCTAGGGATGTGGAGAGGAGAATTTTTCAGGCATTGGCTGAGCATTTAGGCTCAATGTGGTGTGAGGAAGAGAGGGAGGAGGTGCCCTTTTATAAGGGAGGAGAGGGGGCTCTTTTGGAAAAATAAAAAATATTATTTTATTATAAAGACAAATTCGGTTTTAAATAGCTCCAAATTGATTTATTTCGAAGATAAGGTGAGGATGGGTCGAAATACTCTCATCAAATAGAATTTAGCCAAGTTTAGGTTCCTATTTTAACCTTATCATTTATATTTAACTTTAAGTTAGATAATTTGACTTTTACCGTGTCTTTTTGTGTTCTTACACTATAAGGTTAATAAACATACTATAACAAGACAAACGAACCCCAAGTTGTTTATTCTTAATATATATAGCCTTATATAAGTCATTTGGCTGAAACTTATATTTTTAGGAATAAAATAACAATTAATAATATAATATTTGTTTTAAAAACTATTATATGTCAATTTTGACACTATTTTGTAATTTATTTTTGTGAAAATCATAACAGAATGATTAGTTCGAAAAAAGTTAATTAAATCCATAATAACATGTCCTTTTAACCTATAAAATTAGTTGAATTCATAAAAAGTCTTAAATTACATTTATTTGGGTATTTGTAACATCAATTATGTCAATATTTCATTAATAAGATAATTACTGCATCATCTTTGTGTCATAAATAAATTACCTTTTTCAATGTTGAAAAATTAAAAATAAAATACCATTATGTAGGAAATATTTTTATATTTCTAATTAATATTTATAGTCTAATTTTTCTTATGTATAACCCTATATTAAAAATGATTTAGTTATTAAACTTTGATTTTAACTAGTATAACCCTTCATTAAATAAATTAAAAAGAAATGTTCTAATCTAATCCAAGTGGGCCTAAATGGTCATATTTTATTCCTAAGGTTTTTTTTGGTCGAATTACACTTATTCAATAGAATTATGACATGTTTTAGGGTAAAAAAATAACATTTTTACCCTTAATTATCCTATTTACTTTTAACCGTGGTAAAAAAAAGTAAAAAGTTACTATTCACCAAAAAATATTTTCATCTCATTGAACCAAATTTTACTTACTGACATCAACTTTGTCTCTTGGATTTTTGAAATTCCACTCACAGAAGCGGTAAAATTAAGTTTTATGAAAAATTCATTTTTTTAACTACCACTTAGTGGTTTCACTATTCATCAAAAAATGAAAGTTTCCAGAAAAATACCAAAAGTTAGGCCTAAGTTATATTTGATATTATGAACTCAAAAATGATTTATATTTTACCAAATTCAAAACATATCAGTTTCATTATTTAATTTAAAAATTATTTCCCGTCGTTAACACAAATAGCGTGTTCTTAAGAGATAATAACTATCAAAAGATTGACACTTGTTTATGTCTGGTTTAAATGTGAAATTACATCCAATGACCAACATTGTATTAAATTGTAAAAATATATTCTAAATATACTTTAAAACCACTCAAATTAATAATTTATCACTATTAATTATTTAGATTAAAAAGGCTGTTTTTAATTAAAATTTAGTAATTTTCACTATTCATCAGAAAATGAAAGTTAGCCGAAAAGTACCAAAATTTCACCCTAAGATAATTTCGATATTCAAAATCCAAAAATGAAGTCCATTTTGAAAAATAAAAATTTACATAATTTCAAAAAGTGGTTCTACTATTCATAACGGCTAGTTTTAATAATATTTTAATAGCATATCATTGTTTAGTGAAACTCGGTATTGCGTACTACACACGCTATCGAGGAAGGTCGTGATTGGGTGTAATGAAAGGCAAGTCAAGGATGTGTGTTTTGAAAGCTTCTTTTGGTGTAGCGTACAACACGAGACATTAATGAAATTAAAATGAATATTTTTCATAAAATCTTGGGGTGTTACATTCTACCCCCCTTAAAATGAATTTCGCCCTCAAAATTCGTCGGGGTTATAAATGGTTTACTACACTAATGTTTCTTTAATATAAACCCACATCGTAAAAAGGAATACCAAAACCAGTCTTTAAAAAAAACAAAAGTATGAAACGTAACAGTTACCCAAATAAACTAATCACTGGGTTTCCATATAGGTGAAAATATGGATATGGAAGATAAAGCTAACCATCATGTTCTGCTGGAGAGTGGTAGAGAACATGACAATGTAAAATCCAGCAATCACAAAGCCATAAATTTTTGATGATCTAAGGTACCATCTGATTCATCAGATATAAGAGCACTAGGACAACATTTTTGGTTTTCAAGATCATTTCCCTAAAGTTGATGAAATTGGAATTAGAAGAAATACTTTTGTGATTTTGGTATAGTCTCACCATTGGTCATTCTTTGGACAATTTACAATTCATCTCTTAAAGAAATGAAGTTGAATTTGTCATTCGTGATGTGTTAGCAGATCATGTGATAGAATGATGGGTCATTCCATCTGTCTCAAACAAAAGGTTAGAAAAGTTATCAAAAAATACATAAGTCCATCTATTGTGAGATTGATCATATATGGTTCCTAAAATGGAATTATAATTCTTATATCATACTGCTTAATATAATAAAACTAGTTTCTACTAAACAGGGACTTCATGTAGGCCAGTGGTATGCGATAAAGGCCAGTCACACTTCAGTTGTGGGATCAATTCCCACAGTCTTGTCTGACGCGATGGGCTGTCTCCCATCCTGCAGGTTGTCCTTTTTCTAAAACTACATTACTATAACATCCCATAAATAATATCGAAAAAAATTATATCCTTAAACAATACTAACTTATGCCAACATAATCCATTCCAATCATTAGGCTTATCCAAAATACTCTGGTCCAAGATCCTAGTATAAAGAAAACGATTACTTGAAATGTCATCAACCAAGCATGTGAATACCATCATTTATCCCCCATATATCTTGTTGGTCACATTTCAATCATGTGAATACCTTAATCATGTATTCTCTTGAAAAATGAATACCCATTAAACCTTAGTGAAAACATGAATGCTATCAAAAGTTAACTATTTCCACATACCAAAATCCAAAAATTCTATATACTCAAACCATGATATAACCTTCTCCTTATATCAGTCATGAGCTCATGAATACTATCAAACATTTAATTTTCTCCTTATCCCTTCATTATGCGCATATCATATACATTCCAAAAATATCTGAATAACCTTTCATGTATACTGGTACCATTAATCATACACTTTCAAAACTCAAGGAAAGACAACAGTGTAACAATACTTAGATGTATCTTTATTCCATAGTACCATGAGATTACTTATACAACATTACACTTGATAAACATGTAATCATTCCACTACCTTCTTAAACCATTGATCGAGCTTCAACAATTATTTCAACTCATATATCATTTGTTGTCTCTTCATCATCATCAACATAAATACTACCCGTACGACCATACTGATTCTCTTCATGAGACTTTCCCTTAGGGCATTGGTTTGCATAATTCCTGTACATTCCAAATTTAAAACATTTAACCATTGTTGATGTCGTACCAATACCATTATCCTCATCCCTGGTGTTAACTGAACCTTTTCCTTTGCACTTACTGGCTTTGTGTCCTTCTTTTCCACACCCAAAGCATCGTCCAGTTCCTTTGAATCATTCTCCTTGATGCCTCTTCCCACATGATTTAAATAGGGGAAATTGAACTTTCTTTCCTCTATGATCATCATGAAAATCCATCTTTCTCTTATTAGCCGAGTTAGGAAACTTACCAAATTTGAGTTTATTGAGCATATTATGAGATTGCTGATTAAGCATAATAATTATGTTTGGACTTCTAAATCCCATTTCATTTGGTTTCTCATGAAGAATGTCATTCCATTGTCCAACGTATCCTCCATTATCGTAAATCATCTTGTTTCCAGCCATTTTCTAAAACCCAAAAAGAATAGTGTGAGAGGAAAAAATCATTCTAGGGAAAACAACATAGTAAAGGGGGAGCACCCTCAATATCTAACATCTTAGGTTAAATTCTAAGATCGTTACCGTAGTTCTAGGACTATATACTATACGTATACTTATCCTTAGAGGCATCCCTAGACATACCTTAGAAATATCTCTAGGGATCTCACTAACATTTTCGCATCCTAGTTTCCAAAGGTTGACTAAACCTTTCCTCTGATACCAACTGTAGAGACCCAAAGCTTGACGTACTTGGACATTACATTACTTATGCAGAATACTTAATACATAACAAAAACACACACACAAGGAATGTAATAGTTTAGTGTCTTTGGAAACTCAGAATATAATATTCTAATCATGGTGAATGATCTTCAACATCTCCCATAAAGATCTTACATTTTTTACCTAAAACCATTATTTATATCCTAGGGAAATGAAAACATAAAAGGGTGATCTCAAATGCTCAGTAAGGGTAAACAAAATAAATATCCATCACATCATATTCATAAGAACATAACATTTTGGAAATCTTAACCTGCAAAAGAGATCATAATAACATAACATGGCATAAATCATAGTAGTGAAATGTAATCCCAACAATCAAAACATAAAACATGAAACTTTGTGGAATACACACATAATCATAGAGAATAATTTCTTATTATTCAAGACTCAATGCCAAGACTATCTTAGTGGACAAAGTCCATTTCTGAACAGAGTTCACTCCTCGTTTTAGTCCTGTTTCACTGAACCGGTTTAACCTACCATTCCAGCCATTTCTATCTCATGAGATATAAAATCTTTACCCAATTAATTGGAGGGAGATATAGGTCCCACCCATCTCATAATGATACCATTCTTATGTGTGCCACAAAACCATAAACCATACATCATAGCATAACCCATGTAATAAAAATGGGAATCTTAAACATCGTGACATCATAAAACAATTAATATAAGATAAAGGAATACATAAAAATAATTCCGTTACAACATAATCAAATAAATGTAATAATAGTGATAGAAACAGAACCCTTTATTATCATAGATAGAAAATAATTTTGATAAAACACTTGAACTCCATTCTTGAGGAAAATATCCTTTCTACTTCAAAAACACTTTTCCTTTCTTAACATGTCATACAATTCTAAACTAAAAGAAGTTGATTAAAAATAAACTTGTAAAAATGTAAAGGATGCTTCTTGGAAATAATTTTTTAATAATCCATTCATGCCGTATAAGTTAAAAAAAACATTCTTCTCGTACTTTTGTCAGAAAAGTCAAAAAGTACCTCGTACGAAAAACGGCAAAATATTCCTTTCATATATTTTACTAAAAACTCACTGAAGTGTGAAATTGGATTTAAACAATTGTAGGTGGATGGAAATAATATTACATATTGAAGAAACAAGGATGTGGATGATAAAATACTCCCTAGTAAATTCTGAAGTATAAACAATCTCGGATAAAAATGAGATTGTGATATTTCCTTACCTTAGGTCCAATTTGCTTTGTAATTGTCTGAACCTCCTGTATAATGATTTAAATAATTTCATTGACTTATTCCAGAATCATACTCATTGTTATGATATCATATATGGTTCACTTATGTCTTTATATTACCCGTTCTTTTGTAAATTCCATGTTAAAGTGCATTTGGGTAAAATCGTTTCATTTGTCATCTGTGTTTTGACTTGTAATTATTCATATGATTACTTAGATGATGATTACTTAATTCCAGAATATAAAACATGATTTATATATAATATATATTCATAATATACATATATATATAATAGATCAGTAAATGGAAATAAATACACTGTTCATTGAGACGGTAGGCCGTACGTACGCATGAACGATGTTTTCGTTTCCTTATTGAGTTGAATGGAATTAAGTAGATGAAATACATATATATACACATAAATCCAGTATCATTATTATGTCATATGTTTCATGATTACTTATTATTTATACTTTATAATCATTCATGAATGGTTAACGTGGAGAATGACTCTCATCGCGTCGTGGAGACGGTAGTCCGTACGTACGCACGAGCGATTATATCGTTCTCATGATCATGGAATTGTATTGGAGTGTATGTATACTATTTCAGAATCAATATCACTTTACAATAATCATATATAGTTATTATTTTCACCATTATACCCATCCAAGTAAGGTGGTGGTGGAAAATAGATTACACCACGGCGTGGAGACGGTATTCTGTACGTACGCACACACGGTGATTTCATTTTCCGTAGGATGGATAGATGGTGAAATATGGTTGTTTTATACTTATAATAACTTATCATTATATGAGTGATACTGATGTTATTACTTCATAATGAAACAACCTAATAAGAAGAAGTGCAAGAAGAAATAATGTTGAAAGAATTGGTAACAGACATTACCTCTTCTTTGAAACGCCTCTTTCAGTCCTCCTCTTAGGGAACTACAATTGGTCTTTGAAGAAGACCAGGACCTCTAGGATGTTTCTAGGGAAGTGTATAAGATAATTTGGCAGTGATCTTCTGAGCATGAAGGCTCAAAGTGGTGTGAGGAAGAGAGGGAGGAGGTGCCCTTTTATAAGGGAGGAGAGGGGCTCTTTTGGAAAAACTGAAAATATTATTTTGTTATAAATACAAATTCGGTTTTAAATAGATCCAAATTGATTTATTTCGAATCTAAGATGGGTTTGGGTCGAAATAATCTCATCAAATAGAATTTAGACAAGTTTATGTTCCTATTTTAACCTTATCATTCATATTTAACTTTAAGTTAGATAATTTTACTTTTACCGTGTCTTTTTGTGTTCTTACACTATAAGGTTAATAAACATACAATAACAAGCCCAAAGATGCCCAAGTTGTTTATTATTAATATATATAGCCTTATCTAAGTAATTTTTCCTAACCTCAGTTTTTTAGGAATAAATTAACAATTAATAATATAATATTTGTTTTAAAAACTATTTTAAGTCAATTTTGACACTATTTTGAAATTGATTTTTTTGAAACTAATAACAGAATTATTAGTTCTAAAAATGTTAATTAAATCCATAATAACATGTCATATTAACCTAGAAAATTAGTTTAATTCATAAAAAGTTTTAAATTACATTTATTTGGGTATTTATAACATCAATTATGTCAATATTTCATTAATAAGATAATTAATGCATCATCTTTGTGTCATAAATAAATTAACCTTTTTAATGTCTAAAAATTAAAAATAAAATATAATTATGTAGGAAATATTTTTATCTTTCTAATGAATATTTATAGTCGTTTTTATCTTATGTATAACCCTATATTAAAAATGATTTAGTTATTAAACTTTGATTTTAACTATTTTAACCTTTCTTTAAATAAATTAATAATAAATATCCTAATCTAATCCAAGTGGGCCTAAATGGTCATATTTTATTCCTAAGGTTGTTTTCGGTCGAATTAAACTTATCCAATAGAATTAGGACATGTGTTATGATAATAATAATATCATTTTTACCCATAATTACCCTATTTACTTTTAACCGTGGAAAAAAAATGTAATAAGTTACTATTCACCAAAAATTATTTTCATCTCATTGAACCACATTTTACTTACAGACATCAACCGTGTCTCTCAGATTTTTGAAATTCCACTCACATAAGTGGGAAAATTATATTTTATGGAAAATTCTTTTTTTAAACTACCACTTAGTGGTTTCACTATTCATCAAAAAATGAAAGTTTCCAGAAAAATACCAAAAATTAGGCCTAAGATATATATGATATTATGAACTCAAAAATGATGTATATTTTACCAAATTCAAAACATATCAGTTTCATTAATTAATTTAGAAATTAATTCCCGTCGTCAAAACAAATAACATGTTCTTAAGAGATAAAAACTATCAAAAGATTGACACTTGTTTATGTCTGGTTTAAATGTGAAATTACATCCAATGACCAACATTGTATTAAACTATAAAAATATATTCGAAATATACTTTAAAAACACTCAAATTAATAATTTATCACTATTAATTATTTCAATTAAAAAGGTTGTTTTTAATTAAAATTTAGTAATTTTCACAATTCATCATAAAATGAAAGTTAGCCGAAAAGTACCAAAATTTCACCCTAAGTTAATTTCGATATTTCGAATCCAAAAATGAAGTCCATTTTGAAAAATAAAATTTACAAAATTTCAAAGAGTGGTTATACTATTCATAACGGCTAGTTTTAATAATATTTTAATAACATATCGTTGTTTAGTGAAACTCGGTATTGCGTACTACACACGCTATCGAGGAAGATCGTGATTGCGTGTAATGCAAGGCAAGTCAAGGATTTGTGTTGTGCAAACTCCTTTTGGTGTAGCGTACAACACAAGACATTAATGAAATTAAAAATAATATTTTTCATAAAATCCTGGGGTGTTACAGTGTTGCACTTGATAGATGGAGGACCCATTCCCTGATGTGTCAAGAGGGTTCCACTCTAGTGTCACAAGGACCCATGCCTTGTATAATAGGGGGTTCTACTCACTGGATAGAGAACCGACATCTTGATGTGTTAGGGGGGTTCCACTATTCTGTTATGAGGACCTACACCCTATAAGATCGGGGGTAGGGTCCACTATGTAAATAGAGAACATGTACCCTAATACTTACTGGTGTTTCAAATCTGTAGGTAGGTAGAGGAACCATGCCACATCCTAGTAGAAGGGTTCCACTCTAATTTATCTGGAAAACCTTCTTGATTTCTGATATCATCAAGTGTATTATAAAGAAGCACTATAGTTAGAGAATCATGCATCATATCTCAAAAGACACGACAGAGGCCACCATCACATTCTTCATGAAAAAAATCAGGAAATGATACTCGTAGGCCAAATTCTAATCCCAAACGAAGGAGATATGAGAGATAGAATATTCCTCAAAAAGGAGGTACATGACGTGTAGGGGAACCACATGGAATGTGATCCCACTATGATACATTTTCATTCTCTTTCCAATACGTGGTTTTTAGTCCATTTTGTAATAAATGGTGTGTAAGGGTACTACACGATGTGTATTAGAAAAAATACTGACAAACACATGAGCCTCATCATCAGTCCAATGGGAAAAAATGTCAAAGCACCATTATGAAATCACAAAATCCATGAGTGGATAAAAAGGACACATTATTACATTCCTTGTGAAAAAACACTCAGGATAGGATATTTACTATCCCAAATGAGACACTTGGTAAAAAAATCATTTCACTACAACATGCTCAAATTGTGTTTCAAGGGCCAGAGACATGAGTCTAAATTAAATACCTGATATTAGTATTGAGAGTTCCACCTCAATTTTAGGGTCTATTTTCCAATTAAGGTTCAACATTCCTACACCAAATGAAAAATACATTTCAAATAATATAGTCCTTAATAACAATATTATTATTACTATAGGGTGATCCATGGATCTACACCACAGTACAAAATTAAATATCCAAAATTGGTCATAAAATTACCATCTTGATGTTAAGGACATAATGCCATTGACGGTTCATCAATTCGATGTCATAAGAAGAAGTTATGACTGAAATGGGGGTTTTACAACAGAAATAAAAAATACTTTGATATTATTATTTATCTATTTTTGAACACCTTTCAAAGAGCATGTTGAAGGATCCCCCTTGATTTTCATAGATATATTGTTGTTCATGAAGACGTTCATTTCCTTTTATTTTTATATATTCCATATTATAATAATTATTATTTAATAAAATATTAATAACAATATGACTTCATATCATACGCACCACAGGTCCCAAGATCTTATTCATTCACTGTGTGCTTCACCATGGCCTCCCTCAAATTATCATTCTTTATTTTTATTTTATTAACCATTTATTATTATATTTAATAATAATATTCACCACCTTTGTTGTTATTATTAAAAATTATATTAAAACCCACCTCATTGACCACGTCCAACCACCTCGTCCTAGATCTAGGTTCAACCACTATAAGTCCACACTGAATAGACTCCACTCATAACTAATCTCATCATACTATAATACATCAGCACACGTAAACTTGGAAAATGGGGATCCCCAATATAACATGAACCACCTCTGATCAATTTTCATCCTCATTGAACCCCAATCGTGAACCCACATCTACAATACTAATCCGATCCATTCTCAAAACACCATCTCACTCAGTTTTCAAAACAAACGTCATGATTGCGGGGGTTATATAACACTCAAACCTGCCCCAGAAATGTCGAACCACGACCCTGTAGGATAATAAAAATTAATGTAAGGATCTGTGGGTGAGATGCACAAGTTAAACGACACAAACGTTAATGAAAAATAATTCTTCAACATCAATCATATATCAAGAATATATATGGTGATAACTTGGAAAAAACATGACTAAAATGAATTAAATAAATATAATCTGTCTACAGGGATCATGAGAAAAACATAAAATCACAGAATAATAGAAGATAATAATACATGATATAAATATTTAATCTAAAGGGATGTAAACCATAGTTGATGAGTCCTACCTCGATTATGGATCGATCATTGGTGAATAACACATCCACTAACGATGAAGGTGATGTATTGCATCCATTGTCTATTGATTCACCTTGATCCAATCACTATTCATTATTCTGTATCAACCCACCAATGAAGAATGAATATATGATCATCTCAATGATCCTAGTATTACATGGATAACCCTGTAAATTATTTAGAGGAGAATATTTAATGTGGGAAATAGGTTTGTGCATTAAATGAAAAAATTAAATAAAAATAAATTTATTTATTTAATTATTTATCCCAGGATGGCACTCAACCCAAACACTGGATTCCAACCATGGTTATGTCACACATAGGTTAAAAAAATACATTTTGGGCTCAATGGTGGTGTTATATTTTTCCATATTATTCCCATTTTACGAGTTATTTGGGTTAGGGTTATTAATTAAATTTAATCAGTTAATTAATTTATATAATGAACCTACCAATGGGTACTTCATATGAATGTCCTATTCCAATCAACATTAGGTCCCACCTAGGGTAAACCCCATGCTTTGGATTCAACCATGGTCTCATATTTCCAATACTATAATTGTTTTTGAAAATATTTCAATTTTTTAGGAAAACCATGTGCGTGTAATATAAAATTTATTTAATATTTTTATAAAATTAATTCTAAGATCACTAGGTCTTGGAATCATGTGTCATCATAGTGTTTGGATCCAAAAATATTCCTAGAGATATTCCAAATCCTAAGGTCAATGGGTAACCCACTTCCCAGCCCCATTGGAGGGTAAACCCTAAGGTCAATGGGTAACCCACTACTTAGCCTTGCTGGAGGGTAGACCTTGATACACCGGTGGGTAACCCACTGCCCAACCCTGCTGGAGGGTAAACCCTAAACTGGTTTGAATAAATTTCACTACCTGAACCATCTCTAGATGTCACTAACATCGCTACCGTGTGTTGGTTTAGAGTGCGTTAAAGGAACCTCCAACCATTGCCCTTTCATGTTTCCACATTTAATGAGATCTTGAAAGAGGCTCCACACGCCGAATCAGATTACACTGTATTAATCCTCATGAAAAAAAACAGGAGATAGACTACTTACTCACTGTAAACGGACTCCCGATGAAAAAGTTATTCAACACCGCTTTATGCCCATACAGTGTCTCATGGGGCCCGCACCTCAGTCTCGAAAGAGGTCAGGCAGACTGCACCATCGTGATGCTCTCAGAAAAACATGCCAAAATGACTACTCATTCACCCCGAGCGGACCTCTGATGAAAAACGCCGCAAAATGCTGCTCACAACTTAAAAGATGGCCCGTCAGGCCCACAAATCAACTTCGGCTTCAACGCCTGAAACTACCATGGACAACTTCATCTCGACGATAGGGTCGCAACTCCTCTGACAGTTCCTTAAAAGGACTCTAGATGTGTTCACATCATCTGAAAGAAGAATCCCGGAGAGGCACTAAACAATACTTAATGGTGTGTCGTGCCACCGAGCCCACGTCTCCGGAATTAAAAATCACCAAGCCCATATATAAAACTCCGTTTCGATTTGATGATCGCGTTTCTATAGACAGCACACAAAACCAACACTTGTAGTAAAATATATGGGTGTCAGAAGACATAGGGGATAACCCCCTTAGGGCTGGAGCAGCCCTGTCCAGCCGGTCCCCCGGGCTTGGGTCGGCCCTTCCCGCGGCCCTTCCACACGGCCCGAACATTGACCCAAGGTCCACCTGTGCCGACTGGCCCTCGTGTCCGGTCGTTGTCCCACGCGGAGACCCGCCTTCGGTGGGTCTCGGTCTCCCACTCAAGGTCGCGCGCCGCGACCCTTGTCGCACCCCGCACAGGTGACCTGGGAGCCCACCGCCACCACCTAAAAGCCTGGTGCCACTGCCTGGGAGCCCGACGCCACCGCCTGAGACCGCCGCCGCTGTCTAAGACTGCGCCAACACCTCCTGGGACTACCACCATCGCTTGGGACCGCCGCTGCCGCCTGGGACCGCACTGCGGCCACCTGGGAGCCTGTCGGAAAACCAAGTCTGTCCGGAAAACTTCCCGAGGCCACCTTGGGCATCCTGGGACTCTTATTTTTTATCCGAGAAGAGAATTAGAAACTTCGGATAGAATTTTATGCAAATATGGGCTTATACCTATAGGAAAACATCATTTAGACACTACTAATTTCATTTTAAGAGTTTTTGAAAATTAAAAACGAAAACATAAACTTCTATCTCGCTGGGCGTAGCACGTCACTTCACAAGAGATCCGCTGGACCGCTGCACCGCCATGGAGAGGTGGAGGAGAGGAGCTCAAAGCTGGTTGAGAGGGATTCCACCTAGGAGAAAATGAAAGGGGAGAAGAAGGGTGGGGGTGGAGAAGTGTTTATGTAGAGAAACACACCCACCAGTAGGCCTCGTACCTGAACTTTTGGCGGGGTTAGGGTTAAGCTCCCTCTAGGGTAAAATCCACATTCTAAGCGCAATGGTGGTCTCGGAATTTTAATCTAATCCTCCATTCAGAATTTGTAAAGTTCACGCCCGTGTTTGCTAAATTATGAAAGCGCCCCTGGTGGCGTTTCCCACACAAGGGTCGGGCCCGTGAATGTTACACCCCTCATAGGGTAAGCAACATGCTCCTAACTCAATGATGCCCTTGGTTTTTCCATACGAGCAACCATTTAAGAGTTATTATATTTATTTAGCATGTCCAGTGTGAACACACTAAAAATTTAATTCTGGCCACACCAGGGCTCAGAATCACACGCCGTCTGAATGCCCTACTCTGGAATAACATCATGAAAATTTCAAAGTCTTACAGGCTCAAAACCCGAGTTCTTACAAAACTGGATCAAAAGGACATCATCCCATACAACCATTAACTCAGATGATGATGTGAAGATTTGTCTATCACTATGGAAAATAGAAGTTCACATGACCTCCTAAGCAGATGACCATGCCCAAGGAATACCTAACCTTTTGAACCGATCAATCATCAATGATAATTCCCATATCATGAGTCAATATGTAATAACCACCCATATAGAAAAGGGTGTTATTTTAGAAACTAAAAGTCCTAATAGGGAAAACGACACCCAAATGGAACCAAAAAAGAAAATCTCACAACCTAAAGAAAGGGATCAAGCTCTAAGGGTGATACCTACAACGAGCTACCCCTTTATGAAGCATAAACATTGAACATATCATAGTGTCATGCCAAGTATATTTCACATGGATTAAAATCCCCATTTATTTAATCAATTTTTAAAAATAATCATCCAACAGATAAATTCTCATGTCTTCTTTCTAAGGTATACCACTGAAAACATTAAAACTACCCTTACATAAGGGATTAAAAAAAGGACCCCACTTAAAGTAACATTTTAAATCCTTTTCAATAATTCAAATCAAGCATTATACATTTGAAAAAAAATTAAACAAAAACCTTAAGTACAATTTTATAAAACAATGAACTTGGTATCCAAATTAGCTAACAACTTATAAGAAAACAAGAAAGTCTCATTGAATTCATTTTTTTAAAATATTTATCATTCATTGATTTTTTTATAATTAGGAAATTTCTAAAATAAATTATTTTTAAATGAAAATATACCTCTAAGGGTCCTATTAAATCAACTTAGGTTATTTTAAAAGAAACCCCATAGCCCCTGTTAATCATTAAAAACATAACAACACCCTCAGAGGGTTATCTCATAAAAAATTCCCCAACTGACCTACATGGGTCTAGTTCTGCATTTTTATAGTTAAAAAATATATTTAAAATTGAAATTGAATATAAATTTTTACATTTATGGCTATTTCACAATATAACATGATAAAATACATAATGATCCAGTGGTATGAGTGGCTATCAACCAATATATAAAGTTCTCATAAACTTTACATGTGGTATTTGGATCCCATTCAAACCAAATAGATTTACTTTAACAATTGATTTATATAATAATTTTACAATAGTTCATATATATGGGTTGCCCTTCCCTAGTTATAAGGCACCCATGCACCTTAAAACTAAAACTGACTCCTTCATAAATGCAACCAATAAAATTTATCCCATGAAACCATTTACACATAAAAAAATATCTAGCATGTTTTCATAAGTAGTAAAACAGAAGCATGTTATAGCACAATATAATGGCATATAAAAACACATGTTAAAAGAAGAGGAAACATGGAATATAATCATCTAAAAATTTTATACAAGAAATAATGCTGACATTTACATGAAAAGGTACAAATAAACATGGTATAACATCCAAGAACACAACCAAAATTATCAGTAAACCTACTAATACAACTACATGGAATTGAATATGCATGGAATGTAAATTTATATGAGCATAACCTAGTGAAGGTAATGCTCCATCATTTCCTTACCGGGGTAAGGGAAAATATCCAAAATTCACATAATTAATAAGCAGTAGAAAATAAACCAGTCACCCAACATGAAATAACAATCAACTGTAATATCAAGTATCATGAACAACAATCCCACCCCTTATCCACTAGGTCATTTACCCTATGTGGGGTTATTTGTACCAAGCACCGATATTTACCAAGCACCGACATGTTCATAGTCTCATTTCTACCAGGACAGAATAGCAAGACAAAGGAAAATTAACCCTTTGATACCACTTTGTAACATCCGACTTGGCTTACCATTAAACCGACAGCCATGCCAGTAGATCACATGGCCCCAATAAAGTCTCCCCATACAACAGAGGCTGTCAATTAGTAGTGAGGGTGTCAAAGTAGTCCAATATGGAGACTATAACCTAATACACCAAGTTTCATAGTGGTAAAAAATTGTAAATGGAAGGAAACATCAGATGTAGTAAAATAAATGATATGAAGTGGAAGAATAATGTAATAACAACTTAATATAGAATATAGAAAATTACATCTTATATAAAGAATGAATTCCAGATGATGATACATAATCAAAAAGAGTAACATACAAGATGATTTATAATTCATTACAATATAGGGCTCATGTAAATAAAGGAAATAAAAGACTCATGATAATCTATACAAGAATCTGGAGCCCCATCTCAATATTATGCTTATAAATCCTCATGTACATGAAATATAGAACAAGAAAAGGTCTACATCCCTATAAAAAAGAGGTTCTACATGGGAACCAATGGTACCCGAGTAGGCTATGTGATGACATCTCTGTAGGATGGCACCCATGTTGTCTAGCCCAATCCAATTTGTGAAATATAAAATTAAGGAACTATGCATGAAAATGTGTAAGTAGTAAATGCAAGTAAAGATGCCCAGGGAATTTAAACTTCTAAGTAGTGGTACTAAATTATCGTCTCATGGATCCCTACACATGATAGTCAATATCATTAAATAAGGTAGCTAAAAATAATTCAAAAATAAACAACCAAACCTCACCATTCATCCAAACATGTTATACCACCATGGCCTTGTCGTATACCGCATAAGCTATATCAATCACGACCTTTTAGTTCTACAGAAAGAGTATGATAATTCATGGATGAGCCATATAATTACACTTGTCACAATTTAACACAACCAATCCACATATCCAGATGTATGATATGCCTCATGACCATGCCCTACTTCAAAGAATCAGACTCTGAAGGTCTGGATTCAAGGTGTTAAAGACTAAGGAATCCATGTCGAGTCCCAGGAGAATCTTGATGGAAACTTGATTAGGCATTCATTGGAGACCTAAGAGATTTTCATAATGGAAATTTCCTACACAAGTCCATGAAATCCTAATCCAAGGGGAAGCATGTCCCAAGGTATCCCATGAAATCAAGGCCCAAGGGTATTTCTCAACCGAAGGCATCCAATACCATGTTCAAGATCCACTAAGAGCCATTCATGGAATATATACAACCACTCAACCATTTTATATCATTTAACATTCAATACCATATGAGTCTACCCACGCATATATAAAAATTTACATTCAATTCTCATAATGAGTACAACCACTCATTAAACATAATACATAACCAAATAAATCTCATGAGTGTATTATATCGTGCACCCAACATTATATTCAAAATATTTAATGAGTATACCCACTCATTATTTACTATTCAAAACATAGAATTTAATAAGTAAACCAAATCATTTATCACAACTCCACATTTAAACATCACCCATGAGTTTACCCATTCATCTCCAATTATGTTTAATTAACCCTTTAAACAAAACAAATTAACCAAAAGAGCCATTATGTGATTCAAGTTCAACATACCCATTTAACCCAAGAGCATCAACATGCATGGGAGTCCACAATATATGAACTAAGTAAACCAATTACATGTATTTATAAATAATATTCCTCTAACTAGGAAATCCTAGAAATAGAATCCTTGCGTGGTTCAAGTATAGGAAATTCAATAAATAATGACAATAAGGCACTTAAGAGGTGCAATGGTTTCGTAAACATTTTTAATGGAAAACTACATGTCCAAATTCCATTAGAGATAATTTCTAAACATGAATTACACAACACAATATCATCAAAGATTATGAAAGATAAAAATCATTAATCCAAGAATGCATTAAAAAACGTGTAAATAATTTTGGTATTAGAATATATTACACCTCTGTTGGAGGGGTTTTATTATAAAACATGACATGGTTTCTCAAACAAATCATTTATGAATTTTAATCATTTTATTCAAGAATTTCATATAAATTTATCAAAAAACCGTTAATTCAGAAACTAGTCCATTCTTAAATTAATGGGTAAAGGATAGGGATCCTACCTTAAGAAGTAGTCCAGACCAAACTACTTCGGCATTCGATACCTTTGACAAAGATCACACAACACTTGAACACACACACACTCTTATATATATTTATATACCCCTCAATCCTATATACACATTCCCCTCTCCATGAAGGAATGAGAACAAGGAGTATATATATATATACGTACCTATAAATGTGGGCACAAGTCTTTGAGATGACACCCAATGATCTAATTAACCTAGAAGGGAAAAACATCCCTAAGGACCCCCAAATAAAAAGGTGAGGCCAAATAGCAGGTGAAAACCATAACCTAGGATGAAAAAAAACATATAAAACCAAATGAATCCACTTCAAGTTTGGTGATAGATGTCAGAACTCGCATAAAGGGGACCTAAGAGAGCCACCACTTACACTAGAACCGAAAGACAACCAACAATAGATATTATCCCACCACTAGGGTTTCTTCTGAATGAGATAGGGTGATGTGGAAACAAAGAATCAGCTGAATAATAGAGGATAAAGTACATGGAAGACATACCTCAAGACATCAACCAAGAATCGTGGAGAAAACCTGATGAAATTGAAGAACTAGAGAGGTGTCGGGGGGGTCATGTGCACAAGGGTGTAATGACCCAGACCCGGCCAGCCACCCAAACAGTGCCAAACGGGTCGAGTGTCACTACCTTTGGAGCACCTCCCCGAATGCCAAAGGCTGCCGACTAGCAGCGAGGGTCTTTTAGTTTTAGTGGGGAGGCTATACCCTCTCAGAGGATAATAATAAGGGTACTGGTCTGAGAATAATAATAAATGTGCACCAGAATAAAGGACACAACAGACTCATACCAAACCTGCTAAGTGGAAGCATAATCAATATAGATAAATAAACCATGGAAGCCATATAGAACAGTGGAAGTGGAAAGTAAACAGAACAACTTGCTGGACATCACTACCAAATACAGCTATAAACAACAAACATGAATCCATAGTAAGTCATACATATCAATATATAACGGTTCCAATGGCTAACCAACAGTCACTACCAAAAAGGTAAGCTTGATAATACAAAAAGGAACTAAGAAAAATGACTCCAGAAAGGCACGACCTCAAGGTCCATACCAATCTCCATACCAACAGCACTAAGGTCCATCTCCTGAGGCTGACCCTCTACCTACACGCAATTTCATAAATTCTACATGCACCCTGAAGGTCCCCTCTAGGGTGTGATAAGAGTCTCAGTAGGATACCACCCAAGGGTGCGTACCTAATATAAGTGTTTTTGTATACATGATTATATAAGAAAACAGTAAACAATACAATGCCCAAAACTAAACACAAACTTCACTGGTGCTCAGCAGCCACCAGGAAGTGTCACATGCTTTGGCCAACACCAGAATATCTGGTTTGTAACCCAGCACCACGTTCCACCAGACACCATGTGCCTCAAGTACCGACGTCCTAAAGTTACGCCCAATAATCGTAACCCAGCCCGAAATCTCAACCTTCCCATGGCACAACATCTGGAGGAACAACGATACATATCCTCAAATAATAACCGAAGGGACAGAGATGTCTGCCCTCAAATAATACTCAAAGGGATAGCGATATCTGCCATCAAATCACGGAGATCCTCAGCCCCCAACCCGATAGACTCAACGCTATCTCCCGAAGGCTCCTCACCTCCCACGTGACTTCCTAGGGCAACAACCCCCAAACCAACAATACCTAACGACACATATCAGGGGCCTCTACCCATTGATTGGCCGTACCACCTCATCACAGAGTCTATCTATGTAAACACTATTCAAAATTACCTGGTGAGTGGTAATCACCTCAATAATTTCCCAATCCACAACACTTCTAACACCTCATGTCCCTGCGAACATGTCGCTCAAGTCTGATGGTCTCGCCATCCAACTAACATGGGCCAAGCCCAACCTGATAGTCCAACTACCTCAACCGACGTCCATAACGCCCAATCCTATGGTAAGAACCACCCAAGTGACCCGGGAAAAGCCCCCAACCTATGATCAACATCACTCAACAAAACATTCCGGCCATGTCCAATATAACTAAACAGTTCAGCATATGAAATTTCACACATTGCATATATATACTGGAAGAATCACTTTGAACAGGAAATTACTAAATAGTCAAGTTTCACCACATGTGTGTCATCCCATACTAGAACCTGAGGTCCAGAATTCCTTAAGAAAATTCAGTCATGATTTAACAAATTAAACTCAGCAGTTTAGCCTAATCTGTTTAAACGATGGTCCAATTCATATGCATTTCAACACCACTGTCCGAGTTGCCCCAAATGAGAAAAAAACTCTAACTCGGTCTCACTCAATCACAACAGGGTCAGGGAATACCAAGAGGCATCCCACATTGTAGGTAAATAATTCAAAGAAATTAAACAAGGTTTCGTTCAATACCCGACGTCGCGCCCGAAGGTCTCAACCCACAATGTTCTACGAAAACATGAAAGAATGTATAAACCACCCTCCTCATACTCATAATATGACACTCCTTCAATTTCATCCTCTGAATCAGTCTAAATCGTGGTAGATTTGTGTTTCCATCAAATTCCATTAATTCCGCTCGGATGGAAACTGCGGATAAATAAGAAAGGAATCAAGGACGGAGAGGGGTGCACAGGGTTAGCCTTTACGATGCGGTCCTGATGCCACTGACGGATCAAATAACGTAGGTTTTATGAAGAATATAGGAGGTTTTTTGTTTTTCGGAGGTTCTCGGATGAACATTTCATCCAACAGGGGAGAAGAAAACGATTTTGGAAATAATACGTGATGATATCTCAGATTATCAAATAAAAATAAAAGTACATGATGTGTATTTCAAGACTACTCACCGTGTAGATTGGTTTTCCGTACCCCAAATTAAGTGGAGTCCAGTGCACAGCTTGGACCGTGTACACGACCAACATATGGCCAAGGACTTGGCCATTTATGTGGAAAGAGGTAAACGACGTGTCAAGGAAGACTACATTCCCTATAGATGGAAATTTACACATGGTAACTTACACGGCATGTACGTGGTCTCACTTGGGTTGTCAGGTTCCTAGATGATACACGACGCGTACTTGGGAGTACACAGAGTGTAGTCTGGAAATTTCTAGAAACTTCCCAGATTTTCCATAATTCTCAAAAATTAGCCAAAAATTTTATAGAAAAGCGGAAAATTCAAACATGGTCGGAAATTTTAACCCGCTCTAAAAACTCGGGTTCTTATAAACTACCCACCTTAACGTAGATCAACCCAGATCTAACGAACAAAACCCAGAGATGACACCAAACATACCACCCTGCTCGAAGTAACCCAGACCATCCCGGACTCAATGGTCTGGCTAAATTTTTCATGGGGCTCCCCACCTTAGGAATTGCCTACTCTGTTTCAACCCGGAGCAAAGCTCAACGTAATCAAAATAAAAAAAAGGTCCAACAACTTATTTCTCGGACCCATGGTCCTCCCGTGACACATCGTCACCCCTACACCTCCTCTGTGCTCCTGTGTTGTTTCCAACAACCAACATAACCCTCATCGCATCAGTGTCCGCCTCCAAGAGGTCCTGCATCTCATAGATGCTCCAATCAAAACTTGGTGCCTTGCACCTCAAGTAACCTACATCCATGATGCCCCGATGCCCATGGAACCCCATGTAACCTGCATCCACGATACCCTGATGCCCCATGAAACCTCACGTAACCTGCATCCTTGATGCTCCTGATGATACGCATCTCAAATATATATAAATAAAATATATAAAGCATCTGATATGATTCCAGTCTCACTAACTAGCATCTAGTCAGTCCCCAAGTATCCTGTGCAACCCGTGCACTCAACCATTCATGCCCTAAGAGTCCATTCCAAAAGAAAGTAAATAAAATCACAGCCACACC
Organism: Viscum album; assembly: GCA_963277665.1. Classification (NCBI taxonomy): domain Eukaryota; kingdom Viridiplantae; phylum Streptophyta; class Magnoliopsida; order Santalales; family Viscaceae; genus Viscum; species Viscum album. The sequence continues at coordinate 605,074,302 of OY728125.1, forward strand.
TGTGGTGTACCTGCCACCGTCGTCGGCTCACCAGCCTTCTCAGTCCCTAGAAACTCCATAGTGTGCACCTGGCCTGAAGTACGGCTGCCTGATTCCTGAACTCCCAACGGTGCTGCTCTAGTGATCAGCCACTGACCCCTCAGATGGGTCCCACCTTCTTTGTCATGTCCTCCGTGCACAGCTGAACCTCGACTAACCTCTCCTGGTACAGAACCTGAACCAACACCTGACACCACAGTCTGTCCTGGTCCCTTTCTGACGGATGTCTGAGAAGGATTTTTGAAAAACCTCTCCAGATTCCCGAATTGTCCACATGCCCAGAAATCCTTCGGAGGAATAGCGCACTGAGCCCGAACATGTCCCAGTTATCCACACTGAAAGAAAACCACCACTGAACTACCATGAGGTGGCCTAGATGAGTCATGGGCCTACCCTCCCAAGTGGAAATCATCTCTACGTCACTTCCTGATGTCTGAACCATCAGCTGAAGCTATCGCCCTGCCAATCTGGGGTCTATCCATCTGGTTTCCATTTTCTATAAGCGTCTGATTCACCACCTCGGAGAAGGAACCCATCCTGAAGATGTTTACCTGGACCCAAATGGTGTGTCCTAATCCATCCTCGAAGCGCCTCACCGTAGTTGCGTCATCGCTTACCATACCAGGTGAAAACTGAGACAAATATGTGAAGGTAGATGTGTAGTCTATGATAGACATATCTCCCTGCTGAAGAATCAAGAACTCCCGAGCATTCTCTACCCTCGGTGTCTCTGGATCGAAGTTCTCAAAGAACCCATCCTCAAAGTACTTCCAAGCCAGTCCCTCATGCTTATTATTTTTTACCAGTACATCCCACCAACGCTTCGTCGATCCTCTCAGAATGTACATTGCTAGCTTCACCCTCCGCCCTAGAGGCGTCACGAGCTGCTCGAAGATCATCTGCATGCTTTCTATCTAGTTCTCTGCCGCTTGTGGACCACCCTCACCCTAAAAAAGCAGTGGGTTCTATGAATGGAACTCCTGTGTCTGATATCCATAGAAGGCTCTATACCCTGTGCACCTCTGTCAATCCCCTGTAAGATACGTACTAGGCTAGCTCAGAGTTTCTCATCATGCCATGGTCCAAACGCTGCCAAACCCGACTATTGTCCTACCTGCACTGGATCCTGAACCTGATCCTGTCCATGAGCCTGCACTTGCGGCTCATGCTCTACCTGCAGTGGATTCTGAACCTGATCCTGTATCACTGTATCTTCTCATGTCTGACGCTCTATCTGAGTCGCCCAAAAAATGAACCCGCTGAATACCATAAATGGTCAGACAACCCATATATATATAACAATATATATTAAATGCAGATAACGAAATTAGTAAAACGCAGTGCATAACTACTACCCTTAATCTCCCCCACTGCAACCCGTGCCCCACGGAATCCCAGCCTCATGGCCTCCTTTCCCACCCTCAATAGATCCATGTATCAATGGTACCTCGGGCTATGCCCATCTTGACAACCAACATTGCCTCTAACCCAACGACCAAGTCGCCCAATCCAGACAGTTACACTGCCTCAGTTATAATACCTACCTGCTCTCATAAAAGCTAGACCTAAATATCCTACAATATGCAATTCTAAAAATACACAAAGCCTGGCATACATATTGCAATAAACAAGAAATTCTATCAGGAGTTTCACCTATTCACATTTTCAAGCATACATAGCATAGAAATTGATTTCTTTATTCACATGGAATTATCACTTCAAAAATCATACGTGCAATTATGAAATTGAAATACCCTAATATGTGCCTATCAAAATCCAAGAAAACAAGCCTCACCATACCGGGCCAAGGTCCAATTCTAACTTACCACACCAGTTCAAGGGTCACATATCACAATCTATAACACCACAATCAAGTGATCCACCTAGGTGTAAATCATATAAATCATAATCTGGTCAAAAGCAAACAGCATTTCCCAACCATGGAAACTAGGTCCATCCCTCGTACATGGGGCTTTAGGCACCCAAGCACAAGCTAGAAACCCAGTCCCAGTAACAAACTATCTCTAGTATACTATATCCCAAATAGTAAAACTAGCAGAAATAAAAAGAGATGTCTCAATATCATTAGTAGCCAGAAAAAAACACTGCTACTAAATCCATTTCAAGAACCTCCCTCTGATACCACATTGTAACAACCCGGACCTGGTCATCCACCCAAACAGTGCCAAACGGGTCGGGTGTCACTACCTTAGGTGCACCTCCCAGAACGCCAAAGGCTGGAAACTAGCAGCGAGGGTCTTTTAGGTGTACTGGGGAGGCTATACCCTCTCGGAGGATAATAATAAGTGTACTAGTCCGAGAATAATAATAAATGTGCATCGGAATAAAGGACATAGCTAACTCAAACCAGACCTATAGATCGAAAGCATAATCAATATAGATAAATAAACAGTGGAAGCAATATAGAACAATGGCAATAGAATGTAAACAGAAAAACGTTCTAGATATCACAAGCAACTATGGATGTAAACAACAAACATGCATCCTTAGGAAATCATACATATCAATATATAACGCCACCAATGGATAACCAATAGTTACTACCTAAAAGGTAAGCATGATGATACAAAAAGGAACTAAGAAAAATGACTATAGCAAGGCCCAACCTCAAGGTCCATACCAGTCTCCATGCAAAAAAAAACTAAGGTCTAGCTCCTGAGGTTGACCCTCTACCTACATGCAATTTCATAAAGTCTACATGTGTCTCGAAGGGCCCGTGTTGGGTGTGTGAAGAGTCTCATTAGGATACCACCCAAGGGTGCGTACCTAATATAAGTGTTTCTGTATACATGATTATATAAGAAAATTGTAAACAGTACAATGCCCAAAATTAAACAAAAACATCACTAGTGCTCAGCTGCCACCAGGAAGTGTCACCTGCTTCAGCCAACATCGAAATCTCTGGCCTGTAACCCGGCACCATGTGCCACCTAACACCATGTGTCTCAAGTACCGACATCCCGAAGGTACAACCAATAATCATAACCCAGATCGAAAGCTCAACCTGCCCATGGCACAACATTCGGAGGAACAACGAAACCTTTCCTCAAATAATAACTGGAGGGACATCAATATCTACCCTCAAATAATACCTTGAGGGACAACAATATCTTCCCACAAATCATGGCGAGCCTCGGCCCCCAACCTGATAGCCTCAATGCTATCTCCTGAAGGCTCCTCACCTCTCACGTGGCTCCTAATGCAAGCACCCCCAAACCAATAATACCTAACCGTATCTATCAAGGGCCTATACCCAGTGAGTGGCCACACCACCTCATCACAGAGTCTATCTGTGTGAACACTACTCAAATATACTTGGTGAGTAGTAATCACCTCAATAAGTTCCCAAGCCACAACAATTCTGACACCTCGTGTCCCTACGAACCTGTCGCTCAAGTCTGATGGTCTTTCCATCCATGTAACCTGGGCCAAGCCCAACCTGACAGTCCAACTACCTCAACCGATGTCCATGACGCCCAATCCTATGGTAGGAACCACCCAAGTAACCCGGGAAAATCCCCCAACCTATGATCAAAATAACTCAACAAAACATCTGGGCCACGCCCAACATAACTAAACAGTTTATCACATGAAATATCACACATTGCATATATATACTGGAAGAATCTCTTTAAATCGAAAATTACTGAACATTCATGTTTCACCACACATGTTTCTTCCCATACTAGCACCTAAGGTCTAGAATTCCTTAAGAAAATTCAATCATGCTTTAAAAAATTAAGCTCAGTAGTTTAACCTAAGCAGTTTAAACGATGGTCCAATTCATATGCATTTCGGCACCCCCGACCGAATTTTCCCAAACAAGAAACAACCTCTAACCCGACCTCTATCAATCACAAAAGGGTAAGAGAATATCCAGAGGCATCCCACACTGTAGGTAAATAATTCAAAGAAATTAAACATGGTTTCACTCAATACCCAATGTCGTGCCTGATGGTCGCAACCCCCAATTGTCTACGAAAACATGAAAGAAGGTATGCACCACTCACCTTGTACTCGTACGATGACACTCGTTCGATATCAGCCTTATAATCGGTCTAAATTGCGGTAGATCTTTATTTCCTTAAAATTTTAGAAATTCTGCTCTAATGAAAACTATAGAGAAATAGGCAAGGAATCAAGGACGAAGAGGGGTGTGCGGGGTTAGACTTTTCGATGTGGTCCCACTGCCACCGACGGATCGAAGAACGAAGGTCGTATGAAGAATCTAAGAGGGTTTCTATATTTCGGAGGTTCTCGGACGAACTTTTCATCTAATGGAGGAGAAGAAGACGATTTTGGAAATAACACGCGATGATATCTTGGATGCTCAAATAAAAATAAAAGTACACGGTGCGTATTTCAAGACTACATGTCGTGTAGATGGATTTTTTAGACCCCGACTTAAGCGGAGTCCAATGCATGGCTTGGACTGTGTACACGGACAACAGACGGCTAGGAACTCAGCCATTTACATGGATATAGGTACACAACATGTCAAGGAAGACTACACGCCGTGTAGATGGGAATTTACACACCGGAACTTACACGGCATGTACTTGGTCTCACCCGAGTTGTCACATGACTAGATGATACACGGTGTGTACTTCAGAGTACACGACATGTAGTCTGGATATTTTCTAAAACATCCCAGATTTTCTAGACTTCTCAAAAATCAGCCAAAAAAATTATAAAAAAGCATAAAATTCAAATAGGGTCCGAAATTTTAACCCGCTCTAAAAACCTGGGTTCCTACAAAGGGGAACACCCAAGGGGTTTATCACGAATTGGAGGGGGGAGATATGGTTTTAATTCCTTTATTTTAATTTAAATGATATTAAATCAATTTTCAAAATAAGGATCAGAGGATGCTTTAGGATATATAGTTTTTCAAAACTCGCGCCAACCTTGTGACCTTTACTGGGAACCTGAGGTAATCCGCATGGGATGGACTCACGGTTTGGAGACAATGTTCCAACCTTGCAGTGAATTGTGTTGAGGTACTACCCATTTTCCACTAACTATGTAGGATATGCACGTCATTTGTAAAACTATGTGCAACTAGTGCTTATAGACTATACCCACCTTAAAAGGGTTGAACAGTTTCATACCAGGGACACACGGTTTTTGAAAAACCATGTTCCCAGTGCATACCCTTTACAATTTAATTTTTTGGGACTCACACTCCCACAACTCCTCAAGACACCCAGAAAACTTCTTGGCCCTTAAACAAAGTCCAAAAACATCACATTGGGGCATTCTAACTCTCATAATTTCATTCCAAATACTAGTTTGTAAAATGGCCCATCTAATAAACTCAAATGTTAAAATTCCCATAAAATTACATCCATTCCAAATGAAAGTGATTCTATATCCTTTCAATAGGTGTATTGATATTTTGAAGGCCTTTGGACATGTTGGTCCAACCTGATGGAAGCCCCTTGTTATTTCCACATGATTAGGTAATATCCCTTTATTTGGCCAAAATCCAATAAATGGGGTGTTGACGGAATGGTCTTGCGGTCACTAAAAATCATATGACACACCCAGAATAACCCACATAGGATCCTGTAAAGCACGTGACACCGAAGTCATCCACCAAATCAATCTTGAATCTGTGTGATATTCACCATACATGGTGGTGTATAACCAATGTGGTGGGGCCTATAAATCCATCCCCCTTATCACAAAAAATGAATCATTGGATCCATGCACTGGCATACCCAGGCATCAGAGTAGACTTCTCAGATCATCCAATATCATGAATTCAAGGTATTCCTATGGTTAAAGATATGGGAAATGATAGAAAGTGATCACAAATTATGTATAAGAACTTCATGTGATCACTTAATATCACATGAAGAACATTTGGTGTGATGATCAGATCATGAAAAAGACATCTGACATGTTGGATGGATCACACAAAACCTAAAGAAGAAAAAAAATAAAACAAATATATGGAAAATATATATCAAAATATAGAATAAAATACTAAGTATGAAATACTCACAGAGAGAACATATATGTTGATCCTTATGCTCTTCGCATGACTCATCCAGATCATGAGACAATGCAAGGATGCATTGATAAAATCATGTGATTCTCCTTCAATATACTATTTGGATCACGTGACACACCCCAGGCATGTTAGGTCAAGTCACACACCACCCATTAGGGAATTCCACCTGATTCTCACAAATCACATCAAGTTCATAATCTAGATATTTCAAATTCCTCAGAAATTCCATCCTATTTATGTGATGGTGCTATTGTGTATCCGCTAGATCTTGCAAAGCCCTATAGACTTTCTAGCTAGGTCTCACAACATCCTTCAATCATGTTATATTGGTTTTGATATGACACCATGAAATGTATTCCAAAACATGTGAATCCCTCCGGGTATGTGAGCCAATATCATGTGACACCCTCTAGAAATCTTTCCTTGGATCATGGGATGGAATCTAGGAAAATCTGGTCGAGCCTTGGGATGTCTTCTGAACAAATAAACCTTGATTATGAGATAACATTTATATATACCATTCAAGTTATAAAATTTACATCAGAAAAGTTAATTAGGTCATGTGATTGCCTTTTGACCTGTATGCAATATAACTAGACATGTCCTTATATCATCATATGTGGTTATCAATCAAACAATCATGGCATGTCAGGTAAAAAATCATACAGGTTAAGAAAACAACTAGTCTAGGTCAATAAAGAACCCTAGGATATGATAACCTTATCCAATTCATATATCAAGGAAATCATAGTGTGTAACTCGGGATCAATGAAATAATATGATATGTCCCCCGTATTAGAAAAACCTTAGTTTGTATGACCATATCAGCAACATAATATGATATTTCTCCCATATTAGGAAAACCTTAGTGTGTAAGCCTCTATTAGTGACACAACATGATATGTCCCACTTACTAAGGAAACCTCAGTGTGTATGTCCTGATCAACTGAACTATGATAACTTTGACTCTTGCAATAACCAGGATATATAGGACACCTTCCTAAGGTATGAGCTCAAAAAGGAATCCACATTAGTGTAATTTTTCATATGCATCATAAATTTCAACCATAGAGACCCAATCATTCCAATGGGATGGCCACTATAACTCATTCATAAATTCCCTAATTATTGTTCTCCAATGGTGGATGAGGATAGATGTGGTGTGTTGCACACTAGCTTATGTAACAACCCCTTGTATGCATGAATCCTTAATTTTTTTTTATATGTTAATTTTTAGGACTGGCTTACGCAGGATCCTGATCTTCTTGCTAGGTAAAATGTACTATTGTTATTTTGATTCCTTGCATAACAAGGATATATAAGATTCCTTCATAAGAACCAATCCCATATTAAACATAAAAATAGATTTCTCAGTATATAAGCCCCTCATCCATATAAGGTGATACCAATTACTTTTTCCCTTTTTTCCCACATCAGGCATGAATCATTTATGATTAGAGAGTCAAAATGGTCATATCATTCACATAATGAATCTCCGCCAGCTTGGTTAACCTCAATGTGTAATCCCCAATGAGTGAAATGATATAATTACCCCCATATAGGGGCATCCACCTTGGGGATAATCCTAAGGGTGTGACTGAACATCAATAACTCTAATTCATATTATAACTAGGATCCATAGGATGTCCCCTCAAGGCTTGATGTCACGACCCATCCACGGGGCCCGTGTAGTGACTACCCCAAGCCCGCCTTCCATAGGCCAGGGGCTGGCGACTAGCACTAAGGCATAAATCCCAGTAAAAAGGGAAAGCATTGCCTTTGTAAAGTAAAAAAATCACCACAGAGCAAGCAAGCAGTGGAAGTAAACACTAAGTAAAAACTAAGTACAACAGTAAGTGCAGAAAAGCATGTGGGCCAGAATACAAACCCAAACTGAAAGTAAAGTACAACTCTAAATGAAAAACAGCAACTGAAAGTAAGGCCGCAATGTCGAGCCATCCACTGGAAGTCCCACCTGAAGGGTGGGTAAAGATAGCCTCCACAGCTCCTCGGTCCAGCCGTCCGCTTCAGGTACATCCCGCCCAATGGTCCACCTCCATGTGTCGTCCTACTCCGCAAGCCTCCACCACGATCAGCGTTGTCCTTCGTCTGCAACCAACAAAACGTAGTTCGGGCATAGCCCGTGCAGGGGTGAGTATAAGCTACTCAGTAGGGACCCCGAGACTCCCGAAGGTCTCCCAGAATCCACAAAGGAAAGATACAATCACGAAGTAATATTCAACACTGCTTAGGTATATGCCCATACATATACCTAAGTCATCAATTCCAAGTTTGGCTCCAACATCCGAGCCCAAGTAAAACCCAGTCCACAAAGGAAAGAAAAACGAAATCCACATAGGATAGCACAACACAATCCACAAAGGAAAGAAAAACAGGATTTAGCTCACACAGGTATACTTCTTTGTATGACGATAGAGATGATCAGATATAGCCACTGATTCATCTAAGCCGTCGGACCCACAAAATACCGGTAGGTACTAACCCCGCAATGACCCACACAGGATCAATCATGAAGTTAAAACCATACCTATTGGGAAACTCCTTCTCTATCAAGAACAATGGGTATGCTGTTACAACCAAGCGCTTCCCTCTAACCTTGGACTGTTGTAGTACTCCACCTATCGAGTACTATGGGCCTGCTGCTATAACCAAGCACTTCCCACCATGGGTCTGCCGCTACAACCAAGCGCTCCCCCTCATAGCCTCTAAAGGTACTCCTTCTGTTGAGTACCACGGGTCTGCCACTACAACCAAGTGCTCCTCTGTCGTGGGTCTGCTGCTACAACCAAGTGCTCCCCCGTTCTGCTACAACCAAGCGCTCCTCCATCGTAGGTCTTCCACTACAACCAAGCGCTCCTCTATCGTGGGTCTGCCGCTACAACCATGTGCTCCCCCTCATAGCCTCCAGAGGCACTCCTTCTGTTGAGTACTGCGGGTCTTCCGCTACAACCAAGCGCTCCTCCATCGTGGGTCTGCTGCTACAACCAAGAACTTCCCACTGGGCTATCCTTAACACACCGAGTCGTTCGATCAGCAGTCGTCAAGTCTCAACCGGCTCTAGGGTTTCTGCACACAGCATGCTCATTCTGGGAGGGTCCACTCCACGAGCCAAGAGGTAGATGCATCAATTACATGTAGTACGGAGTTGATGTATCTCAAAAAGTACCATAGTGGTCACTACCGACTCCACGGAGGATTCCCGTACTGTCTTCATTGTCGTCGTAGACGCAACCAGCTCTAGGGTTCTCGCACACAGCAAGCCCGTTCGGGAGGGTCCGCTCCATGAGATGAGACTTTGATACATCAACTGACACATAGTCCGGAGTTGATGTATCCAAAAGTTACGTATCGTCAACAGGAACACAACGTCACAGACGGCGCGTCAATCGGACGTCCGGTCTGAGAGTTATTGACTTTTTCGTTCCAGGGCCCGGTTGGTTTTTAATTCAAATCCAACCCGAACGTACTCCACCGGAATCCAAACCTCAGGCAGAGTAAGCCAAAAGATCTGTCTCACTTATAGGAATCCATCAAAGTCGACAGCACGTCAATCGGAAGTCTGAAGCTTAAGTTATGAGCGTTTCTGCTCCGAGGGCCCGGTTGGTTTCGTGTACGAACCAACCTGGCCAAACCCAAAGTACTCTGAAACCTTGCATTCGATATACTGAGACGACCGTCTCAATCCAAGGATCGTATCGACGCTGACGGTGGGTCAATCAGAGGTCCGTAGCCCAAGATATGGGCAAAAGAATAAAAAGGGTCTGGAAACGGGGGGTCTGGGCCCGGACCGACTCGGCCCAACCCCCCCTGGGTCGGCCCAAACCTGGTTCAGACTTGTTTGTTGGTCCGCACCCACTGTGTTAGCAGTTTTAAAAGTCTCACAACAAATATTTAATCATACTTCACATGTATAAATCACAAGAATTAAATGAATCAAACCCCTACCTCAACGTTGTCGTCGAACGTGAGTTTGTCGTGGAAGCAACCGTCGTAGAAGAAGAGGATTGTCGCCTCGCAGAAGGGGCGTCACTGTCGTCGCAGTACACGACGTTGCGTAGAGAAACACTGAGGATTAAAATTACATAGATTTAAGATTCACCAAAAGAAACCACGTTGAGGATATAATTAACAATGAATTAAATGAACCACAATCCCATACCTCAATCGGTTGTTGATCGAAGATTGTCGCGGGGAAGGAACGTCGCGGAAGAAATGTCGCGGAAGGAGAATCATCGGTGTCGTCGATATCCGAGGTTTCGGCGTTCTTCGTCACCCTTTGTCGAAGGATGATGTTCATCACATTTTTCAAATTCTTCACGTTCTTCGTGAAGAAGGATGAAGATCTTCAAGCTTGAGAGCTTCTCCCAATCCTCTCAACAAGAAACCCTCAAGTAAAACTTGTGTTGGTCTTATTTTATTATCATTCCAATAATTATAAAATTCAAAGTTAAGAAATGAACAATTAATTCAAAGAATTAATTGTAACAAATTAACTGCCCAATTAAATGGGGCGTTTCTTAACTAGAAAAACACACGGTAGACTTTCATTTAAAAGAGGTTTTGGTGGGTGCGTTACTTAGAGGGAAAGAAACGGTGGGGCTCATACGAGCCCCACCTCACAAATATCCTAACAAGTGGGTAGGATATTTTGGGTTCCACCCTATCCTCTTAACTTAGCTTAAGTGGCTTTAAGTGGCTTAAAGTGAAATAAAATAAAGTTGTCGCACCACTTTATTTTATTTCTTAACTTAACCCCAAAAATTAAAAACCACACCCGAGCAAATGCAACTCCGAAAAAGGAATTTCTAAGAAAATATCGGTGCTACGATTCTATCGGTGCCCTCAGAATTCGATTCCGAGCACCGGTTCAAATGTTAGAAAAACCCGCTCGTTCGTTCCCTGAACATACCCGAGCTAAACATCAGAAAATAATTCTGGGCACACTGGGCCTCGGAATCAGGTGCCGTCAGAAACTGTATTCTTGTAAAATTCCAAAGAAAATTAAAAAAAAAATTCCTTTAATTTTATGGGTATTTACATCACTCCCACCTCAGGGCTTTACGTCCCCGTAAAGATACATCATAAACTAGGGAAACAAAAGTGGGTACTGAGCACGCATCTGAGACTCTTTCTCCCAAGGTCTCTCCTAGAGGTTCCCGTGCTTCCATCTGATGCGCACTAGAGGGATCGATTGTACATATAGGACCCGCTCCTATCGATACTCGATCTCCATCGGGACCACCGCAAGCATCGCCCCATCATCGATGTTTAGCTCCCCATGGTCAAAGATATGCGTCTGGTCATGCACGTATCTCCTCAGCTGAGATACGTGGAATAAGTCGTGTACCTTGTGAAACTGAGGTGGTAGAGCCAGGCGATAAGCCACCTCGCTAATCCTGCTGAGGACCTAGAAGGGTCCGATGAAGCACAGAGATAACTTGCCGTTTCGGCCAAATCACCGTAATCCACGTCGAGGTGAGACACGCAAGAAGACGTTGTCTCCATCATCAAACTCCAGTGGTCTCCGACTCCTGTCAGCACAAGACTTTTACCAGATATGAGCTTTCCTCATCTACTCTTGGATGACTTGGACCTTTCTGGTCCTACAAGAGCTGCTGAGATTTCTTCTTTTCCGAGAAGAGAAATACGTTCTCATCCCCTGGATGAACCACGTTCTTCACCTAATACATTCAATCCCGTCATGGATGATACTAACTCATACCATGGATGACTTCGTAAGGCCTCGACGCTACTACCAAGAGATCCAACCATTACTCTCGCCTCCAAGGGTTGATTCACACTGTCGGCATCAGTGTGTGGTCACTGGGTCCCCTCCAGTAGGTATCTCAAAGTGAGGGTCATGTCAATAGTTTTTAAACTTGAACCTCTTAGTAACAATATAAAGAGAGGATAGGAAAGTAAACGCCAAAATAAAGGTGTCTTTTATTACTACATCTTAAAGTACAAAGACACAAATCAACTACAAACAAACATCAACAATGCTAGAAGCAACATAAAAAAAGTCTCCAAGTCTAGAACTAGTCCCTCTCCTGTCCATCTGCTCCTGGAGCTCCATGATCGTAGGCCTCAGCTTCCTGAAGCTGAGCTTTCCCACGTCCAGCAGCTCCCTGCGGTCGGGGTGGACCTCCTGGTGGTGGTGGTGGCAACACCTCGAAGCGTCATCCACCTCCAGTTGCATGGCCAGCTCCCGTTCCATGGTCTCCTGCTCCATGCGGTCCGCCTCAATCGCACCTCTGCCTCTGCCTGGGAGGTCCTTCGTTCATCTGCTGGTCATCCTTATGGCGGGTCGGACAGTCACGAGCCATGTGACCAACCCCGCCGCATGAGTAACACTATCTGCTCATGGTAAGTCATTGTCCACCCCGGGTGCCTCGCACAAACAATCCTGTGTCACTCGTTCGACCACCTGTAGGTCTAGTCCTCTTGGACCCCTACGTCATCTTTCTACTGCCCGCTGCAGAAAACTCTGCCGCATGTCGGCTAGTGGTGGGTCTTTCTGCTGGAGACTGCTCAGCAAGGAAACTCTCCACTAAGAGGGCTCACTCCAACACCCCTTTCTGTGTCGGAATGCTGTGAGAAACAACTGAAGTTCTGATCTATCGACTGAGACCCTGCTCGAAGGTTCAGGCCCTGAAGAACGGGTCTCGTACCATGTCAGTGGAATAGCACCAGAGATCGGTAAACCTCACCGCGTACTGGGGTACTGTCATGCTGCCCTGCTGCAGTTGTAGAAGCTCCTAGATGCGCACCACACGGAGGGTGGCTGGGATGAATTCCGAGCAGAATATGCTCTCATATTCCATCCAGAGAAGAGATGCCTCATCGTGCACCTAGAGCATCAAGCTCCACCACCTGACTGTTGCCGTGTGCAGTTGGCTCATTGCGAGGATCACCATGAGGTTTATTGGTGTCCTCACTAACCTAAAAACCCGTACAACTTCCTCCAGCCATTCGCCGGCTTCCTGCGGGTCCATCTCCCTGCGGAACGTTGGTGGTCTCTGGCGCTAAAACTCGTGTAGTGCACTAAGGTGACGTGCATCATCAGTGGCTGGGGCTGGTAGCATCGGTGGATCGGTGGGTAGAGGTACCGCTGGTGCCTCTGCTGTCAAAGGGCCCTGCACCGAGGCCTCGTCGCTCGGTGGGCTGTCGTCACGCTCAACTCTCGGAACCCTAGCTGGCTGTCGTCGTGGGGCCATCCTGAAAAGGAAACAGGTTGGCCACAGTCAGAACAGTATACCTGGTGAGCTGACACAAAGTAATCACAAAGAAAACTTGAAACACACACATGAAATCAACGTTTTCGTGCATTAAGTTGGAAATCGGAAGTCAGGGACCTGGTGTACGGATGCATCGGCCGCTGCACCAACATTGGACTCCCTGGACTGATAACCACACCCAATACTCTTAACAATATTGATTCACATAGAAAATATCAGAGTCCTGAGTTCTGCGGTAGAACCGAACTCCTCTGATACCAATTTGTCATGACATGTCCTCGTGGCCCGTGCCGTGACTACCCCAAACCCGCCTTCTATAGGCCAGGGGCTGGCGACTAGCACCAAGGCGTAAATACCAGTAAAAAGGGAAGGAATTTCCTTTGTAAAGTAAACAAACACCATAGAGAAAGAAAGCTGTAGAAGTAAACACTAAGTAAAAACTAAGTACAACAGTAAGTGTGGAAAAGTAAGTGGGCCAGAATACAAACCCAAACTGAAAGTAAATTACAACTTGAAAGGGAAAACAACAACTGAAAGTAAGGCCGAAACGTCGAGCCGTCCACTAGAAGTCCAACCTGAAGGGTGGGTATAGATAGCCTCCACGGCTCCTCGGTCCAACCATCCTCTCCGGGTACGTCCCGCCCAGTGGTCCACCTCCAGGTGCCATCTTGCTCCGCAAGACTCCACCACGATTAGCATTGTCCGTCGTCTGCAACCAACACAACGTAGTGCAGGCATAGCCTGTGCAGGGGTGAGTATAAGCTACACAGTAGGGACCCCGAGACCCCCGAAGGTCTCCCAGAATCCACAAAGGATAATCCACAAAAGAAAGATACAATCACGAAGTAAGATTCGACACTTCTTAGGTATATTCCCATATATATACCTAAGTAATCAATTCCAAGTTCGATTCCAACATCCGAGCCCAATTACAACCCAGTCCACATAAGAAAGCAAAAAAAAAATCCACACAGGATAGCACAACACAATCCACAAAGGGAAGAAAAACAGGATTCAGCTCACACAGGTATACTTCTTCGTATGACGATAGAGATGACCAAATATAGACACTGATTCATATAAGCCGTCGGACCCACAAAGGATCGGTTGGTACTAACCCCCGAAATGACCCACACAGGATCGATCATGAAGTTGAAACTATAGCTATTGGGAAAATCCTTCTCTATCAAGAACAGTGGGTATGCCACTACAACCAAGCGCTTCCCTCTAACCTTGGACTGTTGTAGGACTCCACCAATCCAGTACTGTGGGCCTGCTACTACAACCAAGCACTTCTCACCATGGGTCTGCAGCTACAACCAAGTGCTCCCCCTCATAGCCTTTAAAGGTACTCCATATGTTGAGTACCACGGGTCTTCCGCTACAACCAAGCGCTCCTCTACCGTGGGTTTTCTGCTACAACCAAGTGCTCCCCCGTGCTGCTACAACCAAGTGCTCCTCCGTTATAGGTCTGCCACTACAACCATGTGCTCCTCTGTCGTGGGTCTGCCACTACAACCAAGCGCTCCCCCTCAAAGCCTCTAGAGGTACTCCTTCTGTTGAGTACCGCGGGTCTTCCGCTACAACCAAGCGCTCCTCTGCTGTGGGTCTGCTACTACAACCAAGCGCTTCCCACTGGGCTATCCGTAACACAGTGAGTCATTCGATCGGCAATCGTCCAGTCTCAACTAGTTCTAGGGTTTCCGCACATAGCATTCTCGTTCTAGGCGGGTCCACTCCATGATCCAAGAGGACGATGCATCAACTAACATGTAGTTCAGAGTTGATGTATCTCAAAAAGTACCGTAGTGGTCACTACCAAACCCACGAAGGATTCCCATACTGTCTTCATTGTCATCGCAGACGCAGCCAGCTTTAGGGTTCCCGCACACAGCAAACTCGTTCGGGAGGGTCCGCTCCACAAGCTGAGGGGATGATACATCAACTGACACACAATCCAGAGTTGATGTATCCAAAAGTTCTGTATCATCAGCAGGAACTCAACGTCACAGACGGCGCGTCAATCAGACGCCTGGTCTGAGAGTTATTGACTTTTTCGTCCTAGGGGCCCGGTTGGTTTTTAAGTCAAAACCAACCCGACCGTACTCCACCTCCATCCAAACCTCGGTTGTAGTAATCCAAACGATCCGTATCACTTATAAAAATCCATCAAAGTCGACGACACGTCAATCGGACGTCTGGACCTTAAGTTATGAGCGTTTCCACTCCGAGGGCCAGGTTGGTTTCGTGTATGAACCAACCAAGCCGAACCCAAAGTACTCCTAAACCTTGAGTGTGATATACCAAAACGACCGCCTCGATCCAAGGATCGAATCGGCGCTGACGGTGCATCAATCGGAGGTCTGTAGCCCATGATATGGGCAAAAGACCGAAAAAGGTTCGGAAATGGGGGGTCATGGCCCGGAACGACCCGGCCCAACCCCCCCTGGGTCGACCCGACCCAAGTCCGGGTCCAACCCGGATGGCGCGGCCCGGCCCGGCCAGCGCAGCCCGACCCGGCCTATGTGCGGCCCGGCCTGGCCGGCGCGGGCATGGCCCGGTCCCCAGGCGGCTCGGCCGTAACGGCCGAGTGGTGGGCAAGGGGTGCGCCGCCCCCTTGAATGAACAGCGGCCCTGTGTGGGGGGCCGCCTCTCACCAACGGACGCGACCGGGGTGCCGCGTCCCACCTTCGCCGGTCCCGTGTGGTCACAGGATGGCCCGCCTTCCGCCGCGGCGGTTCTCCCCAGCGACACGCCGGGCGCTGCCGCCTCCCGCCGCCGTGCAGGCGCGGCGCGCTGGAGGGTTGCTTCGCGGACCACCGGACGAGTTCCGGTGGTCGGAAATGCATTTTGTCTTCGCCAAAGGCCCTCCCGGGGTCTGTCCTTCACTGAGAGAACCTCGCCTCTCCCGTGCAGGTTACTTCGTCATCGTCTGCCATTCCGCACACCAAGAACAAAAAGGGCGGTGGGTTCGGACTTGTTCGTTGGTCCGCACCCACCGCGTTAGCGTTTTAAAAGTCTCACAACAAATATTTAATCATACGCCGCAGGTATAAATCACAAGATTTAAATGAATTAAACCACTACCTCAACGTTGTTGTCGAACGTGAGTTTGTCGCAGAATCAACCGTCGCGGAAGAAGAGGATCGTCGTGTCGCGGAAGGGGCGTCACTGTCATCGCAGTACATGAAGTTGTGTAGAGAAACTCTGAGGATTAAAATCACATAGATTTAAGCTGCACCAAAAGAAACCACATTAAGGATATAATTCACAATGAATTAAAAGAACCAAAATCCCCTACCTCAATCGGTTGTTGGTCGAAGATTGTCGCAGGTAAGGAACGTCACAGAAGAAATGTCGCGGAAGGAGAATCGTCAGCGTCATCGATCTCTGAGGTTCGGCGTTCTTCATCACCCTTTGTCGAAGGTCGGCGTTCTTCGCATTCTTCGCATTCATCTCGTTCGTCGCGAAGAAGGATGAAGATCTTCAATCTTGAGAGCTTCTCCCAATCCTCTCAACAAGCAACCCTCAAGTAAAACATGTGTTGGTCTTATTTTATTCTCATTCCAACAATTAGAAAATTCAAAGTTAAGAAATGAATAATTAATTTGATGAATTAATTGTAACAAATTAACTACCCAATTAAATGGGGCGTTTCTTAACCAGAAAAATGCATGGTTGACTTTTATTTAAAAGAGGTTTTCACGGGTGCGTTACTTAGAGGGAAAGAAACAGTGGGGCTCGTGTGGGCCCCACCTCACAATTATCCTACCAAGTGGGTAGGATATTTTGGGTTCCACCCTATCTGCTTAAATTAGCTTAAGTGGATTTAAGTGGATTAAAGTGAAATAAAATAAAGTTGTCGCACCACTTTATATTATTTCTTAACTTAACCCCAAAAATTAAAAACCACAACCGAGCAAACGCAACTCCGAAAAAGGCATTTCTAAGAAAATATTGGCGCTGTGATTCTATTGGTGCCCTCAGAATTAGATTCAGAGCACCAGTTCAAAAGTTAGAAAAACCCGCTCGTTCGTTCACTGAACGTACCAGAGCTAAACTTCAGAAAATGATTCCGGGTACACCGGGCCTCGGAATCAGGTGCTTCCAGAAACTTTGTTCTTGTAAAATTCAAAGAAAATTTAGAAAAACAATTCCCTTGAATTTTACGGGTCTTTAAACTTGAGATCATCTACTCAGTTCATATGTTTCAACATGTATATACCTTCCTCATGATATTAAACTAAAGGAGTTTAATGAACTATGCTGGTTTTGATTATTTATATAAAATAGGATACGTGGGATGACTTATTATGTCTCAATATCATACTCAATATATTAATTACCTCCCTGTATGGGAGTAAATTATAAATTACCTAACAATATGGCTTCAATATATTAGTAGAATCCCAATAATTGGAAATGGAAGAATAACTTCAGATACATATAGATGGATCCACTAATAATATTCCCCATTAAAGATAAAAGGTTTCAACATATGATCATTTGTTAGGGTAACCAATCCCGTATCTAGATTTAGAAGAGATTATTGAACATATCTTAAATCTATAACCATGTCTTAGTGTTGGCAACAATTCCCTACATAATGGTGTGATGATCCTAACCTCCCATCCCCTTGACCAATGTGTGTTCCTAAGTACCAATTGGTCTAAAAAAAATTGGACATATGCCTTTGGAATACAGTTGTATACCTAGTTATAGATGTGGGAACCAATTGAAGTTTATATGGAAAATAAACATAAATGGTGAACCCCCTGAGAATGATTGTACACACACCCCCTAAAATCAAATTGTTAGACCATTTTGCTTTCATAATGTGAGTGATCATACCAATGTTTTTCCCTAAAGAATTAGTCAACATCCAAATATATAAATACACGTGAACCCTATAGGGGTCATCACATATCCAATTATATAGTCTAAGGAATCCCTCATCTTGTATATATATATATGGAAACTAAATAAGGATTATCATGAATCTAAGGATATAGTCTAAGGAATCCCGTCATTATGATTATAAATGTATAAAAACACTAGATCCTTGATTTCACATTATTCCCCAAACATTAATAATAATAATAATTAGAATACCTGATCTTTGGAATCACAAAAAGATCACAAAACATTAATAATAATAATAATATGAAAACAAGATCATTAAAATCATGTCAAGGTCCCAAAAAATTATAAATAAATTTAATAACCATGAAACTAATTTTGTAATCATGAGTTCATCATTTAATTATCTAACAATAACTTCCAAATAAAACATACGTTCATGATTTTATCTTATTATTAGTTAATTAATAATCGTATTTTATTAACCAAGTCTTTCGTAGCTAAACAATTAATCATTGGTAACCAATAAGTTATATATTTAAATTCAATTCTTTCTATGGTATACCCCAATCATCCCTGGAAACCAAATAACCAAATGTAGAGATGATGAAACTCCTAGAATCATCACCTTAGTTTCCATTAGGTTCTTAAAGGTTAGAATACATTATGTGGTAGCCATATACTCATCATTTACATTCCAATGAACAACTTGGGGACCATGGTAAATCTAACACAAATAGTATTGGTTTTCAGTTCTATTATTACTTTGATAGGTCTTATCTTTCATTATGATAGAGTGGAATCACATTTTATATATATGGAAAAACATCAAGAACACATGGGATAGATCAAGTCCTCCTACCAAAAAAACATGGTATTATAAAAAGATCAAAGGTTCACATGCCAAAGAAAATTAGGGCTCAAAATAAATAATAAAATCTCTACCATAAGACTCAAGACATGAATATACGATCAAATAGACTTTGGATCATTAATCAAAATGGGAAACCACATGCCACTAGTGTGAACATACCAAAAAATGAATCATCCAATGTTTTTGTTCCAGTAAAGTGGAGGATGTAGTGACCCATACATTCCATATATAGATATTACATTTTATTAAATAAATATTCAATACCTGACATAAAAATCTATACTAGATTAATATTTCTCTAGTATATTTGGAAACCCAGATATATAAATATTGGTTCATAAGATATATACATCATCATCCACTTAGTTTTTCATAACTATAAACCTTATTACAAATAACATATATAATACCTTTCTTCATAATATAGGGAAAATGAAACTCATGAAAGGGCGAGCTTAGATGCTCAGTGAGGGTAAATTAGGGAGATATAAATGATCCATCTTTTATAAAATGAGAATAATGGTGTGATAAAATTATCATAACATTTTAAATTTATACCCTTCATATCATATATCATAATCATTAGTCACGGCATAAAACATGTCATTTTATATGACATTATTCATGATGGAATAAATTAACATAGGCCCTAAGAGAATAAATTTTTCATAACACATCAGTTTATAGAATACATATAAGATTATAACATTGTGAAAATGTATAAATAGTAATATGTTAACTCATTATATGAAGGAAAAAAACTAAAACCATCGCATAAACTTATGGACATGAAACCATGACTACGCATAATATTATGAACATGAATTATAGCTCCACACATAAACTTATGGACATGGAAACTAGTTACACACATAATATTATGAAAAAAACAAGGTCTACTCTTAATATTATGGACATGAAAACCATGTACACACAAGAAATTTTGAAAGTGTAATCAAGTTCACACATATCATATTTACCTCTTGAGTTATTGATGTTTACCCAATGCATTAGAGGAAGATATAGGTCCCACCAATCACATAATTTAATTCATATAAATGTGTTCCACAAGATCATAAAAAATTCATCATATCATAACCCATGAAAAGAAATGGGTTTCATAAACATTACATCATACCGTAAATTTTGGAAAATGAATGAGTTTTATTAACATTCCATCAATTCATCATATCATAACCCATAGAAAATTAATGTCATCCATTAACTCCATTTTATAAAAAACAAATGAAACTATACAAATAATGAATAAGGATGGTATCTTTAGATCATATACCCACTAGAGAATAAGTGAAATCAATGTTTATTATATTTGATGAATATAAATACCATTAAAATATTATCAAAACATTCTTGAGGAAAATAACCATTCTATTTTTATATCACATCATTAAAATATAAAAGTTTATAAAATATTATGTAAAATTTTTTCTCTTAAAACGTCAATGTAAAATTGTGAAGAATTATTCAAACAATTGAGTGATTATAATGGTGGGAAATGTCATTGATGTTTTATAAGTTAAAATAAAACTTTCATTTTACATGTTTGTAAAAATAAAAAAAGCAATACATTCAGAATACATCAAGAGTATTCTATTTTAAACCATTTTGTAAAAAATAAAACTTGGGTAAAAATGGATTTAAAAAATCATTAGTGAATAGTAAAAAAGATTCTTTAAAACAGTTTTAGAAAAAATGGATATGGATAATAGATTTGTTGTCTGAAGAGAGAAATGGAGTGTATTTTACCTAAAAACATATTTTCAATCTATTTATTTCTAAAATAGTGGAAAATGAGGGGGACACAAGTATTCACAAGAAATAGACAATGGAGAATAAAATTCATGAGTATCATGAGAGATAGATTATAATATTTCATCATTAGAAATATAATCCTAATCAATCATGATTAAAAATGAGATTTCAATATATAACCCTTAAAACATTGGTAATGTTTGAATCATAAGCCCCAAGAGTGAATGAACCTTATATAGATATGTAAATACTAATACATTTCATTAGAATAATTTTAAAATAAATTAAGGGGAAGTATATAAACCATATAAAATAAATTAGTGATGAGTATGTCAAGTGTCTCATAGAAATAAAAGGGAGATGAAAATACCTTACCATAGGTATGACTTCCTTTGTATGTGTTGTCACATTTTCTCCTTTGAAAAAAATCATCTGGATCACCTATTAAGGAACCTATGGTTGGGGTTTTGGGAAACGAATAACCTCTATAATGAGGATAAAGAATATTAAAAGGTATTTTTATAGGGTATGGTTGATATATAATGCTAAAAGTGCTAAAATAAGAGAAATGAGTGGTTTCCTTTTATAATTTATTGGAGGGGAAATTTTGAAATTTCATAAAATATTAAATTAATATAAATTAAATTTATTTGTTAAAATAGATCCAAATTGAAAATATTAAAAGATAATATGGGGATGATTCGAAATCATCACATACAATAAAATTTTGACCTGTTTAGATTACATTTTACCCTTATACTTTTTTAACCCTTCATCAAACCTCTTGATAATTACAGTGATATCAATGTTTTGTTAATATTAAGGGGTTTATATGGTTATTATAAAAGGAAGAAAGGCTCCTAAATTTACCTTGTTTTATTTTTATAACCATTTTCTATTAATTTGGCTGGATATTAGATTTTATAAATTTTAAATCATTTAATAACTTATTATTTGTTATAAAATATCATTACTATCATTTGTAACACTATTAATTTAATTTGAATTTAAATAAAACATGGTAAATTAGGAATTAAAATATAAAGATACAAGATATCACTAATATTTTACATGTACTTATAATATTCATGGTATAAATTAAATAATTAAAATCAAATCACTTTTATTATTTTAAAATCATTTATTTTATTTTTCTTTTAATTGAATAAATATCGCGTCAGTGTTGTGTAAGCTGCTAAGGAATTTATTTCTTCACTAAAATTAATAATATAATAACATGATAAAAAATAAATTTATATTTAAAATTATTATTTATAACAGAAAATATCTTCTATTTATTCAAATATTAAAAGTATTATAGTTGTTAAAAGCAGGAGTGTTAATGTTTTGGCTTTATATTCACTTAAATATTATAAAGATAAAAATATTATCCCTATGTAAAATGGTCATACATTCAAATTTTGTATGTATATGGATTATATGTACTCATAGAAAATTTAATACAATTTTTATTGTCATTATTTAGTTCTTATTATTTTATTCTTAACCATATTTACTTGATTTATCCTTTACCACGGTAACGAAATAACTAATGTTACTATTCATAATGTCCCAAAATAAAAGATAAATAATTAAAAAATTCAGACCCCATAATTCCAAATATGAAATCCATTTTCTAATATTCAATTTCCAGAAGTGTAATAAATAATATTTAATATGAACTCATAAAACACGATAATAAAACATTTTTTAGAAAAATGTGTTTTTAATCCAAAAAATGCACGTATACCGAATTTAGGTATATTAATGATTCAAATAAAGTTATTTAGATTATATATTACTAAAAAATACATATTTTAATTTGATATTAAATTCAATTAATAATGTTACTTTTTAATGAATTTGAAATTACCATTTCATAAATATCAGTATTTTCACAATTCACTAAAAAATAAAACTTATCTTAACAATAAAAAGATCAACCAAATATAATTTTGATATTATGAGTTAAAAAATTATATTATTTTTATATAAAATTTCACAGGATATAATTATAATTATTTTCTCTAAAAAAAACCATTTTTGAATATTTTTTTTAAAAGAATAAAATGGATTAAATTAAAATTTAGGGCATATTTTATAACGATGAATAAATATATTTTTATTGAGAAACAGCTTTATATGTATTTCATAAATTATTTTAATCTTAATTATACCCTCCAGTTTTAATATATTGGTTATAATGGCCGCATAATAAGATTTTAACAGTATAACATAGTTCATTTAAACTCAGTATTACATGTAATGTAAGATATCGAAGAAAATAAATTCTATGAAAGGACATATTTTCTAAAATATTAGGGTGATAAATTATCTAACCCCTTTTAAAAAAAATGTTTCTTCTAAATTAAAAATTATTATTTTGCATAAATGTTTTGTTATTTGAAAAGTTGTTTGTTGAAAACTCACATCTTGAAAAATTGTTAATAAAAAATATACTAAAACGAGGGAAAGGGGAAATACGAAGGCCACCACAAAACTTGGTTTCCAAATAGGAGATCATCAGTGAGAATTAAATATATAGATATGAAAGAAAAAAATAGCTCCCAAGGAATAATAGATAGTGATAAGGAACATTTTCATTAGAAATTTAATAACCATAGAACTATAAAACTATGATAGGTGACAATTCCAACAATTCATCAGAGATGATGGTAAATGTAAGAAATTTTATTTCAAAATAATTTTCCAAAATATAAAGGATTAAGGTATAAAAAATAATAAAATATTACCACTCGAGTTATTTCGATACCATAAGAATAATTTCATCCTTTGGTTGAGTTTTGATCGATTTCCACTTCATCACTTAATCCGTGAAATGAAAAATCAAGATTAATGTTTTATTCCAGAGTCACTAAAACTAGATTTTAAGGGATCATAAGATCTATAAAATAATGATAAGTAATTATTTCTTTATAAATATTTTTCCAAAACCAAAATGATTAATATTTTCTATTTGATATGTTAACTCATTCTTGGACCTCAAATAACAACACCCAAATTTCCATATAATCCATTGTGTAAATAGTTAACCCTATGAATCCTACAAAATGTGTATGACCAAGATGGGATCCAAAAGATAATTTAATCTCATATCCTTCAATGATCAACTTAACCACAATTTTAATCACTCATAATTTATGATAATAAAATGTATATACCTTTATCAAATTTCACTAAAGTACAATATTTTTATAGGTATTATTCATACAAACATCAACATAGAATCCCACATTCTATATTAGAGAATAAGATTTCCCTAACTATTATGATTAAATTCAACTATTGTAATTGTATAAGATTTCCATTTTTCATTTAAATATTGTGGTTGTTTTGGATTATTATGTTCATTAGATCTTGGATAAGGTAATTGATTCACATAATTCCAAATTTCTTTTCATTTATAGAATTTAAGTGTGATTTTTGTATTATATTGATCTCTCTCTCTATTAATTTTATTAAATGTACTCTTAACATCAAATTGATATTCATTTAATCAATATATTGGCTTCACACACTTAAAAATATTTCTCATTCATTTCAGGTATTCAACTGAGTGCTCCATCTGATATTTTTGGAAATTAAGAGTTTGAAATTTTTTATTCTGACCATATGAAAAACTATAATAGCTTCCATGAATCACATTCTTCATTTTCTCATCACTAGAACCATGAGGGTTTCAAGCTTCCATTACCTCTTTCAGTGCACATCAAGTGATTTATTCATATATTCAAAATATTCTTATGTACAATTCCTCTCAAATACTTGGTTGAAAAACACTAGATAATATATCAATTTATTTCCTTTAGGTATGATGATTAATCCTGAATAATACCTTGAAAGTTCTATAAATATTTCCTCACAGTAACCAATGGATTCATCATCCTTTTCCTTATGCTCAAGGAATTTATTATCCTTTATTATATGTAGAATATGAGGGAATAACTTACTAAAAATATTACATTAAAATCATCCCATTCTATGGAAACAATTTCCTCATATTTCTTTATATTACAAATATTATTTCACTATTGATTTATTTCACTTTCCAAATGATAAAAAACGAGGAAATATTTTTCACGGTCTAAGTATTGAAAATATAAAATATAATTTCAATAATATTGATCAATTTATAAAAAACTAGTGGATTAAATACCCATACAATGATGGTGGAAATATTCATAATAAAATATTTAATAACATGTTTCTCCCTCCTTGGTTCATTCATAATTTAAACATGAAACTTGTTACTCCCAACATGTAGAGAGAGTTGAGTGAGCATATTAACAATATATTGCATTAGGGTTATTAACCCATTTGATTTATTATAAGGGCATTCATTTTATTAGTCGCCATATTGTTTGTTCACATGATTCCTTTAGGTTCTATCCATCGAAAAAACCAATAATCGTAGTCTTTGAAATGATAATGATAGTGGAAATCACATAATCGCGAAAATTAATTCATTAGATATCTAAGTATATACAACATTCTTTTCATAATATGTAACCATAGGTTTAACCAAAGACATTCATGATCAATACTATAAAATTAAGATGTTATCCTATGTTTAGAATTATCCATATAGTTCTCACTAAAAGTTTATCATCTTAATTTACAATGGTTGAATAAACCTTTCTCATATGCCAACTATACTAACCCATACTTTCCACATATATATATATATATATATTACATCTTATAAGATGGATCTTCAATACATATAATAAAAATCTGTTAGATAATTGAATAGGTTTAGTATCTTTTCAAATATGATTACAATAAAATTTGGTTCATAAGATATCTACATAATCTTCCCCTTAGTTCTTGATAACTATATCCCTTATTAGATATATAATATATAATATCTTTCCTGTTAAACCAGGGAAAAGGAAATATAATAAAGGGTGAGCTCAGATTCTCAGTAATGGTAAATAAGAGAGACATAAATGATCAATTAAGTATAACCCGCAAATAAGGGCATGAAAACATGATCATAACATTTTTAATTCCTACCCTTCATATCATATATCATAATATTCAATCATGGTATAAAACATGTCATTTCATAATATATGAATAATAAAGGAATCAAAGAACATAATTTATGAGATCATAATATTTTAATAAGACATGAATTTATGGAACACACATAATCTTATAACTCATAGAACATATATAAATAGAAACATGTTAATTAATTTAGTTAAGGAAATGAAATGAGTCCCCCATATAAACTTATGGACAGGAAATAAGGTATACACATAATCTTATCGATATAAAATTCAGGTCCATGTATAAAATTAAGGACATGAAATATATGTCCATACTGAATCATATGGACCTAAGAACTAGGTTAATACATAATCTTATGGACATTAAAACAACTTCAATTCATGAAATTATTAATATCAAATCATGTTAATAGATATAATATTTACCTCATGAGTTATCCATCATTACCCAATGTATTTAAGGAAGATATAGGTACTACACCTCATTAAATGAGAACCATACATATTGTTTCTACAATATTATAAAACATTATTCTTATCAGAACCCATGGAAAGAAATACATTTCATTAACATTTCATCATAAAATAACCTATGGAAAAGAAATGGTTTTTTAAATATTTTATCATTTAATCATATAATATCCTATAAAAGAATAATGGGTTCTATAAACATCATTTAAAAAAACATAAAACATATAGATAAAGAGTAAGGATTGTATTCTTGGATAATAATCTAGGTAAACCATAAGTGATATGAAGGTTTGTTTTCATTGATGAATAGAAATACCATTAAAATATCTTTAAGCATTATTGAGGGATGTAACCATTTTATTTTAAAATCACATTTTAATATCTCAAAATTTACAAAATATTATTTAAAATTTTTTATTTAGAAATAAACATTGAAAAATATAAAGGAGGATTAAATTCATTGAGTTTTCGTGATAATGGGAAATTATGTTCATTCTATATAAGTTAAAAGAAAAAAATACTTCCACATTTTTGTAAAAATTAAAAAATTACCTCATTAAGAAAATGACCAAAAGATTACTTTTTAAACCATTTTCCAAAAAATTGGACATGGGTAAAATTGAATTTAAAATCATAGTAGAATAGTAAAAACCTTATTTAAAACATTTTAGAAAAAATGGATATAGAATTAAAACAATTCAACCAAAGAGAATAATAAAGTCAATTTTCCTTAAAAGATATTTTCAACCTCTTAAGCACTGGATATATGAATAATGAATGGAAAAAATGTATTCTTAATAAATAAATATAATATAATAAGATTCATGTTTTTATTGAGAGGTAGGTAATAATATTTCATTATCAGAAATATAATCATATAACATCTCCATAAACAATGATATTATAACATAAAACCCTGAAATATTAGTTATGATTTGAATCATAATACCCATGAAACTACGAACCATACATTGGCATTTAAATCACTTATATCATTCATAATAAGAATCATAAAATATATTTATTAGAATTATATATTCTATATAAAAGAAACAAGTGGTGATTATTTCATGTGTGTCATGTAAATAAAGGTGAGACAAAAACCCCTTACCTTAGGTTATAATTCCATCATACGTGTTGGAAAATCTGATCCTTTGAAATAACTCATTTAGATCACCTATTAAGGATGTTAGGGTTGGTATTTTGTGAATACCATCAACTTTATAATGTTTACAAGGATGTCAAAAAGTAATTTTCATAGGGGTGGTTATGTTAGAAGTTTGAAAGTGGTGTAAATAAGATAAAGGAGGGGTTCCCTTTTATAGTTTAGGGTAGGGGCACTTTTGGATTTTTTTCGTAAAATAAAATAATAATAATAAATTAATTTTTTTGTATAAATTAATATAAATTGATAATATTAGAATCAATTAAGAGAATTTATCAAAATACCATCATCCAAAAAAATGTTGACAAGTTTGAGTCACATTTTAACAATTATATTTTTGTTTTATCCCTTTATTAACCCTTTTGAAAATTATGGCAATGTCAATATTTTTTTTCTTAAGGGGTTGATATAGTTTCCATAAAAGAAAAAACAGACCACAAATAGACCATTTTTTATGATTTAAACTATATCCAACTTTTTTTGGTGAATCTAAGATATTTATTCATTTTTATTCAATTAACAAAATATTATTTATCATTAAATCTCATTTATTTTATTTTTAACACTATTATTTTAATTTGAAATTAAATAAATCAAGGCAAAGTGGTAATTAAAATATAATGCTTTAAAACCTCTTTAATATTACATATAGATCTATAAAACTCATAAGACATATTAACTCATTCAAATTACAAAACTTATAAATTTTTTAAAATCATTTATTTTAATTTTCTATTAATTACATATTTACTATGTCAGTGTTGGGTAAGATTTTGAGGTAATTATTTCTTCACTAAAAATTAAAAATAATTTAATTAAAAAAATCATTAATATTTTAAATTATTATTTATATTTAAAAATATCCGCTAGTTTATCCCTATATTAAATATATTATAGTTATTAAAATCAAGAGTTTGGACTTTTTTTATTTATATTGACATAAATATTATATAGGTAAAATCATTTTTAAATGAAAAAAGGCCATATATTTGAATTTTAGATGATTATAGACAATATATAATCATCTAATATAATTATGGAATGTTTTTCAGTCATTAGTTAGACCATATAATTTTATTTTTAACATGAATTACCCAATTTATTCTTTAACATTTTATGAAAATTATGAATGTCACTATTCATAATTTCGATAAATTACATGAAAATATTTACCAAATTTGGATACATAAATTCCAAATGAGGAATATATTTTTAGTGATTCAATTTGTATAAATAATAAAAATTAATTTTAATATAGATATATAAAATGAAATGAAAAACTATTTTTTTAGAAAAATATGTTTTAATCCCAAAGATGTACTTATATAAAAATCAGTTCAAATGAAGATTCAATAAAAATAAATATTTTTGAATAAAAAACAAAATTTCACCCAAATATAATTTTGATATGCTAATTTGAAAAATTATTTTTTATATAAAAATTCTTGTATTATAATTATAAATATTTTCTCACAAAAATAGATAATTTGATTTTATAGAAAATGAGTTTTTGAAGAATAAATGGATTAAATAAAAATTGGGTGTTTTTTTCTTATTAATTAATCAATACATTTATATTTAGTATTACCTATATATGTATGTCATAATTTAGTTAACCCTATGCATACTTCACAATATTAATAGTTAGATTACAAAGGTTACATAACAATATTTTAGTACTATATCATGATTTTTTTAAACTCAATGTTTCATGTAACATAATATATCGAAGAAGTAGAATTATTTAAAGATAAATATATTATAAAATATCAGAGTGTTGTATAGGATTCCTTGAATTCACCATATAAATTAATGGATCTAAAAATATATCATAAAAGATGAATGGATAGGGGGTTTTATAAATATAACTAGTCATGTCACATTAAAAAACATCCCTCAATGATCACATACTCCATTATAAATGGATATGGACTCGTCTAGGAAACCAAGCTAATGATCTAACCTTTAAATATCCTAAAACCAATAAAACCAAAATGTGTTGGGTTTTAATAATGCCCATGCTAATATTGATTGCACCACAACTAGGATATTGAGACATCGACTAATAATAACATTGTGCATAAGGGATTCCCATTTTGACAGAACACACCTTACTGTATGACAAGAGGTATAGATAAAAGGCCATGAAACATAGGGGGAATCATGATAGCCCATGAATGAGACCATGCCCCACACCAGTTTTGGTGGTTATAATTTTTTAACATAAAAGACCTCATAGAAGAATAAATCCTGGCACACAACATAGTCCAACCTATTTTTCACTATAAATTCCTCAAACAACATTTTAGCTCTCTTGAAACCCTCTAACACACCATCAACCTAGAAATAACTAACTTAGTGACTTAAAATTAGACATATATCTAGACATGATGTGATATCTATGTTCATACTAATTTATATTGAATATGTAGAGACTTGGGAAAGATAATTTTTTTATGAAAGTTTATGTAATTATTTACAAACTAAATTTGGACATAATTGATTAAGAAAAAAATGAATCAAAATATGTTATCAACAAAATAAAATAACAATCGAAACAATATTCATATAAACAATAATTTCTAAAATGGGAAGTTTTATTATGTTTAAATTAAATTCTAAAACTTTAAAATTAAAAAAATATATTTAAGAAATAAATATAAATGAAATTATTTAAAACAAATTTAAAAAAATAGCTAAAAAATAAACATTTGATATTATAAATATTAACTTTTTAAAAATAACTCTTTAAAAATAATAAATAAATTGAATGCAATCAAAATAATTATATATATATTTACTTTATCTTTTTTTTAGTTATAGTGAATTTCTAGATTTCCATATTTATTGGATATTCTAGTAATATCTATATTTTCTTACATTTTTAATTGTTTTTATTATGTTATTGTAATATTATTAAATAAATTACCTTGTAATTATTGTGCAGAATAGTCAAACCATGATAAAACTTAAATCAAAATTTTTTCATAATATCTATAATACTAAAATAATTATTTTTGAGTTTAATAAATAAAATTATGAATAATTTTATACCTTTGAATAATTATACCACTGGTTTTTAAACATTAATAATTGTATAGAATGAACCATGATCAATCACTTGAAAAAGGGCCAAGAATTTGTTTGGAAATCAAGATTTTTTTACTAAATATTTGAAATATAAATTTATTGTACAGAAAAATCATTGAAAGATCTGTCTTCCATTGATATATATATAGTCATCCTCAGAAAACCCAATACTAAAAAATGTTTGTAAACATTTAATTTATGTATAGAATAAAACCACTTTATCCAATATTAAAATTTACATGGGGAGGATCCTCATATGCATCTTAATGAATTTAAAGTTAAGTGTTCCATAATAAAATCACAATACATATATAAGGATGAAATCAAATTAATATCATTTCCCTTTTATTTAGAAAATTATATAAAAAATCGGATCTAACATTTACCCTCTGGTTTTATTATTTCATAACTATAGTTGACTATGTAATTATAAGAAAGATATTTTTCAACTTATATAATAACCTCTTTAGTTTTATAATTTTTTTCAATTATGTAATTTATCAATGATAATATGTATATATATATTATAAGATTAAATAAATTAAGAAAACACATTCCTAACAATCAAATTTATTATTGATAACTAGTAAAATTATATTGAGATATTATTACCAAAGAAGTTGTTGTAAAAAATCATATTGCTATTTGATATCTTATTAATAATTGAGATTAAAACTCATAAATTTTTTTCCTGAGAAATATTTAGTCCCATTTAAATTACTAATGAATATTTAATTTATAAGGAGAACTATATAAATAAACATTGCCTAGGTATCAGGATTGTAATGATGAAAATGATATTATTTTGTGAAAAATCAATCTCAATCTAGTCTGATTCCTAAACATACGCCAATTAATTATCTATTAAAAAATCAATCTATTATGAAATCTTAATTTTAATTTACAACACTCTATATTGTTTCATTATAAACTCTATCTAATTATTTAGATCAATATTTTTTTACATCCACTATTTCTGACACATTATATTGGTATATTGTTATATTACAACAATCTAATTTATTATTTTAATTATTTTTATATTATACCTCTCAAATTATTTAATAATTTAGTAACTTATGATATTTATAGATAAATACCAAATTAATTTATAAAAGTATTTTCTATAATCTAATAAGTCTGTTATGAATTTAAATCAACTAAGACATGGTTATTTTTTGAAAAATTTAATTTTAATAATAATACTAAATATAATTTGTTTAATAATATATATTAATATACTCAAAAAAATAGTATATTTACCATAATAAACACTTTTCATATAACCAAATTTTGTAAAAACATTATCAAAATTCCAATAATGTGTGGAATCAAAACCAGAGAAAGGGTAATCAACATTTATGAAGTCATTTTAATGGAAACTCATCCCACTTTATCCAAATGAACAATGAGGTAACATAATTTCATAATAACCATCTTAATATTTTAAAAAAAATTAAATTATTTGAAGAAAATTCAACAAATTATATATTGAAAATACTAATGGAAACCATAATAAAATAACCATGGGAATTTTTTTAATCAACTATCTAAAAATTTGAAGCCTAAAAAACTCTTTTTTTATAAATTTATAAATCACACATAAAAATATTAAAAATCATAGTTGATAAAAATATTCAACATTAAAATAAATTTTCATCATAATAATTTGAAATCACCTTTACAACATATGTAAAATATTAAGGTTAGTGAAATTTTATTGAAGTATGATATAGATATTCATTTAATGAACCTCAAGATGTTATTCAAATCGAAATATATGATAAAAAATAATATGGATGTAAAAAATGATGAAAAATAAGAAAAATATGAAAAATATCATCATAATTATAATGTGAAGAAAAAAAATGCTTATGATTTAATTATAGAAATTGTTATTCAATGCATTGTGGTTTCATTTCCTTAAGAATTGAATAAAAATAGATTGAAAAAATCTAGAATAAAAAATTCTTTGTATATTTATAAAAGTGGAAGTAAAAATTCCTTTTTTTAAGATACTAAAAATATTTAAAAATATAATAAATATATTATGGAATTTTTTTAAAAATAAATAAGATGAATACTTATATATCTCAATTCTTTATCTTTATAACATATAATGACCACAATTATTTCACTATTCCATGAAAAATAAGGAATTTCAAAAGTTGAAATGAATTAGTTTACATAAATAAATATATTAATGTTATCCTATTGTATGTTTCAATTTAATTTCAATTTTTTTTAGTTTAAAATCACTCAAATAAAACAAATTTAATTATGTAAATATTAAATGTATGTTCAACTCACCCAACTTGTTTTATTGAAGATGTTATTTCTATTAGTAATGTATTTTCACAAACATATTTATATGTGTGAGACAAAGAGTGAGAGTATTTGAAAGGAAAATGATATCTTATATTAATAAAACCAATAATTATTACCATAAAAAGATAATTTGTATTCTAAAACATTTTCTATGTGTATTTATAACTAGTTTGTAAAATTCAATAATTTTAATGTCATTTTTCATTTTTGAAAAGATACAATTTTATATAAAAATGAATCCTATATGAAATTGTTTTTCTGGTAATTGTTTTTATAAAATAAATATGGTTTTGATGCTTTTTTGATAAGTTTAAATATTTTGAATAATATGTTTTACAGTGATTTATTGTATAAATCCTATGAAATTTTTTTTGGAAATAATTATTTTTGAAATTTCCTATTTATAGAGAATATTATTTTAAATTAAACTTCACTAAAAATTTATGTTTTATTGATGATAAAAATATATTTTTGGAAATAAATAAAATCCATGTTATGTAAAAGTTCCCCACTCAAAATGTTTTGTTAAAGTTAAAATATATTAAATAGAAAATATTTATCATGAGAATTCATAAAAAACTTTTTTATTCTAACTTAAAAAAATTTACAATTTTTTTATTAATGTTTAATAAATAAGTGATTTTATGTTTTTATATTTAAACCATCATGTCAAACTTATTTGAAACTGAAAATTTAAAATACAATTCAAATAGTGATCAAGAATATGATTTAATTACTTTGTATTCTAAATTAAATTTTCTAAACACTAATATAATGGTTAACAAATATGAGTCTAACAAAGAGAATTTTTTTCCTAGACCTAAATATCTTATATGAAATTTTAATTATATATTTTTATAAAGGAATAAATATTATCCGTTAATTACCTCATCTAATTTTCTTCTAAATATGAGGTTATATTAATTTGAAAACATGAATCAAATAAAATATCCAATGGATTAACAATATTTAAAATTAATGGAATTATTTCACCCTTATGTGTGCATAAAAAATATTTACATAAATAGTAAAATCCTATTAGAAAGACACATATAAGGTTAAATCCATTTATTTTAGAGTTTTTTAAAGACTAATTCACTATATTACTAAAATATGGCATAATTTATCCCATTTTAGATAGTGGTGAAGTATTTTTATTCAAATTTTCCTAAAAAGATGTATTATTTTTATAATGAATGAATATGAATAATTATTTCCAATCGGAGTTAAAAGATGTATAAATGGTATAAATTATAATAGATTAACTGAAACCACTAGAAAAATTTATCATTTATTTCCATTTTTTGATAAAATACTTAAAATATAGGCTATATAATCTAATTTCAACTTCCTAGATGGTCAAATTGGGTTTTTTTATATTCCTATATCACCTGAATATTAATATAGTTCTAAACTCAATTGACTCATTTTTACATAGTCTTTTAATTAGATTAGATTTTGGCTTTACAATGAATTTTAAAATTTTCAAACATGTATAATGAGTGTATTAGATAAAAATTATAGAAAATATTATTGAAATATATATTAAAATTTTAAATATTTATGTAATTTATTTGAAAAATATTTAAATTATTTATTTAAAATATTAAATATATGTGTTCAAATTAATTTATTTTTAGTTATTGGAAAATTTTATTTTATGGTAACTAGTGGTTTAGTTTTACCATATAATTTTCATAAAAAACTTTTAAATTTGGACCTACTAATGATATTTTTATTTAGTTTACTATTTATCCAATAACCCATAAAGACAATAGTTCTATAAGTAATACTTGTTTTTATATAATATTAATTAATAATTTGAGCCAATTTCATTTTCATTGAAAAAATAATTATAAAATGATGTTTCATTTGTGTTTTATAATTTATATCATGATTTTTTTAAAATAAAATAATAATATAATAACTACTCCAATTCATGAATCACTTCACTAGATTTTAACCATCAAATTAAGGAGTCATTCTTTTCCTAGGACTCTTGGAGAATTTTTAGGTCATGTGAGAGGTAATATATCTTATGTTATATATCATGTCAGGAGAAAACTAAACTATAACCAAATAAGTTATAATGTAATCGAAATATTACTATTATAGATTATAATTGTTTTAATTAAATTTAGATTCTATTTATTATGTTCAAAATATTATATATTTTTTGAGAATTTTATAGTAATGGGTTTTTAAATAAATTGAAATCAAACCCCAAAATTATAAGATGGATTTTGAAACTTGAAGGGTTTTAATTTTTTAATTAAATAAAAAATGATATAGAATATGGTTACGTTGATTAGTTTGGTGTAATGAAAATATAAATAATGATGAAATCTTCATTCTTATTTTTTATATTGGATTTTTTTATTAGTTACATTAGTATTAGTATATTATTAGATAATTAAAAATTGAATTATTTACATTAAATATTACTAAATAAAACTAATTAATTTAATATATATATATATATATAAATACTTTTTTTGGAGTGAGCTTAATTTCTTGAAATAAAAACCATGTTTAATGATGAAAAAATAATGACAAAAAGACATTTTTTAATTTTTCTCAATTTCCATACTGAAGGCCACATTATATCAAATAAACATAAAAATATATTATATTTTAAATTATTTTTCCATTTTTATTGAATAACTCATATGAGTTTTTAAATCAACTCATATTTGTTAGAATCTTTGAAAAATTTAAAAAATAAAATAAAAGTATTTAAAAAATCTTACTTGTGTGAGAGTTTTATATTTAGGGAATTTATGGACCAATAACCTCCATCTAATTTTTTAGATATATTATACAATGTGTTAATTATGAATATCATGAAGCATTAGTTGGGATTACAAAACACTTTCTTATATAGTATAGGAAAATAAAATGTTGAGTTCACAACTTAACTTTTTCTCAACTACCTTATACAACTAAATCCATTCCATTTTCTGTAATAAACCCATGTCAACATCCAATTATACTAGGAATTATATTTCTTTCATATTTCATCAATTTTCAAAAAAAAACATATTTGGTAGGTTTAGAGTTCCTAAAGCATAATTGTTTATTCAGGAACTCCTTTTTTTAAAACAAATTTGATAATTTATCTAAAAACCACAGAGTATCTTATAAACCATCCTCTAATTAATATAAAAATGAGTTTAAAATGATTTTAATACATAGATTAATATATTTTTTAAGCATGTTGTTGATGAAAATATGAATATTTGTCAAAAAAACTATGTTAATATCAATTAGATTATATGAAATCCTATGAAATATCTTTTGATAAGTCACCCTTTAGGTATGTAATTGGGAAATAATCCAATTTTCATTTATGTATTTAATATAAATAATGTTTGGAATTAAAAAATTAATTTAGAAATGTAATATTATTCTTGAAAAGAAAAACGTAATTTAAAGATTTTAAATTGTTAATATTAAATTCAAATCATAATAATTCATTATATATGATAAATATAAGTTTTTTCATTACATATATTCTCTCAAAAAACATTAAATACTAGAAACCATATATTCCTTGGTAATTTCAATTATTAATTTTTTAATTTATTTATAGTTTTAATAAACCTTTTAAATATATTTCAATCAGGTTATTTATATGTACAAAATCTCTCAAACTATTGATTTTAAATTTTAACAGAAAAGGGTCCCATTTTTTCAATTAAAAACTCCCTTAGGAAACAAGTTTATATATTGTAAATTACTATTATGTAGGGGAGGTTTCTTAAAATTTATCATCATTATTATTTATTATTTCACTTTTAATAAAAAAGTAATTTATTTTCAGATATTTGATTTGGTGTAATTAATGGTAAAAATTGGAATATGTTCTATGTTCATTATTTTTCACACAAAATAATGATTATAAATTAATTTTACTTCCATCAAGAGTTTATTATAGAATTATGTTAGATCAGAAGTCATTGTGACCTTGGGGGTATTATTGTGACCCATTTTTATTTTTATGTGATTATCAGTTGAAGAAGAATACCATAATTTATGATTTTTTATAAAAGGGTAGAATTGTTGTGAGGAGATAGAGTGTACATGGTTTTATAATATATTTTTTGTTTTCAACACATAAATAATGTTCAAATCACATGAAATAATGTTTTTAATGTGAGGAGGAGGTTTTTAGGAAGTTTTAAAGTGCTTTAAAGAAGGTTGGAGGTGTTTTGATTAATTCTAGAGATATTTTATATAGAGAAAATTGGGTTTTTAAAATTAGTTATCCTTGATACATAAGGGTAACTATGATATGTAAGGGTTACTTTTCAATATGAATGGGTCAATATATGATTATTAAGTGTCACTCTTTGATATATAAGGTTCACTTTATGATACAGAAGAGTCATTATATGATACATAAGGGTAATTTTGGGATATATAATGTCACTATATAATAAATAAGTGTTATGATATAATAAATAAGGTTACCTTTGATAAGTAAGAGTAAAACCAATATTTTCCAAAAAAGTGAGTGTTATAGGCTAGAGGAAAATTTTACGGGTAATAGATTGTATGTTTCCTCTTTGTAATTTTTATGACATAGAGGTGGATTAAAACTCATTCAAAAATTATCTGAAGTAAATTAAAGGTGACTAATTTTTTGATGATATGAGGGAATAGATTTAAATGAGAAGAAGTTGAGAAATAGTGGAATATATTTACATGTTTAAAATTCAAATTTGATAAGGAAAAAAGTTATGGTATTATGTAATACTAAGAATATTGGTTTTATAATAATTTTAATAAGAATAATAGGGAGAAGAGTGAATGATATTGAAAATAGAGATTAAGAATAAGAATAACATAACACAAAAATTTTATGTGTTGGAATAGTGTTTATCACACCATTTTCTATGAGTGTCTAACAAATATGGATTTAGTCACAAAAATTATACATTGAACAAGTGTCAGAGAACATTATGTTGATGAGAGATAATAAAATTAGAGGAATAAAGGTAATCTATAACTTAATTAGGTATAACACAATAGTGCGTATTTTTTAGAGACTTGTTTGGAGACAAAATTGTAGTAATTTTTGTGTTATGAGTCATGGATATAAAAATTAATTATTTCCACAAGGGTGATTACCATGGACTTTGTGAAATTAGGTTTTTTATGATCATTTAAAGGATAAAGCTACTCATTTATAACCATGAATGATATACATTAGGTGGTATTTATTTGTTTTATTTACCAGTTATGTAAGAAGTTAAATATTTATATTAATCACTTTAACTAGTGATTGAGGTTTATTTTTTAAGAAATCATAAAAGGGTAAATTAGCTATTTCTCACTGATTCATCCCTTCTATCAATGAACCAACATTGTATGTTGGGAAAATATCAATTAGTATCATAACTTTCCATGTATACTATGATGATCAAATAGATTAAAAGTTTTATCCTTTAAGTGTTTTGAATATTAGTTTTTATTTTAGTTATTTTCTCTCTTTAATAATCGAGGTAGTTTCTATGTTTCATTATTGTAGGTGTTCATCAAATTATGATTTTTGATCAAGATTTTTATATTTATTAGGGATAATATCAATTAAATAAAAAATAATGGATTTCCCATATACAATTTTAAAGATAGATTTTTTCTTACTTACTTTAATAGGGTATGTATGTTCTAGAAACTATGGATAATGGTTTTACATCTATTAAACAAGGAGTAACTTTGACATGGGTGATAGAAAGACTTTAGATATTGACGATAGTGAAGCAAATACTATCTTATCCCCACATTCAAATAACGAGTTATTTAATATTATGGGGATCATGATTATGAAATTTACTTAGGACAAGGTACAAAATATCTATTAAGGCATTATTAAAATCAAAAGGGATAAATTAAAATTTGGAAATTGATGTATGAATATAAGTATATTTTTGAAGGATAATATATTGATTATTTACTTAAAAGGGTTAATGACATGATGAACCACATTATAGAATATATTGAGAATATTAGAGGTTCAATGTTGGTAGATAAGATACATCATATCTTATATGATAAATTTTTTCAAAATGTTTTTACTCTACATGATTATTATCATGAAACACTTCCTTTGGAAGGATTTAAAAATATCATGGTAGAATATGTTATTTGAAAAGAATATGATTTCAATAAGAATATTTTTTCTCAATATTGAAATTTAACATAAATCTCGGATAAAGTAGACGGTCTCAATGAAAATTAATGAAAATGATAAAGATGAAGTTGGAAGTTTAAGTATAGAATAAGACTTTTTTGTTAAAATTGACAAGAAAATGTCACTAATCACAGGTGGTATCTGAAGAGGAAATGGTAAATTTTATGTAACTTTACCTTTTAAGTGTATTTAATATTGTAGGATGGGAAATTTTTATGAAAATTTTCATATCTAGAAGAATTTGGAAGTGAAGATGAAGTTAAGTCCTCTCATGACACATCATGAAATAATTATAGATAATTTAAAAAGGGATGCTTTATGAAGTAGTTCAATAAATAATTTTTATTTTACAAAACTAAGGATTTATTTATCTAAATATGAAGAATAATCATTTTATTTTAGTGATAGTGGTTATTCCTTGATTGGTATAGGTTATAAGACATTAATTGCAATAATAAATGAAAAGTAGTCAAACATTGGATATGGCTCAATTAAATAAGAATATGCCTCATCAAGAAATAATGAATATTTATATGAATATCAAATAAATCTAATATTAAATAAGGAATTTATTACATACATAACTAATATTTTCACATTAGAGAAATAAAATTAGAGGTTTCAGAATGCATCTAATTTGGATGAGTTATATAATAATGAATTCATATATAAGGAAGATGAGTTACTCTAATGTACTAATAAATTAAGAGTATTACTCACCAAATAAAAGAAGAAATATGATGTGTTGAAAGATAATTTCTTTATACATGATAATGAACAAGAATATCTCAATGCAGAATTTCCATAAAAAGAAAATTATATCAACAATTATAGATATGTTTTCATAAATTCTAATCATAGACTAAGAGATTACTCAAAGAAAGATAAGTATATTCTAGGTAAAGTGATACTTTAAGGTTTATATAATCAATAAGTGACTCAAAAATTATTCTTAATTATTATAGAGTCCCTAGAGAAATTTTGGAACCAAAATATAATGTCAGAAAAGTGATGTGTACAAAAAAGAGAAGATAATTCAAAATATGTATTATTCAAAAAAATACATCATTTCCTTAAAATATTATATTATATATTTAGATAAAAAATCCTGAAATTTTTATACAATTAATAGGATCATTTTTATAGTAATTTAGGGTCATGTGTGTTCAAAAAGAGGTCATGGAGGCCAATAAAATGACGAATTCCAGAAAATTGCTACTACTTGATAGACTGGTGGTATAAGAAGTTTACTGTTCATTTATTATCCTTATTGGGTTTATAGAGAATGAAAGATTATGATGAGATTTTTATTGTTTATATTAAGTATATTTCTATATATTAAGTGTTTTGTAAGATACAAATGTAATGGGATAAAACCCTTCGAAAAAACAAATTAAATTAGAATTTCATTATATAATAAAGTTCCATGTTGATGGATTTCTTTAATGGATTAAGTTAAGTGTGTGGGATATGTCTCCAACAATTTTAAATAAATAATTAGTATATCATTATTTTATTAAATTTAAATATATTACAATATAAGCAAAACATGTTTTATAAAATAGATAACAGAAATAATGTTACATAGAATAAGTTGCCTCATAAAAAGTGAAATTCATATTTTGAGATTCCATTAATTATTTTTCTTTTCAAAAGGGTAGAAAAACAAGTATACATAAGAATAAGGGTGAAAGAGGGATCTGAAGAATAATATTTTAGAGAAATAAAAAAATGTTTCTAATATATTTATGAAGTAATTTAAATGTCTCAAAAAGAAAGTTATAGAGAAGAGAGACAATAAGAAAAATACTTTGACATGACATATTGTTTAAGTATTATAGGAGAAGATTACTAAAAAATTAAAATGGATGTTGATAATGTGTTTAGATGATTAGATATACTATCTATTAAATGGGGAGTAAATTATCTAGTGATGGGGGATGAATAAAAAATCTCATCCTTTACTCATTGAAGGCTACTTTATAGTGAAACCAATCCCACCCTCACTTGTTCTTTGTATATACTTTTTTAAAAAGGTGATAAATGTAATAAAAATCCATTATTTCTATCATATATTGTGTATCATCAAACTATAAAAGAGATATATGTTTAATATGTTAGGTATATTTAAGGATAATACAATGATATGTTTTCATCCTAATGGGGAAGTGATATCTTATTTAGGGTGGTAATTTAGTTATATGGTGTTTTTAAAAGATAAAATCTTTTAATTCAACGTTTTTTTGTGAGTTATAAATAGTTATAAAATTATTTGGATCATGTATAATGTAACTTTTTATAATAGGTTTAATGAATTATATAATGATGTGAAAGGTTGGCGTTTCATGAAGTTGATCTCCGTTGGATTACCGTGTGGTGAAAAAATTTAAGTAATTCAATTTTAAAAAAACCCAACATTAATTTTCAATATTAGTATTTCTTATATAGATTTCACTCACATTGGAATAGAATTATTGAATGTTTATTCATTTCTATGAGTATTGAGTTTAAAAATAGATTTATGTTCAATGGTTGGAAACAAATCTATAGGATATTGTGGATACAAAGAGATTAATAAAGAAGATAGAAAGATATTGAGTTATTATGAACATATATATTTTTTGTGACTCATAAAGAGTTTTATAAGATCAATATTTAAATAATATTCCTTTACATTATCATTATATCAAATTAAATAAGGTATGTGAAGTGATGAATGGAATATAGAATGGTATTGGATTTTGTTTTCAATAGAAAAATCATCATCAAAATCACAAAAACATTTATGTTTATATTTTTATGTGAAGGATATTTGGAATTATGGAGTTATTTGAAATAGAACTATAGGTGATTAGATTAAGTTTGGATATATTTGGTTCTTAGTAGAAAATGTCTAAAAATTTAGTAAATTCCATGATATGTAATGTTAACTCGGATACCTAAGAGTAAATATTTAATAAAAAGGGGTCAACCTGTAATACCTAAGGAGATATTTGTGATATATAAGGGTTAATTTTTAATATTTAATAGACACTCTATGATAATTAATGGTAAATCTATAAATTTTATAGGTCACTCTATGATACATAAGTATAACACCCTATGATTTTAAAAGAAGAAAATTATGGTAAATAGAGTAAATGACATGAAACATTGATCTTAGACGAGAATGTAACATCTCATGACTTTATGATATATTTAATCTCTTCGATAATCAGCAATATACACAATACTAAGTTTGAATGAAACACAATAAATTATTAAAAT
This sequence comes from Viscum album, assembly GCA_963277665.1. NCBI lineage: Eukaryota > Viridiplantae > Streptophyta > Magnoliopsida > Santalales > Viscaceae > Viscum > Viscum album. The sequence continues at coordinate 605,116,700 of OY728125.1, forward strand.
GTTATTATTTAATGTTGCAATGACCCAAAATCATTATCAATGGAAATTAACTTCTTAAAATGATTTCATATAGTATAAATCACATAAGATCATTTAGAGAACAAAATAAAAACAATATAATTGAGGAATTAGTGGTATAAGAGGTGTTTCTAGAAGTTAAGAATCCTATAATAATGAAATAGTAACTTGACCTTCAGAATAGTAATATGACCCTTATGAATAGTAAACCATCGAATATAATAGTGACCTCACCCAGGAAAGTATAAATAAAATTTAGGCATCTTATAAATGAAAGTATAATATAATTATATCATAGTATAAAAAATAAATGTTTTAAAAATTATTAATTAAAAATTGGTATTTTTGTAATTCTTAAATATTTAATTAAAATTTTATAATTAATTTAAGAATTTAAAGGAAATTGTATTTTCATAAAATGTTTTTATAAATTAGTATTTTTTGTCTTATGATTTTTAAATAATTTTATATGACCATAGTTATTTTTTCAATGTGTTATAAAATCAATTATAAATTTAAAATTGGTGTTTTCTAAATTAATTTTTATTTTAATTACAAATTTAAATTCTCATATTTATAAGATTATTTAGATAAAATGGAGTTTATTTTTTAATTTTATACATCAAAAAATGGTTAGGGGAATTTTTTGATATTTTTCTAAAATACTTGATTTTTTGGTGAATAGTAAAATACAATAAATGTTAAATACATGAATTATTATTTCATGGATGATGTATGGATGATGTAATACCATAATCTCGAAACATAATTATTTATTTTAATATATTTAGTGATAATTCACAAACTATTCATAGTATTCATCCAAAATAATAAATTGATGAATAAAATAATGGGAAAACACCCCTCTCATCCTCTATAAATACCACCCCTCACTACCTCTTCTCCTCACACCTCCCAAGAATTGTGACTTGTCTAAATTTTTCCCAATAATATTTCCACGAACCTCCCCCAATTCAAGTAGCCTTTGGACTCAAAAAAATACCAACACCATTTCCCTAAGGTGGTTCTCCTGGAGATGAAATTCAAGAGATAAAATCTTTTTTCTTTTCTTTTAATTTCTTCTCAAGTTATTTTCTTTTATTATTATATCCTAACCTCCCTCATAAAAATTTAATTATAAATATATTACATTACATATAATATAATTTTATCATGTTAATGGAATATCCATTATTAAACTTCTCCCTCTCCCTCTCTCTCTTTTATTATTAAAATGAAATCATCACCCAGATGTGTCAATTTATTGACAATGTGGATGATGCACTTTAATTTACCTTTAAAACATTAATGGATTTTAATAAAAAAAATTATTTTTTAAAAATATATTTAATATATTAATTTATTACCCTTTATATGTTCTAAAACTAACATGTATGCACAATAATAAATATTTAAAAAAACTGGTTTACGATGATCGAAAAACCACCATAATAATCTGAATGATTATCACCAATGTATGATCTAATGATTCAAACTTATACCATATAACCAAATCATATATAAAATAATTTAAACTTATGTATTATCATTAAAAACATATAAATACAATTCTAGAGAATTATTCAAATTTTATATAAACAACATTACTTATAAAAAAACAAATAGATCATGAAAAATAAGATAACGAATGCTCCCAAACAATGCAATTAAACACTATAACTCATAAAAAATCTCATAAATTAAGTTACTAAAATTATAATGAAACAAATTAATTGATAAAATGTTTTTTATTCTATAATTAATGAATTTAATTTGATTATCTAGATATTAAAGAGAATAAATCCTTCAGACATAAGGTAAGGGGATTCTCGAACACAACTCTCTTCCTCTTGGTTTTCCCTATTTCACTCCATTTTAAGTATGGATATTCCATTAATGTTCTATAAATTTCATTTCCTTATTCTTCACATTTATTTTATGGATAAAAATGTTTCCAATCTGATTTTATGACAAATAAAAATATTTTTCCAAAATAATCCTCCATTCCAAAAATACATTTTTACCTCTTGTGAGATTGTTTCTTCTTCACTCAAGATTGATAATTCTTATAATAAGTATGTTATTCTCTCTTTAATTTGGGAACCCCAATGTTTATTAATGACATTTTTTAAACGAAACCCATTTATTTATGTTATTCTATTACCATGATTTATATATGTTATATTTGGAATTCATGATAATGTAAATGTTATGATGTGACATGTTCACCCAGAAGTATATAGCACATTTAAATATTAGGATGTGAATGGTGAAACTATAATTATATAGAACTCCAATGCACAGGGTAATGTGATGAATATAATGAGATAAATTGATATATTCATGAACATTATGCTAACATTGTGCACAATTATGCGTGGTAATTGACCACTAAGACATAATGTTTCATATTTATGAATTGATACATTCAGTGAAATTATCTAACGATTCCTCTCATGGTTATAATTATTATTCTTTTCTTATATAATTGGTTATTATTACGCTCACCCATGTTTCATGTCTCTTATTCATCCTCTAAACAGGATTTTAGCTCACCAATTATTTTAATGTATATTATTAGGTGAATACTTATACTGAAGAGAACATGAGGGAAAATAAAAAGTTATAGAAGAAAGAATCAAATAAATGTTTATATTTTATTATGTAAAAGAAATATATGGTCTTAATTTTCCCATGCCACTAAACCTTTGTATCATGTATTTGAATCACTATTATGTTTTTTATATTTAAAATGATGTAATATTATTGTAAGAAAAAGAATGGTCACTATAGTCAGTGTTAGAACACAATTTAGTTAACTTGGGAATTAGAATTAGAGAACTATAGTGAAAGCACTTAGTAGGAGATAGCGTATAAGTAAGAAACGTAAGAAGATTTATTATAGAAAAATGTTAAAAATAGGTATCCCACAAGATATGACTTCAGATTTATTTCCAAAAAGTAATAAATAATTCATTACGTTTGACTTATGTTTTATTCAAAAAAAATTAATTTAGAAAATAGTGGGAATAAAAATATACCAGGCCAACAACCCATGTGAGGGACAATAAAAATATTCTATGAATGAAATACTCAATGACTTGGAAGGTTTAGTTCAAAATTTCATAGTGATTCTTACCCAAATATCATTGGGTATGAACAATAACCTGAATAATGTGGAATGAAATCCTATACCTAAGAGGGAGAAACTATCTTTTGAGGATTTTATGTGGTAGACAATACTAACATTTAGTAGATATTTTGATCCACTCATCATAGAATAATGGTCCAAATCAATGGAAAATGTATTTTTTGTGCTTCATTTTTCTGAGAAGGAGAAGGTGACTCTGACCATTTATTGTTTAGATGAAGAGGTTGGCCAATAATGGGTGTTGATTAAGAACACCAAACTGAAGGAAAAAATTAAAAAGATATAGTGAGAATACTTAATGAAAATGATTCTTAAGAATTATTTCCTTTGAAATATTCATACAAATATAAATTGAGAATTCATAGAGTTAAAGAAAATTTTCAAAAGTCTTGCAAGGTATGCTTTGGGATTTTTTATAAAAATGAAAAAAATTGATATATTATTTATTGATTTAAAACCACACCTTCAAAAGGCTATATAAATTAAAGACCTTGGGAGTTAAGAAGAAGTTTTTTGACACAATTTCAAGGTGGATATAGAGTTCGGAGAGTGGTCCCATAGATATGGTGATAAAAAATGAAAATGGAGTTTCAAGATGGAGGATCTAATGAAAAAAGTGGAAACAAAACTCAAACACCACAATTCAAAATTTTGGGAATAATATTAATTGTAAGTACCTTAAAGGGATGGGGAAATACAATAAGCATGGGAGAGAAATCCACCAATCCCATGAATGTCAGAAAGACATGATGAAGTAGGAAAATGTGGTTGAGGAAAAGATAGAAACACCCATGGTTTAATGCTTCAACTGTAAAGATAAAGTGAACTATAAAATACAATGAACGAAACCATGAGTCCTTGAGGGAAATTAGCGTCATAATATACGAAATAATATATTGAAAAAGAAGGATTATTCCATCACTACTACTAAGGTGGATCCTGAAAATTATTTAGTGATAGGTAAGCTAGTTATTAATTCATGAATAGAAAACATAATATTCCATTCTAGTTTTACACATTATTTAATATATTATAATTTTAAAAGAACTATTCAAACACCACCTCAAAACGTGGAGGTTTAGTTATCTTTAAGAAAAAAATTGACAAATTATTGCATCCAAAGTGTATAACTCCCCCCACATTAATGTTTCTGGACTAAACCTCCTAGAAAATAATGGCTTACTTCCTTTGGTAGATTTTGATTCTATTTTGGGAATGAATTCTCTATATTTATACAAATACAACACCAAGTGTTAGGAAAGGGAGATCACTCTTTACAACCTAAAGTATCTTCCAATTTTGAAAAAATGTAAGGAGGAATTTGAATCTCTTTCAAAATAGTTATATCAAGTGTAGATATTATTGGCTTGGGAGAAAAAATATCTAGCTAAAATGATTAAGACAATGTAGAAAATAATGCTCAAGGACATGCCCATCATGAGGGATTACACTGATGTGTTCCCTGAAGAATTGTCTAACCATCCTCCTAAATGAGAGGTTGAGTTCTAAATTGAAATTATTCTTGGATATCTTCATATATCATGTACACCTTATAGAATTTCCAGCATTGATTGGAGAAAATGAAGAAGAATTTACAAGAGAATATTAAAAAGGGTTTTATATTCCTTAGTGATTCACCATGGGTTACACCAGTCCTCTTAATCTATAAAAACAACAGATCAATGCGCCTTTTAATTTATTATCATTATATAACTAAAATCACGAAAAAGAACAAGTATACCCTACCATGTATATATTACTTGTTCAATAAACTATGTAGGGCCATGTATTTCTCTAAGGTGGACCTTCGGTCTGGATATCACCAATTAAATATGAAGAAGAAAGATATTCCAAAGGTTTCCTTTCAAAATAAGGTATGGACACTGAGTTCATAGTGATTCCCTTCAGATTAACGAATTGTTTAGAAATATTCATGGACTTAATGAATATATTTTATAAGGATTACATTAAAAAGTTTGTGGTAGTCTTTATTGACGATATTATGATATAATCCAAGAGCAAGGAAGAACATCAGGATCATTTGAATATTGTGGAAAAAAAGATTCTGAAGGGGGATTTTTGTTTGAAAATTGTAGTAAATTTCATTTTTGGGTGGAGGAAGTATCATTCTTAGAGCATGATATCACTATCAAAGGGATATCTGTAGTCCCTTTTAAGACAAAGGAAATCTATGAGTGGACCATTCAAACATTTGTAATGTAGATCCCTATTTTACGTGGTCTAGCTAGGTATTAAATATGATTTGTGGATAACTTATCAAAATATTCAAACCCACTAACCAATATGACTCAGAATAGAAAAAGCTTTTTTAGAAAATTGAATGTAAAGGCAGTTTCACAAAGTTAAAAATGAGGCATATCACAATACTAGTACCCATACTTTTGAAAAGTGAGGAAATATTTATGATATACAAAAATGCTTCAAAGAAGGTCTTTGGATGTGTACTGATGAAAAATGATAAAGTGATAGACTACGTATCAAGTCAGTTGAAAATTCATTTGAAAAACTATCCTACGCATGATCTGGATTTGGCTGCTATGATATTTTAATTGAAAATATATTAGCATTATCTATATGGGGAGAAATGAAATATATATAATGATTATAAGATCCTAAAATATATATTCACACAGATAGAGATTAATCTTCTCTATTGAAAATTATTAGATATCATCAAGGATTGTGGCTGCTTAATATACTACCATCATGGAAAAGCAAATAAAATGGAAGATTCTCTAAGTAGAAATGATCCTACAACATTATCAATGATGAGAATTAAGAAGGATCCAATATTATTATATTTTAAAAACTATAGACATGGGAATAATTAAAGAACTAACATCATCAATACTTTCTATGATTATTTCTCAACTATCCACTATGGAACAAATAATATATTCTCAAAGAAATGACATGGAAAATCAGAAGAAGGTGGAATATATGAAATTGTGGAAATCCTTATATTCTAAAATTTATGAGGAAGTATTTTCTTGATTTGGGTCATGATTATGTGTTCCATACAATCTACATATATAGAATGAGCAACTGAATTATGCACATAGCTGAACCATTTCTTGTCACATAGAGAGCACAAAGATGTATTGAGATCTATAAAAAACTATTGGTGGGAAAATATGAAGAAAGAGATCATTTAATACACATCAATGTTCTTGGTATGCTATAAAGTAAAGGCTTAAAGAAAAAATTCTAAGGGGATGATGTATTGATTACCCATACCAACATGGAAATCGGAAAACATCACCATGGACTTTATCACAGTACTTTAAAAGACATCCATAGGATACAATTCTATATGGGTTATTTTGGATCATCTTAAAAATACATCACACTTTGTCACAATTATAGAGGGCATTTCACTAGATCAATTGTCATTGATATATATCAGAGAAATGGAAAGGCTACATGGATTTCCATTATTTATTGTATCTGATCATGGTTCAAGATTCACCGCTATGTTCTGGAAAAGTATTTAACATGATCTAAACACTGAGCTAAACTTCATTATGGTTTATCATCCTCAAAGTGATGGCCAATATGAACGAACAAAACTTGAATTCATTTTGAGAGATTTTTCAATGGACTTGAAAGGAGGATGGGAAGAACATCTACCACTCATTGAGTTCTCTTTAAACAATAGTTTCTAACTAAGAATACAAATTGATACATATGAATCCATCTATAGGAAATGATACAGAACACTAGAGTACTGGGATGAATTTAGTGAACGTAAGATAGTAAGACCATAAATAGTCAAATAAATGGTAGAAATGGCGAAAACGATTAAACAACACATCAGGACATCCTAAATTCAACAAAAGAGAAATGAAAAAAATCGTCGATGAGACCTTGAGTTTAGGAATGGAGACATGGTATTCCTCTACATATCTCGATGGAAATGTATCATGAGATTTGTAATGTAAAGAAATCTACGTCCTAGGAATATAGTTAACCTAATGATCCTTGATTGTATTAAAGCCATGGTCTATCGACTGGAACTTCTATCTGGTATGTCTCAAGTACATGATGTATTCCATGTATCACTCTAAAGGATGTACATGACAGATCCCTCATATTTTCTAAATATAGTGGTGGTATAGTTGGAAGATGATCTCTCTCTTATGAGAAGAAGCCAGTGAAGATCTTGTACTATAGTACAATTATTATACATTTCATGATTCTTATAATGAGAATTTCATTAATAAAATACTTTTAATATATATTTTTTGGGATCAAAATACACAATCATAGTAATCATTCCACTTTGGATGTATCAATAACATAAGCTTCACCTTGATCTCTTAGCTTCATATAAGGTTTATTCTATTAATATTTGGGGTATTTATTTGTGTAGTTCCCCATATCCCTATAGTGGAAGAATTTCAGATTATAAGATTATTTATTTCCCTTGAAACCATGATTTGGGTGTCCTTTTTCTCTAAAAATGAAGAAAATTCTTTTTTCATTATGCATATACCAAGGTGTTTCATCAAATATATATCATATATTGAAAAATCCTTCTTTCCCATCATCCCTTTGTCAGTCATTTTCTCAAATGTCCTATTATTATCTTGATTCCCTTTAAATCCATAATACATTGATAATTATTTCTCTATCTTGACAGAACATGATATTATATCCTCATATGATGAGAAATATTTGATTGACTACTTATTTTAAAATAAATTTTTAATCCCATAAAAAAATAAATATTGATCATTGGATTACATACCTTATTTTCAGTATGTCTTTCTACCCTTAAAAATTTGGATTCATATATAGTAAACATTTTCTCTTATTTCTATGTTATACTTAGGAACTGTCATTCCATATCTGCTCATTATTCATAATGAAAATAGTTTTCAAATAATAGTTCCTTAAAATCCTTCCACTATATACATGATATTTCCTCCTCAAACTTCTTTCTTTAAATTAATGAGGACTATTAATATTCATCCACAGATATGTAACAAAATTTGATGAAAAATTTATCCCTTTCACTATTTTATATAACGATAAATATCTTCTCTAAGGAAATTATAGATTTCTCACATAAAAATTGTTTTTTAGTCCCATTGAATGATTGAGGTTGATAATTTATGAAGCATTATTGCACCATTACACCATATAGTGTATCAAAATGATTATCCATTTGGGAAACATTATTACTCATAAACTGAGTCAACTTCCCCAAAATGGTTATCATTTGATCATTTCTAGCCACAACTCCATCTCCAGCTTCATTATCTTGTCCTGGAAGGAAATTCCAACATGGAGTATGTGAGTTGATATAGTTTCTATTTACTATATCTAGTGCCATTTATAAACAATTTCATCTATGATATTAAATCATAACATTACCAAACATTATGTATAATCCCAAAACTAATGAAACACTTCACATAAATTAAAAAATTTATACATAGATAATATCATAATCATAAACATTGTCTCTTTGGTAATATCTTATATTTAAAATACTTTATAATTGTTTGTAAAGAAAATGCAATATATCTTAAAAATATCCTCTATCATTGTGAAACTAGGTGTCTAGTAAGGATTATTTCCATGGACAAGGTGATGATCATATCAAGCCCAATGCACCATTTTCTGAGATATTACCCATAGGTACATCTGTTATAAAACCAAGTCCACATATAGTATCTATAATGGGATTTATTTTATAAAAAATCACATAATATATTCATTAAAAAAACATAAAGATGTTATTCTATAATTATCCTCAAATTATATAATAGGTTTATGTTATCTAAATTATTTTTCTTAAATATAGTTCCCAATGTTTCTACTAAACTTCCTCTGAAACTAAATATAATGACCTGACCCCTGTAGCTTGAAGTTTATGCCTACTTTATTACATTTCCATAAGAAACAATGAATCACATCCTAAAATACCAAATATTTTAGTCTTATCAAAAAACTAGATATATGCATGAAATTTATATTACAATTGAAAACATAAAAAAGTATTTTCTTGGAGAATGTCATTATTCCACTTAGTTTATCCATGTATATCAATAAAAAAACTCTTCATAGTATCCTATGAAAAATAAAACATAATAAAGGTGTGACTATAGATACTCATTAAGGGAATGATTACAACAGAAACAACAAATAAATAATTAATAATAATATAGAAAGGTAAAAAAATAATTCCATATAAAGAATCATAGAAGCTAGAAATATTAACCATAGATATTATAACTAATAAAATAACCATATGGAATATCAATAAATTAATTCCTAGTGATGAAATTCATAATGATGGACCTATAAAACATAACATTTCGGCCTTTTACAAAAAATATAATATTGATATGGCCTTGTACGCAGACATCTATATAAATGGGTAACGCCTTAGCCAAACAAAATCTAGTTTCTATATTGAGACCTGCTCATTCATCGAGGGGCTATAACAGTCCCCTCCAATCACATAAAAATTCTAATTCATTCCTTATATTAAATGAGTGAAACATAACACATATAAATATTCATATTTAAACTAGAATATGAAATGAAAATACTTTCCCTAATCAATAAACACAATCATAAACATCTATAGTAAAATAAATCATATCAACATAGTACATCCCCAATAAAACTATTCATAGTCATCTGAAGAAATAATATGGATGGTATCATTGGATTATATCTCTATTAATTAATATCTAACATAAAATTATGCCTTCTTATATATAAAATTATTTTAAAATATCACATGGAACATTTCATGTGGAAAATAAATTTTCATTGAACATCAATTTTTAAAACTATATTTTTTTTTATTTTTTTTGAAATTTAATATAATTTAAAATATAATTGAAAAAATATGAAGTCTTATTAAAAAAAATAATTTTCATGATGGAAAAAATTTTCCTTCTTTCCATACATAGTAAAATAAAGACTCCTTTCACATTTTTTAAAAACCCAAAATATAAATGTTTTGGAAAATGATTTGAATATTACTTTACAAAACATTTTTAAAAATTAAATCATGGGTATAAATTTCATTCATAAATCATTTGAATAATTTTAAAACTTTTTTGAATTTTTTTTAGAAATCACGGTTTTGGATGAAAAAATATTTTTGATCGAATAGAGAAATAATATTAGATTTTATTAAAAAAAATTATTAATCATTTTAAATACCAAAGAGTTGAAAAATGGAAATATTACTTGAAAAATTTCACTAGTAACTCAAGTTGAATAAAATGTATTTACGTTAAGGTGTAATTATCAAATAACTCCACAAAGGGCGACTTAAACAAAAAAATCATGAATAATGATGAGATTTTGAAATAAACCCTTTCCACTTTGGTAACTTTTCAATCATAAGACCTATGAAATAAATAACATTAAACAGAACATTAAATTCCCTAAAAATTTAATTATTCACTGATATAATATAAATTTTTTAAGTATATACACCTCCTAAAAGAAATAAGTGGCGATTATGGTGTATATCACGTGGAAGTAAAAGTGTGACGAGACACCATTACCTTGATTCGGAATAATCAAATTCATTAATTACCATAATAAATAATAAAATTATATTAATTATTTAAATTATTTATAACTTTTTTCATGTTTATTATTTATTATATTTGACTTTTTGACATTAAATATATTATTACTTAGTTAATTAAGTTTTTGTGAGATGTTTTAATGATATTTTACTTATTTATCAAAAATGACTTTAGTAGGTTGACTATTGTCAAATAGATTATAATTTAAATATAATAATAATAATTAAAAAATTAACATATTTATACATAAATTATACTTTTAAGATTAATCTTGAATTATTTTTTTGAGATATTCAGTGTGTTATGATCATTGTGATGATATGTTATACTTAAGCATGGGTAAGGTTTCCATTTTTCAATGATCATTATGGAAAAGAGATGAGTAGTATTTTATATTTAATGAATTATAATAATATAACAAATAACATATTAATTATTTATATATGTTTATGTATATCATTCATTTGGTTCAACGATGAAAAGAGAGTCACATTGCTTTGTGATGGTGGTAGTGCACACATACACGTATGACGTTATCAAATTTCTCTATGTGAAAAGGTAAAAAATTATATATATCCTTTAATAATAATAAATATTTCATCAATATCATAATTATTTAAAAAATATCACATATAATCATTAACATTGTCCTTATCATCTACCATGTTATGCGTTAGTGAAACATGTATCACATCACATCATGAGGCGGTAGTCCTCCATATGTACGAAAGACATTATAGTATTTCTTACAGAATGGAAAGTTAGAAAAGGTATATATTGTATAATAAATAAATATGTATAATTATTATATATATATATATATCATATAAATAAATTATATCCATCATAATACCCAACTGTGAGAGGTGGTAATGAAATAATGAATGACATTAGTTCACGAAGTTGTAGTCTGCTGTACGCATGAATGATTATATTATAACACGTTTAATGAAAGTGGGGATGATTTTAGGTAATTAACGTAACAAAAATAAATATAATTATAGGGAATATACTTAGTTTTTTATATTATCATATATTAATAAGAATTTAAATCGGTGGAGAAAGAAATAAAATAAAAAATGCTCGTTGAAGATCATTACCTCTTCTTCAGGTAACCTCTTTGTTTTGCACCAAAATCCTTTAAATATTGGATTTAATCCAAATATAATTCTTATAATATGAGGTTATATAATATTTTAGGTTATATGGAAATGTATTTGTTTAGCCAAAATGCTTTTAATGTTTGAATAAGAGTGAAAAAGGGTGGCCTTTTATAAGTGAGGTGAGTGATACACATGTAATTTTTGAAATACAAATTGTGTACCCACATTTTTCACATGATAAAAGGGTATAGAATAGAATATTTTCAATAATTAGACATTATAAGTTCTAAATATTGTATTAAAATAGATTTTATACATGTTTTTTGGAATTTTTAACCTTTTTCATTTTATTTTAACCTATGGTAAACCCATTTTTAACTTAACCACGATAATTAATTTTTAATGTTTTCACTATTCAATTGGGTCAAAAAAAAGTTGACCTTATTAGGTATTATAATTTTTTTTATTATAAATATAGAATATATTTTTTTCATATTATATTCATATTAGTGGAATATTTTAAAATAAAAGTAATCAATCTCGCACAACGAGAAAGTAGAGGATCAATACGAAAGTGTTCAAAAGTTTAGAATTCTTTTATAACAAATTTTTACATAAAAATGATTACAATGAAATAAAATAGATAAAAAGATATATATTTTAAGTGATTTTAATTGAAATCCAATTTAATATATAATTTAACTTTATATAAAATTTAAGTTAAAAAAGAGTTTTCAATTAAAATTCAATATTTTTCACTATTCATCAAAATATAAAAATTTCAAAACAATATCAAAAAATCACCCTACGTTAATATTTATATGTGATTTAAAAAAATAATTTTTTTATTCAATTAAATTTTATAAAATTAGAAAAAATAAATAAATTAAAATTATGTGGGAAAAACACGACTAAATCTCCTTTTATAAAAATACATTTTTTCAAAAAAAAAAATTTCCCTTCAAATGTTCATAATTTTAACTCTAATAAATAGATATAAATTATATTAATTATATACATGTTTAAACCATATAAATTCCATAATTAAGTTAATAATTTTCATACCCTAAAATTTAACATCTAGGTTAAAATTGTAATTTTCAAAAAATGATATTTTAATAGAGTGATCTGTTGCATTCAAACCCGGTCTTGTATGCATTGAAAGATATAAAATATATTGAATTTATTAAAAATTAAATATTTTTTTGGTGTTATGATATTGTATTCCTTTCTATACTCTGTGTTTCATGCCATACACACTATTGAATATGATTTTTATATTTTAAAATCACGGGTTGTTGAATTATTTTATTGTAATAATTTTATTTACTCTTTAGAAACCTCTATATGTTAAGAATTTATTTATATATGTTATGTGAGGTTATTTATTTTTTAATATTATATTCTATGACAAAAAATGACCATATTTTTAAGTTATTTTTTTGAGATAAAACACATGTTCTTTACACATTTGCGTTATGTTTTGAAAATTAGTATACAATGAAACATATCATGTGATTATTTTATGGTTTTTTAATTTTAATTATTATTTATAAACATATTAAATATCTATATTATAAACAAATATTATGTTTGGTATGTTTTTTTATAAATAGAATATGATTTTTTTTAATTAATGTTTGGAATGTTTTAAGAGATAAAACATGATTTTCATTTAATATTTGTATATAATTTTTAGAAATCGAATATTTTCCTTAACACATTTGAAAATTTATTTTTTCATTTTTGATTAATGTTATTATATTTATATCAGCTATCTAATAATGTTTTTTCATATAAATATTTAACATATGTGTTAATAGAGTTTGTAGATTGTTATTTATTAAAAAATAATACATATGGGTATATGTTTTAAGAGTATTTAAGGAAACAAATTTGTTATATATGAATATAAGATATAATTTTTTAATGAATAACATTTGAGAAACTTTAATGTGTGTCATTTTTAATATATTATTTATTATATTTATGTGAATTTTTTATTTGAAAATATGTATATATTATTTCATTTAATAATTATGTTTTATGGGATATATGATTTATTAATTTATGAAATTTATATTTATTTGATTTATATTTATATAATAATTATGTATTTCAAATTTAGTTACAATTGTTAAATACATTTTCAATATGTCTACTTATCAATCCACAAATTTTGAAATTTTGTTTTTGGATATTATAGAACATTAAATTAAATATTCCATTGATTTTGAATAAATTGATTTATCTTAAAATTCTATATATCTTTTCACATTACAAAACAAATATTATATTCTTGGGTTTTCATTAATTTAATCATTTTAGAATTAATTTTAATAAACCATACACCTTTTTTGTTTTTTCCACTATTTTCAAGTAATTTCCAAGAGATACATGTAGTGTAGAAGTGGAAACGTTTTCATAAATTTTAATAAATAACAATTTTTGTTGAAGAAATTGTAAAATAAAGAAAGATAATAGATATCATTTGATATTTATGATTTTTGAGAAGGAAAATATGATACATAACATCATGTACTTTACTAAAATTGTAGAATTAATCACATGCATAACATTTCTTGATGCTGCAGAATATACCTAACATTTTATACTTTTTGAAATTTTAGATAATAGGTCTATGTAAGATAATTTTATATAGTGAAAGAAATATTTATAATTATTTACTTGGTTAATTTGAAATATTAGTTAAAGATATTAAAAAATTTCTATTTTAAATAGTGGATATATAAATCCACACTCATGCTAATAGGTAGGATATTTTTTCCAATGAATATTTTACATAACATTATTTAGTTAGCCAAATTTGAAAGAGTATTACATGCAATATGTTTTATATAGAGAATTATGAATATGTAATATAATGTTTTCGTATGATTTGACACATAATATTATTTAAAGATGATACGTAACATTTCTTGAGGATATAAATTATTACATAATATTTTTTAGTTTATGTTGTTTGTAGGAGATACACATGAACATTATTTTTCCATTGCTGATTATAGATAACATTTTTTTCTTATAAAATTTAAATATTCATAATCTAATGCCGTAGAATATTGATTTAGATCAAAACTATTCATAGAATAGATGCTTGGGATAAAGGAATGATATAATGTGGTTCCATAAAGATAATTTTTCTACTAAGAATAATTTCTTGAAAGAAATAATTCCATTGAGAATCTTTAGATTCAAAAATTGTGATATAACAAGTCATTATAAGGGGGGATGAAGTATAATAGATTTTTTTCTTGGGTTTTTTGTGAGAAAAATGTGGAATTTAGACAAGGATATCATCTCTAGTATATGTGGAGCATATTATAGGCACAATGAAATTAAAGAAATATTACATTCCCTATACTTTTACATATTTGGTAAAAAGAGGAATAAAAATCATGTTAAGAGAACAATATGAAGGAGAAATATTAAATCTACAAGGATAAATGGAGTTATAAATTGACCAAAAATGAATAAAAATTTCATTCCACCCACATATATGAATTTGGAAACTCCAGACATTCACAGGGATCATTCCAACTTTGAGAGAGTTCTAAAGAATTCGTCATTAATTTTAAAATAGAGTCTATTATAATTCTATTTTATTTAAAATAGTTTAATTCCTCCAATTATGTAACACTATAACTATATTTTTCAAGCCAAAGATACTTCCCCCACACATACTAATGAATTCTTAGTTTAATTAGTAATTCTTATCACTTTGATCATACTGGGAAAAAGATTGTTGTATATAGTTAGATATTCCACTATTTAAGGTATTTAAATTCTTCTATATCACCCTATAAAATTATATATACACCCCCCTTAGAATCATCCATAATCTATAAGATAAAGAGAAGTGGGATGATCCATGAGTGTTCTAATATTTTTGACAGCTTAGTTATTTGAGTGAATAAAGTATAGTGATCATTGTATTTCTTAGTTTAAACTAAAAATACCGAGAGGAATAAATAGTAATCATTTTATGGTTTTTCTAGTTAGCGAGAGTGTGTGAGAGTTTAAATTCAATTAATTATGTTTTAATATGTAAGGTGACTAATTAATTGATGTGATATTTTAATTTTTTTTAAAATACCCTTTTAATAGCACTAAAACATGGAAATACATATTCTCAATTTTTCATTTCCAAAAAGACTCAAATACACATAAAAATAATAATAAATTTTTTCCACTTCATATAATACATTAGTTATAATTTACTATATTTCTTGGGTTTAATTTTTTTGTTTATTAAACATGAGACAACCGTTCTGTAAATGTGGTGTCATTACCAGGGAAAAGAAATTTATATAATTTCTTATTGGGTTTTATTATTGTTTGATTTTTATTTTCATACATGACCAAATTTATATATGATATACTCTATTTCAATGATCTATATGTTCAAATAGCATTACAATATAGAGTTTGAAACTGTAGGATTATTAAAAGAGTGGATAAGAGGTTTTTCACCATTCCATTGAAATATTTTGAATCCCTATAAAAAATATATATTAATACTTTATGTAATAGTAACATGGAATAAAATCAATCCTATTTTAATATAACCCTTAGAGAACTGTATGATCATAATTTTAGTAATAATAATAATATGATATTACATACAAATAACCATTGAGTTTTTGAGCATAAGTAATGACTAATTTCACTCTTTCCAAAGTCACATCTCCTGGTAAAAGAAAAATAAAATAATTTTGTTTTGTGTGTGACACCACTAAACTCAAAGAAGAATTAAACTTTTATATCTATTTAAAGTCTTTAAAATTCACTCATGTAGGGTAATATTGACAATGGATGTATATTTTATAGCATAGAGAGGTTGGCACCTGGAATTATCTTTATATATCATTCTTTAAAAATCCTTTCATAGCTTTAAAATGTAACTATATAATAATCGAGATATATGGTATTATAAAATCTAGTAGAGAGACTATACCTAATTTTTCAGTGAGTTTTAAGAAGTTGACTACATATACCCCACACAAACCCTTTTAGTATCACTAATTCAATGTGTTTGTCTTTCAATAACTTCTGGAAAATAGCTGATACATGCTGGTTTATTCTTCAAGAGGATTTATTATAGAAATACATATAGCTAAAGAAAGATATATGATAGTGACGATCTTAGGGAACTATGATCTACTTGACATAACATTTTATACCAAAGATTTTAGTTTTTAAAAGAGTTACCACTCTCATTTACAGGAAAATAGAATTGAAGTTCTAACCACTATTGGGATAAAATTATCCTTTAATAAATTTAATAAAGAACCATCTACACCACCAAGAGATTTATAACTATACCATTTTTTAGATCTACTACCATTATGTATTAGAAACTAATAAATATGATGTTATCCACTATATCCAGTTCTAATAACTAAAAATAGGCCATGGATTCAAAGAATACTCAATAGTCAAATATGTAGATAGAAGTTCAAAATTTTAGAGACTACTATTCCGACTAAAATTTCAATAACCATATCAAACCCCACCATTTCAATATAATAATTTAGAACCCCATAAAGGTTACCAAACATAAATATAGACTCAAGACCCTTCCATTAAATGTAATTAATATAGTTAGTGCATCATAAATGAAATCAATAATCCACCTTAACAACTCATAAATATGATCTTATATAATTAAAGAGCCAGTATGGATAAATACTCATCAGTCAAAAAACACTATTATTTTATGGTTCATGAAAAATATAAACCCACTATGTTTATAATCCTATAATTAATGTGATTTGTTTCATTGATTGGTTTTAGTAATGAATACAAAAGTTAAGAAATAACTTTGTAAGATGAATCTAGAAATTTAGAGTTAATCAACTATAAAATAGAACGTGAAAATAAAGGAGTAATGGAATAGTATGAGATTCCTATAGTGATGAAGAAAAAAGTTATTTCCAATATGGAGTACATACATCAACCCCTTCAACAAGTACCTTCAAGGTTAAATCCACTAATGAAAAACAATAAATAGATTATTTAGAATGAAGTTTTCAACACCATTAAGAAGGTAGAAATAAACATTCTAATACTTGGTGCAATCAAAAAGATTCTAATGTATGAAAAATTCCTTAGAGATATATGTATTAATAAGATAAAACATCATAGTAGTCAAAAAGGTAAGTTTGGATAGGAATTTATTAACCTTAAACACCACAGAATTACTAAGAAAATGTTAGGATCTATGTAATTTTACCCTCTACAATACTATAGTAAAGATCACTCTTACTAATTCCTTATGTGATTTGAGGTCATTTATAAATGTCTACCTAACTCATTTTTTTCTTAACTATTAGAAGAATAGGAGTAATAAAACCGTATTTCTAGTAAAATTAGCCATTTAATCTATAACATTACCTATTAGAGTTTTAGGGGATCTATATTTAATGAAAAAAGGATAGTTATTCCCAATTTAGTTATACATTATTAACAAGGTGGAAGAAATTGGTACTACTAATTAACGGATAATCATAAGTAGACTGTTTTTTAAAAGAACATAAAACATAATAAATATTTATTTAGGAACCCATTCTATGGATTTTAGTGATGATTCTATCAATTTAATTAATCTATATTATATGAAATTACCTCAATATAGAACCTTTTTAACTCTTCCTCATCATGAAACCCCTTTCTATTTAGATGAATAAATTCCAATGTTTGAATAAATAATAATCAAATGAGGTTCCCTAAAATCACCACACATTTTTTGATAATTCTATTTTTGAAAACTAATTGATGTTGGAAAAAAAATATTTCTAGTTATCAGTTTGAATATGATCTAGATAGAGACTATTTTGATAATTAACTTAAATAGTTATATGACTGTTCTTATTTTCAAAATTAGGTTACAAGCATGAGTAATAATGATTTGACACCATCATAATAATATCCACCTAGTTTTTATTGTAAACTTCTTCTAATTAATCTAAAATATGCATACTAT
This sequence comes from Viscum album, assembly GCA_963277665.1. NCBI lineage: Eukaryota > Viridiplantae > Streptophyta > Magnoliopsida > Santalales > Viscaceae > Viscum > Viscum album. Next base: position 605,135,564 of record OY728125.1, read on the forward strand.
AGGGATGATAAAACATATCACATGGAATTTTCAAATAATTCATAACATAATAAAGAATAATTAAACTAACTATTTTAAAATAAACTGGCATGTACATACCTAGTCATTTGGAGATATAACTTGGGTTAGTACCACTATTTTTGATCCCTACATTCCAATTAATGATGATGTAAAACCAATGATTTAACATTAATAAATATTAAAACAAAATATTATGGTACATTTTTGAAAAAAAATTAATGACATTAATAATCTATTATGATTTATCCAATATTGGACTCCCAATGGATTAGTCCCATATTAATTATACTAAGAAAGTCTAGAATCATAATTATTAAAAAGTGAAATAATGAACTACTTCACACTATGAGTCCAAATATTTGGAGGTTCAGTATTGATTATAAAATATTGAACCATGGGGTTAGAAAATACCATTTCCTCATTTATATGGTAGATCAAATTTTAGACACATTAATAAGGAAGGGTCAGTTTTGTTTCCTTGATTGATTGTACAACAACTTTTATTTCTCTATAGAACAATAAGATCAGTAAAAATCACATTTACATTCCCAATTAGTATTTCTGAATACCAAATAATGCATTTTAGTTTATGATACTCACCATATAAATTCCAACACTACATGGTAAGCTTATTTTCATATCTTATTTGAATCTTCCTATATGTATTTACCATTATACATACATTTTATAGAACTAATATTTAAATATATTTAGAGAATCTTAAAAGGTTATAAGAATATTTATTTTAAATAAGTTGTTTATAAACTTTGAAAATTGTCCCTCAATGTTAGATAATAGTATTATACCGATCTATATTATTTCTATAGAAAGAAGTTAAATAGATATGGAAATGTTTGATATCATCTTTGTACCACTATACCCCATCACTTTGAAACATAATAGTTCATATCTTGGTAAGGATATATTTTACCGAATTTTTATTAAATTTTTAAGCAAAAAATCATTACCTTTAAATAACATGATAAAAAAGATGTTGATATTTTTGTTTGATGAATCATTCAAGAAATAATTTTATAGACTAAAAGAGTGCTTAACCACAACCATTATAATTATTCTATTGATCCAGTAACAACACTTTGAAGTACTATGTCAAGATTCTAAAGAAGCATTAATATAAATGTTATCATGATTATAACAAATAATTAGGATAAATATTATCCTAAAATATCTGTGGACACTCCCATGTGATAGCTTAAACTTCAAAGACGTTGAATACTTATCCAATTTACTATACAAAAAATAAGTTATTTTTTCGAGAGGTATTTTATTAGAAATATTTCATTAAAATTTTTTATAAGAAAAATAAATTGTTTATTTTAATCATGAACCTCTTATATACATGGTCAATAAAGCTGATGAAAAACTATGAATAGTTTAGTAGATTATTCCACTATAATAAATAAATTTGGAAATAAGGGATAAAAAGGGATTTGAGATCCTAGTTACATTACAAATGATAAAACTTTGACAAATTATGGATGTTGAAACAACCCTAAAAACAATTAAAATGTTACACTCCCTGATGAGAAACTCATTGAGGTCAACGTTATGGTTTCATGTAATTTTAGAATGTTAAATTACGCAATGATATTAATAGTGTCAACTTTCTTTTCCTGGAATTTTTTTTAATCTGAAATTGACATGAAAATGAATTATTTTGGAATATCTATATATATAGAGAAATTTAATTGATCAAGTGATTATGTGGTGTATTCTAGAGTAATAGTTAACTTTTTTGCTTAAATTTTGATATACACATGCATGTAGAGTTTCCAATGGAATTGTGTTCACATATAAGAATGTTTTAGAAGTTGGATTATTTTGACCAATACTTTTTGAAATTCCTATAATTTTACAAAAGTATGTAATATATTCCATATAACTTGAGGGATTTAAAAATAATAAGAAATTTAACTATATAGGTTGATTATGTGTGAATTATTTGATCTATGAGGAATATAATTCATGGTTCTATTTCAAGTTTCCCTTGGTTTTTTATATATATTATTAGAAAATAATATAATTATAATTGGATTTAATCCCTTGAATCTATATTTTATAATTCAATAGTGATCATTGTGTTTTGAAGATCATATATTTTTTTAGGTTTAAAATACATTAGAAAATATTTAGTGATTAAGGCATACACTTCTCCAATAAAATAATAGAAGAACTCTTGAAGAGAATTGGATTACAAAACAACATCTACTAACTATCACTGATAGAAGAATGAGTATGATGATGTATATAATAAATATATTTATAATATTTTAGAAGATACATTTCAACTTAACAGAATGTAATATATAAAGAATATAGATGACTCTCTTTATGTATACAAAATGACCTTCAAAACCCCCTGGTATGTATCCCTATAGAATAGTTTATGGTAAACCTTTTCACCATAATATTGATTTCCATCATGAATCCCATTAGGATTTTAATTAGGTAAACCTATAATTAAGTAATGTAGGAGTTTATAAAAATCTTCAAATGATTGAACATGAGGAGCTAAGGATGGAGGTATATAAAAACTCTTATTTTTATATGGAAAATTTAAGATTTATCCATGACATAAACATTTATATAAAATAATTCTAAATTGAAGATATGGTGTTGTTATTATCCTTTTTTATTAAATTCATGACCAATAAGATTTTTTTTAAATGACTGCAAATTAATTTTTTTCATTGAAAAATAACTTTTGTTTCAAACCTAACAATATCATAACAAAAATTCATCAAACACAATAATAAATCCCAAGATCATTGAAGGTGAGTATAAGATTATTAGAAACATTATTCATATACAATATCCATTTTGTGTAGTTGAGATCAAATAAGCAGAATCATAACATCCATTTAATGTTTCTGAGTAGTATTTAAATAATTTCTATGAATATTTTTATAAGAATCTGATAGAGGAGTCCACAATTGTTCCTGATGCATATGAGTCAAAACTATTAGGTTTTATCCTTACTAATTATATATTCAAGACACTAACATATTATGTTTGATAATAATTTGTAATTTTTATCAAATATTAATTTTAAAAAGTTTCTATGATATTTTTTTATGGAGGGGAAATGATTTTTTAGGATATAATTAGATTTCCCTGATTTCTATTTTTTCACTTTATTTGTGATCATAAAAATAAAACAAAATTTGATGTATGATTTTTAAGTTTCAATTTTACCCTCATTGGAGAATAAAAATACACATAGTAACAATAGAAATTTTTGGTTTAATAATTGGTGAATTGGTTTTTAATAGGATAGAATTATTTAATATCTAAATTACAATATGATTGAAATATAATTTTTAACATAACATTATGTATGCTATCTACTATTAGTGATCATCACCTCAAGGTAAATTCATAAAATATATTTTTATAGATTATTTTAAATTTAGTAAAAAATTATATGATAACTGATCTAAATGTTTTTGTATGTTAACAAAGAACATGTGATTGTAAGTTAGCCACTAAATAAGAGTTATAGTGACCAGATATTTGAGTTCCCAAGTGTTTATTTTATAATATGAATATTAAAATTAGTCTCTAAGGATTCTAAATATATTTAGATTGTTTAATTATGGTTTTATCTATTATTATATAATATGTATTATACACAAACATGACTAAAAAAATTCAACAATTGCTTATTAAAAAGGGGGATTGAAAGGTTTGTGGAATTACGAACATTGTTGAAGAAGGGGTGGATGATATATATGAATTTCATATAAGATTCATCACGGAAGTGTAAAAAGGATCTTTATAACAAGGATAATTAGGGAGAGAATTTTACCAAAGTTACTTCTAATAAATTATTAATTCCACTACATTTTATTATGTTTATAATTCTGGAAGTTGTGATTTTAATTGAGAGGATGTGTTGCCCTTTTGGACTTTAGGAAATATTTTTTAAGGAATGGGGGAGTTATCAAGAGGTTGAATTTAATATTTTTTATATGAGTTTATATAAATTTCCTATTTATTTATATTTAATATTGAATAAATATCTTGAACATGAATATATTTTGATCTTTGTATTTTATTAGAAAAAGGATTACATTTATTGTATTCCATTGATTTAATTTTTTTTTGGAATTAATTTGAACAAATCCATTGTTGTGTTTTTGATTTATATGATTTTTATCTAATTTTATGAAGTATTAGTATTATAAGAAATGAAAAGTCTTTTATACAAATTTTTTATAACATTTTTGTAGGAAATTGAAAAATCAACAAATGTATGTGATATAGTTTTATACATAAGATTTTTGAGATAGAAAAGGGGATTTGTAACATATTTTAATTTGAAAAAATATTAAAAGTAATCTAATTAATATATTTTTTATAATCCACTAAATAAAAGTTGTGTTTTATATTTGTTTTAAATTTTATAGAATTAGTCTGTAATATATTATTTTTCCCAATGGTAATGAATAATTTTCTTTATGTGGTGAATTTAAATAAGTGTTTCTCTGTATGTTAAATTTTCTTAGCTCAATAAGGGATGAATAAAATTATATACATGTAAAAATTTGAACATCAATACTGTATTTGATGTGTATGATATATTTCCCATAAAATATTTTACATATCTTTTTAGTGTATAAATTGCAACGGTTCCGTATAAAGAATATTTTTTTGAAGAAGAAATTTGATATGTAAGAGAAATTTCTCCTTAGAGTTTGTATATAAAATTTAATAATGATCCAAAAAATAAAGTGATAATATAGGTTTTGAAAATTTTATTGGAGCATAATATGTAAGATATTTTTCCTAGGGGTGAAGATGTATAAAGTTTTAGTGTTGAAAAATGTGATGAATCCAAATCTCTTATTAAGAACGATAAAGCTACACCGTAGTAATTCATAGGAAAACTTCCTGGGGTAAGGAAATGAAAAAATCATGTACTATATAGAAATATATAACACCTTGAAGAATAAAAGTAAATACATTATTACATTACCAATCTACATATTCCCGCACAATAATATTATTAGTCACTTTATAGTGGTATGAAACACAGCATAAATGTTTTCTCAGCCATAATGGGAGAACATTCAAGGAACTATGACCATGTGATAATCATTAATACAAATATATCTCATCCAAGGATCATGGAAATTATTGAAATATTACCTTACCACTTATTGGGAAAATCAGTACAACAGAGGATGAAACCATAAGGGAAACACATGATTTAATGGTGGAAGAGGAAATATATTTGGTTAAAGGAGTATCACATTTAGATAAGTATGAAGAAGAAATTACATTTCATCCAAATTTGATAGTTTAAGAATTCCATGATTTTATGGGGATCATCTCACCTTTGGGAGAGTGAAAAGTAATTCATCATTATATATAAAGGGTCCCCAACTCACTAAATTGAGTGTTATTGTGGAATGAGGTATTCTTACCTTTTATTTACTACTATGTAACTCCTTCAATAATGGAATAATAGACACCTTGTGGTTGATCAAAATAGAATTCTCCAAGAATTTTTAATTAATTATAATTTTTATTGAAAATAATTCTGATCAATATTATAGAGAATATTTTTTTATTATAGACTAATGAATATTTAATTTGTTCATAGTATTTCAATTATTATCTAAATTTATTTCATCATATACATAAATTAACCTTGTATATTCTTCATTTTCCATATTAGGGATGGAATTTTCTAGATCTATGAGTGATCAGAAGTTTCAGATCACTTATATTAGAGATATTAGGGAGGGATGCGATCATTTCACACCCATATTTAAAATCAAATATTAAGAGTGTAACACCCTGAACCCAGTTCTCTCTCATGTGACTGAGATAGATCTCCATGATACCCCAAACACGCATCCCTATATTCAAGAGGATACCAACTGGAATAGATGGTCTAATAAGTTTATGGAGAGACAATACCCTTAAGTATATATAATAATAACAATAATGGAAAATAAGATAAAAAAAATAAACATATAATAAAATCCAATAGATAAATTGGAAAATTCCAAATTAATTTAATATAATAAAACCATGCAATGTTATATATAATATAATACTATATATCATTAAAACTATCAAATAAAAGAAATACTCTAAATATAATGACTCCCAAAACTTTTCCCAAACCCCATTATATTTAACATCTCTGAGCTTCTGTCATAGTTAAAAAATCAACTAGTCAAGCACAAGTCCCCTTTCCCTTTCCAATACAAAAATCAATGATGTTTGTTTGGGTACCAAAAGGTGACTTAAATATGTTATAAAATATAATTAGTCTACCACTAATGGTGTCTAAATAAAATAAAATTAGTGTAATGGGGTATGAAATACTAAAAAAATAAAAACATGAATTATAATTGAAATTCATTGATTCTTAATAAACCATTCAACCCTCATGGTGCATGTTAACAACCAAGTTCATCCATATATTCCTCAGAATAATGAAAAATATCTTTTTACATACTCACTAATAGGTCTATTCTTAGTAACTAGTATATAAATAAAAATTAATATAATGAAGACAAGAACCAATATGTATTCCCTTTTCCAAGGATACTTAGAGGTATTTAAGTCACATAAAACCAAATGAGAATTCCCATTATAGTTTAATTAAATATTCAATTTAAAATAGACCCAAAGATAATTTCCATTATTTGGATTAATTACATATTGTGTTTATAATTGAGAGAAGGTGAATTCACATCCCTTTTAAAAATAATTATTGCATACACAATGTGGATAAAAGATCCAAGGCATAAAAAATTAATAAAAAATACCATGTTGGTCCGAGTTAAGTAAATAACCCAATTAAAATTTAAAGGAAAACAATCAAGTTTTAAGGAAAATAATATTAGAGTTTTATGAAATTAAAACCTTTTTAATACATTAAAATATTAATAAATTTTTAAATAATAATAATATATATATATATATATAATTATAAGAAAAATAATATAAAACCATCCTTTTAGAATAAATTATTAAAGTTCATTTTAAGTCATACAAAATTCAATAAATTCATGATTGAAAGAGATAAAATATTCAAAAAGTAAATGAGACATAATATAATGTAAGGAAGTTCTACAATATCACAAAAATAACCCCTATATCTACTACCCCAATTTATTGGGGATTTAATGTATTAGTCCCTTGGATTTAATAGTAGCCAAAATACCAAAACATTCAATTGATTTTTTTTTTGTATTAAGAAACTAGGCATTTTATAGAAACTAGGTATTTAATGAGAAATGTATAAACCAAAAAAGAGATTATCTCTATTTCTTATTAATGGAAATGGATAGAAAACCAAAGTCCCTCCATTAAATTCAATGAGAAGAAAAATTTAATGGGGGAAGATGAAATATTTTTAAGAATCAATCACTATTTATGATTGCCTCAGTTCTCTCAAAACATATAAAGATATGAAGGATATAATGTAAATAAATAAGATATTAATAAGATATTATAATTTAATTTCACTATATAATGGGGAAAGAAGACCTATAAAAGAATGATCTTTAAGAGACCTTGAAGATTATAGACTATTTTCATCAAAGATTGGATGAGAAAGTTATGTATTCATAACCACAAAGTTATTTATTTATAGGATTGAAAATATTTGACAATATTTTGGAATTCACTGGTGTTCATTATTCCATATAATAACATTATTATAGAATTTGTTCCACTATAAACAACTGGCTTGGATTTACTAGCTTGCACCACCAGATATCTAGTAGCCTCCACTAGGTACCAGCGGGTGCCTTGTGATACTTACACATTGTATGCTTCCATTGTCTAGACAATGTACCTTCACAATCTTCCTAGTTATCCCATTTAGATTATAATGCTACTTACCATCATAACTAGCTATATGGTTCTCCACCACTGGGAAGTTAGTGGTCTCTGTCTATGTATGCCACTGAATACCCGACGACACTGTACTCGCGATCCAAAAACAATGCAATGGTTAGACAATGATGCCTATAACCTTGGGATTCATAAATTAGCCCACACTATTTTATTTAAAATCCCTCTATGGATCTTGGGACTTCACTCCAAAAATTTAACATGTCTAAAAAGACATATCTATGTATGTTTCAAGTGTTTTAATAGGATTTCATCAATTATTACTACACGCCAATTAAAATAAAATATTCAATGATTTTAAAAGTATTTGTGATTATTAAAATAAATAATATTTAAAATCACAACAATATACCACTTTTGTATGATAAAAAACACTAGAATAAAAAGTGAATTTATATAATAATATTAAAATTAAATAATGAAAAACAATATACTATTAAAAAAATATGTTTTTGAGATACTAAGAATTATTCCCCTTTTAAAGAATAGAAAAACAAACTTCTTCCAAAAAAATCATTAAAACATAACATAACATTTCCCATCACACAAACTTTTACCCTTCTGAGAAATTCATAAAAATAATCTCCCCATGAGATAATAAAAAATGAGTCATATATGAGGTTAGAGTTAATAAATATTCAAACTATGTTTATCATAATTCCTGATATTTATAGAGAAATAAAAACAATGGTTTGAATATGGAAAAAATATATAAAATATGAGAAATTTATTTTCAACAAATCTCAAAGATAAAAAGCCTTTTAATTTGAAAATAAATATCAGAAGATGTGGAAAATTTTATTTTTGAAATGCATAATAGTATCAAAAATCTTTCTAAAAACAATTTAATTTTTTTATCTCTTCTAGGACCAATTCATTATTAATAATATTCTCTCATGATTAAATAATGTAACATGAGAATTAAAGGGTCTATATCCAATAAAAAATAATATATAATAAAATAAATGATTGTAAAACATCTGTAAAATCATTCCATGATTATGGTTTAGTAGAGTTTTTTTTAATAAACCATTGAAAATTTATTGAGAGTGTCATAATTGGTGTGTAATAAAGGCCCACTCATCATGAATAGTATTGGGAAAGGGTTAAAAAACTAATCAATTATTTTCAATTTAAATCCATAGGATAATATGTGACAGAACACATCCAATTGTTTCTATATAGACATGAATGTTATTCTTTTAGTATTAGACTAACATCAATTTAAAAAATTTATTATAAGTTTTTCAAAAAAATTTATTTGAAATATATTTTGTAATGATATTTTTTGAAAGCAAACTAAAAATCATATAAATATTTTAAATGATTAAGAGATAATAATCGACATCTAATTATAAAAAAAATATTTTAATAAAGTAAAAATGATCAATAAGAAGTGGTTTAGTGAAGATATCAGCTTGTTAAAGGTGTTTTTATTCAAGGACAAGAATGATATCACTATTTTGATAGTAACCTTATATAAATTGGGGTATTAGACAAATTTTCTCAGTGTGTGAGTGTTGAATAAGCTTTTTAGAGACTCTAATCACAATAATGTTGTTTCACTTTAAAGGGATGAGATAATATGTCAACCCAAAGTCAAAGAGAGTATTTTCTTCCAACATACCATGAGAGAAATAAATCCAAGTGGCTATATATTATAAGTTGATTGTAGATAGGGAAAAATAATTCTAAATCTTACTACTCTTAGATGAGGTTTTTTCATAGTGGAAGACATATTCAAGTAGTAATTTCTAATCTATATATAATCTTCCATAATTGGAAAAAAATCCAAGAGCGTACAATATATTTTTCATTTGGATTAAATAATTCATGGTTTTTAGTTCCTTTAAAATAATCAAAACTTATTTTGATGTTTTTAAATTGTGATTCCCTTTGGTTTGACTGAAAATGAGTATAAAGGAATACACTGGACATGATGCCTTTTTGGGTAAATTTAAGGTAACATATACTTAGAATAATACATAGATAAATCTTTATTTTCTATCAATTGACTAGATTCATAAAAAAATATGTTAAAATTTGTATTTATTGGTTTTTTTATTTCTTTATCATGATCAATGCCAAAAAATTTCAGAATTTTTGTAGTGTAATAAAATTTATTTAAAAATATTTAAATATAATTTTTTAGAATTATAAAATAAATGAATATTTATTGTTATCTTATAAAAATAATTTTAAAATATTTATTCACTATGTTTTTAAATTCATTAAAAATAGTTTTTATAGTTCATTGGAATATAATATCCTTAACATAATATTAAAATATTAATAAATCATTAGATTATAAAAAAATGGAATCATATTTTCCCATTTTAAAATATTTTTAATAAAATAATTTTTTTTATCCTTTCTTACAAAACCTGAGGAGATTTTTTAAGATATAAATATTATTGGTTAACATGAAAACATGATTTAGTAAATTAAATAATGATTTGACAATACTATGCCAATGAATGATGGTGATAATGGGGGTTTTAGAGTTCCAAATTGGTGATGGAGATGATATTCATTCTTGGATCTATGTTGGATTCTTCATCATAAATTAATTTAATCCAGAATTGGAATTATATTTCAAGGATGAATCTATTTCTCAAGGATAGTCTATGATTGAGGATATGCAAGATACTTACCATCGGAAAATGAATCTTGTATATTTAATGGAGAACTTGTATAGTTTCTCATACTGAGATAGTGATTGTGCCCCTAGATCCTATAACATTTGGAATCTTGATGATGGTGTATTCTTTATGTTAGAGTATTTGGAGTCTCTTCAACAAAGTTTCAATATCTGAATGTTTTCACTTCTGGGTAGAGTTATCTATTCAAAGGGTTACATACCCTGGTCATATACTTATCTCAAAAACATAGTTTCTAATTGCTAGGGTAATATTAATTGGAAGCTAATTCAAATATTAATGTGGTATTTTTATATAATATTCAATGAAATGGAGATATTAATATGGCTTGGAACTTTGGGTATCTGCAACTATGTCTAGGGATTCTTGAAAATTTTTAATGGGGTTTCAATTTTAAACCACTTAACCAAAAAAACCAATGACCAAATATAGGTAATACTAAATGGTTTAAGTTGGGTGTATTGGAATCCCAATTTTTTTAATTATATGAAATATTATCTAAGAACCCCAATATGGATGAATCAATTTACACTAGAGGGGTATCTTGGTTTGTTTCTTGTATTCTGGTGAAAATTAATATGGAACATAAACATTCAGAGTTAATCACATTGATTTCCAATTATGTCATGATTGATGTGAATGTTCATAATGAAAGAGTTCCTCTTTTTCTTGAACTTTGAAATATTATAGGGAACTTATTAGTTAATTGCAAGTCAATTTAATGTCAAGAAAAAGAAAATCCCAATGTTGGGGATGGGAAGGAGGTTAATAACGAAAATAAAAAAGTGTATTGTTATCAAGAAGGAAAGGGTTACCAAACATTTTCTGAGATGGGATGGGAAGATTATAGGTCTATATTTCACAAGGGATTATTTGGGGAAATTATGGGCTGATCTAGCTGAGGAAGATAGGGGAAAGGATTTAGGTTCACATATTGTACCTAGTATTAGAAGTAAGGTAAGAATTAATGTTATAAGAGAAGAGGATATGATTGTATTGATCACAATATAGATTAATAAATTTCATAGGACAGAAATTATTTTATGTATGGGTTTCAAAGCGAAGCAGATGAGAAGCCTTTGGTCCATTGAATTTATTTGGACATCATGGAATTTCTATATAGGATAAAAGAGGCTGATAGTCCTTCATGTCTCATCAGATATTATACAATGATTGACATTATTCCTTATTTAATTAGTTGGATGGGAATTTCATCTCTGTAATATTTCATAATTATTGAAAACATATTGAATCCTGCAATTATATCTATAGAAGTATTGGGAAAAAAGGGCAGTACTTCAAGTAATGGGTTTCATCAGTAGAAGGTTATTGGCAATGACTACTTAAATGAAGGAGTAGAAAATAAACAAACTATATCCACTAACACTAGTAACCTAAATAGTGATTCTATATCTCTCGAAGGTTTGATTGTTTCCTCTAATACTAGAAAATTGAGTTGGTAAAAAAAGGTTATAGTGGAAAAGTTATAAGGTTTTATATGAGGAAACATTGTATTTTATTTTAGTTAAGACCTATGTTTTATTCCTATTTGGCAAGCTTCACAAACTACGTTAACCTTAAAAGAAAAGTTTGAAGGTTTTGTGCTACTCAATTATAGAATTGTTTGAAACTAAAGTGAATATTATAATGATCAAGGCATTGATTTAAAGTCAACGAGTCATTATCACAAGACTTTTTACACTTATTTTTTCTTCTTGAAATATATTTTCAATAAATAATTCAAAAATTTTGAAAATGGGATGGGGTAAATAAAATATATTCATTAGTGTTAAAAAAATAAAAAATATATTTTTTAAGTGTAATTTTTAAAATCACAATAATATAAATGATTGATACTTAGTAAATTATGCTTCAAGGGTTTCATGAATAAAATATAATTAATTAGTCAAGATTTGGAGAAACCAATCAAATGTATACTGGTAATTTTGAATTTTGAGTCATCTCTAAAAGTGAAATGTCCTACATCAAAAACATCAAGATGAATAAATTTGGAAGGATCACTAGAGATAATCCCACAGAACCCACAATCCACATACAAAGTAGATTCTAGGGATTTTCTTTTATTATTCCAAAAATTAATAAACTATATCTTTTGGAAACTATATCATGGGTCTACATAAGTTAGCTAATAGGTATTTTGGAGCAAAATCTTGTTTGGAACCTGTTTTTCCATTATAAAAATGATATGAAATATTGATTCTTTTAGGTATACCATATCTATGGTTTTTACAATTTCATTAATAAAAAGTATGTCTATATTTCTTATAATAATAAATTAATTAGTTTTTTAAAATATATGTTACAAAATTAGCCTTTTTAGAGTTTTTATGAAAACGTTATTTTTTTTAAAAATTAAAACCATTGACATATTTAATAGGCTTTTGAAAACCCAACATCTAATACAGATTTTCATCCAATTGAGTAAAATGAGAAATTTTATTATTATTATATTTTATTTAAAATTAAAATTTTTCAATATTTGTTTATTATATTAATATTAAATCCAAATCTTCAATTTCTTTTAAAAGATGAATTTTTTCCAAAATAGTAGGATTGCATTTATTTTTATGATCTTTGAATTTTTAAAATTGACCACAAAACCATTTCAAAGTTCATTTTTTGAAAAAACAATATCTTCCTAATATAAGGAATAATTTGTTTAATTATAATAGTATGAATATAAATGATAAATATATTGAGGAATACTAGAACTAACCTTTATTAATTTGTTAACATGTTCCATGAGAAATATAAGACTTTCATCACTTGATTCGTATATTGAAATAAATTCCTCACTATTTCTCCAAGTCAAAGTCATTATACCTTTCATATCTTATTTTATGTCTTTTACCAGTTTCCTACTCAATGGAAAATCTATCTTCATGTGGCCCTTCTTTTGGAAATTTAATCATGTAACCTGAAATACTTTATTTTTCAATTTGACGTGTTGATAAATTCTATTATTTTTATTATATATTTACACCATCTTTGAAAAGTTAAAAATTGTAGTGTCACTCTTGGATGAGTAATAATTATTATCCTTCAATGAAATTGTTATTTAAGATACCCTAACCTCTTTAGAATAATCTTCATCTGGACTCCTTTTGGTTATATCATATGTAATGGGAGAACGTATGAGTTTTTAAACTGCTATATTTTAACATCTTTTTCTTCTTGGATCATGGTTACTTTTAGCTCCCAAATAAGGAATAATTATTATGTAGAATGTGATTTACCATGATATTTTCAATCATTATAAATATTAGTAAATATTATAAACATTTCAGTGATATACTAATTAGGATTCATAGATAAACTCTAAATGATTTTCAATACATATAAATCATTTTAACCTTAACATTATTTGTATCTTTAAGAGTAAATTCAAAAAATATATATATTTCATACATTGATTTACGTTAAGAAAATATATTTAAATAATTAATATCTAAACCCCAATTTAATTCATTTATTTTTTTCAATCAAGTTTGAATGAAGATATATAATCAGGGGTCAAATTATCTTCTTTTTCAGTTGAAAGAGTATAACCATGCATTACAATCTTATAAATAGGATATCAATTAGATATGTTAAAGTATGAGTTCTTTATTTTTAATATGAATATTTAGTACCATAAAAAATAGATCATGACCCAAGGATTGTCTTTTTGGACAACCATTTGTGTTTTAAAAATCTATTAAAAATGAGATCTTTTCATGAAATCCAGTTAATGATTTAAAAATATCATTGAGAAAATTTGAAATTAATGAAATTCATAAATTTAAAATTATTTCTGACCTATGTTTAGGTTTTTTATAGAAAATTTCAAGTTGAATAGTGAATTTACCATTGAAAGTTTAAAGTAAAACAATCCATGTTTTGAAAATTCTTTATAAGTTATTGAATAAATTTAAAAAAATTGAATAGATAAAAAAGGAATAAAATTTGAAAGAAAAAATATAATTAAATAGAATAATAACAAATAGAGATTTGAGAATAAATTTATTAGAAACATTTTATTGATTAAATAATATAAAAAAATAAAATATTTAAAGTGATAAATAAATGAAATTTAATAATATAAATAAGAAACAATATTTGGAAACGATTTCCTAAAATAGCTTTAAAAAAACACGTATTTCTACAAATCCAATTTCTTAAGGATTTAATGTATCATTGTTTTGGGTTTCACTGTGTAAAATGTACCGAAAAATTCCATTTCTTTTCAAGTTATAGTAAGAAACCAAAATTTTAATAGGCACTAGCTAATTAACGGGAATCCTAGAAACCTCAAAGAGTTTATTCCATGGATTTCTAATGGAAATCGAATGAAAACCAACTACGCCCATTAATAGTAGGGAAAACCAAAACTAGAAGAAGGAGGAAACTGAGAGGATTGTAAGAAAGAAATCACAATTTAATATAGTATGTAGTCTCCTATTGAATATTAAGAATTCTATGATATAATGAGAATAAAGAAATGTGTGATCAGATATAAAATTTTTTCTAAATCTGTAAAGGAAAAAATAATATTTATAAACGAGTCAAATTTGAGAGTAATTTACTATCATAGAGCATTGAATTTTTGTTTAGATGAGAAAGTTATATTTCCAAGGACACCAGGTTCTCTATTTATAGGCAATAAAATATTTTGTAATCTTTTAGAATTAACAGGGATCCTTAATTTATTGAATACCATAATTAAACCACTTTTAACCTAATAAATTCTAGGCTCTGCGATGCTATCCTAACACCAATGGATAACTGATAGCCTCTACCAGGTAGTAGTTGTGTTACATGGACATACCTTCACACGTTTAGCTTCCAATGGCTTGTTGGTGGACTCATGGACATTCCAATGCTACATCTTATCAACACATATTATTTGGTGCTCCTACACCATGTATCTAGTGGGTTATTGTTATCTTGGTAATATACTAGGCATGAAACCAATTGGTATATGTTGCATGAAACCTTCTAATGCAAAAGCAATCTCCTCTAATTTGTTCAAATTCATTCTACATATCATGGGACTTTATTCCATAACTTTAGGAAGTCCAAAAACATATCACAATTTATATTTATAGTGACATAAATTGATGTCATCAATGTTATCTTCATTCTACTTGAATGAAAATATTATAAATTTTTAAGAGTGTTTGAGGTCATTAAAAGAAATGAACGATGTGAATCACAACATGAAAAATGTGTTACCTAAATTTACTTTTGGTTAATTAATGAAAAATAAAAAAAATAATACAAATTAATATCACATTCCAATATATTCCATTATTCATAGTTAAATTTAAAATTTAATTATTATATTATTATATGTTCCAATTGCATGTAAATTATTCTATTATTACTATTTCAAATTATATGTCAGTTAATCCTTTTTTTAATGTTTTAAGTACATGGTATGAGGTATTTATAAATTGAAAATTCATAAGTGGATCTATTTACACAACCAATTTTTAATACCAAGAGATAAATAGTCCACAATTAATTTTCAAGGAAACAAGGTTCATATATTACAGATTCCTACCTATGGTCAGGGATATGCACACCTCACAATTGCCCTAAGTCTTAGGTCTATAGCACTGATGGACCATGAAAAACCTAAAGATGGTCTAGGTAAACGGATTTAGGGAATGATTGTGATTAATAATTAAAATAAGTCTCATGCATGGTGTGGAAGCATGATCACACAAGTTACATATATAAGAAACCAAAATCATACAATATGGAGGTCATTTAGACCACCTACCTCAAATGTAAAGAATAATAATTCTAATAATCATGTATATAGATCAATTCACAACATCGATATTCCTTATGAGAAGTGGTAAAATAATACCATTAAGGATGGAAAAAGATAATTTAGAAAAATAATGAGTGGAATTATTTAAATCCAAAAAAAACATACCAAAATTTTATTTCCACATCGAACAACATATCAAGGTATTAAAGGAAGGCATTAGAAAATGAGAGGAATCCATATAGAACCATTCTAGACCATTATCATAAATTAGGGTTTAAAGAGGGGATTTTTAAACTATAACAAGGTCTAATGATTAAATTTTAGGGTTTCCCTCAATTAAAAATCTTGAGAAGACCACAAAATAGTTAGTTCAATATTACTAGATAACCGACGCTTCTTGTAGACCAGTTGGGATATTTCCTTGTCCATCAGCTAGTAGGTGGAACTAAAATAATAACTCTAATTCATAATGATTCTATACTTCTAAAATTACATCCCTATGTCCCCCAAAGAACCACTGATCCACCTTTTATACTTGGAATAATGATTGGTTATTTTATTTAACTAGGTTTAATTGAAATATAAAGGGATAGGTGCCTGGGTAAAGTATGAAGTATTAAAACCTACCTACCATATAAAATATCATACTAGAGATATTATACCATGAATCACTAAGAATTATTAGTGAAAAAATAAAGAAACTATTTTCATATATCTAACTCTATTTCCCAGGTCACCTCTAGAACATGCCCATTTTTTCTACTAAACTCACAAGAAAAGAAAAATCTTACCAAGGAGAAACATTTTACTATGGTATATGATACGAATCAAATGGTTCAAAAATTAAACATCATTATCAATATCATTATCATCTACATCAATAATAGGATATGTAATATAATTATATATTTGAATATGTGACACATAAAACACATCGTGAATGGAACTATAGAGTTGTAGAAGAGACAATCAGTATACTAGTGGACTTATCATATCTAATCTATCAATTGTTCTGAAAAACAATGCACTAGATTCCCCAAATTAAAAATATGATGTCCCCTTATCCTATGTTACACTAGTAAATTTACATGTTGACTAACCTCAAACTAAATATGTAGTATCTGGTGGTCATAATAAGTTTTCTTATAACTCAAAATAGGATTCAACTTTTTTCAAATAAATAATATTATTCATATATCTCATATATGAGACTTGGCCCAACAAGAACCAACTCACCCACCTCTAACCATAATAAATTTGAATTATATGGTATTCCTTATAATTTATCATAACAATCCATTTGGATTAATGCACATAATCTATTATTTTAATATTACTCCATGAGATCCAAATGATACTCTTAATATTAACCAAATTACATAACACATGATATCTACATGTCCTCTCGAATATAAATAATAAATTTATATAATCCATTAGTCCTTGGATGATATTCTATGATTATAATATCATTCAAACCCAGTTATTTATAAAGGCCCTAAACTAAATGAAACCAAAAACTAGGATCACAATTTGAATTAATTATTCTTAGAGCAAAATTTATCAAGATTACCCCCCACATATAGATGTTACCTGAGTCATCAATGTTAAATGTCCCTATGATATGAATATAGAGGGATAAATTTTTCAGTTGATCCCTAATCAACAGCACTACATCATTATTCCGAGGTTACATCAGTAAACATTTCATGAAGTCTATCGTGATGTAATCACACTTCAATTCCAACATGGGTAAAGGCTACAACAACCTAGTAGGCCACTGATGTCGGACATCGCATTCAAGTTGGTATAACAACATTCCACAAATCATGTTTTCTTTTTCTTCATCCACAACCACTAGTACTTCAAAATAAGGTTATGGTACATCTCTATAAAACTAGGATTTACTACTGATTTTGAATAATGTAATTCCCTCACCATCTCATCATGCATGCTTATAAGAACCCAGATATTACCATGTAAAAGAATAATAATATCATCATTCATGTATCATCTATCTATTACCTTTCCACCATATATGATTTATATTAGAGCTAAACCTTATGGATTAGATAACCACCTCTTATTGATCTGATCAAAAGAAATGAAACAACATAGGTTGAGGTTAGAGTTCATTACAACTGATAATCCTAATCATCTAGGTAAATATCTATAAAAAACACCATTAGCCACCACTTATCATAATATCCTTTCTCTTCCTGATTCTAAATCATCCATGTTTCCCTTTCCAACTGTATATTCCAAGATTATGTTGAAAGTCTATAGATAATTGATTCATCACTTCTTCCAAATTTTTAGGTCTTATTTTGAAAATATTTACAGGAAGATATTTTCATCCTAGTAAACCAATAATCTATCCCAAAATAGATAATGTCTCAAATATCTCATAGTGTGGCCACTAAAACTATCTCTAGGTTATGAGTGAAGTAATTCCCCTCATGTGGAATCAATTTTCTGGATCCATAGGTAACCACTTGATCCTATTACATAATTACTACATTGATCCTGACTCATGATGTTTTTAAAAAATAGTTTATAGTCCTTACCCAACATCAATATGGTCTATATATGTGATAAGGTTAATATGCTCTTAAATTCATAGAATTACACCTTGAAAGCATGAGTCTATTAAAAACACACCCATTTCTTGATCAGGCTAGACATCAACACTATAATATTAGAGAGGTAATAGATGTATTATAATAGCCTTCCAAACCCAGATATATTATAATATATAATATGTTATTGTGTCTCTTCCATGATTAAACTTTATACACCTTCCCTAGGTCTAATGATACTCTATCATCTAAGATAAAATGGCCAAATAATTTCATTTGTCCAATCCAAAAATTTTATTTAGTAAGCTTGGTGTATGACCAATGGTCTCTCGGTGTACTAAGGTATATTTAAATATATTATTCATGATTGTATCTATACTATGAGTCATGTAAAATGAAATCAATTAACTCCACAAAAACCGATCTACATATGGATGGAAGATCTTATTTATCAAATCCTTGAATAACACTAGGGTGTTCATTATACCAAATAACAATTCTATGTAATAATATAGACCATAAATATTCTTAAAAGTAGTTTGAAGTATGTTAGATTTTATCACCCTAAATTCATAGTATCTCAACCTGAAGTAAATCTTGGATAAAATTATGGAACCACCCAGTTGGTCAAAGAGAGTTTTGATGTGTATAAGAGAATACTGGTTATTTACTTCCATCTAGTTCAGCATCTTTTATTTAACACATAAATAAATAGTTTCATCCACCTTAATGGTGAATAATTTTTGTGAACCACATGGTGATGTACTAGGTTTTATGAATACCTTATCCTATATATCCTCCAACTTTACCTTAAATTATTTAATATTTAATGTTGACATGAAGTATGGAAGACTAAAAATTGGTTCGTCTTCTAAAAATAACTCGATAGTGAATTAGATCTTATACTAATGTGATAAGATAGGTAACTCTTTAAGAGGTTGTATAAAAAGTTTTCCAACATTGGGGGAAAGATATTTTTCAAATGAATAAACATCATCCATAATAAGGAATGCTGCTTGAGATGTGATAAAATCCAATTATTACTTAATTTGTCCAGTACAACTAACTTGAATTCCACATTCACCATAATAGAAATTTTTTTCCCCTTCTAGAAAAATAAAGGTCACTCTCCTATAATAAAAGTTGATATGATCATGGTATATAACTAGTAAATCAATACCCAAAATCAAACTAAATTTATCAATTTCTATCACAAATAGATTCTAGATAAACTAATAGCTATCAATTGCAAAAGCATATACCCTACAATATTGAATACCCTCTAATAATACCCCTAATAGTGTATCAATATTCATAACCTAATATATTATTCCCACATCCAAAAATAATCCTTTGAAAATTTGTGTAGATATAAAGGAATGCGATGCTCTGGTATAAAAAATTAGTAATACTATATTCGATGAGAATTGTACCTCTAATAGTGGAAGTTCATATATCCTTAATCGTAGGAGTAGACTATATTGTGTGATACTAACTAACCCCTCTATTATAGGCTCCATCCTGAATCTATAATGATGTTCTATAATGCTGTCAGTATCACTCCTATGTTGGGGTACCACTCCCCTACCCCAATCTAAGTAATCAATAGAGCTTATGATTTCTATTTGTTGAGGGGTATGTGAGTCCCTCAAAAATTATAGTGTTTTTCATGATCTAACACTATGGATAAAATTTTATTTCCCCTATAGAACATTTTTAGGTGTCTCATATTACCAAAAGATTATATGAAAACTATATTAAAATGAAAATGCCATATCTTTTGGCCCACCCATCCTCACTGATAGCACTACACTTTTCTACTCACCAGAGATGATGATATACCCCCTTGGATTATTTTCCCACTATCAACATCGATGAAATTATCATATTGGATCTTATTTTTTTACTAAATAATAACTCCCAAATTGACCCACTGGTACTAACTTCCCAGAACTCGGGATACCTTTTGGTTCCCTTCAGTAATAAGATCTAGATTTACCATGTCAATGAAATTTTTCATATAGAATATGTTTACTTTTAACTTGATTTAATATTAAATAACATCCATTAATTTCTTCACCTTGTATATCTCATCTCCAACCATTTATGGGGAAAATTTGAAGGTTTTTGGAGCGTCTAGTTGGTCAACAAAAGACAGCCTCCCTTACATCAGGTACATGAACTCTTGATCTCTTTCATACTTTAGTTTATCTTAGTATAATTGACTCTGGAATGTCTCCTTAAAGCCATTATTAGTAATATACTCATACTCTCCATCATTTACTACAACGTAGAACTAGTTCTTGGCTACACCTGCCTAACATATAGGCATCTTGATTCAACCTCCTCTCTATAGGTTTCCCCAAATGACTAAATTTTTTCTAGATAGACTCAATATACATCTTTTCTTACTGAGATCCTCCCACCTTAATGAATGTGGGAGGGCAGTGTAGTTGGAACTCCCACTTCATATCATACATGTAGAACATCATGTAATTTGTATCACTCTACAAGTATCACAAAACCCATGAGAAACAATCACTATGTTAATCATCCATTAGATTCCTTGAATGAATAGAATACCCATTTTTCATAGCTTGAGGTCTATCATCAGCATCAATCTTTCTAAATTCAACTAGAATATAATGCTTAATCATTTCTCTCAAGGACCAACACACTCCTCAGATCACATTATAGATAACATATTAAAACATATCAAAACAGATATACAACATGTAACCATAGATATAGTGTCACATAAAAATATAGATTTACCTAGTGAATTAACATGTTATAATAGATTAATGTTTTTTATTTTATCATAAATTTAATGAAATTTAAGTAAAATTTAGACAGGTGGATTTATATATAGTAAATATATCATTATAACTAACAAGGTATATTAACATATTTATTTCTGTTCCTACTATGATGGATGTATACACATCTCATTTCATATCAACCCATAAGTAAATACTCATAAATTAATATCATCACAAAACAAGTGTGTCACACAAGGTGAAAGAATATCAAAACTATAATAAGAAAACCTAAAGAACATCAATAGAATCCCTGTAAACTTAGGTTTACAACCATACATGGGTTACCTATTCTCATGTATGAGCTCATTAATAAGCCTTTTCATGACCTATCCTCCAATCTACCATTCAAAAAATATTAATATATGATAATAAACTTGAGATGTGACAACACTTTGCAACATCCCCAACATAGTTTTCCCTCCCATGACTGAGATGGATCACCATGTGACCTCAAGCTCACTTACCTGTATTCCAGATATTACCAACTAGTATTGAGGGTTTAATAGGTGTAGTGGGGGGATAATACACTTAGGTCTAAATAATAACCATAGTTGAAAAAATGATAAAAATCAATATAAATCGACTACATTAGATATATAGGGAAATGAAAAATCAGTCCAATATAATCAAACTTTGAAATATCATACTTAATATTGTACTATATTTCATATAAGTAGTCAATTAAAATAAAGAATCCAAATGTAAATAGTCCTATCACTAGTCCAAAACCCCATGCATGTTCATATTTCCATGATCCATTCCAAATAATAAAATTAACATGTTAAGCATATCTTCCCTTTCCCTTGTTTAAAAATTCATCTATAATGACTTCATGAGTGCCAAATAGAGGCCCTAATATGGTGTGAGTAAAACTCAGTAGGGAACCACCAATGGTGTCTAAAAAAATATAGTAAATGTTATAAATCATTAAATAGTGAGTTTAATAATGTAACCAATTATAATTAAAATAAATATAATATAATTAAAAATACCGACCCTTGATCTCCAAGACGATACATGTGGTTAGTAATACCCACCTTAGCATGATGCCATATGTATCTCTATAAAAAATGCATCTATTCTTAGTAACTTTAATATCAATAAAAAATAAATTAATACACAACAACCCCAATACAGATTTCCATTTTCAAGGATAATTATACAAATTCATATCAAATCAGACCCAAGGTGAATTCATATGCCTGGGTTTAATTAAATATTCAATTTAAATGGACCCAAGGTAGATTCACAGGCCATGGGTGTAATGGCCCGGACCTCTCCGGTCCATTAGTTTGTAAAATTTTGGTGTTGGAGGTGTTTTGGGAGGTCAAGGGGACTTCTCCACAACACTTTGCCAAATTTCCAGTTCTATGAACAGTGTTTTCAGTTTTATGAACAGTAACAGATCGGTCTCACCGATCAGTCTGACAGATGGGTCTCACCGATCGGTTTGACAGATCAGTCTCACAGATCGGTCTCACCGATCGGTCTGACAGATCGGTCTCACCGATCAGTTTGATAGATCAGTCTCACAGATCGGCCTCACCGATCGGTCTGATAGATCAGTCTCAAAGATCGGTGTGACAGATCGGTCTCACCGATCGGTCTGACAGATCGGTCTCACAGATCGGTCTCACCGATGGTCTAACAGATCGGACTCATCGATCGGTCTGACAGATCGGTCTCACCGATCGGTCTGACAGATGGGTCTCACCGATCAGTCTGACAGATCATTTTCACAGATCGGTTTCACAGATCGGTTTCACAGATCGGTTTCACAGATCGGTCTGACAGATCGGTTTAATGTACAGTAACGGTGGGTGAACAGTGTTTCAAGACTCTTACAGTTTTGCCCCTTTTGACATTTCCTTTGACGTAAAATACATTTAAAGCCTTTTTTAAGGGCTCTTAAGGACGTTTCAAATTCCATAAATCCTATATTAATTATTACTAAGGCTTGGAATGTTTTACTTAGTCAAACCGCGTGGGTTAATGCGATCCGTTTTTAATGGAGAATTAACCGGATCTTAAACCATCGCCCCATAAAATCTTAAAAAGGGACGAGATATCATTCTCCCTTGTTCTTTCCCTTTGTTCTCAACTAAGATATTCTAGAACCTTTCAATCCTTCCCTTAGGAGTTGCACAATCAATCTTTACTCCTAGGATTGGTTCTGCTCTATTTTGGATGCAACCGAACTCTGTCAGTCAATCTTCCCAATAATTTGTCACGAGAGGAGGATTGTGACCCATTATGTGGATAAAGGATGTCAAGAACTCTTCGAGGTAGGGGATTCATGGCTTCTCTAATTGTATATGTGCAATTAAAAAATTAGCATGATTTATTCCTTTGGATCACAATGAAATTGACCTAATTAAATACTTGAACCGGATTAATAGAATTGGTTGATCGCATGTTGTTTCATTATACTGTGATAACGATTTTCCTCATGTTTTCTAGATTGAGTGATATCTATGTTTTCCTTGATTTTTTATTCGTTCATGATAGAAATTGTTAATGAAAGTCATGCCAGAATTAATTGTTCACTAATTGGCTAAAGATTAAGAGGTATGTAATTTAATCTAGTTATTGTCGTTGTCGTAGTTGTTCTAATTTGAGGATAATCAAATTAGGGAAGTAATCATGGTTATTTAATTGTGATAGCTTACTGATTAGGTATCTCGTAATTGGAACCTATGCATAACAAATCTATTAATTCAATATGGATTAAAGAACAGATTGTGTGGAATTTCTAAAAGGGTTCTGAGTTACCCTCTTGTTTGCTAAAGGGTTAAGATCCCATGATGTGATGTTTGTTTTCCTGCTACTTGTGATGTGATGTGACCCTAGAGGGGTGTTTTGATATGTGGAGGCATGAAGTCCTTGTGGTTGTGGCAGCAGATGATGCCTAGAGTGGTGAGATGCATCCGTTTATGCATGTGGGTGTCGGGGAGGACACCAGGGGTGATGGAATGGGATGTATGTGGTTGCTGGATGCTTGTGGATTCTTTGAATGTTTATCTTATTTGCTTTTCCCCACTGCCCAAGGCAGCTGGTCTTGCTACCCTTCTTCCGATGGAGGCGAAGACGCGCAGGGTATGCCACGTGCTTTCCATGTTTAGCCTCTCGAGGGAGAATGGTTATATGCTCTTTCTATTGGCGGAAAAGACTCGATGGGTAGTATATCTACTCACCGTGTTGAGCCTCCTTTGTGTTTATAAGCATAGGATTCTTTTCTAGAATGCCTGGGAATATGGAAAATTAATTCTGTAATGAATGTTTGATTAAATGGTGAAAATCCACGGGGATGGAGATACTAGAATTTAAAGGTGATGCGAATCTTAAAAGGAGAAGTTGGTACTGAATGTGATGTCGATTCAGTTTAATGTGGAATTGTTCATTCTTAATTAATGTTTAAAGAATTAATTAATGTACAGTGGAACTGATAAAATGAGAATGGAATAATCTAATAAATCTCTTCAAATGTTTGTGTGCTTATAGGATACATAGTCTTAGAAGTAGCAGCCTGGAGTCTGAGAGACGTTATCTATAGTTGTATCTAGGACAAGGTAATTCCCATAGTGTGGATTTGAGTTACATATATATTCTGTAATTTTTTGTGTTTCTATATGCTACTCCACCCTGTCGGTAAGGGCAACTGACACCCTAGGGATTTTGAGCCCTGGGGGGTGGTGTTTTCCCCAACATTCTGATGGGAGGGTGAATGGCTGACTACCCCCTTTGACCCCTCTCTCTTCTCTTGGTAGATATTTTTGCTGGTAGGCACACTGGTTAGTTTTACCCATATATGTGTGTAGAGGGTTGTAATGGATTGTGGTTATTTCGCACACATATATATTCTGGATATAGTATCCTATGGACTACTATAGGTGTAACGTGTATAGGTTGTGATGGCTTGAGGATCCATATTCAGTGTATGGGCTATAATGGCTTGAGGTATAATACCTGATGTATGATACACGTTATGCGAGCTATGGTGGCTCCCAGAACATACCTGGTTACTATTGGTTGTGAGGATGGTGTGGTGCTTCGTCCAGGTGTCTGCGGGAAAGCCTATGTGGTGCATGAGGTGCAGATTGTGGAGCTTAGCCCAGGTGTCTACAGGCAAGCCTTTGGAGAGAGATGCACAGAACGTATGTCGTTGGGGAAAGGTGGAAAACCAGTGGGGAAGTAGTAGCGGGGTGCCCTTGATATGATTTATTATATTCTATATTCTTGTATGCGTTACTTGGTGAGTGTAGCCATGGTGAGGTTGGGAAATTATTATACCTGTTTAGGTGACGAGTTAGTTTCACTTCTTGTTCACTGGGATTTAGCATGCTTTCTTTACTTTTTCACGAGAGACCTGGGGAGGATCCTATTGAGTATACTGTTATACTCACCCTATATATATATATAAACTATTTTTCAGGTCACTTCGAGCAGGTTGGAGATCAAGCGGGTTACTACTAGCTTGTGGTTGGAGGAGGAGCTGTTCGGGCTTGTGGTCCCTGTCATTTTTACTTTTTATTGGGTACTTTTAGTTTCCCCTTTCAATTGTAGTAATTATGCATGACATTTTATATATGTACTTGGGTTTGTTTTATATTTCAGTTCTGAGTTGGAGTTGATTGGAGTCTATTCTATCTCTCTCTTTTGCATGTGTTCTCTTAGAGGGTAATGCCTCCAATTTGGGTGTGTATTATACCCTCAGAGCTAGTATCCAACCCGGGGCCTACTGGAGGCGGGACTCGGGGGTCATTATCTCTCTTCTCACATTGCCGGCCCATGAGGGGTACACTTTGTGGGGAGGGGGTCATGACAGAGTGGTATCAGAGCTCTGGTTGTGGGATAGGATGGAGTTTGGAGTTAGACACAGGTGGGGATGCATGGGATGGTAGGTCAACGGTGTCATTCATGTTTAGAAAGTGGGGTAAAAACTGGAGACCGGTAGAGACATAGGCATTTAGGGCCCCCTATGATCTGTTGCACGGACCTTTAAGTTTACGATGGATACTAAACAAAGTGATACTGGTTGCAGGGTAGAGACCTAGGAAAGGATCATGCAACATTATACTTTGCGCCTGTGTTTGAATGGGTAGACCTTGGGATAGGTAAACTAAACTTAATAAAACAAAACAATTAATTAATGTTGAGTCTTCCATATTCCAGGTTTAGGATCTCTAACAATTGTTATTTTACAGGTATGGCTCCAGGTCGACGTCCTCGTCAGGTTTGCGTAGAAGATGGCCAGCAGGATGTTCCAGCAGATCGTCGCCGGGTAGAGGTTGACGACAATGACACTTGGAAGAAGACACTCCGAGAGTTTCAGTGCCAGATTCTACAGAAGTACAAGGGCTCTATTTCAGATGCACTCACAGAAGACTGGTTGGAGGAGGTCGAGATAGGCTTCAGTTTGATTCGTGCTCAGAAGGAACACTCGGTTTCCTTGGTTGTGAAGATGTTACGTGGATCAGCGAGGCAGGGGTGGTTCTTGTTCCTTGGGGATCGCGAGGAGACAACGATCTCATGGGAGGAGTTTCGAGACAGGTTTAGAGTCGAGTTTCTTTCTTCGATTGCGAAGGCGTCCAGTCGCCAGGAGCTTCTTACCCTTCGACAGGGGAGCTCCAGTGTTTAAGAGTTTGGAATCCATTTCAGGAACCTTCTACGATATGCTTCAGACCTGTTACCAGATGAGGAGGCCAGAGGGAGGCATTTCGAGGAGGCTTTGCGTCCAGAGATCCAGCGCCAGGTCACCCCATTTATGCTAAAGACATATCTTGAGGTGCTGGCGAGGGCAGAGGATGTTGAGAAGACTTTGGCTAGGACCGGATTGTCATGAGAGGGGAATCGTCATGATTTCTCACGAAGCAGAACTGTGGTCCGGGATCCCGGTTTTCAGGGTAGAAGAGTTTCCGTTCACCTGGGGGTAGGTCCCATCCCTTTCCATCTCGTTTCTCTGGAGGCAGCAACTCTCAGGCCTATACCAAAGGATCAGGCGCTTGTATTTCTTGTGGTGGTCGTGGTCATCAGTAGCGGGAGTGCCCGACTTTTCATAGTAGTCACCGTGCACTGGGCGCTCCGCTCCAGGTTCCTCCGTTGAGGTAGTTCCAGCCGAGGTAGTAGCAGCAGTTTTCACCAGCTTTAGATCACCCAAGGGTAGATGGAGCAGGCAGAGGACATCCCCATGACGCTCCCCGTCCTCAGAGAGCAGAGTGCGGCCGTGGTGGTGGTGGTCATCAGGTCCAGGGAGCCCGTGGAGGAGGTCGTGGTCATCTTCATGCTCTAGCGTTTCCAGCCCCAGGTGAGCCAGATATCGTTCGAGGTACCCTTTTCTTGTTTTCTACCATGGTGTATTCCTTGATTGATTCAGGAGAAACACACTCCATCATATCACCTACCCTTGTCCATGCTTTGGGACGTGAGGTAGAGAGGCTTCCAGTGCCCTTGGCGTTGACTACGCCAGTTGGAGGTTGAGCCGACTTGTTTGAAGTATGTAGAGACTGTGAGCTAGTGTTGGGGAGACACCGCTCTTGGGGAGATTTCTTATGTTTACGAAGACAACCATATGATGTCATACTCGGTATGGATTGGTTGTATTCGGTGCAGGCTATTGTGGATTGCTACAGGAAGAAGGCCGTTTTCATTAATGCAGATAGAGAGAAAGTGGTGTTTGTTGGTGAGAGAGATCCTCAGATGAGTCATAGATGAGTTCCATCCTTATCATCCATGATGGCTGGGATGATGCTGAGTTCTTCAGAGGTTCAACAGTTGGCGTTTCCTAGGGTCTTAGAGGAGTACCCTGACTTCTTTCCAGAAGAGGTTGTATCCTTACCCCCTCGATGAGAGATCGAGTTTGGGATCAAGCTACAGCCGGGAGAGTCTCCTATCTCTATGTCTCCATATAGGATGGCCCCTTCTGAGTTACGAGAGCTACGTATTCAGCTCGATGGTCTGATGCAGTGTGGTTTTGTTCAGCCAAGTGTGTCACCGTGGGGGGCACCTGTTTTTTTTGTGAAAAAGGCTAACGAAAGTTTGCGGTTGTGTGTCGATTATCATCGATTAAACAAATTGACAATAAAGAACCGTTATCCTCTTACATGAATTGATGACCTATTCGATCAACTGAAGGGTGCAAGTTGGTTCTCAAAGATTGACTTTCGGTCAGGATATCATCAGATGCGTGTAAAGGATGAGGATATCCCGAAGACTGCTTTCCGTTATCGTCATGGGCATTATGAGTTTGTTGTAATGCCATTCGGGGTGAAGAATGCTCCAGCTGTTTTCATGGGGTTGATGAATGTTGTGTTCCATGAATTCCTGGACATGTTTGTTGGGTTTTCATCGATGACATCTTTGTGTACTCCACATCTGAAGTGGAGCATGCAGAGAATCTATGAGCCGTTTTGGGAGTTCTTCTCCAACATCAGTTGTTCGGTATGTTGTCCAAGTGTGAGTTTTGGGCTCGAGAAGTTCGTTTCTTGTGGCATGTTGTGTCCCAACAGGGAGTAGCTGTAGATCCTTCGAAGATAGAAGTAGTGGTGTCTTGGGTAGCCCCCAAGACCGTGTTAGAGGTGCGAAGTTTCCTTGGTCTCGCAGGCTATTATAGGAGGTTTGTATCCAATTTCTTTTGAGTTGCGTCTCCTCTAACAGCTTTTACTAAGAAGGATCAAGCGTTCATATGGACTGATCAGTGTCAGGCAGCTTTCGAATATCTAAAGGAGAAGTTGGTAAGTGCTCCAGTCCTTTGTCTTCCAGCGGAGGGAGTCCAGTTTGATGTTTTCTATGATGCTTCACATCTGGGGCTAGGCTGTGTTCTCATGTAGCAGAGGTCTGTTGTTTCTTATGGGTCTCGGCAGTTGCGTCCCCATGAATGCAACTACGCCACCCATGATCTTGAGTTGGCAGCCGTGGTGTTTGCTCTGAAGTTGTGGAGACATTACCTCATTGGTGAGCACTTTTTGGTTTTCACCAATCATCAGAGTTTGAGGTATATTTTCTCCAAACGTGACTTGAACTTACAGCAACGTCAGTGGATGGAGTTCCTGCAGGAATACGACTTTGAAATATCGTATACACCTAGAAAAGGAAATGTTTTAGCTGATGCACTGAGCCGAAAGTCACGTAATGATGTTCTGCGTCAATATGGTGATTCCTGGAGAGTAATGGAAGAGCTAGCAGCTTTCCATCTTGATATGAGATAAGTTGAGGGTAGAGGTTGTCTTTTCCAGATGACGGTGCAGTCATCCCTGATGCAGAAGGTGGAAGAGTCTTAGTTGGGTGATCTATAGGTGGATGTTTGGAGAGATAGAGTTGTTTGTGGTGAGGCCACTGATGGTTGGTCGGAGGATGAAAAACACCGAGTGTTGTATCATGGCAGGCTTTTTGTTCCCTTGGCGATGCACGAGACGGTTCTCCGAGAGTTCCATAGTTCACCCTTGGTAGTACATCCTGGTGTGATGAAGATGTACCGATCCTTCAGGAGTCAGTTTTGGTGTCCTGGGATGAAGCGTACGGTTGCAGAGTGTGTGTCTCGATGTTTAGTCTGCCAGAAGGTGAAGGCCGAACACCGTGTTCCTAGTGGTCTTCTCCAGCAATTAGAGATTCCTCAGTGGAAGTGGGAGGACATATCAATGGACTTTTTTACAGGTTTACCTCGTTCTCCGGGAGGACATGATTCTATATGAGTGGTAGTGGATTGTTTAACAAAATCGTCCCACATTATAGCAATCAAGGAGTCGAGCTTAGTGGAAGTTTTGTCAAGGCAGTATCTAGAAGAGGTGGTGAGAATTCATGGAGTACCTAGGATGATAATTTCTAATCGAGATACTCGTTTTACCTCTAGGGTGTGGAGAGGTCTCCAGCATGCTTTTGGCTCTCAATTGTGCCTTAGCACTGCTTTTCATCCTCAAACTGATGGTCAGACAGAGCGAACCATCCAGACTCTTGAAGACATGTTGCGCTCTCATGTTCTTGATTTCTGAGGTTCATGGATAAAGCACTTACCCTTGGGAGAGTTCGCTTACAATAATAGTTTTCACTCTACCATCGTAATGGCGCCGTTTGAAGCCCTATATGGTCGGCCATGCTGTTCTCCATTGTGCTGGACTGGGGTCGGAGAGTCAGCAATTCTCAGACCAGAACTAGTGCAGAATACAACAGAGATGGTTCTGGTGATTAGTGAGAGGATGAAGACAGCGCAAGATCATCAAAAATCATATCATGATCAAAGAAAAAGACCCTTAGAGTTTAATGTTGGGGATCATGTGTTTCTGATGGTGACTCCCCGTCGGGGGCAGTGAAGGTTTGGTCGTGGAAGTAAGCTTTCACCCCGGTTTGTTGGGCCTTTCGAGGTGTTAGCTCATGTTGGAGCTATGGCGTATCGAGTAGCACTTCCTCCTCAAATGAGTCGGATACATGATGTTTTCCATGTATCACAGCTCCTCCATTATCTTCATGATGAATCTCATGTTATCGATTGGGGAGAGATCGATATTGATGATGATGCAACCTTCGAGGAGCGACCTGTGGAGATCCAAGACCACAAGGAGAAGGTGTTGCGTGGGAGTTCTATACCCTTAGTTTGTGTCTTGTGGAGACACGGTGGCATGGAGGAGAGTACCTGGGAGCGTGAGTCACAGATACGTGCTCAGAACCCAGAGTTGTTCAATGTTTAACTCCTTTCATGTAATGATGTTTCCTCTATGGATAGACCTTTCATGTTTTATTTTTATGTAATTTTCATGTGATGTTATGATTTAATTTTTTGGGTATGGATTATTTATTTACATAATCTCGTATGTCGTAGTTTTGCTCCAGATTTCGAACAACTCATGGTGGTTTTCCCCTGAGAGGTATCTTATGGGGTGGTTGTTCAGACCCATCTTTTCCTCTGGGTTGATTTTAATTCTCGAGGACGAGAATGTTTTGAGAGGTAACTAATGTAATGGCCCAGACCTCTCCGGTCCATTACTTTGTAAAATTTTTGTGTTGGAGGTGTTCCGGGAGGTTAAGGGGACTTATTCCCAACAATTTGCCAAATTTTTGATTCTGTGAACAATGTTTCCAGTTTTATGAACAGTAACAGTTCGGTCTCACCGATCGGTCTGACATATTGGTCTCACCGATTGGTCTGACAGATCAGTCTCATAGATCGGTCTCACCGATCATTCTGATAGATCAGTCTCACCGATCAGTCTGGTAGATCGGTCTCACATATTGGCCTGACAGATCGGTCTCACCGATGGGTCTGACAGATCGGTCTCACCGATGGGTCTGACAGATCGGTCTCACCGATCGGTCTAACAGATCGGTTTCACAGATCATTTTCACAGATCGGTTTCACAGATCGGTCTAACAGATCGGTTTCACAGATCAGTTTCATGTACAGTAACGGTGGGTGAACAGTGTTTCCAGACTCCTACAGTTTTGCCCCTTTTGACGTTTCCTTTGACGTAAAATACATTTAAAGCCTTTTTTAAGGGATCTTAAGGCCGTTTCAAATTCCATAAATCCTATATTAATTATTCCTAAGGCTTGGAATGTTTTACTTCGTCAAACCATGTGGGTTAATGTGATCCGTTTTTAATGGAGAATTAACCGAATCTTAAACAGTCACCCCATAAAATCTTAAAAAGGGACGAGATATCATTATCCATTGTTATTTCCTGTTGTTCTCAACTAAGAGATGATTGAACCTTTCAATCCTTCCTATATGAGTTGCACAATCAATATTTACTCCTAGGATTGTTTCTGATCTGTTTTGGATGCAACTGAACTCTGTCAGTCAATCTTCCCAATAAGTTGTCATGAGAGGAGGATTGTGACACGTTGTGTGGATAAAGGACGTCAAGAACTCTTCGAGGTAGTGGATTCATGGATTCTCTAATTTTATATGTGCAATTATAGAATTATCATGATTTAGTCATTTGGATCACAATGAAATTGACCTAATTAAATACTTGAACCGGATTAAGAGAATTGTTTGATCGCATGTTGTTTCTTTATACAGTGATAACTGTTTGCCTCATGTTTTCTAGATAGAGTGATATCTATGTTTTCCTTGATTGGTTATTCGTTCATGATAGAAATTGGTAATGAACATCAAGCCAGAATTTATTGTTCATTAATTGGCTAAAGATAAAGAGGCATGTAATTTAATTTGGTTATTGTCATTGTCGTAGTTGTTCTAATTTGATGATAATCAAATTAGGGAAGTAAGCATGGTTATTTAATTGTGATAGCTTAATGATTAGGTATCCCATAATTGGAACCTATGAATAAAAAATCTGTTAATTCAATATGGATTAAAGAACAGATTGTGTGGAATTTCTAAAAGGGTTCTGAGTTACCCTATTGTTTGCTAAAGGGTTAAGAGACCATGATGTGATGTTTGTTTTCCTGCTACTTGTGCTGTGATGTGACCCTGGAGGGGTGTTGTGATATGTGGAGGCAGGAAGGCCATGTGGTTGTGGCAGCAGATGACGCCTAGAGTGGCGAGATGCATCAGTTTATGCATGTGGGTGTCGGGGAGGACACCAGGGGTGATAGAATGGGATGCATGTGGTTGTTGGATTCTTGTAGATTCTTTAAATGTTTATCTGCTTTCCTTTTCCCCACTTCCCAAGGCAGCTGGTCTTTCTACCCTTCTTCCAAAGGAGGCAAACCCGCGTGGGGTATGCCACATGCTTTCCGTGTTTAGCCTCTTGAGTGAGAATGGCTCTATGCTCTTTCTATAGGAGGAAAAGACTTGATGGGTAGTACATCTACTCATCGTGTTGAGCCTCCTTTGTGTTTAGAATCATATGATGCTTTTCTAGAATGCCTGGGAATATGGAAAAGTAATTCTATAATGAATTTTTGATTAAATGGTGAAAATCCACGGGGATGGAGATATTAGAATTTAAAGGTGATGTGAATATTAAAAGGAGAAGTTGGTACTGAATGCGATGCCAATTCAGTTTAATGTGGAATTATTCATTCTTGAATAATGTTTAAAGAATTAATTAATGTACAGTGGAACTGATAAAATGATAACGGATTAATCTAATAAATATCTTCAAATGTTTGTGTGCTTATAGGATACCTAGTCTTAGAAGTAGCAGCCTGGAGTCTGAGAGACGTTAGCTGCAGTTGTATCTAAGACTAGGTAATGCCCATAGTGTGGATGTGAGTTACATATATATTCTGTACATTTTGTGTTTCTATACGCTACTCCACCCTATCGGTAAGGGAAACTGACACCCCGGGGATTTTGAGTCCTGGGGGGGGTGGTGTTTTCCCCAACATTCTGATGGGAGGGTGAATGGATGACTACCCCCTTTGACCCCACTCTCTTCTCTTGGTAGATCTTTGTGCTGGTAGGCACACTGGTTAGTTTTACCCATATATGTGGGTAGAGGGATTTAATGTCTTGTGGTTATTTCTCACACATATATATTCTAGATATAGTATCCTATGGACTACTATAGGTGTAACGTGTATAGGCTGTGATGGCTTGAGGATCCCTATTCGGTGTATGGGATATAATGGCTTGAGGTATAATACCCGATGTATGATACAGGTTATGCGGGATGTGGTGGCTCCCAAAACATACCTGGTTAATATTGGTTGTGAGGATGGTGTGGTGCTTCGCCCAGGTGTCTGCGGGCAAGCCTATGTGGTGCACGAGGTGCAGATTGTGGAGCTTAGCCCAGGTGTCTGCGGGAAAGCCTTTGGAGAGAGATGCACGGGACGTATGTCGTTGTGTCAAGGCGGCAAACCAGTGGGGAAGTAGTAGTGGGGTACCCTTGATATTCTTTATTATATGTTATATTATTTTATGCTTTACTTGGTGAGAGTAGCCATGGTGAGGTTGGGAACTTAGTATACCTATTTAAGGGACGAGTTAGTTTCACTTGTTGTTCACTGGGCTTTAGCATGCTTTCTTTACTTTTTCACGAGAGGCTTGGGGAGGATCCTACTGAGTATACTATTATACTCACCCTATATATATATGAACTATTTTTCATGTCACTTGGAGCAGGTTGGAGATCAAGAGGGTTACTACTAGCTTGTGGTTGGAGGAGGAGCTGTTCGGGCTTGTGGTCCCTGTCATTTTTACTTTCTTTTGGGTACTTTTAGTTTCCCCTTTCAGTTATAGTACATCTGCATGACATTTCATATATGTACTTGGGTTTCTTTTATATTTCAGTTCTGAGTTGGTGTTGATTGGAGTCTATTCTATCTCTCTCTTCTGCATGTGTTCTCTTAGAGGGTAATGCCTCCCATTTGTGTGTGTATTATACCCTCGGTGCTAGTCACCAACCCGGGGCCTACTGGAGGTGGGACTCGGGGGTCATTATATATCTTCTCACATTGCCGGCCCAGGAGGGGTACACTTTGTGGGGAGGGGGTCGTGACAATGGGTTAATTACATGTTCATTTTACAGTAGAATAAGGGATTATTCTCATGATAGGTTCAATTAAATATTCTTAGTATTTTTTGTAAGAAAAACATAAATGTGGGAGAGATATATAGATTTTGAATGGTAGAAATTTTCATTATTTTGATAATTTATTGGGCTATTTTAAGTGATTATTTTATGATTATTTATATTACTTGTGACATTCATTTTTTCCCATTTTCCTTTATATATTTTTCATCTATTTATTTTTATTTTTCTAATTTGTTGATTTTTATTAATAAAATAAAAGTTTTTTAGGGATATTCTTGTTATTTGTTTCTTGAAAAAATTTCTTAATAAATTAATAAAATTATTGGTAAAAAATATAAAATATTTTTCTCTTTTAAAATAACAATAAAAATAATAATTGAAAAAATAACAAATTGAAATAAATGGATGTTTTAAAATATATAGATATTTTAAAAATAATAAAATACAATAATTAGTTCTTTTTAAAATGAAGTCCTTGTAACATAATATATATTTTAAAAAATATTTTAGATTCTATTCTATCATTTATTTATTCCTTTATTATTTTATTCTTATTTTAAATTTAGTTTACTTAATTGTGTTGTTCCTTTTACCATTTCATATTTTTTTATTTTTTTTATTCAAAAAAATTATTAAAATTTCCTTCACTTTTGAACATTTAATTTTATTATTATCTTGGGCCTCACCCAAGACATAGAAAACATGAAATAGAATAATTGTGGGTATAATTAGTCATATGTGGTAATAATTATCTAATCATTACAAGCCCATTATATAAAAAATATAATAAGTGAATGTGGAAAACTCTAGTTATTTGTTATTAATTTCCATTAAATTGAATATTGCAGTAATTGATCACGGTGGTAATATAAGAATATGATATTTTAAATTACTTTATAAATGGATAACATAATTCATGTTTATGAAGAGATAAGAATTTGAAATTTTCACTAATTTTAATGAAATAATATTCTCTATTCAATTTTCATTTTAATATAACTAAACCTTAATGAAAATGTAATTATTATGAAAATGTTCTTGTATTTATATTATATATATATATATATATATTAATCTTTTTTATGATAATATTCACAACCTTATGTATGTAAGATCGATTATTTATAAATTATTCATTATTTTTATCAAGTAGTCATATGAATATTGAGTTGTTTTTGTGATTTAATTCAATTATTAAGTTATTTAATAATTTTAAAGTTAAAATGCTATTTTAAAAAAAATCACATAGTCTTTATAAATTATATAATTTAAAATAATAATTTTTTAGTTTAATAAATTGGTAAAAAAATTAATTTTGAATCGTTATATTTAAATATTCTTTTTTGAAATTAAAATAAAAGGTATAAAATTGTTATGTCTAGGAAAAATAAGATTCGTGACCTCTCATTTATATATATTATGGAACTAGGGTGATTCTTATTTATTTATGTTATGTATTTTGATGTTGGGTTATGTTCAATATTGGAAAAAACAAGTATAGTTAGTTATTCATTTATGATTTATATAATTTATATTTCATGTTTACTGAGTATTTTTTCATTAATTTATAAATATTTGGTAACCTACACAAAACATATTTTATTGAATATATATTAGTGTTTTTTTCTTATAATAATGTTCTATATTAAATACATGTTATATATTTGGTTGTCGATTTTTTTTGTTAAAACAACCATATAATATTCACATTTTAATTATATCACACTTAATTTATTTTCATTATTCTTTTACATTGAATAATTTCATTGAGATTAATTCATAATGATTCATTTATAAATTTATTTTTTTAAAACCAAAGTATCATTATCAAAATAAAACATATTCTATGTAAAATATATTTTAAAGTATTAATACTCAGTCAAACTAGGTATGTTCTAGATTTTTTTTAATATTTTCTGTGTTAATTTTAAGTAATTGTTTTTATTTTTATTATATTTCATATAGTAGGTCAATGTTTTTATGTTCATTATGATTGAATTTATAAATTAAATTTTATATTATATTAGATTTCGATTTTTATTATATAATATATTCCATACCTTTTTAACAATGTTTTTGAGATGCATATATCTTGTTTAACATATCTAATCTTTTATATTGAATGTTGAATTTTAATTTCTTACTTTTAGAATATTATATTTGTTATGTAAACTAATTTTTTTTTATTTACTTAATTTATAATATAATTTGGTTTTCTCTTCAAAAATATTATTTATTTTTTGAATAGAGAAAATTATATAACTTTAAATATAAAAACACAGTTATTTTTCTCTTATTGGAAATTCCCTAAACTAGAATTATAACAATAATCGTGGTGGGAAATTTGGAATCATTATTCCCTAATTCTAACCTTCTCAAGAATTTTACACTTCTATACTTGTTAAAATTTAGGTATTTCATTGAAAACTATTCTGAAATAGATATATCATGCACAAAAATAATAAATCACAATAACACATAATATTATTAAAAGATTTATTTCCCAAATTGGAAAAATGTATCTTTTTTATGCATAGTAATGTTCATGGAAAAGATATTATCACTCATATTATAATTTATTGAATATATTTATTAGTATCCCATCAGAGTAAGATGTCTCGCTGCGATAATAAGAATCTATCCCTGTTATAGAAGATGTTTCTAAAAATGAAAAAGGAAAACTTTTTTCATTAATATTTCAAAAAAATAGATAATTTATATTTGTATTCCAAGGATTTTAGAATTATGTTAATAGTGATAATTGATTATAGAATTTATTTTACTAATTACTCTTGAGGAACCATATTTAGTCCATCAATATGTGTCTACACAAAAAACCTATCTCAATGTAACATTTTTTTCTCTTTAGAAAGGCACTAGTTAATTTACCGGAATTCAATAAAAACTATGTTATTTTATTCCAAATAAAAATTTATTCTATATTTATTAGATAATTTATTCTTAATTACCTACAAAATATAATTTTTTATGATTGGAAAATATGAAAATATATTTCTATAAGTTCTTCTCTTATATATTACTTAAATAAATGATTTTTTTTAATAATCCTTGAACATTTAAATATATAAAATATAAAATAATATCGAAATTATGATGTTTTATTTTATTAAATTTTTCATTTAAATAATATCCCAATATTTGTTTGATAAATATACTAAATATCTCAGTAAATATTCTATAATTTTAATAAATAAAAATAACTGAAATAATCATTAACATATAAAAAAACAAACTATCATTTTACAACTTCTATCAATCTCATATAACCTTCAAAATAAAATTTTCAATAGCATGCATCATTTTTATCACAAATATATAGTTAGAGAATTATTTATTTTAAAATTTTTGGAATCATCAATTTAACATTATTCAATGTCATGTAACAGATGCTTTACTATTATGAACACTCTTTATAACTCATACATAACTAAAATTAACAATTACACAACTTCATTTCCTTTTTATAAAGATAATTAAAATATATATTATCTATAAAAAATATTCATACAATAAATATGAATCTACCTTAAATATTATATATATTATTCATTATCTACATTAATGTTATGTGGGATTTAAAAAACTATACCAACTGATACACAGACATTAGAAAACATTTTTACTATTACATACCACATCAGAATTAAATTTTTTGATAAATTACATTGAATTTTATTTTCAAATCATCCATGGAAATTTAATTTTAACTTAAAAAGATTAATATTTATTAACATTACATGTTCTAAAGTATTAAATAGATATATTTGATGCATTAAATTTATTGAAAAAAATACAATATGAAAAATAAATGGTTATATTCAATATCACCCATTGATAATGAAGGATACCTAAATATCCCCTTTATATTTTATGTAAACTATCATTAATCCTATGTCATATTTTAATAACATCATATATCATCACTTTTCAAAACTCACGGATCTCACCCATAAAAAACTCACCCCCTTTATAGGTTTGAGACAGAAATCCCTCTTTCATATGAATCTATCCCTCTATGGGTTTTATTAACAATACAAAAATTGATAAACAAATCCAAACATATAAAAATAGTTGATAGGGAATTGGGATTCATTAAAAAAAATCTATCCATTATACATTCTAGACACTAAACACTAATTGAACATTTATAAACATTTAAGAATAAATATTTCCAAAAGGAAAATATATAAAATTTAAGAAATACTGAAATCATAAAAAATTTATATTATTAGATTTTATCTAATCCTTCTTGAGAAAACATGGTAGTGGAAACAAGAAAAAACATTCAATAGTGAATTTTTCCATTAATTTTATTATTTTCTCAAAAACCCATCCTCGTTAAATATAGAACCCCCTAAATGTTCAAATCAACCTCCCTGTGTCTTCCATAATTTGAATATACATATTCCATTTACTTTTATAAATTGAAAAATATTTTTTTCAACAAACATAAAATAAATATAAAGGGATGGGATAAAAACACCATACCTCAATTTTTGAGTGCAATGTTCTGAATATTAAACATTATCCTTAAATATTCCATTATATAATTTCAGAATTATTTTATAAAAACGATTTCAATATGTTCCATTGTAAATGCATACTTAATTTTCACTATCACACCTAAAATCATTGGGTTTATAAATTATTTCTGAGAACCAATATATTTATATATTAATTATTTTATATTACCATTTGACATATTGATTACAATTTTAATTCACAACATATCATTAATGGAAAGGTAACTTTAATTTTCAAATCCTTAAATAAAACCTCATATATATATCATTTTAGTATAAGATTGAGTATAAAAAACATATTATACCTAAATTGTTTCTTATTTCATTATATGTTATATTTTAGAATTTTGTCTCCTAAAATTTATTCAAATAATAAATATTTCACATAATGCTAACTTTTTATCAATAATATTTCTATACCAGTCAACATTATTATAACTAAACGGTACTTTCTCATTTTCTCTTCTATTCAACAACCTTTTGTCAATTTTTCAATTGATATACCCAAGATTCCTTTTAAAAACCTTGATATGTGACTTATTTTGATTAATATAAAACTATACATAGAGAAACATAAAATAAAACATATGTGGGATGAATATTTTATGATATAAAAAAATCCAATAATATCCCATTATTCATTTTAATTTACATTTTTTAGTATAATCTTTAATCAGTATCACTTTAATTATAATAGGCAGGGATACTTATTTATATTTATCAATGTTAAAAATTTTCAATAGTTTTATGAATTATTTTCATTATGATAGAAATATTTAAATCTTACATTTATTTATTTTTAATCCCAAGATCAATTATATCTCTATAGATATATAATTTTCTAGTTTTTCATTTTTTTCAATAGAGTACGTGTAGGTTTACTATTTTATCCAATAAAAAGAGTATCAAAACCATATATAGTGATAATTTAAGTTTATTTACATATCTTTATTACATAAATATTATTTTCAAGAACTTATATTTTTAATTTTTTTTATTTAAAATAATATTCAAGCTCATTATACC
The DNA here is from genome assembly GCA_963277665.1 of Viscum album. Classification (NCBI taxonomy): domain Eukaryota; kingdom Viridiplantae; phylum Streptophyta; class Magnoliopsida; order Santalales; family Viscaceae; genus Viscum; species Viscum album. The sequence continues at coordinate 605,176,336 of OY728125.1, forward strand.
ATGATCATGGTGTTTGAATTAAACCAAAAAACAAAGTATTCAAATTTCATAATTTGGATTTATTTTTATCAATTATAAAACCTTGACATTGTTAAATATAAAATTATTCCTATAGCTCATCATTCAAGAATTAAAAAACTATATCTATATAATAAAAAATTTAATTACATTGTGAAACAATATTAAGAAATATTTTTATGGATTACTACCTTTTTAATATATTAAATTATTGTTCAATTTTTTTTCTTCATATGGGAATATATTTTACCAACCATCCTTGATTTATTTCATATATTTTCTCTATTATTATTGACATTATTTTCAAACATTCATTTGGTTCTAATAAAATTTTCCCCATTTGACCTAGAGAAAAGATCTCAAGTTGTATTATCTTCAACTTTATTAGGCTACGTATTCATATAATTTAGAAATTTCTTTTTATATATATCCAAATTAATGTAATTTAATGGTTTTTAACAAATCAAATCCATTAAATTAAATAATTTAAGTATTATTATTTCCCACATTAGAGATCATTTGTAAATAAATTTCAAAATGGATTATGATATTAAATTTAATATAAGTTGTCAATATGTAATAGTATTAATATGTGCAGGTCATAATTGATCAGTATCAATTGATGGGGGAAAATGAAGAATCTAGTGAACATGAAAATGTTGATATACCCAAGGATTTATACATGTATATATTTTCATAGTACTTATATGAATGACTTGATTAATGTGTGAGATTATTCCACATAATTTATTTCTATTGGAAAATAAATTGTTGAGTTTATGTTGTTACTACTTAAAATATGCTATATAAAATTGATATAAATTTGATGAGATAGTTGAGGATTCATTTGTTACTAAAATATGTATTAATATATAAAATTTCAAGTAAAAATTATATATTTAATAATGTTTAGAAAAGTGAATTTAATTTTTTTTTTACTTATTAAGGAATTTCAACACAACTATATGAGATAATTGTTGATGTTTAATATTATAGGTTGTCTTTTCATTCATGGAAGCTATTGGACTAAATTACTTATATCATGGGAAAAATAAGTTCAATGAAAAATTTTGGGATGAGGTTTATATATTATGTGTTTTACTAATTGTTACACCTATATTTAAAAGAATAAGGTCGATTAGATTTAGATTTCCCCATAATCTAAGCATGATAACTACAAAAAAGAATGGAATGACCACTTAGATAACAATAATGATGATTAAAGTGTTGAGTTATAATTGAGGTGATATAGCTATATGATTAATTGTTGAATGACTACGAAAATGAAAAATAATTTGAAGAAAATAATAAAAGATATTATTGAGAAAGAGGAAAATCCATTAAAGTACATAAATTATTTTATAAATACCATATTTCCTTTTGTAATATTTTTGTTGTGACTGAAATTTTTTTGAACACATCCTAGTGTGATATTAGTTATTATTATATGAGTTTTAGTTTCTAGAAATATTTTCAAGTGGTTTTGAGTTTTTAGATATTATTTAATTATTTTTGAGATATTATATATGAATAAAAAATGTATTTATTCTCTCAACATAGATGTATACTGAAATAGATAAATTAAATATGTTTAATAGGGTAAAACTATAGCTTGAAGTTGTAAGATACTTTCATGGTGGTATTCATCATAAATGCTTATAAATAAAATTGTTAACATCACATAGATTGGGAGTCTATAAAAATGCACTATGGATGAAATTAAAATATAGTAAAGATACTTAAAATTCTCTGAATTTAGTATTAAAATCATGAAAATTTATAGTATGAAGATTGGAATTATTATTCTAATTTCCATTTTTATATGAGTTGTTTTTAGATAATTTAAAGAGAATGAGAAGGAACTGAGGTGAATGAATGTGTATTTGATCTTATTTAATGAAATATAATTTTTCAAGGTTGATATTTAATTTTATATATGTTTTGAATTCCATAATACTTTTATTTCTTACAATAAGATACTGTTTTATAATTTCTAACATTTTATATGTCTTTAATTTATAATACTTTTATGAAAATTCATTGTTCTTGTGATTTTAGGATGAAAATTAAAGAACAATGAGTTAATAAAACTTTATAGGAAATTATAAGAATTTATAGGCACTTTATAAGGAATTTTACAATGTTTTTAATATATATGAGTGAGTATGTAAGACTATGGATCACATTATAAGACTTTATTTAAACTTTATAATAATTTTATGTACCATTTTAGGACTTTTGATAAACTTCATTAGACTTTCTATTTTGTTAAAATTGGAAAATAAATTCTTCCCCAGGGACAACATAATACTTTTAATGTCTTCTTAAAATTTAATTTACTACTTCAGAATTATAAATTTAAATGAAATTTAATAGTACCATGAAATTGAGTGTCTACTAAAACCATAAGTCTTTACCTATCTGAAAAAATTATGAAATTAAAGGATTATGGAAATTAAATATTCTAATGAATGAAATCATATTAGATGGCGCTACAACTAGTTTTTCATGATGAAATAATCAAGATTCCTTTTCAATCCATGTTTCAAAGTTTTCTTTGAATATGATTTATTGAGAATTAAATCACAACATCACTTTTTCATTAATATTATATTTTCATGTATGCAAATTTTAAAATAAATTTTGGTGACTAAAGTCTAATTTTATCTAAATATGCATTTACTATAAATCATGTATTAAAAAATCATAAATTAATTTAAATTAAAGATAAATTAATCGAGAAATTGAACTTTATGATTTAAAAAAATATCAAAGGTGATAGAGAATCTATGAAAATAAAATATAAAGAAAGTAGGAACTTCCTGAAAAAAAAATTATGTAAATGAAATTGTGATAAATATGGAACTGAAAATAATTGGGATTAAATATAAAAAATTATTTTAATATTCATTTATATAATTAATAAGATCAATTAGTGAATTTATATAACTATTAAATTGAAATATAGAGTTTACGCTTAAAATTCCTAAATTATCATGCTATAAAGAAATGACCGACATTATAATAGTTTTAGTTGTATATTTTGATACAATAATGGATAATTTTTTTTTTGGGTATTGAAGTAATATTTTGAAGAATATTGTATATTTTTTCAAAATAAAATAGAGAAATAATCAAATGTGGTAAAATGATTAACTAAATAGAAATGTTATTTCTAGAAATTGAGGAGAGACAAGAAGTCATAAAAATGGGAATATATTATTAATTTAGGAGTTCACCCATGTTAAAATATTGATAAAAAATAAATGAGATCAAAAAAAAATAATTATTTGATTTATACATCATATATTATTAATATAAAAAAATATTTGTGATTAGATGATTAAAAAGTCATAATTTAGAAGAACAAAATGATACCTCCTATAACATGAGTGATAGAACTTCTTTAGAAATTGTGAGAAGTTAGGAGAACAATATATGATACTAAATACGAAGACAAATCTACATATCAGTGTAAATAAATAATAATAATAATATGTCCTATAATACATAGTATTTCATAATATTTAGAACAAATTTAATGAAGAAGAATATATGATTGAGAGACTGATAGTGTTTCATGTGTTCTGAATCTGGGTGACGAGCCATTTATATTTTGGAGTTGTTGGGTTACTAAAGTTAATAGATCCTGAGTGTGATAGGAAAACATCGATATATTCTATGAAAGATATAGTAAGTTGGACATTTAGAAGATAATGACTTTAAAATAGTATAATATATTATCTCAAGGTAAGTAATGTCTTTATTTGAGGATATAGATAATACAATATTGATTTAGTGGCATGATTAGTATATTCGATATGTAATTAAAATAGTTTGAGGTGTCTTGTAAGTTCATTCATGAGACTAGATACTATGAGAATTAGTATAAATAAAAAGTGTATGATGTTTATATTCACCTATGTAATATAGTGAATACTCACCTGTGTAATGTAGTGATAGGGTTCTAGATAATCCATACCCACACCACACATAATTGATGATAAGATTATTAAGGACCACATTATGATTCAGAATAAAAATTATCACAACATGGGGAAGATTTACCATGATGAGGCTGGAATATATAAATAAATATGTTATTCTATTTAATAATTTTTTATATTTCATGTTTTGTTTACAGTTGAGTAAAAAAAATCCAATATCACCTTAACTAGAAATAGGGATTCACATACCACATGGGGTTAAATATTAAATGAATTATTAGAATTTTATAAAATAATTGTCACACATGATTCTCCCCCTTAAAATGAGACTTCACCACTTCACTATGACTAATAATTATTATCATATAAAAGATTCCCTCTATTTTGATTAATCATCGAAGAGTCATTTTTTATTTTAATTTTATAAAGTTCATATTTTAAGAGTATTTCATAGACCCGCATATAGGGAATTATATTTCGATTCTTACTTATATAAATGGGGATGTTCCCACCAAGACTATAAAAAATTTTATGAAAGAGGATTCAATTATTCTATGAAAATTTTCAAATGGAAAATCACTAATACCTGATGGTAATTTTTGTGATAAATATTTTTAAATATACCTTGAAAATGACTCTTCTAATTAACTAAGTCCAATCTATGATGAAGATGTGTTTAATTAATATTTTAGTTATTTATTTCCAAATGTTAATTATTATTTGAATAATTTGTTTTGTTGAAATTTTCACAAATATATTTACATACATGAAGGGTTTACTTGATGAAAAATAAATACTATAGTCAATAGCTAATGTAATAGATGATAAATTAGTTGAAAAGGAAACCTTATGTATCACTCTCGAAAAAATATTTACAGATAAGGACCAATCTATATCAACTTGAAATGAATGAGTTTCTCTAATTGAGGAAAAATTGAAATGGAGTACTTTTTAGAAGGTTATTATTATTAAAGTGATCAGTGAACTGGAGAAGCTAAACAAAACCTCTAAGAATGTCAAAGATTTTTAGTTTGAGGATAAATAATAGATAATTAAAGAGTTGGATTACTCTATGCTATATTTAAATAAGTTACATGAAAATAAATTTCTAATGATAAAAAATGAATGGGACGAAAAGTTGAAATCTCATGAATAACAAAATTAATCATTACATTTTAAATGTATTGTGTTTGAAGAGAAATTGAGAAATTATGAAATTATCCATGATAAATGTTATCATAATTATAAAAAATGAAGGAAAATCACCACATATATTTTTGATAAGAGTATTACATACAAAAATACTCAGTCCAGTTAAAGGAATAACTAGATATTAACCACTAATATATCTTTTATAATCTAAAAAAACCTATAACTATGTTAATTATATTTACAATAATGTTGATTTATAAGGTCATAATATATTCATTTCAAAATCTAGGATACAATTTGTGGAAATTATTACAAAAATATATAACATCATAAAAATAGTACATAATCATGTCTAAGATAATATGATCCCTAAATAAATCCAAAAAAGTGTGGAATATTTTTAAAAATTTAAAGCAATTAAATCTATCTAAAAAATTACTAATATAAACACAATGATATTTTTTCCATTATTTTTTTTGATAATGGGTTGATCACAAGGCCATTGAATATTATCATTACATTTATTCTTATATTGGAATAGTGTAGATGGACTATAATCTATGATAAAATATATAAAATTAAAAAAAAAATCCACCTTGGACTGAAAAGTTCATCAGAAAATATTGTATATCTACTAAAAAAGAAAAAACATTAATCATCTAATAACATATGTGATTATTGAAACAATGGGATTACTATGATGAATTATTCTACTATAATTCTACTTTGTGAAATTATTATTCAGATTTTCATAGAAGAACACTACAAAAATTAAAAAATAAGATTAGTAAACAAAAAAAGTCTTATTTTATTTCTAAACAATATAATAATAATGTAGAAACAAATAATAAGTTTTTAATAAATAAATAAATAATGGGTTTCATAATAAATACTATTATGGTTGGTAAGTCCATATTAGGTATTATTGAGAAATTGTACTGAATATTAAAACTGAAGAAATAAAACTAAAACAAAAAGGGGAATAAATTCATTAAATGAATATAAGGATTATTTTGTTTAATAAACTGGATGGGAGTTCCATCTAAACTAGTATCTAATATGATTTTACACTAAACCAAAGGGCATTCCCAATCCACATGGATTATTGATTACTAAATGGTAATTGATAAAAACCCATTTGGAATGATTTAAACCAAAAAACAAACAAGAACAAATAGAGTACTCAGTAAAAATATCATCACATAAGTAAATCAATATAACTATAACATGGTATAGAGACACATTACATAAAAATAAGCTAAAGGGAGATCAGAACAAATAAAACCTATATACCAGTTGTCCATGACAAGCCACCAGGTCTAGGATCTCCACCCTAGGCTAACCAATTTTGAACCCGAAAAAAGAATCCAAATGTCCCATGGAGCCTATTGTTGGTGCAATAAGACTCCAGTCACCAAATGGTACAAAAACCGTGTGAGAGAAAAATCATTATAGTTTACCACCATGTATATCATATAAAAATACCTTTAATAAATAATCTATTAGTTCTCAATTTATGTAAAACATGTCATGGTAATATAAAACCAAACAAAGATTTCATGAAAAGGTCAAAACTACTTTTCATTCATGAATACATTCAACTAAATACTATTTTAAATATAAAAATCATTTTAGATGAATTTGAGGTTTAAAACATTATCAATGAAATAATATCATCTTTACATGTTTTACTATTCTCTAGATTTTAAATCATTTTAAAATTACATAATAAAAATATAAATTCTAATATTAATAATAAATTATAAATTAGGTTAATGGAATTCATCAACATAAACAATTAAAAGCATTTAAATATATAAAAAATGGTAATATAAAACTGCAATGTGTTTTTTTATCTCTAGGGGAGGTAAAATATATAGGGTAAAAAACATGTTCAAATAGGAACCTTATACACATTACCCTAAGTGTAGGACCTAGTGGGGATGACTCCAAATGTGTTGGTACTCCTTTTTTCTATAAATTTTGTCGATTTAGCACTTCTATACAAGATATGTAATTAAACATACACCTTTATGTATACCCACTTAAAAACCATAAGATTTCCATGTACAAAAAACATCAAAATAAGTATTTTTATAAAATAATAATGAGCTTATAACTCTCAAAATATTATATGAACATTTCCAATGAGAAATAATTTCTTTGAGAAAAAGATATCTTGAATAAATTTATTTTTTAATAAAAAATTATTTATTATTCAATTTAAAATAATTGAGGAAAACCTTTGAAATTGTTAAAAACGTATGTTTCACAAAATATCCTTTAAAAAACATTTAAATGATTCAGAGGGTATGTTTGAAAACAATATATAAAAAGGAAATAGAAATCCAATTTTTAAGATAATTTGATAAACAATCATCTTCTCGATTTAGATCTTTAAAAATTTCATAGTGAAGAGGTTGAATAATCGATGATAAAAAAGAAAGAACCAATATTGTATCACATACCATGAAATTACTTAGAGACTCAAAAATATGAAGGAAAATGAAAGCCAAAGAGAGAAGACTAACTTGGATGAAAAGAATCAACCCAAGTAAACAAATCATATTCTATGATAGATGATCACCCCAAAATAATCTCAAGAAGATACAAAAAAAGAAAGATAGTGAAGGTTTAAATATTTTTAAAAAATACCAATGGAATTATGTTTCACAACACAAAAACACAAATTAAAAAAACCATTTAATATTCCATTTTAATTAAATATTTAATTTGGAGGATTTAAAAATTTATTAAGGAAGAGTTACCACATTTAAAAAATCATGATATTTAAAGTCCCATGATTTCAAGATTTTGAAATCACTGGTGTCATAGGTCATTCTAGAAGAAGAAAAATTAAAATTTATTTCTAAAAAAACTTTTCCATAAAAAGGGAACTCGGTAAGGCTACATGGTTTACCCTTACACATCTCATACCTGTCACACAAGGTTAATGTTTTTACCTTTATGCATGTCATTATCTTATACCTACACTTATTCAACACCATATATCCTTACGGAGTGGATTATATACCCTTCTACCACTATGGGTTACATTTATGTAGCACCTTAAGTTCCTTTACTCAAATCTATCATTTTCACAAGATAAAAAAACATTATGTTTTTCTTATTTAATGAGGTTTTACCCATATGAAACAGTTATATACCTTTATTAAATCCTTATAAAAATAAGGTTTCGTATATAAAGTTCCAATATTACCCTTACGTAGTGTATACATGTTTCACCCAAACCATATTTAGTGGGTGATTTACCCATATATAACCAATATAATTATAGGATAACCTTTACACAACACCTCATGGGTAATGGTATATGGTTCTTACCCATAGAGAGACCTCATTCCCTACGTAAGAGTAAAAATTAAGTTAAATATTATTAAACATTGATTCAAAGGACATATAAACTGAATCAAGAAAGTGAAATTAATTATTTTAAACATGAGGAAGTTACAAATCTCCATAAAATATCCCTCTCTATCCCTAGAATGATTCCAATCCAAAATATTGAAAAAGTTGAGACAAAAAAACTACCACACTCAACCCATGAGGTGGATAGTCCATGAAATTAAGGGAAAATCACCTAAAATAAGGCACTCGAAACAATTATAGTAGAATATTATCATCTATAATTATGAAAGAACCATTACGTATAACAACCATGATCAACATATGTCTCAAAGAAAAAACTCAGCAACAATTAGATGAACTAGAAAGAACTGGATACCTATTATAGGTCTCCCCACTATTAAATAATTCCACAAAAGAGAAAACCCTATAAAGATACAACAATTATAAAAATATACACATAATGTCATAGAATTGATAAATATTTATACCCCAGGATAGTACATTATAGTAACCTAGGAATTTCAAATACTAAGACTCACACCTTTATGTGATCATGAAATCATCTCCCATTACCTCAATGTGTATAGTCAATCAAGAACCCATATGGTCTAAGCTACCTGATTAATACCTCATGCATTATGAATGACCAACTAGAAGAACCTTAAAAAAACAAATCAATTTCACGATAAGATATTACACTCTCATGGGGGAAATCATCCATCACATCTAGATTGATATCTAACTAAAAAAATGTAAGATCCAATTTTATTTCCATTTATGTCCCTTTTGAGTTTCCTCCTTTGTTCTAGGATTGTAAAGTGTTTTATTTTTGTTTGGAAGGCTTTGGAGGTAGAAAATTATTTTGTGAAAAATCTTTTCGTACTGAAAAACTATGTACATAAAATTTTAAAGCAGTTTAATGATATTACACTACTTTTAATAGTCTAATCGGGATAAAATCATCAATGATAACCTTTTTTAGCTTAAATAATTAAATATAATTATCTGATGTGTAATAGATTTACACACCATATAATTCATTAAGAAACATATTAAAAAGTATCATGCCATTCATTTTGTTTTATTTTTCATTTCTATAACCATTCTCCCAATTCCCTTGGGAAAATTTAGTTGATTTGGGTTACTTTTGTTGTCTTTAATATTTACTAATTAGTGATGGATACATAGATATCCCTTTTTTATTTGGTTCCCTTTCATTCCTCTTTCTTCTGATGAAATTGATTAATATTTGAAAGTTGTGTTTTTGGGGATTGATCTTGATACTAGGTGTTGGTATATATTTCTTGTTCCATTGTTGATTTGATTGTCTTCTATCAATTGGGGGTTTCCTTTAGTGAGTGTTCTTTATAAATTTTGAGGTAGTTAGTCTATTATTAAAATCCCAAAGTCCGGATTTCGATTAAATATATGTAATTGTAGAAAAAAAATTTATTGACTAAAAATTGAGTTCCCAAATTTAAATTAATTAATTTTGTAGAATAATTAATTAATGAATTGTGAAATTAGAGATATTGGGATTGTGGGTAATGATTAATTAACTAATTAATTAAGGTATATTGTTGTGATTAGGAAATTGATTCAATAGATTAATTAATTGTTAAATTAATTAATGGAATGAACGTGATCAATTAATTTTGGAATTAATAGAAGGGATTGAAGTGATTAATTAATTGTTTAATTAATTAATTGAATCAATGTAATCAATTAATGGGTGGATTAATTGAAGGGATTATCATGATTGATTAATTATTGAATTAATTAATTGTTAAACTAATTAATGGATTGATAAGATTATAAATTTTTGAAATTTATTAATTAATTGATAAATTAAATAACATTATATTGTGACACATGTGAAATTTTGATATTGTGATATATCTATTACATGTGAGTGGGACAAGGACCGAGGCTCAAAATACCCATATTTGTTAAATGTGTGTGGGATAGGGACTAAGTCTTCAAATACCCATATGTTTTAAATGTGTGTGGGATAGGTACTAAGGCTCCAAATACCAATATGAGGTAGCGAGCATGGGGTAGGGACTGAGGCTCCAAATAACCCTATGAAATTGAGGTGTAAGACATGGAATGAGGCTCCAAATACCAATGTGGTGTTAGACACAATGTTCTATACCCATGAGTTTGCATTGGACTATGGTGCCAATTGGTTGTGATGTGAAATGATATGATGAGTGGCTACAATTGAATTTAGATATAGAATATTATTTGGGGATATTTCAGGATCTATTATGGGCCAAAGCTGGTATTTAAGTTCAGGTGTCCTAGGGAACACATCGATTTAAATAGTAAAATAAAGGGTAATTGAATAAATATAAACTATCTAATTTATTTATTTTATTTTATTCTTTAAAAAACTATATACACTACTATAGGATGGATATTTTTTTATATGTCATTGTTGGTGGCATTTTGAGTTTCACTCACACCCTACTCTGGATACCTGATCATTACCCAAATGTAATTCATGTCTATATGACATGATAAGGGAAAATTCCTTATATTAGATGCCTAATTTGGGATAGAGAATGGATAAGGGAACCAGACACGATTTGGGACCCTCTCGGTAGTTGATAGTGTCTTTACTTTTAGGTTTCCATTTTGACACATGGCACATACTTTATCATGGAATGTATACTGTTCAGTTTTGATATTGTATTTCCAGTTTTGGTCAACTTGTGATACTGTTATTTTCATGGTTTTGTTATATATACAGTTTATTATTATTTATTTCTACTATTAGATACTTTGATAAAGAGGTTATAGTCTTCCCACTATTTACATTAGACGCTCACTACTAGTCAGTGGTCTCTCTCATATGGGGAGGCACACTTCTGGTCATATGACTGACTGGCTTGAGGTACCGGTGTGTGGAACCTATTTAGGGATGCAACGAAGTGATATCATATGGGTTTTATTTTCTTTTTATATTGTATTAATATATGGGAAAGGTAGATAAGAGAATAGGATGAGATAAGTCTTAGTTAAGAGATCATTCATGGGAGTATCTACCCCATTTACAAGGGTTAAATCCATGTACCTAGGGTGGGCTTGTTGTTTTAGACATTTATTATTATAGTTGATTCTATTTCACCTTTGGTGATGCACTTGTTTTGTGATGTGATTATTGTTTCTAGTATTTTTTATTATTTGACTTATGGCCAGGTACGACATGATAGTTGAGATTACATGCATCATTATAGGCACTAAATAATATTTTCTGACATTCATAACATTAGGAATGTACGAAAAATATAATTTGGATAAGTTTTTGAACATAAAATGTTTTTCATTTATTGTGAAATTAAATGAAAATAGTTCCTAATATGAAATTAAAAAATTTGAAATGATGAAAAAGATAAATAAATTGGTGTCTAATGTGAAACTTTAATAATGATAATGAGTTTACACTTTTTTAACCATGACCTAGATGTATGGTGTTTAATGGTTGTGATAATACTTCATTTCTAACTGTGTGGTAGGGAAAGGGGGAAATTAATTATTTTCTCTTATTTTATGTTCATGTAAATTTTTTACTATTTTTTTATGTGTCATATGTTTCATGTTTGTAATTATAGATATATTCTTCCATGATGATGCCTATTGAGTGGATGTCAAGAGGATATGATCGAATATGATCTACCAGCAGTGGAACCTGAGGCATCAATAGTTCCTGGTGAGAAATTAGAACAGATGTTCTATGAGAACTTTGCTCACTTCAAGAAATTTATTGAAAGATACCCAGGGTGAGTAGTGATAATAATGTTTGTACTAATGAGGGAGTTTCAGTTACATCACCCTCTAACTTCTACTTGAGAGGGTTGAACTGAGTTGAACGAGATCGAGATTGAGTCTATCCAAACTATATTTGAACATTTAGAGACTTATACTAAGAGGATGGTCACATTTTCTACTTACATTTTGTGAGGATCAGTGAACCTCTGGTGGGCTATTCAGGCCTCGATAGGATAGGAAGATGGGAATCTTAGAAGGGATTTTTGGATAACTTCCAAGAACACTTTTATCTTGAGATATTGAGCCATGACATAGTATAGGAGTTCATGTGGTTTATTCAGGGGAGCATGTTTTTAATTGTATATGATGGTCTGTTTATAGACATGTATCCCTTTTACCCACTTCTAGAAGAGGAATATATATTTTTAAAAAGTAAATTTTAAGATGGGATTAAGTATTAGATAAATTCCAAAGTTAAAACCTTTTGGTTATATACATTTTTTGAGGTGGTGGATTAGGCTCTCACCAGTGAGGGGAACCTAAAGGAGGCTTACAATATAGGATAGACAGTTTCTGCTGGATGATCATCAGGTATGTATTCCGAGGATAGGAATCATCGATTCAAGAATATTAAACATGGGGATAGTAGGAAAAATGTCTAGGGGAAAGGATAAGTTACTCAGTATCTTACCCAAGTTATTTTTCCCCATTGTTTTAGGTTATGCCACTTTTAGAAACATTTTCCCCAACCACCAGTGGAGTGATGATCTTGTGGTAGAATAGGAGATCCGTACTGGTTTCATGGGAACCCATAATATACAGGTTGTGATGGAGGAGCTTGGCATAACTAGAGTGTGGGAAAGGGATCTTCTTCACTATATTAATATGGATGCCTGTGTTCTACTAGCCATGAAGGTAGAGGCTGTGGACATGGAGGTTCAGGGAATGATCACCCATATTAGCAGAGTGGTGAAACTTAGGGGACTCAGACATCATCATAGGGAAGAGGGGAATGACAGTTTCATGTTATTTAGCCTACACTTGTGGATAAAGATGATGGACCATTCCCAATGAGATGTATTATTCTTATAACTTCTTCATTAGATAACGAATTATTTGTTACTGGTTCCTCTCATTACTTTATTTCTTCAAAACTTTTAAATGGTTTGATACTGGAGGTGGAATTCATGAGTGGGGTTTTGAAAAAAGAAACACCATCTAGAGTATGATAGAGAGACACCTTCTTTTCAAAAGAGTGTTATTTCAAGGTGGGGGAGTATTGTTTTTCTGTAATATTTATATTCTTGATGTGTCAAGATTTGACATAATTTTTTTAATGGACTGCTTAGTAGCATACTGATCCTATATTTGTTTTTTCTGTAGGAGAGTGACTTTTATGGATTCTTAGGATGACAAGTACATTCACCATGGAGAATGAGACATCAAGGTAGACTATTCATGGCTAGTTTATTAGGAACTAGGGGATCTCACCACCTAGGTTTCTAGTCTATTGTTGGATGATGGAGATGTGAATCAGGATTTCTTTCCACCCATATTGGATATGATTAAGGATGTTTGTTCTAAAAAATTCATAGGGATTCTACCTAAGAGATATGTGGAATTTACAATTGATCTCATGTTGGGGGATAATATAGTTTCTATTCCACCATATAGAATGGAACTGATAGATCTTCAAGGGATTAAGACTCAACTAGATTATTTGGAATATAATGGTTTAATCCTTCTAATTATGTCTCCTTGGGGTTCCCCAGTTTTGTTTGCTAAGAAGGATGATGATACTCTACGCTTATGTTTTGAATGTCAGATGTTGAACCAGATGACTATAAATAAAAAGTATCCTCTTACACATTTTTATGATCTTTTGACTACTTGAGGGAATATTGTGTATTCTCAAAGATAAAACTGAGATCAGGATATCAACAGTTTAGAGTTTCACCTTTTGATATTTTGAGGACTACTTTCAGAAGAAGATATATACTGTATGACTTTTTCATAATTTCATTGGGGTTAATGAACACACCAGAAGTGTTAATAAACTTTATTAATATAATTTTCAATCCATACCTGGATCAGTTTGTGGTTGTGTTCATGGATGACAACTTGGTGTACTCCAAGATGCATGATGATCATTCCCAATAACATGACATTGTACATAGTACACTGAGAGAGCATCTTCTATATTCCAAGCTATCTATGCGTTTTTTAATAGATTAGGTGCACTTGTTAGGTCACATCATCTTAGAGGAAGGTGTTCCTATAGACCTAGATAAGGTTCATGTAGTTGTATATTGGGAGAATCCCATGAAATTTTTTTATATACTTAGATTTATGGGGTTAGTAGGATATAATTATAAGATTATACAAGAATTTTCCCAATTGGAAGAACCAATATAATGTAATCCAGGAAGGAGATAAAGATTGAACAAATGAAACTATGTGAGAATACCTTACAAGTGTTGAATTAGAATTTGAAATAAACACTAATTTTGAACCTACACAAGTTATCTGAGGATTATACAGTGTTTTTTAACACTTTTGGGATCAGACACAGAGCACTATTATTGTAGGGAGACCGAGTTGTGAATTATGGGTGTCACCAGTTAAGGGAACATGAACAAAACTACCCTATAAACAACCTCGAGTTAGCTAAAGTTTTTTATTATTTGAAGTGTTGGATAAATTATCTGTTGGGGAAAAGTTTAATGTGTATAATGATTATAAGATCTTGAGGTATATATTTTCATAGTGAGATATTAATCTCTAGTAGTGAAGGTGGGTTGAGTATATGTAGTCATTTTATTTTGAACTATCCTATATTCCTAGAAATGGAAATATTGTTATTGATGCTCTAATATGAAAAACTCAGGCTCAAGAAATTTAGGAGTCTGGTGTTAAGTGGAATATGATAACCATGCTGCCTAAGATGTATGTTGTTGTTTAAGAGAGTCATAAGAAGACGAATCTCATATCAGTTTCAATGGAGTAAAAACTCTTGAGGTTGATTAGAGACATGCAGTGTGGGGATATGGAATTTTTATCCTTGAGGGAAATATAAAGGTGTGGAGTCACCTTCATATTGAACTATAAATGAGGATGAGATCATCTATGTTTTATATTAGGTTATTATACCTATGAGTATGTGGGAGAAGTTGATTATTGAATTTAATGCCTTGAAGTGGGAGGTTCATCCAGGTGTGACCAAATTTACCATAACCTAATAAGATTTTTTGGTGTCTAGGAATGAAAAAGGAGATTGGAGGGATCAAGACACAATGTTACACCTTTCTACTGGTGAAGGCCGACCATCAATGACCTAGTTCTTTGCAGTAGATGTTTCCCACTCCAGAATGGAAGTGGAAAGAAATTACTATGGATTTTATGGTTGTTCTCTCAATGAAGCCTCAAAATAATGATGATATTTTGGTGATTAAGGACCGTTTGAGAAAGGTGGAAAATTTCTTGCATATACCTGATACTTTCATAGTGGCTCAGTTGAGAAATTTGTATGTTTGAGAAATATTCCATCTACACGCGGTGCTACTGACTATTATTTCAGACCATGTATCACATTATACATTATTATTCTTCCAAGGTTTACAAAAGGAACTCATTACATAGGTTTTATTGAGTATGTATTTCCACCCACAGACAGATGGGTAGTTAGAACGTACTATACAGGTGCTTGAGTATATGTTGAGAGTGTGTATTTGTGAGTTTGGTGTGTCTTGGGAGAAATACATATCATTAGTGTAATTATAGTCTACTAATAGTTATTAGGTGATGATTCAAAAATAATCATATGAGTCACATAACGATATTCCAGGTATATCACCAATATTCTAGATAGAGGTATGTGATTCAATACTGTTGGGACTGAATCTCATGTAGGAGAAGTCAGAGCCTGTTCATCTTATTTATAAGTGTATGAATATGGATTAGAGTAGAAATAATTCGTATGAAGAAATAATTAAATGAATTCTAGAGTTTATTAAGGGTGATAATGAATTCATGTGGGTGTCACCAAGATTGGTTCACCATAGGATATGGAGGCAGGGCAATGTGGTGTGCCGATTTATTGGGTTATTTAAGATTATATAGAGAATTTAGCTAATGGTGTATTTATTGTCTCTTTCATAGAGATATAGAGTCATTAATGATGTTTTACATGTGTCACAAATTTTGTAGTATCACCCCATTTGTTCTCATGTGATGGATGTGGATGATTTTGAGCTTGAGATAAATGCGCCCTTTGAGAAGCATCTGATAAATGTGTTAGATCACAATGAGAAAGTGTTGTGGGGGAAAGACTATGATGATATTTTGATTATTGTGGAAACATGGGAATGTTTAGGAGGAAACATAGGTGAGTGAATCAGATATGCTGGGTCGATGGCCTGATTTTTTACCTCTAAATCATAGAGATTCATGCGAGTAAAACTCAAGGATGATCTCTTATAAGGTGGGGATATTTTATAATCCCATTATCTTTCCAAATACATCCCTTTTTAGTTTCCTATTTTATTATAGGTTTCGAAGGTGTCTGATTTTGGTTTGGAAGGCTTTATAGGTGGCTGAATATTTTATGAAAAATATTTTTTGAGATGAAAAAAATTATTCAGAAAATTTACACGCAATGTAATGATATTACATTTTGATTAATAGTTAAATTGGGATAAAATCACCCGAAGCAATGGGTTTTTTGTTGTAAACCATTAAAACTAATTATACGACAAGTAATAGAAGTTCAATTCATGTAATTCTTTGAGTAGTAGATTTAAAAGTTTCATTTAGTTCATTTAATTTATTTTTCCTCTATACAACCTTCTTCGTCTCATCCAAGGGTGACTCATAGTAGGTTTGGGGTGATTTCTTCATCTCTGGTCATTTTGGATTGGTACTAGATACCTTTTAATCCCTTTTTTCTTTATTACCATTTTATTCATCCTTATTATGATGATTTTGTGTAACCTTTGATAGTTTTGGGTTTTGGGGTTGATCTTGATTCTATATTTTTGACTAGATCTCTTCTTTTTTTGTTTATTCGATTGTCTTACATAAATTAGTGTTTTCTATCGGTGAGAAATCTTAATAAATTTTTAGGTAGCTGGTCTATTATTCAAATTCCAAAGTCTTGATTTTGATTACATATATGTAATTTTTGAAATGATATTGGATTATTGGAAATTGAGTTCCAAAATTTTAATTTATTAATTTAGAAGATTAATTAATTATAGAATTAGGACATTATGGATATTCTGATTATGGGTAATTATTATTTAATTTTTTAATTAATTAAGTGATGTCATTGTTATGGGTAAATTGTTTTAATCGATTAATTAATTGTTAATTTAATTAATGGAATGGATATCTTAAATTAGTTGTTGAATTAATTTAAGAGATTGATGTGATTAATTAATTTTTTAATTATTTAATGGAATTGATGTAATCAATTAATGGGTTGATTAATTGAAGGGGTTTTCAAGATTAATTAATTGTGGAATTAATTAATGAAATTGATGTGATTAATTAATTATTTAATTAATTAATAGATTTATGTTATTATGAAATTATTGAATATGATTAATTAATTTATGAATTAATTAATTTTTTATTATGACACTTGGAAAATTTTGATTTTCTGATATTTGTGTTAAATGTGTGTGAAATAGGGTCTGAGTCTCCAAAAACCCATATGTGTTAAATATGTGGGTGATAAGGAATGAGGCTCAAAATACCCATATGTGTTAAATGTGTGTGGGATAGGGATTGAGGCTCTAAATACACAAATGAGATATCGAGTATAGGATAGGGACTGAGGCTCCAAATACCCATGTGACATTGAGGAATGGGATAGGGACTGAGTCTACAAATACCCATGGGGTGTTAGACATGACATTCTACACCCATGAGTTGGAATTGGAATATAGTTCCAATTAGTTGGGATATGAAATAAAATGAATAGAAACAATGGAATAAATATATGTGATATTTCTTGGGGAGAGTTTAGGCTTCGGCATCGATCGAAGCATGTATTGAGGTTCATGTGTCCTATAAAAACCATAGGTTTATGTGGTTAAATAAAGAGTAATGGAATGAATATAAATTGTTTACTTTATTGCATGTATTTTATTATTTTTATAACAACATACATTGCCTATACTAGATTTTATTTTAGACACCATTAGTGGGGGCCTAATGAGTTGTATTCACACCCTACATAGGCTGCCTAATTGGTACCCAAATAGACATTATGTTTTTTTGAAAGAATATTGAAAAAGGCCTTATGTTGGATGGGTAATTTTTTTTAGAACCTGTATAAGGGGACTAGGAATGAATCATGACCCACTTGGGAGTTGACAGTGTCTTTACTTTTGGGTTTTCATTTTGACACTTGGAATGTACTTTAGCGTGGCATGTCTACTGTTCAATTTTCATATTGTATTTCTAGTTTTTTCCGTTTGTGATACTGGTATTTTATTGGATATGTTATATTTTTTACTTATTCTTATTTATATACACTGTTGATACACTTTCATAAAGAGGGTATAGTCTCCCCAATATCAATATTAGACCCTTGCTACTAGTTGGAGCCTCTAGCATACAAGGATGCACACTTTGGTCATGTGACCGACTAAATCATGGAACCGGTGGTTAGGATGCCATAAAAAAGTATACGCCATAGGAAAAAACATAACTCAAACCATATCCACCAGCAACCATAGAGAAAAAACCATGTATGATGAAATTTGATGTCTTTGTAAGGACAAAAACCCAAAAAATAGAAAGGATATCATCACATGATTCCATACCATACCCAAGAGAACAAAAACCCTCATGGGATCAAAACCATTCAAGACAAATGTCTAATACCTTTCATGCGAGTATATTTATAGTGATAAATGAAGTGATCTCAATAAAAATGAGGCCTTCCTCATGATCACATCTATGGTTTATATGATAATCAATGAATAGGAACCCAATGTAATCCAAAAGAGATTCCCAAAATAAGAATTTCACTAAAAACCAATGAACTAAAATAGGGAAAACACACACCTAGAGTACACAAAGAGATGAAAATATGTGATTATTTGACTAAAACCTAGATAAGAAAGCGCAATATCGAGGGAACCAAAAATCCCAAATCCATGTTCTTTAGATCATGAAAAAATAATTCTTTTGGAAGAGAAAGGATGACATTAAAAATTGTGAATTTCAATATTAGTGATCTCTCTACCACATTAAATTCCCACAAATTCGGACTTCTCAAACTCAACGTATCAAAACATAGGATTCAAATAAGAATTATTGAACATAAAAATACTTTTAACCGTATTCTTAAATATAGATGATATAATCCGAAAATGATACTAGAAAACACACATCTCTACTTATGATAAATGTAACATCCCAGGTAAATAAAGAATAATACATTTTCATATTTATTAATATTTGAGAATTAAATATTAATTTTACTTTAAAGGGGTTTCTATGTTCGATAGCCTACCCGATACGCAACAAAGAGTTTCTTTGAAATCGTACGTTGCACACTAGTAATAAAATAATATTATTTTAAATGTTAGTTAACACTTAGTCGTTGTACTGGCAGGAATGGATAAAAATAACTAAAATATGATTATATATGTTTGTAAAATGTTTTTACATTTATCTAATAAAGGATAAAGGCTTAAAATACGAAAAGAATTCAATTTTAGGCTTATATACTCTAATTTTCACGAAAGGTCCACTTATTAACATTTGATGGCGAACCGTCATTAAATATAGTTTTGGTCACTCTCATACATTCTATTGGACTAAATAAATCTCTTCTTTAGAATCGGGACATCAAATATTACTTTGTGTAATTTTTTGGTATTTTTCCGATAAAGTTCATTTTTTAATGAATAGTGTAAAATGTTGTATTTTAATTCAAAACCTCTTTTTAATCTAATTTTTTATGATGAATAGATTATATTTTTAATTGGTTTTAAAGTGAAATTAGAATATATTTTTACCATTTAATCCAATGGTGGTCATTGGAATCAATTTCACTTTGAAATTGGACTTAAACTGGTGTCAATCTTTTGATACTTATTGTTTCATAAAAACACGCTATTTGTTTTGACAACGGGAATTAATTATTAAATTAATTAATGAAACATATATGTTTTGAATTTTGTAAAATGGACTTCATTTTTGAATTCGGAATATCAAATATAGCTTAGGGTGATGTTTTGGTTTTTTTCTGAAAAACTTCGATTTTTGATGAATAGTGAAACCGCAAATTGGTGGTTACAAAATTTGATTTTTCATTTAAATGGGACTTTACCACTTCAGTGTTTTGAATCTCAAAAATCCAATTTAAATGATTTTCATTATTAAGTAAAATTTGGTTCAATGGGATTTAAATAAATTTTGGTGAATAGTAACTTTTATGTTTTATTAATCACAATTAAAGGTAATTAGTGTAATTTAAGGTAAAATTGATATTATAATAAAATGGAAATATCTTGACACTTGTCCTAACACTTTTGGATGAGTTATGGCCGACCCAGAAAACCCATGGGTCGATTTTTGGTACCCCATGGAGCCACATGGGTATGATAATGACATTTATGCTTTTTATTTAAAGTTAAAGTAAAAATGACACAAACATGAGATGTTTTACAAAAACAATTTTTACATGGGGTTATAAAAGTCATATTTATTACTATAAATATTCATTATAAATCTAAAACAATTTCCTACATCATGATATTTTTTTTATAATTTTTAGACTTTAAATAAATTAAATTATTTATGACAGCATGATGATGCAGCGGTTACCTCATTATTTAACGATTTAAATAAAATGGAAAGATAATGTAAACTCTAAGATATAAACATGTAAAAAACCTATTTTATGGGTGGCGTTCGAACCCTTATCACCTTATCCTCGAAACACATCAATTTGGGACCATTAGTAACCGAAAGTCATTCTAAAATAAAATAACATTTCCTTACTGTCCATGAGTGCCCCTCCTATCCTCTTATAAAAGGCCCCCACCTCTGCCACCTTACCCACACATCTCAAGCCTTTTTTTCGGCCAATATCTGATCATTTTGTCTCTAAAAATCCCTCTCTAACTCCTTGAAGCCTCATGTTGGGTAGAAGTCTTCCCAAGGAAGCCTTTGAGCTCAAACAAAAGGGAGTTACCTGATTTTAACACTTGAGTCCTTTTGTTTTATTTTGCTTCTCCAACCCCCTAAAATATTTTTATTCATTTATTTTGTAACAACTCCAGTATCTTCCATACACTAGGATGTTTTTATAATAATTATTCGAGCTACACATATACACACCTACGTATAATGGTTAAAGAACATACTGTTTCTGTGGATGGCGAATTTCTGCCTCATGAAAGGATGATTGTTCGATATTCTTCTAACACCTTAAAAGGTGGCCATTATGATGTGACTATATTTATATATGATATATAATATTTTTATGTTTTCTATAAGCTTCTGTATTTTTCATTTTGGGCATAACTTTATGGTTTCCATTATGGGTAAATGCGATATCTTCATTTAAGGAAGTGCAGACTACCGCCCCCTCAAAGTGATTTGATTCGTTAATGCCATATGTGGGATGTATAAAGGATGGATTTAAAGTTATTATATATTATTTTATACTGGAATTATAATATTCCTCTATATAATTATTATTTCTTTCCATTAAAGTATGAGATAGAAATGAAAGTAGCGTTCATGCGTACGTACGACTTACCGTCTCCATGAACGGTGCATTTCATTTCTTATCCCCAAATGTAATGTACTATTATAAGTACATGTATATAATGGATATATATGATGAATGATACATCTAAATGATTAATATAATTCTTGAATTAAAATATACATACCTCTAATTTAGTTTTAATTCCATTAATATGACAACGAAATGAAAGTAGCGTTTATGCGTACGTATGACTTACAGTATCCATGAATGGTGAATTTCATTTCTTACCTCTAAATGATTATGTAATATTATAAATACATGTATATTATGGATATATATGATATATATGATATCCAAATCAGGAATGTCATTCTGGATTTAAAGAACCTTTGACCACACGAACAACATGTAATTTTAAGAAGTCCATTTTCGACTTAAGAACCAAATATCGACAAAACAAACATTATTAACTTAAATGGTTACATAATGTTTATAACATGGAAATAGGTGATATAAAAGGAATAATGAACTTGAAAAAGTTTCTTAAGAAAATAGAAATTAACTCAAGTTTATTATTCAGGACATTAAAGAACGATCGAGTCAAGTCGGACCCGAGGTATGGGACTTCGTCTCAATCTCCTTTAATTGAGGAATATTTAGTTTTATACAAAACTATCTTTTATACGGGGTATAAACCTCTTTGAATTTTACTTTTATATAAAAGGAATATTTTTATACGAATAATTTTACTAAACGACAAAATTAATGTTTCTTTTAACGTACGTGGTGACAACGACCTTTTCTGCCACCATGAGTATTATTTGATCTTTGGCTTGCTCAACAAGCCGTAATGTTTTTAAAATAAAATTAATACCATATACTCTTTTATGTATTTTGGTATTGAAAATGGTTTTGATAAATGATTATATTATGTCAATATATTTAAATGATATATTGTGATTGAAAGGTGGAAATGTTATCATTCCTTTATATTGGTTTTATGTGTTATAATTTTATAATGTTACTTAGACATATTACGGGTGGTTACGTGATAAACCATATAACGGGTGGTGCCGTGAATACTAGGACGGGTGGTTATGTTATAACCTCCAATGCATTGGGTATGGTAGTCGGCCGTATGACTATTCCATTATGTATGTATGGAAGTTGGTCGTATGGCTATTCCATTAAGTGATATGTGTGGAATTCGACCGTATGGTTATTCCACTTAAGTATGTTTATGTCCCAAGTTACCTTTATATGTTATGTGTTCTTTATATGGGTTTTATGGTAATATTTTGGTTATGAAAGGGAGATTAACGATCTTTTATTCATTGAAGAGTTTTTACTACTTCATAAAGGTGAAAAGTATTACTTTGTTAAAGTATACATGGTTTACTTATTGTTTTGATAAACTAACTATTTTCATTCTTTGTGTATCCCTTACTAAGCTTTTTATGCTCACCCCAAGTTTTTTTGAAATGTTTTTCACAGGACTTAATGTGGAATAGGGTCAAGGATGGGATCAAGGGAATGTCATGCTATATGAAACATGGAACTAGACATGTTTTTTTAAAGACTTTTTTTATTCTATGGAAACTTAGTAGAAGTGTCTAATTTGTAATCTTTTGAGATGTAATAGTTATGTTCTAATTCTCTAAAACTCTAAACCTGAAAAGATCCTCAATGTGAATTATTCATTTAATTCAATATTAAGTAATGTTTATGGTCGGGGCCTTATGGTTGGTATCAGAGGTCGGTTTAGATAACATTAGGAGTTAGAAAAGTGTTAAATTATAATAGGATTGAAATGATATAGCATTTACGGATTACCATGTTGCTTCGCCTAAGATATTTCTATGTTCAGAATGGTTTTCCGCAGAGGAAAAAAATCAGCTATATTGGGACGACATCAGGAGGAAGACAACCTTCCAAATCAGCAACCTGAGATGGTCGGAATCGGAACTGAACAGTTTGTTGCAGTGATGGCACAGTTGACTCAGGCTATAAATGGTGGTGGTATCCATGCACGAGATCAGCCAGATCAACCGCAGAGGAACATGTCAGTGGTGGAAAATTTCATGAGGAAACATCCCCCATCATTCAGAGGATCATCTGACCCCATGCAAGCTGAAGGGTGGATTAAAGCACTGGAGAACATTTTTGATGTCATGGTGTGTTCAGAACATCAAAAGGTTAGTCTTGTGGTTTACCGTTTTGAAGGTGAAGCTGATCAGTGGTTGTCGATGGTAAAAAATATCAGGGATAGTGATGAGATTGAGGATCTTCACTGGGATGAATTCAAAGGTATGTTTCTTGAGAAGTATTTTCCTAAGGCTGCTCGACATAGTATGGAAAAGAAATTATTGGAATTGAGGCAAGATGAAGACTCAGTGGCTACCTATGAAGCAAAGTTCACTCGATTGGAAAGGTATGCTCCAAACTTCATATGAGATCTTGATAGTAAAATAAACCATTTTTACTCAGGGTTAAAGCCAAATTATCAAAGGGATTTAGCTTCTCGTGAGTTCAAAAGTTATGAAAAAACGTGTTCGATGTGGAGAGAAGGTGGAAATGGAGTTTGCCGATGATCAGGTGTTCTATGACAAACAGCAGAATAAGAGGTCTAGTTGGCAGGCAAAGGGGACGAATTCATCAAATAAGCAAGGAGGTAAGAAAACCAAATATCCATCCTGTGAGAAGTGTGGTAAAATTCATCCTGTAGAATGTTTATCCAAGTATGGTAAGTGATTTTGGTGTATTAAGTCTGGTCATATTGCTCGTAACTGTAAAAAGGATGATCAAGCAGGCAATGAAAAGCCAGCGGTAAGATGTTTTAAGTGTAATGAAATGGGTCATTATGCAAATGAGTGTCTAAAGAATAAATCAAATGGGGGAAGGCAGCTAGACTAAAAGCAGAAAGGGGTGGTGAAATACTTTGCAACAACTTCAGCAGATGTTGGGCCATCGAATGAAGTGGTATCAGGTACACTGTTTGTTTGTTCAGATTATTCCAATGTGTTGTTTGATTCAGGGTCTACACACTCTTTCATTTATGAGAAGTTTTCTAGTAAATTGGAAATTCAATCTGAAGATATGAACCCTGAACTTATGGTAAAAACACCCGGAGGGAACATTGAGACAAAAAGGAATTATAAGAACCTTTCTATCCTTGTGTGTGGAAAGAATCTACCAGCAAAACTTATTGTTTTTCCTCTAGTAGAGTTTGATGTTATTTTGGGCATGGATTGGCTTTCTGTTTATCATGCTAAGATTGACTGCAGAGATAAAATGGTTTCTTTTCAGAAAGATTTTTAGTTTGTGTACCAGAATGAACCCTTGATTTTGATAACATATCAGGACGTTGAGAAAATAGTAAAATATGGAAATGAATGTTACCTTGCACATATTGTTGAAAATAATGGAACTGTTCAGATTAATGATGTGACAGTATTAAATGAGTATCTTGATGTTTTTCTTGATGAGTTGCCTGTTATTATTCATGATCGGGAAGTTGAATCTACTGTTGACTTAGTTCTTGATTCTAAGCCAATTTCAAAACCCCCTTCTCGAATGGCTCAAGTTGAACTTTTAGAGTTAAAGAAACAATTGCAGGAGTTATTAGATAAATGTTTCATTCGACCTAGCACATCACCATGGGGTGCTCCTGTCTTGTTTGTTAAAAAGAATGATGGCTCAATGAGACTTTTCATTGATTATAGAGCCTTGAATAATATTACTAT
This sequence comes from Viscum album, assembly GCA_963277665.1. Lineage (NCBI taxonomy): Eukaryota > Viridiplantae > Streptophyta > Magnoliopsida > Santalales > Viscaceae > Viscum > Viscum album. The sequence continues at coordinate 605,202,075 of OY728125.1, forward strand.
TAAGAACAAGTATCTTTTTCCTCATATAGATGATTTGTTTGATCAGCTCCAGGGAGCTTAGTATTTTTCAAAGATTGAATTGAGGTCGGGGTACAATCAGTTGAAAGTAAAAGAAGTAGATGTTCCGAAGACTGCGTTCCGTACTAGATATGGCAAATATGAATTTTTAGTTATGACTTTTGGGTTAACCAATGCACCTGCTGTATTCATGGACCTTATGAATATAATTTTTCATGAGTTCTTGGATAAGATTTTAGTTGTTTTCATCGATGATATTTTGGTGTTTTCTAAAAGTAATGAGGAGCATGAAAGTCATTTAAGGTTTATCTATCAAACCTTAAAAGAAAAGAAACTATATGGGAAATTCAACATGTGTGAGTTTTGGTTACAACAAATTTCTTTCCTGGGTCACATTGTTTCAAAAGATGGCATAACTGTTGATCCTGCTAAAACAAAAGTTGTTGAAGAACGGCCAAGACCCAAAAATGTAACCGATATCCATAGTTTCCTTGGTTTGGAAGGTTACTACTGAAGGTTTGTTGAAAATGTTTCACAGTTATCTAGTCCAATGACTAAGCTAACTTGGAAGGGTGTTAGGTTCATCTGGACAAAAGAATGTGATGATTGTGTTCAGGAGTTGAAAAGAAGATTGGTGAATGCTCCAGTTTTGGCACTTCCTTCCAGGAATGGTGAGTTTGTTATATACAGTGATGCTTCTTTGAAGGGACTTGGCTGTGTCCTTATGCAGAATGATCAGGTAATTTCTTATGATTCACGTCAGTTGAAAACTCATGAGGTAAATTACCCTACACATGATTTGGAATTAGCTTCTGTTGTTTTTGCTTTAAAAATTTGGATGCATCATTTGTATGGAGTAAAGTGTGAAATATATACTGATCACAAAAGTTTAAAGTATATATTCACTCAGAAAGAATTGAATATGAGACAGAGGAGATGGCTGGAATTAATCAAGTATTATGATTGTACAATTCATTACCATCCGGGAGAAGCCAATAATGTTGCTGATGATTTGAGTCAAAAAAGTAATTCTTCATTAATGATGTTGTGTTTGGAACTTGATCCTTTGGTTAAGGATTTGATGAACTTTGGCATAGAAGTTGTTGGTGCAGGATGTCCTTCTATTTTGTTTCAGGTATCAGTGAGATCTTCTCTATCAGACAGAATCAAGCAAGCACAGAAGCAAGACAGTGAGTTGCAGAAAAAGGTAGAGCTAGTTCAGAAAAGTATGTTGCAGGAATTCAACATTGATAGTGATTGTGTTTTGGGATTTGGGAAGAGATTGTGTGTGCCTTGTGATTCACATTTGAAGGGAGAGTTGTTATGTGAAGCTCATAGTTCTCCGTTTTCAGTTCATCCGGGCAGTACTATGATGTACAGAGATCTGCGGGAGTATTACTGGTGGGATGGAATGAAAAGGGATATTGCTGATTTTAATGTGAAGTGTTTGACTTGTCAGCAGGTTAAAGCAGAGCGGTAGTTACCGAAAGGGATGCTTCATCCTCTACCAGTGCCAGAGTGGAAATTGGAGAATATATCGATGGACTTTGTTGTGTGATTACCGAAGACATCTCGAGGTAATAATGCAATCGGGGTTATTGTTGATCCCTTGACTAAATCTACTCATTTCCTTTCCATACTAGATAATTGTTCCCTAGATCAACTTTCCCGTTTGTATCTTAAAGAGATAGTCAGGTTACATGGATTTCCTCTCTCTATTGTATCTGACCGTGAACCTAGGTTTACTTCTAACTTTTGTAAAGGCCTTCAGAAGTCGTTGGGTACTGAATTAAATTTTAGTACAGCTTTTCGTCCGCAATCAGATGGGTAGTCAGAATGAAAAATTCAGACCTTGTAGGATATACTACGAGCTTGTTTGATGGATTATCAGGGAAGTTGGGACCAACATCTTTCTTTGGTTGAGTTTTCTTATAATAACAGTTTTCATTCCAGTATACAGATGGCACCATTTTAGGAATTATATGGGAAGCGGTGTCGAACTCCAGTATTTTGGGATGAAGTGGGTGAAATGAAGCTGATGGGACCCGAATTGGTAGAAGAGATGGCAGAAAAAGTTTAGTTGATTCAGAAACACATGAGAACAGCTTAGAGAAGGCAGAAGAGTTATGCGGATAATCGTAGGAAGGATCTATCTTTTGAGGTAGGTGATCATGTTTTTCTCAAGGTTTCTCCATGGAAAAGTGTGATGCGATTTGGTAAGAAAGGAAAGCTGAGTCCAAGGTTCATTGGACCATATGAAATTCTGGAGAGATTTGGATCAGTTGCATACAAAGTTGAATTACCTCCGAGTTTATCTCATGTAAACAATTTTTTTCATGTTTCGATGTTGAGAAAGTATTTTCCCGATCCATCTCATGTTTTGAGTCCAGAGGTAGTTCAGCTGGAAGAGAACCTATCATATGAGGAACAACCGGACCAGATTCTTGACCACAGGGAGCAGGAGTTACGGAATAAGGTGATTCATCAGGTAAGGGTTTTGTGGAAAACCCATATGATTGAAGAGGCAACATGGGAATCTGAAAATTCTATGAGGGATAAATACCCCCACTTATTTTGATAAGTGAATAAAATTTCGAGGACGCAATTCCCAAAACGGGGGAATGATGTAACATCCCAGGTAAATAAATAATAATACATTTTCATATTTATTAATATTTGAGAATTAAATATTAATTTTACTTTAAAGGGGTTTCTATGTTCGATAGCGTACCCAATACGCAACAAAGAGTTTCTTTGAAATCGTACGTTGCACACTAGTAATAAAATAATATTATTTTAAATGTTAGTTAACACGTAGCAATTGTACTGGCAGGAATGGATAGAAATAACTAAAATATGATTATATATGTTTGTTAAATGTTTTTACATTTATCTAATAAAGGATAAAGGCTTAAAATATGAAAAGAATTCAATTTTAGGCTTATATACTCTAATTTTCACGAAAGGTCCACTTATCAACATTTGATGGTGAACCGTCATTAAATATAGTTTTGGTCACTCTTATACATACTATTGGACCAAATAAAACCCTTCTTTAGAATCGGGACATCAAATATTACTTTGTGTAATTTTTTGGTATTTTTCCGATAAAGTTCATTTTTTAATGAATAGTGTAAAATGTTGTATTTTATTTCAAAACCTCTTTTTAATCTAATTTTTTAAGATGATTAGATTATCTTTTGATTTGGTTTTAAAGTGAAATTAGAATATATTTTTACCATTTAATCCAATCGTGGTCATTGGAATCAATTACACTTTGAAATTGGACTTAAAATGGTGTCAATCTTTTGATACTTATTGTTTCATAAAAACACGCTATTTGTTTTGACAATGGAAATTAATTTTTAAATTAATTAATGCAACTTATAGGTTTTGAATTTTGTAAAATGGACTTCATTTTTGAATTTGGAATATCAAATATAGCTTAGGGGGGTGTTTTGGTTTGTTTCTGAAAAACTTCAATTTTTTATTAATAGTGAAACCGCAAAGTGGTGGTTACAAAATTTGATTTTTCGTTTAAATGGGACTTTACCACTTTTGTGTTATGAATCTCAAAAATCAAATTTAAATTATTTTCATTATTAAGTAAAATTTGGTTCAATGGGATTAAAATAAATTTTGGTGAATATTAACTTTTATGTTTTATTAATCACGATTAAAGGTAATTAGTGTAATTTAAGGTAAAAATGATATTATAATAAACTGAAAATATCTTGACACTTGTCCTAACCCTATTGTATGAGTTATGGACGACCAAGACAACCCATGAGTCGATTTCTGGTACCCCATGGAGCCACTTGGGTGTGACAATGAAATTTATGCCTTTTATTTAAAGTTAAAGTAAAAATGACACAAACATGAGATGTCTTACTAAACCAATTTTTACATGGGTTTATACAAGTCATATTTCTTACTATAAATATTAATTAGAAATACAAAACTATTTCCTACATCATTATATTTTTTTATATTTTTTAGATATTAAATAAATTAAATTATTTATGACACCATGATGATGTAGTGATTACCTCATTCTTTAACGATTTAAATAAAATGGAAAGATAATGTAAAATCTAAAACCTACACATGTCCAAAACCTATTGTATGGGTAGATTTAGAACCCTTATCACCTTATCCTAGAAACACATCAATGTGGGACCATTAGTAACTGAAAATCATTCTAAAATAAAATAACAGTTCCTTACTTTCCAAGATTGCCCCTCCTCTCCTCTTATAAAAGGCCCCCACCTCTACCACCTTACCCACACCTCTCAAGCCTTTGGTTCGGCCAAGCTCTGATCATTTTGTCTCTCTACATACCTCTCTAACTCCTTGAAGCCTCACTTTTGGTAGAAGTCTTCCCAGGGAAGCCTTTGAGCTCAAACCAAAGGGAGTTACCCGATTTTATGGTAATGTCTTCACTTGAGCCCTTTTGTTTTATTTTGCTTCTCCAACCCCTAAAAACTTTTTATTCATTTATTTTGTAACGACTCCAGTATATTCCATATACTAGGATGTTTTTATAAGAAGGATTCGAGCTACAATTACACACACCTACGTCTAATGGTTAAAGAACATACTGTTTCCGTGGATGGCGAATTTCTGCCTCACGAAACGATGATTGTTCGATATTCTTCTAACACCTTCAAAGGTGGACATTAAGATGTCACTATATTTATATATGATATATAATATGTTTATGTTTTCCTTAAGATTCTGTATTTTTCATTTTGGGCATACCTTTATGGTTTCCATTATGGGTAAATGTGATATCTTCATTTATGGAAGTGCGGACTACCGCCCCCTCAAAGTGATTTGATTCGTTAATGCCATATGTGGGATGTATAAAGGATGGATTTAAAGTTATTATATATGATGTTATACTGGAATTATAATATAACTCTATATCATTATTATTTCTTTCCATTAAAGTATGAGATAGAAATGAATGTAGCGTTCATTCGTACGTACGGCTTACCGTCTCCATGAACGGTGCATTTCATTTCTTATCCCCAAATGTAATTTACTATTATAAGTACATGTATATAATGGATATATATGATGAATTATACATCTAAATTATTAATATAATTCTGGAATTAAAATATACATACCTCTCATTTAGTTTTAATTCCATTAATATGACAAAGAAATAAAAGTAGCATTCATGCGTACGTACGGCTTACTGTCTCCATGAACGGTGCATTTCATTTATTACCTCTAAATGATTATGTAATATTATAAATACATGTATATGATGGATATATATGATATATATGATATCCAAATCAGGAATGTCATTCTGGATATAAAGAACCTTTGACCACATGAACAACATGTAATTATAAGAAGTCCACTTTCGACTTAAGAACCAAATATCGACAAAACTAACATTATTAACTTAAATGGTTACATAATGTTTATAACATGGAAATAGGTGATATAAAAGGAATAATGATCTTGAAAAAGGGTCTTAAGAAAAAATAAATTAACTCAAGTTTATTATTATGGACGTTAAAGAATGATCGAGTCAAGTCGGACCCGAGGTAAGGGACTTCGTCTCAATCTACTTTCATTGAGGCATATTTCATTTTATACACAACTATCTTTTATACGGTGTATAAACCCCTTTGACGTTTACTTTTATACAAAAGGAATATTTTTCTACAAATCATTTTACTAAACAACAAAAGTAATGTTTCTTTTAACGTACGCAGTGACAATGACCTTTTCCGCCGCCGCGAGTATTATTTGATCTTTGGCTTCCTCAACAAGCCGTAATGTTTTTAAAATAAAATTAACACCATATACTCTTTTATGTATTTTGGTATTGAAAATGGTTTTGATAAATGATTCTATTATGTCAATATATTTAAATGATATATTGTGATTGAAATGTGGAAATTTTATCATTCCTTTATATTGGTTTTATGTCTTATAATTCTATAATGTTACTTGTACATATTACGGGTGGTTACGTGATAAACCATATGACGGGTGGTGTCGTGAATACCTGGATGGGTGGTTACGTTATAACCTCCAATGCATTGGGTATGGAAGTCGGTCGTATGGCTATTCCATTAAGTATGTATGGAAGTTGGTTGTATGGCTATTCCATTAAGTGATATGTGTGGAATTCGACCATATGGTTATTCCACTTAAGTATGTTTATGTCCCAAGATACCTTTATATGTTATGTGTTCATTATATGGGTTTTATGTTAATCATTTGGTTACAAAAGGGTAAGTAACGATCTTTTATTCAGTGAAGAGTTTTTACTACTTCATAAAGGTGAAAAGTATTACTTTGTTAAAGTATACATGGTTTACTTGTTGTTTTGATAAACTAACTATTTTCATTCTTTGTGTATCCATTACTGAGCTTTTTGTGCTCACACCAAGTTTTTTTGAAATGTTTTTCACAGGACTTAATGTGGAATAGGGTCAATGATGGGATCAAGGGAATGTCATGCTATATAAAACATGGAACTAGACATGTTACTTTTTAAGATTTTTTTATTCTATGGAAACTTAGTATAAGTGTCTACTTTGTAATATTTTGAGATGTAATAGTTATGTTCTAATTCTCTAAAACTCTAAACCTGAAAAGATCCTCAATGTGAATTATTCGTTTAATGTAATATTAAGTAATGTTTAAGGCTGGGGCCTTATAATAAACTAGGGAAAAATAATAATAAATCATTTCAAAACAAGGTTTACAAGAGGTAAAATATCAAAGAAACATCTAACATTATTCACTACAAAATTGAATTAAAATGCTTTACCAGTATCCATTTCCACTAGTAGCTCCTCCATTATGTTAAAATATTCACTCTAAGGCCTATGGTTTGAATCATTTCTCCCCAAATTAAAGTTCTAGTGTTCCCCCGATGAAACAAACCCTTTCAAAATCCTAACTTATAGAATCTCTTAAGGTGACCTGAGTAGACAAACCATTTATAAACTCTCAAAGCATTGAATTAAAAACTCTTATAATGAACAAGTTCTCCAACATTTAATCACATAAAATTAAACTACTTTTACTATGAGTAATATCCCTACTAAACCAACACACATGGTCCATCCGAGAGAACATCACCACTTAATCATACTAAGTTCAATAAATTTACACCTTCATGTGTATTTTCTAGCTTTTCATTAAAAAAACCAATAGAAAAGTGGTTAGAAATACATCTAGAACCATAGTTCTAGGTTCTAGGTGAATACCTATTTTAAAATAGTGAGCTTTAAGGGAGTCATATCATGTATTCTTATGTGAGAAATATACCAAATATTAAAATTTCTTGGCATACTCTTCAATTGATAGATAACCTTGACTGAAACTAAAGAGATTATAGACTTTATTATCTTTCATTTCCTTAGGATAATACTAATGAATTATTACCATCTTATTGAAAAACCTAGAAAATCTATCATCTAAATATGATGGAATCGTAAATTCCCACTACTCTCAATCAGGTTCTCTAAACAATGAGTTAACATAAGTTAATTTTAGTGTACTAATATTTTACATAGATTCATCAACATGAAATGCAATATCTAAAATGGTGAAGGAGTAATTTAGAGATTGTACCAATGAAAAAACATTATATCGTTCTTATAAAAGATTATGGGAGGCATTTTTGGACATCACCAAAATATAGGCTCATCGACACAAACATCGTATGGAAATTAAAATGGAATAAAGACCATCCAAAAGTATTCAAAAAAAATGAAAAAAACACTTTCCTCAAAGAATCATTATTTTAAAAGAAAAAAATATATACCTATTTATTAAGCATTACACTTTTCTTCAAAATGTGATATATTAATATAAATCTGGCATAGTTTTAAAATTTATTTAAAATATCATATAATTTTCTTTATCATTTCAAAACAATTTAACCTTTTTTTTCAATTTCAAAACCCTTTCCATTTTAAATATATCACATAAACAAAGTTACTTATTAAAAAATTCACTTATAATATCATAAAAGAGTCTTTGAGAATAATTTTTCCAAACAAAACATTTTGTAAGACACACATTTTAGTATTTGATAATTTTTTCCAATGAACTCCAAAACCCGAATTTAATATATGATTTTTTTTTAAAACGATTGAAAATCATAAATAATGTTATTAAAGTTTAAAAAACAAAATATGAGTGTGAAACAGACCACACCCATAACCATCCAAACTAACCTCTCTTAAGTGAAGTCATTTTGGGAATTTATGGATAGAGTTCCATGTTTTTGGTTAAAGTAGAACTTTGTATAGCTTAGTCACATGGTATATTAAATGATAAACCAACCTCATAATAGTTCATGGATTAAATTTTACATCAATCACACCAATTCCTCATGAATTAACAAACTATAAAGGCACTGTGTGTCTTTGGTCATCTTTCTACTCAAACCAAAAACCCATAAGAGATTATTATAATAAATTATTGTCTCATTTGGAATCTGAGTCAGTTTTTATCGTCATTAAATCATTAGCTCAAAATAAATACACAATTCTCCTCAATCCTTAATAACTCATGTATCATCATGAATATATGGTGATTAAAAACAGACCCACAAACTACCAATTGATCCTAGACACATTCCAAATCACATTTCTACAATTATTCACCCCAAATAACATAAGGTATTATATAGAAAATAAAATTTCTTTATAGAAATACTTGATTTTGATAAAAAAATCACAAACTGTCATGGTATACCAAAAAAACCAGTATCTGAACCTATTACCCACAAAACTGAAGGGAATTATTTATCTATGAGAGAATGTGACTAAAACTTGGGAATCAATAAACAACATTTGGGAATATTTCCTCCCAAAAAAGATAACAAAAAAATAATGTACTCAGTGGTAATATCATGATATATGTAAATTAATACTAGTATAGCATTAAATAAGGTGACGATACAACAAAAATAATCTAAAGATAGATCAAAACTTTCATAATCTTTCTCTTGGTGTTATATGACCACCCACCATGTCTTAGTATCCCTCCCATGTCCAACTATTCTTGAACCCAAAAAAGAGGCAGAAGATCAAACCAAGACCTATTATAGGAATAATAAGACTAAAAATAAAAAAATGGTACAAACATGGTGTGATCTATAAACCCTATTAGGATCCCAAAAATATTTTTATATTAAAATACCATTACTAGAAACCTAATGATTCTATGTTGAAGTAAAACAGGGAATGAATAAATAAAATTAATCATTTATTTATATTATAATTCAAAAATGATCTTATTTCATGAATAAATTCATTTATATTAATATTTGATGATAACAATTATTTCTCAGGAGTTTTAGGTGTAAAACATTATTTAGGAAAACGTTTTAATTTTTTTTAGAAATATATATATTTCAAGGAATTATACAAATACATAATAAAAAAAATTAAATACTAACTAGGGATAAAATAATATGAACTCATTCATTAAAATAATCAATTAAAAAATTTAAAATATATTTTATGTTATAATATTACACCACAACATGATACACTTCCTCTAATGAAGGAAAAATCTATAGGGTAAAAATCATGGTGAAATATTCAATTTATGGACATTACACTTGGTTTATGGCCTAGATGGGAAGATTTCCAAAGCATGGTACTCATTTTACCTTAAATTATGTTTAGTTAGTGTTGTTTTCTAAGATAAGTAATAAAAACTAACACATTAACTATAATTACATGATAAACCAAGGAAAAAAATTTTAAAGACCGCAAAATATGTTTTTTTCTTAAATATAACTGATCACATAATGACCAAAAGATTAAAAAGTCTTTTACAATTAGAAATAACTTACTTAATGAAAACATTTCATGAATAAATCCCTTTTTCTATCAACCATTATTTTTAATCAATTTAAAATCATAATGAATAATCTATGAAACCATTATACACCATAACAATATAGATTTCACAAAACATCCTTCAACACAGTTTAATATAATAAAAGGGTAATTTTTAGAACCATTTTTCAAAGGGGAAAGGTAATTAAATTTTTTATATAATTTAATCAATAATAATTTTCAGGATTCATTCCTTTATAAATTTCAAAGTGAAGGGGGTGAATAATCATGGTTTCAGAAAAAAAAATACCCAATATTAAATCACATAACTCAAAATTACATAAAGACTAAAACCACTTGAAGGAAAACAAAAACCGGAGAGAGAGAAATAAAATGGAGAAAAATAAGAAAAAAAGGAACTATAACTTCTTTTGTGGTATCTGACCACTGAAAACACTTCCCATAAGGATAAAATAAAATTTCAAGCAATTATAGTATGGATATTTTTAAAAATACCAAAGGGGTTTTGATCCACATTAGAAAAACATTTATTTCAAAAAAACTATTTAATTTTCCATTTTAATGAATCATGAATGAGGAGTGTTTAAAAAACTTTAATATAATATTTTAAATGTTTAATAAATTATGAAAATTTAAATTGTATGATTTCAATATTTTGAATCCCCAAACATGTCCCTACATGTAATTTTTGAGGAAAAAAAGGAAAATTAGATTTAAAAAACAACTTCTTTCATAAAAGGCCATTATATAAGTTTAATATAGTATACCATTATGTAGCTTATATGATTCATGTAAGGGTATATAATTTTAACTTTACACATTTTTTTCTCTCAAACCAACCCTTATGCAACTCCAACTACCCTTACATAACCTTTAGAAGAAACTATTTACAATTATGCAGCGGATGAGGTACCCCAGAGAAATTATGAGTTACCATTTTGTATCACCTTAACTACCCATAAAAACTCTAACTTACCTTTATGTGATAATTTAAAACCATTTTTTAACATTATATTAAGAAATTTTACACTTAGGCACCAGTTATCTACATTTATGTAACCCTTATAAAAACAAGTTTAGCATTATATTGTACTAGGATTACCCTTACACAACATATATACTTTTCACCTTGAACTTTCATAGTTGTTGATTTAACTGTATATAACCTTCATAATTTTATGGTTACCATTATGTGACACCTTATACATATGGGAATATGGTCCTTACCCTTACATAGACCTCATACCCCATGTAAGGGTAAAAATAAACAAAAAACTTACAAAATTTCCATTCAAAGTAATTAGAAAGCAAAATAAAAAATGTTATTTAACTGTAAAAAAATTGATAATTTTATGTTATAATAGAAATCATTCCTCATGAATAATTTTAAAAGTTTCCATATAATATAAACCCTAAATATATTAAATATTGGTTTGGAATGTTGGGATGGGATGGATATGTTATTGTCAAATTTATGATATTACATCCTAAAAATATTTAAGAATAAAATTAAAGAATAAGTGACTAAAACTGATAGGGTTAATGATAAAAATAATTAATCAACACATTATATTAAGGCTATTTATACTCCCAAATAATGTATACTAATTTGGCTCATCCAGTTGGAAATGTCTAAAATGATGGAGCCTATATAAAATAATGAACGTATTATGTTGGGTAATGTAAATATAGATATTACAAATAAGAAGAAAGCTAAATGAAAATGTATTCCATATTTTACAAATACATACAGATTTGTAATGTATAGGTAAATAATCAATGAAGAGTTCTCATCATTTTAAAGCTATAAGGAAAAGCATTTTTGGGTTGAGATACAAGTCATAGAATTATTTTTCTCATTAAGGATATGATAGAGGCTCACCTTATTTCCATATATGTATATTTTTGTTACGTTATATTAGATATTGAACATGATATATTAAAAATAAAAAATAAAAATATTCTAATATTTTTATACCAAACAAAACATTAAACCATCATGGATAACATTAATCATTGTCTCCTTATAAGACATAGTTTTCTATATCTAAATTGGTTTTATACATAAAATCATTTAATATGTTCTTATAGGTTATTTATAAAGTAGAATCCAACCATGATATATGAATGGAATGAATCCCTTGAGGAGGAGAAAAAAATGTGATTCTTTAATAATATTAAATCTCTTAGTTAAATCAATAATTCCAAATATACATGAAGAAAATGAAGCCTGAGTTTTGAAAATTAGTTTTTTCTATTAATTTTATTCTATCATAAAATCTATGTACTATGGGGTCATTGTGAAGAAAAAAGGGGTTAAAACATTCTTTAAATTTTTTATGTGTTTGTTAAAGTGGAATATAGGTTTTTAATTTCTTTAAAATTAGTTTATGCATCCTTTGAGGGGTGAAATTGAAGATGGTATCACATTGAGAATAGTTAATGGAAATATTTGTTGTTTAAACTCATCAGTATCATGTTTTACACTGGGTTATACCAAGTAGAATTTAGATGATTATTTTATGGTTTGTTAATAAGAAAAATTTGGTGGCATTATTATTATTTTTAAAAAGGGTGATGCCTTGGTCAAGAACTACCAAAGCACAAAAACAATTAAAAAATAATGATTATAGGAGTATAGAATTATTTTTGAAATGTCTAATGTTATATATGTTTTTATGAGCTGATTTTAATTGATTGCGGATTCCCATAAACTAATTAACATTTATATGAAATTATATGAAGAGCTATTAAATTTTAGATAATTGTTGGATTCTGGATAAGACTTTAATTTCATGAGAATGAGTTTTTAATAAGTATTTTCCTCTTGAATATAAAAATTTTCTTTTTCTAGAAGCCATAATACTTTTGTGAGAATTAAAATAAATTTTTATATAAGGGTGCTAATGATAAATGAGTGAGTTTTTAAGAATTTTGAGGAAAAATTTAGAATTCAATTGGAATTCATAATATATTTTTAGAACATTATAATACATATAGGTATTTTGTTAAGTATTTAGTGTACTTCATAATAATTTATAACAAATTTATAGGACTTCTATGGGATTTTTTAAAAAATTACAATGGAAATATTTTAGAGGGATATTTTAATAATTCTAAACTCTTAAGAAATGTTAAATATAAATATAAAATTGAAAACGTCATGTACATATAAATGAGTTATTAAATATAGTATGTTCTAAAACTATAAGACTTTATCTATTTTCAAATTTTTTGAATTTGATTGATTTTCAAAAATGAATATTATAAAGAATGATATCATATAAGATGATAAATAATATTATTTTTAGGGATCAAATAATCATCATTACTTTTTAATCTTTACATAATAAATTTACTCAAAGAATATTGACTGATATAAAATATGGAACTCACTATAACACTAAAATGAGATTTTCATATATAAAAATTTGAAAATCAATGTCAGTGATCAAAGATGAATGAAATGTAAGGAAACATGTATTATTATTAATAGACTAAAACATCACTATTTAATTTTGATTCAATATAAATGAATAATGGAATTTATCTTCATGTTAGATGAATAATATATCACTGTTAAAGGAGATTCTAATAAAGTGAATGAAGTATAAATGAGGAACTTCTAGAATAAAATATTTTCTAAAGGAAACTTTGATGATAATGTAACTGAATTGTAAATAGATTAAATATCACAAAAAAGATATTTATTCTCTATAAGAATTTATAATATCATGTAGTGATGTTCGATAATGATCTAATAGAAATCTATAGATTATACTAAAATTTTATAGACCACCACAATAATAAGAAATGATATATACCATAATAAGTTTATGCTTTAAATTTTGATACAATAATAGAAAATGTTTATTTTTAGGTATTTTTGTATAATTTTAATTAATATTATCATAAGTATTTATTTTCTAAGTAAAATGAGTAAATTTTCATCTTAGAGAAAATTAGTAACAAAAGGGAATTGGTGTTAATTAAAATATAATTTAATCTAGTATATCTGTAAAAGGGAATATCCTCTGATCAAGGGATCACACCCACATTAAAATGATTAATAAAAATTAGATAAATATTGATAATAAAAATATTTGATAAATAATTTATATATTTTTTATATAGAAAAATATATTGGATATTATACTATATTAAATATGATGAAAACATCAAAAAGATGATTCTAAAAAAATACAAGAGTAAACCTCTTGATAGATAGAGATAAGAAAATAGAACATGATAAAATACTAAACATGTATATCACTCTCTATATCAATGTTTTGGAGGAAGAAGAATATGTCACAAAATACTGAGTACTCTAGAATATTGAGAAGAAGATAAAAAATGAACATTTAAAAGAGAAATTGACACATCTTCTTATATTCCTAATCTTAGAATCAGGTTTCTCAGATTGATAAGAAATTTTGATACTAAAATCATAGATGGTCGAGTATGAGAAAAGATTCTAATAAATATTTGAGAATATAGTTATCTAGTAGAGATGAAGCTGAAACAAGTATAATAATTTATCTCGAGGAAGTTAAATACATTTTGTGAAGTGATAGGATTTGACCATGTTGAATCAATTACATCCTATACATATTAGATATACATATAAAAAAGGTTCATGGATTTATTGTAATACCATTAGTGGGAGTGAATGTTATGGTAATAATTATAAATCACAATGGTATGTAGTGTTTATTCATTTTTTTAATATGGTTAATACTCATTTGTGTAATATAATGAGTTAGTAAAAGATAATATATACCAAAACGACATGAAATTTATGATATTATTAATTGTGTAAAATCAAGTAATCAATCTGAAACTAATCATGCCACATTATTAATATTCCATGATGGGTTTGAAAATTTTAAAAATATTGTCTGTTGTTATTTTTTTAACTTATATATTGTGTGGTGTGTGTGTGGGATAGAGTAAACAAAAATAGATCCTCTATTATCTTAACTAGAAATAAATGTTCAAATACTAAATTGGGTAAAATATTATAAACAATATTTTATCATATTAAAGGATTAGGCATAATAGATTCACTCCACTCCTAGGTGATTTCACAAATTCACCGGGACTAAAAATATTAATCAAGAGGTAAATTTAGATTAAATGAATGTTTACAAATCTCATCTAGATAATTGTTTTATCATGCATGTGTAGATATGGGGATATGTAAGACATTAGAGTGTCCAGTGTTAATGTAGGAGTAAATTACTCATGTTTATGACTAAACCTACTATTATTTGATAAATTTCTTGAGGAATTATATAAAAATATTGAGAATATTTTAAATATGATATTATAGAAATATTTAATGGTGAAATATCAGTAGTTTAATAACGAAATATTTTGATTGTACATTGTATTATTTTAAATCAGTTAGAAATTCATAAAGATGAAGAATACTACTATATTATTCTAAACCACTAAAAAAAGTTATATTATCCATTGAGATTTAATATAACTAGTAACAAGATAGATAATACACAAGAAAAGATTATTTCTTGAAAAAAATATCTAATTAGAGGTAGAAATTTGATACTCTGATAAAAATTAAAGTATGAAAAAAACATAAAAATGAGTGGATAGGGGGAATAAGTGTTTCAAAATTCCAAAATTTTGAAATATAGATTAATTTTATACTTATTTAAGTTATTAGTTATTTTTTTAATGCTTTTTCAATCTCATACAACATGAAAAAAATATGAAATTACAATACCATAAAATATTTTCATGAGTTCCACTCTTAGTTTGTAAGAATATATAATTTTTATAAATGGCATGGTTTATATCACATATGATATAACTTATGTCATAAAGTTATTAATGATAATTATTATCCAATAAATGTGTAGTATCCCACCAATATTAAAATAATCCCAACCTATTTATAAAAGTAATTTCAAAAAATGAAAAAGTTCACCTTTCTTTTTTAATATTCCATAACATTAATTATTGAGATTCTAGTTCATTTGATTTTAAAAATACAATAATATCATTATTTTTTAATTAAATTATAAAAATATATTAATCAAAAACCATTAGATTTAATTCTTAATCATGTACTTAGAAAAAAATTAAATTATATTAATGTACTAATTTTTCTCCCCTAGAGTCTCTGACTCTATCACCCAAATTCAATAGTAGTACTGTTGTTTTGAATGAAATGGTATAAAGGGAATGTTGGAAACCAACAAAAAATACAAAAAAAAATTAATGAAAAATATATTACCATAATAAAAAATTATGTGCAATGATCTTATTATAGGATAAAATTCATTGTATATAATTAAATAAATTAAATAAATAAAAAACAAATAATACTAAGAAAAATAAACTTTCCAGGTAATGTTCAAAGTTTTAGCTTGACTTTAATCCTCCAACTCCAAAAGAAAATCTTTCTTGATAAAATAAAAAGGGGATAATATTTTGGTTTCCAATGTGAGACATATTATTTGAGTTTATTTATTTTGAAGCACCTTATGACTATGTTGGAAGAAGGGGATAATATATTTGGATAATTCTATAAGATCATATGAATTTAGGGGACCTATAATATCCTTACATTTCCCCTTATGGAACAAATCCTTTTGATTCAAATTAGGGGCTTACTAACATGATAATGAGAATTCTAATTTATCAGTTACATATTATTTAGGAAGGTGAATAAATTGTGAATAAAAAAATAAATATTCATGTACATTATCATATGAGATATCATTAAAAAACTTGATTCACCAATTTAAATATAAAAATTCAGTGGAAGAATTTTAGACAAATCAACTGAAATACATATTTTAACATCCTACAATATGGAAATATTAGTAGTTTTTTCATCCAATTTAATCAGTTTCCTTGTGATACCCCTACACCATGAAATCTCATGTGGTAATTCTACAACATGATATCTCATTTATAACTCTCAAATTAATAAGTGTAAGGGGGATAGGTATATATGTTTTCTACTACAAGATCATGCTCACTCAATCCATGTTCTGACACTCAATAGAAAACAATCCTCATGTCATGGTTGTATAGTGATAAATATTTAATTTTCATGAATCAACAACAATAAATATAATTAACCAATAATTTTATATCATGATTGGAAAGTCCCAAAAAAATCCATATTCAAGATGAAGAAAATTCCATCAAACTCAAAAAAGGAAAGAAATTAAATTCTGAAGAATAATTGAGGAAGAATGTTGAAGAAGCCAAATTTGGTGAAGGAAATAGTCCATCCACATATTGAATCCCTGAGAAAGGTTCAGAGAAGGTACCAACTAAGAACCAAATGGTTCATAAAATGAAGAAAATCGTATCCGCTCCTACAAATGATATCGTTGTTGAAATAGAGGTGGAACATTCCTCCCCCATGTACGAAGTCCACTGTGTAAAATATCCCCTATGAACTAAGTGGTTTGTTGGATGTGGTGGCATCCCAACGCCTAAAAATGAATCCTCCTATTGAAAAAATAATCCGTAGATCAAGGAGTTATCCATGTGCTTATGAAAAAGGCACTACATGGCCCATAAATCTATCACTCAGCTCCTCTATAAATAAACCATGAGAGGGATAAAAAATGCACTATTAGGTGGAAGAATAATTCTCTCCCAAACATAAGAAAAAGGGATAAAGACGAGGGAAATTATAGAGGATGTAAGAGAATTATCTCCCATGCCCGAAGAAGTACAAGAAATCCATCCCAAAAACCATATGTGGGTGGGCCTTCGTGGAATCCATCCAGGGAATGGTATGAAGAAGACCCTCTAGATAAGATAACATATAGAGGTAGTGTCGTTCGTGGAAGTCAGTCATCATTTATGAACCCCGTGAATGAATAAAAAATAGTATTTAGATGCTCCTATGAAGAAAATGGTTCTCAACCAACCCTATTAGGACAACATAGTTCATGTATAACCCTTGGGATAAATGATATGCGGATGTCCTTATGTGGATTATGGTTCACATATTCTCTTATGCAGCCAGCTCCTACGCGGCCAACCCTTTGCGGGAAATGGTACGTGGATAACCCTTTTTGGGGAATGGTACTTGGACATACCTTTTTGGATGAAATTTCATAGACAATCCTACACGGACTATAGTTTTAGGA
The DNA here is from genome assembly GCA_963277665.1 of Viscum album. NCBI lineage: Eukaryota > Viridiplantae > Streptophyta > Magnoliopsida > Santalales > Viscaceae > Viscum > Viscum album. The sequence goes on from OY728125.1 coordinate 605,220,094, forward strand.
TGACCTTATGTGAACAACAGTACACATACGTTCCTATGCGGCCGAAAGTATGTTGCCAGCTCCCACACGACTAGCCTTATGCACAAAAAAGTTTTTTCCCACCAGTCCATACCATGGGGGATATACCCCCCATACCCTCTCTTGATATCAGTACCATGTTGAGGTCTTATCCCTCTGGTCCGGTCCCTTCTCTATCGTCACTCACCCCCCCTGAAAAATGAAGAGTCGCACTGTTAACTTTTCTGGGTGGGTCAATTACATTTTCTATTGCATCCTAATGTTGCCCCAAAATCTGTCACTTTAATACCTATGAGTCTAGATACTCAAGATAATCCTAAAATCTCATCACCTACCCCATATTCTAGGTTTATCCATAACCCCAATAAATATCATTGTCTGATTTTTTCTTACATGCATGGACACATCCTTTCCATTCATCAATCTTTTTGTCTCAGGTGATCTCAGATCTTCATAAACTTCCATGACCATCAGAAATAGATGGTCAATATCAAGAGGACACCTCTTCTTTAATAAACACATAATTCCTTAGTGTCTCTCCATTTGTTTCCCAAAAAATGGTCTGTCAACCACAGACATATTCATCCTTATGAGATAATTTTCCTACTTTCGTACGCCCAAAGGATTTCATGCCCCATATCATTTCTCCTAATATGAGAACCTCTAGAATCATGGTTTACTCATTCTTTCACCCTCATATTCGAGGCATTTCATAACATCTTGACCCAATTATCCTCCCATAAATCATGGTTTCTTTATAAAATGTTCCAAAATCTATGAACATAAACTATGAGTTATCATCCTTACCACATGACATTAAAAATGTATGGTATTAGTCCCTATAACACAACATTAAACTATCATGCCATCATCCAAGATATTTGAATTTAAATTGTAGTATACCATACAATTTAGTATCTTCATAAACATTCCTATCCATCAAAAATTGATGGTCATTGTCCTGGGGACACCACTTCTTGACTATGTGCATAATGCCCCGACGACATTGAATATGTTTCCAACAAAAAAATCCTATAAAAAAAGACATATTCATCCTCATTAGAGGATTTACCTACCTATGTATGACATAATGGATTACATTCCCCATATCATTTATCATGATCTGAGATCATTAAGAATCGTGGTTTACTTGTTCCTTCCATATCATGTTTGAGGCATGTCGGAACATCCCAACATGATTATGCTCCAGTTAATCATCATCTGATCAACTTGACATTAAAATATATTATACACCATATGATTCTCATTTTAGGGAACTCCTCCCGAGGTAATCCACTTTCCATTTTATGGGATGTGGTGCTTTCTCCCCTCTTCAACCCTACTTGGGGTTTGTCTAGATATCTCACCATACATGACTATCCTGGATATCATCATGGGTAAGGGGATGGAACATTCAAAAACCCCATTCCCTATATTGATGGGATCATAAATTCACCCTCATCAACTACCTCCCTCCTCTGTTTCCCCCATCAAATAATAAAAAGTTTGATTTTGTGGAATCTTTCGCATCCTCTTGTTTCTCACACCTAGCATGACTCACATGGGCTTAGAGGTATGTGATGATACAACATTTTCATAAAACCCCCTATGAACTATAAGAAATCTGATTAAATATAAAATTAGGATACATATGAGAACTTTATCTAGGCCCTAGCTCTATATCATCTCATCCATGAAATGAGAGATCATTCCCCTTTGAAATGGGAAGAGCCTACGTGTAATCCCCAATCATGTCTCAACCCAATAATTGAACTATTATAACTCTGATTCCTACTCTAATTGGGATACGTAAGAGGCCTAACTATGTTCTGAGATCAAGGGACATTATCCTTAAATGTAAATCCAAATATGAATTCCCCCCGACTCACTAAGGCCTCCTTTTCAGGAATAATACCTCGCGTGAATCTTTCAAGAAGGGACTCCTTTTCACTATAAGCCCCAAATCCAACTAAAATTGGATATATTTGATTCCAAACTAACTGGGATATATAGGAAGCCTCTCTGGGGTATAAACCCATCACCAAAATATCTCTAGAGTTCACCAGGACATATCCCCGATGGGGCCATATCCACCCAAGAGACCATACCCCTATTGAGAATCATGGGCTAATTTAGTGTAAGTCCCACAATAGTTCATTACTAGGTATCCTCTGCATAGATGTTCTTACTTTATGAAGTTAAATTGAAAGTATGAGCCCTCATCACATGACCTTTAAAGGTGATGTATCTAATTAAGCCACACCAAACTATATGGGTTTTGATTCCTCTTACAAGGATACGTAGGAATCCCATCTTACGGGTTCGATCCTGATAGAAAAACAACATCTATCCCCCATAGATGATATTTTACTGAAGAGAACTTCATAATATGTCTTAAATTATCATTTTATCAGCAATTTTCAACCCATGTTCATATATGGTTAATCTTTCAACCCAGGGGTGACTCATAGTCACATGATTGGGAAAAATAGAGGAATCAAAAACATATGGAAACTGTGTAAATTTATTATAGAGTCCCAGAATATGAAATATTTCCCCCCAAAAAGGTGTGATGAACTTGACCTCCCATACCCTTGACTAATGGAGTCCTTAAGTTTCATTTTCCAAATCGCCATCAAATTAGTTCCTGCCTTTGGAAAGAAGGTCCATGAATCATGGATACGAGGTATGTTTGGTGTTTCTGGCTCCATGAATAAACCCACTAGAGACCATTTGAGGGAATTTTACCTAACATGGTATGATTTCAAAAACACATTACTCCCTACAATTTCTCATTGGGATCATGCAAATTAGGAACCTCCTTAATATCATAAAAATTATATAATTCCCAACCCCAGTGGGACCATCACGCCCAAACCAAAATGTGGGGCCACACGAATCGACTCAAGAAAATTATCAACCTTTATATTAGTGGTAGTATAACTATCATTATGTGTGGTACCCCCACTTCATAGAATCAAGGATATATAGTACACACAAAGTATGAGTAAACCCTCCACAATACTCACACAGAAATATTTTATGAGATTCCACTATTATTTAAAAAATGAGAATCACACTTCTATGGTTTTGTAAGACAATTATATGTACTCCCACTAACATTAAATTTGGTACTAAAACATTGTGAAATGAATACCCATCCATGACACCTAGAAGTGGGTGTATGAAAATACTCATGTAAATCGAGTAAAAAATCCCATTATAGTCATAATACTCTCCTCCTAAGAAAACTATATAGGGTGGTAAATTTATCTATCATATCCCTTGCATATTTATTAAGAATAATAGTTCAATATAATAATAAAATGTCATAAAGCATGTTTTTAACCAATAAAACACATAATTAAATCATCTAGTTAATCATTACTATACACATGATCATCCTCATCAATGTCAACAAAATCGTCAACATCATTATTTTGAAACTCATCAATCCATAATTGTTTCATCCTAAATTTGATCATTATATTAATCAACATGTTATATCTTCAATAATTATTATGAAATCATAATTATCATCATCATGGATCCATCATCATTATTTTCATCAGGATAAGTCTCATCATATAGAACAAGTAATACAAATAATATAGTGTTAAAATTTTATCAGGTATGTGATTCCATCTTTTATACTTGAATATATAATTTTTTCATGTTTAAAAATCAATACATTATTTATTAATTCATTCCCACAATTGAATCCCATTATATACATGATGCCTTTATTAATATGGAGTGAGGAGGAATTTAGTTAATTATAGATGAAACCACCATCAAAACCTTGTACCATATCATAATATCGATCTTAAAAAATTATTATATTCTTTACAAATTACCCATGCTCCACAAGAAGTCATATTTTCAAGGTAGTCAGAAAAATTATCATCGGATCACCCACACATGCCTCTATAATCAAAATAATAATTCATTATTTTAATCAAATTTGAGGATTATAATCTATAAATAGCATATTGAATCAGGTAAAACTTATGAAAATGGCCTTGTTATTATCAATGAATATTTTCAAAACAAAATTTACATCGTCTCAACACCTATACATTTTTGAATTCCGAAAACACCATTGAATTTAACATGAATGTCCTCAAAAGTTTTATTATCATGAAATTTTTGAAAGAATGAACACTTTTATTTAGGAATGTGTAATATTTAAATATCATTTTAAAATAAAATATATCTAAAAAATTAAATATATAAAAATATTTTTTATTATTAGAAATTGTTATCAAAAGATAGTTCAGAGTGTGAGTTTGGGAACAAACTAACACACTCAAAATTTATTATAAAAATGTAAAGTATAATTTCATGGAGATGTAATGTGAAAAAAAGCGGTGAGGCCTCCATCACAAAAAGTGAAAATAAAAAAAAATATAAAGGAAACTAGCCATTAAATATCTCAAACATAAGATTAATCATTTTTATTCTTTTTTTCCAATATTTTGAGATCCAACTAATCTTTTTGGGTTTTGACCTATCCTATATTACTTAAGGATTTATTATAACATAATCCATTTATCAATGAATATGGACTAGAACTCATCAGTGGGTTCAACATATTAAATAGAACCGACATTGAGAAACCTTCTAGGTATACTTCCTTGCTTTAGGTCATTGGTATTTATTTTGGGATCAGGTGGGAATAACTACCTTATTTTCACTCCAACAGTATTCATTTACCCATACTTTTGTCTATCCCCTTTAAAACAATTCTCCTCAACTATTAAAATAAAATTATTAACTGGAACAGGTGTAATAATTTCATTATATAGAGGGGTTATTTCTCCTAAATTTTTCTTACTACTTCATATAGGATCCTTAACCTCATATATAATATCCTTCTTTATAAAATGTTGAATAATCATATCCACCTCAATAAAATCCGCAATTTAAGTAACTCCCTAAATCTTATGGACACACATACGTGATAAGGCGCTAATATTGTGTATGTTAATCGAATAAATCATAGATAAGAAATAATTATTTCTTTCCTTAATAAGATCACATTGAGATGAATTGAATTTTGTATCCCCCTGAGTGACCACAATGTGAAATTATAGAGTTTTAGGATTCTCATGTCCACTAGTAAGAGCTTCTGTTGGTTCCCCAAGGGTCACCTTGTGATCATCTAATCTACCTAGATTACTATTTTATTTAGCACAAGACCATCCATGATATTTTTCTTTAATAGATAGTTTAATATTTTCAAACTCAACACCATGTTTATAGATAATAGTTGGTATAGTTGGTAGCTTAGTGATAACATGAGAACTAAGATTAAGAAACGGTGTGACCTGTTGATCCATGCTCACAATATCACTATGAACCATATAATGATAAATAGGTGCATCAGATTCATGTGAGGTATTTTCATTGATGCTTTATGAGGACTTGAATCCCATGTAATACATGTTAACTAGTCCCTAATATTTCCCATGTCTATAGAGAAATTAGAGACCTCAAAAAAGTCCATTTTGAGTTCCCATGAGGTATCTTGTTGGTAGTGGAACCCACAAAAACATATATACTACAGACTAAATGTCAATTCTTATTCTACATGTGAACATGATATGATCCATCAAGATATTTAATTTAAAATAATTTTTTAGGCATCATAAAGAGAAAATTAAGAATAATATCTCAACCAATATCATCAACGGAACATTAGTCATCTTTCCCCACCTCATTTGTGTCCTGTGAATTCACAACATCAAAAATAATAGCCTAGTGTGACTCCGACTCACTATTTGGATGGATTTATTCCTTCTCCCAACCACATAATTCTTCTATATGGTTCGGTTCCCTACTAGGGACAATGTTAATTGGATGTTTATATTTGAATTGTTCCACATCGTACGTAAAATTATTAAAGTTTTCATATCTATCCTCTTTGTCATATATAAGAGCAGTGATATACCATGTCTTGCCAAAATTCTTGAAATTTTTATAATGATAATCCATATCCTAGTCCTCTATAAAGATAGGTCAATTCCATTTCATCTTTTACATAAATTATAAACTATGGGGTGATATTTTTATAGATAACAAAAAAACAAGTTCCTATGTTTATTTTTGAAAACATGGCCAATACATTTGCAATTCATTCAATGTTTGGAAAGTCTCTCTATATAAATTTTATTAAAAAGTATAAATTGAGAAGAAACTAGAATAACCATCATAACTAGAGGTGAATAAATTTATAATTCAATCAATATTATGGGTATGTGAAATACAATTCATGATTGATCTCCCTATCAAACATGATAGGAATAACAACAGCTAAGGAAATATCACATAAGATCTAAGGTGCCAGAAAAAATATATAATTCCATGAATTCAGATACAAGTTTTTAAAACAAGTTTATTATCTATAATTAGATCAAATTAAGGATGTCGGTCTTGTATAATCATAAATTCTATCTTAAGAGAAACACTGTTGAATCCCCTAGCTTTAGACATGGATTCATTAGACATAATTATAGTGTGTAAGTACCCCTTACTGATTAATGTGATATTCCGACCTATAAATATCTATATATTAGTTAACCATTTCCTAAATCATTCAATGTGTAACACACATATTTTTTTATGAAATATGGTTTTATTTTAAGAAATATAACTCCATTGATAGCATACGTCACACGCAACATAGAGTTTTAATAAACCAAGATATACTATTAAACACAATCGTTATAACCTAAAAATTAAAAATTCCTGTATGAATAGGAATAAACAAATTATTAAAATTAATTATAATGGTTATACAGAAAGAAAAAATATTAATAAAGGAGAACTATTTTTTTGTAAGGTTTTTAAATTCTTTCAAAATACCTTATTTTGAAAAAATGATTGTGATTAACTTTCATGAAAAAAATAATATAATAAATGTTTGAAATTTTTATAAAATTTATTAAAAAATATTTTATTAATTTTAGGAATAAATGTTTCAAAAAGTATCTTAGGGTGAAATTTTCGTATTTTTCTAAAAATATTAATTTTTCGATGAATAGTGAATTTTTTTATTGAGAAGTGCCTTTTTTTAAATAATTTTTCCGATTAAGAATTATTTTCAGATTGTATGAAAAATAAAATTTTCTCAATTATATTATAATTAATCTAATATATGTAATTTAAATCAATTTAATTTTGAATTCTAATATATAAAAATTTTAATTTTTGAAAATTGTTTCTTTAGAAAACAACTTTTTTGTCACCACGGGGATATTAAAATTAAATTAAATTTTGTAACTACAGTGATTAGAAATTGATAAATTATAGTCCAAATTTTATCAAATAAAAATTTATATTATTTAAAAATTCCAAATTAAATTTTCTTCATAAATATTAAAAATACAATAAAAATTAATTACTATGATTAAGGTTGGAACGAGGTTTTGCACGTTACATGCACTTGTGTTATAATAAATTTTTCATATACATATTATTTTTATTTACTAAATTGGATTTATTTTTTCCAATTATTAGGTTCAAATTATCTAATAATTTTAATTTTAATTTTATTCTTAATAGATAAAATTCATAAATAAATAAATTAATAGAAGATACCATGGTGAAAACTAAAATGTTAAAAATAAATAAACAAAAAATATAAGAAATAATATTTTTGAATTTTTTTTTTGTTTTTTAGGTTTTTATATACCATCTCATACATATACTTCCTTATTTAACAATTTTGGAGGGGCATTGGGTGATTGTTACTTCCCATTATTAAATTGTTTTGGGTATTTATAGAAATGTCACTCCTCCAATATTAGAGAAGTCCACCTACTACCCTCCATTATAAGTTTATTTTATTCCTGTTAGATCTCCAAAGATCATACCAATACCTCCCCAAAAACCTTATCCATGATCTAAAGAATTTTTTCATTTGAAAATACCAATAATAGGGTCCTTAATAAGAGATCCAAAGGGGGTTATTCTAAGAGAAGGTAATTGCCTTTACTAAACTCATTCTTTTTAACTATTCTCTCACCACCTTCATTCATTTAATATTAATTGTAATATAATAACACCATTATATACCATATACTGAGATTTTATTATTTTTATAGAATAATATATATCCATCTTCTCTTCCCTCAAATGAGAAATGAAACCGTCAATCATGTGTACGAGAAACGACCTCCCTGCGAACCGATGTAGTTCATTTTCCATCACCACCCATCACGACTAGATATAATTATGGATTTAAAATATTTATATGATCTTTATGAAATTATTATACTTATATATAAAAATATCACATATATATTCTTACATTCCATTCTGTGGGAATATGATAATGTTGCTCGTGTGTACGATCGACTACCCCCTCGAAAAGAAATGCAATTCGTTGTTTACTTACGCTTTACATAGAAAGTAATAAGGATATATTTAACAAAAATATGTGATATATATTATGTAAAATTTATTCTATAAATGAAATATATTATTTACCTTTATTCCATTTCAGCTTTTAATAAAATGGGAATAATCTTCATGTGTACATACAGCTTACCCTCTCTGTAAATGTTGTAATTAATTTTCAACCTATAACTTTTATATAATTCAAATAGAACATATTTAATAAATATATATGAAATTTATATCATTTTTTTATTCTAGATTTTATCTATCCATGATAATATTAAAAAATACAAAGTCCACTAAACAAAAACATACATGATAAATGAAACAGTTATTACCCAAAATATTATTTTAACACACAATTATTAATAAATGGGTAATAAAATGTCATATGTAAATAATATATGGAAGATAAATATTAATATATTTATTTTATAAATATATAATAAACTAATATTTTTTATACAAGAGGTTCAAATGTGTATGGAAGAAGTTGAAAGTTAAGGTAAGGGATTTTTATCTCAATTTTTCTTTCTTTGAGGCATATATTGTCTTATACAGCTGTCTTATTTTAAAAGGTATATATACCACCCCTTTGAGATTTTACACCCTTAATATAATTATATTAATTATATTTAATGTTTCAATTAGATTTCATTTTTCATTGGATTTATGATTAAAAATATAATAATGTTTTAAAGGTTTAATGTTACAATATTATTATTTAATAGGACTATTTATGTTGTGATTACAATGATGATATCACATGATCTACATCTATATAAACTCATGTATTTTCTTATCCTATGGTTTTTTTGGAAAATAAATTTTTTCCATCAATTTTTCACACTTAAAGTATTAAATAGACACGGTTTTTTTTAAGAAAAATCAACTTTTTTTATCTCTTCAGTCAAAATAACTTTACTTTATCTATCCATGATTTAAATAATTGTTTTATGGAAAGTGTTTTCTATTATACCATGAGTATTTAAAGAAAAATTTATACTTTTTACTTTTTACAAACCTTTTTGAAAAAAATCTTCTTGTCTCCTTCTAAACAAGTATTGTTTGGCTTTTTATGGAAAATATTAATGGAATCCTTATTTTAACATGTATGAAATTAAGGGAATTTATCACCATCATGATCATCAAATGTATTAAATATTACTTATATTTACCAAGTTTATTTTAAAAGAAAAATATTTTTAATTTTTTATTGATTTTTTATTTTTAACAAGATAAGTTTTAAAATTTGAATGTTATTTTCCCCATGAAATATTTTAAATGATCATTAAATATTACGTGATAAGTTTACAAGATTATTTTATATGGAATATATTTTGAAGATGTTTTATGTTTTGAGATATTATTTTCATAGTTGAATGGTTATTTTCCTCAATAAACGTTCCATGTGATATTTAAAAATCATTTTCAATTAAGAATTTAATCTTTTGGTGTTGATAATGTTTTTCTAGGGATATGACACAATTGTTCAATCCTTATTTTTTCTGGATGGTTTATCAAAATTATGAAGAGATTTTTATGAATCTAATTTATTCTATGATGAATTGATGTGATGATTAAGAAATCCATTTTTATTCTATGGGTCATGTTGTGATGCAATGTTTATGAAACCCATTTATTCTCAAAAATTATATTATGTTGAATGATTTATGATCCTGTGACACACATATTTATTATTTTCATAATTTTTGGGGTGGTAACTATATCCACCTCTAATTCATTGGGTAAATATTCATATCTCACGAGATAAACAAGATTGGTATGGGGAGTTAACCCAGTCCAGTAAGTGATTCTATCTATTATTATAGTAATGGGAGTGAACTATGACTAATATGGTGGTTTGTGAAGTGAACCCAATCCACTTTGATAGACTTGTTATTGAACATTGACTAATACTATGGTTTGGGTGGTGAACCCAACCCAATATGATAGTCCTGATAGTGAATCCTTTGTTAATAAGGAAATAATTTTCTTTTACTTATATGTATGCCCCAATTCTATTTATTATGACAATTGTAAGATTAAATGGATCAATTTATCTTATTCCTTTATGATTCATGTCTTATATAATGCTAAATTGTATTATAGGAATATAGATTATGATTTATGATACGAAGAGTTTGGATTTCAACTTTTATTATCATGTTCTCATACCCTTATTCTCATGTTATGTTTATATCTCCCATGTTTACCCTTACTGATCATCAATGCTCAAATTTTTATTATGTTAACATTACCTACGTTATGAAGAAAGGTATTTTATATGATATATCTATGAAGGGTGTTAGATATGAATAACATAGTGGGAGAAGATATAGTTCACCTATAAATGAGTAGTTTATGTATCTGATTTTCAAATGGCACTATAGCTGAACAATTAAATAATTGGTCATTATGTTATGTAATGAATATTCATCTATTAATATTTGATATATATGTATGAAAATTATGTACCATTATATTTGGTATCAAATAAAAATTTGAGGTCAACCATGATAAAGTAGGATGAGAAACATTTGGTGAAAACTATAAGGATAATTCTATGTATATGAAAATAACATAGAATTTTGGTAAATAATATAGTGAGTGATATTCAAGAAATTACGTCCCTTTATATATATTATAATAGGATGTGGATCTGGAAAAAAATATATCATGGGGTAATAACTTCAAAAGGGGAATATTGATCTAGACTTGATCAACACCCAATGCTTGACAACATGCCTTACTTCACACCTAGTTTGGCACCCACAGTGGATATGCTTTAGAAATTTACAACCTCTTTGTAAAAAATCATAAAGGATTTGAATATATGATGACCATGAATAAACTATGTTAAAACTATGTTGTGTTATATTTAAAATAAGGTGTCAAGATTTAGACATGATTCATGATGCGTGATGGTTATGCTTACTATTTTTGAAAGATCCCTTATTTTTCTAGGTATATCTCTCTCTATATTTTTCATTTTAGCCTTGGTGTCTAGGACTTGTTCCAAGACAGAGATACTTTTGTTTATAAAATGACCTAATGTACAGGGTTGTATGATATTTTGAATTAATGGAGTTTTGGAATAAATGGGTTGAGTGTTAATATGTATTCTTGATAAGTTGAGAAGAATTAAAGTGGGTTTGGGTTGTCTAAAAAGAAAATGGGCTGAAAATTTAACTACAAAATATTTACATGTTGTGTAAAGGGATTAAAAATAATCGAATTGTTTTTGTGTTTTCATATATTAAATATGAGGCAACATATTTTTATGAAAATTCCATGAAAAACATTTACATGACGTGTACCACATTATACGCAGTGTTAATGCATGACCTGCAGATCTAAACATGCTATGTGGATGAAATTCAACCTATTTAACATCAGATCCTATCCTCTTGACCCTAGGGAATTATCTAGATGATTTTAGAGTGATGAACTCACTTTAGGATGTTTTGTTTTCATCTTCAATCATTGGAACCTTCTTAACATCATTCTCACCTTCTACATCATGGGAGTTGTCTGTTTGAAGCATTGTTAGATCATTGGTATAAGGTAGGGGGTCTAAATATTAACCCTATGGTTTGATAATTTCCATCTTTATGCAGTATTGTGATTTTTTGAATGAAATGTGAAACCAAATCGATTAAATAGTCAATGATATTATCCCTTGAATCAATTTTTTATAATTTTCTTATAACCAAGATTATGGATACCCATTGGGTAATCAATCTTTTGAATATAATTTAATTTTCCATTGGATTAATGTATGTTTAGAATGAAATGTTACCTAGGGTGATTTATTTTTATAGAATCCATAAATTGTGACTGATTTCATATTTATATAATTGTTAATAAATTTTGAATTTAATTTTCATTTGTATATACAATCAGAATGGTGATCTATATAATTCAATAATGATAATTGTGATTTGATAGTGTGATATCCATGATGTATGATAGGTAATGTGTTATATAATGTAATTATTATATATCAACCTCATCCTTAGAAATTTCACACTTATATGTTGAAATGATGATATTGAGTGGTCTCTGACCAATACCATATTGTAATGCCTATAAAGAGAAGGCTACGCCTAGTCCAATGCTATAATGTTTATAGGTATTTGACCCAAAAATGTTGTAATGCTTCTAGGGATTTGAAATGGAATGTTTTAATGCTTATAAAGATTTGACTTATATTGTTTTGTATATACCATGGTTATATAGTTGTTGTTGAAATAGTAGTAACCCATGCTCATAGATATTCTGGTATGGTTCCTAAGATGGTTATTTTACCTTGGTTATATGGTTATGATTGTCATGGTTGTAAGACATTCCTAGATACATTCCAGCTTGGGGATGAAGTAGGTTAGGGTCATATTTAATTAATTTTTGAATTAATTGATGCACCATTTTATCACTATATTCAATACAGTTCTTATCATACTTGTTTTGTTTATACACGATGATGTCAGCCTACTGATTTCTACTCACACCCTATTTGGGATGTCATTTGGAACCCAAAAAGATTTATTTTATGATGATTTAGACAAGGGAAAAGGACATTTATGATGATTTCTTGTTTGATGTTATGATGGAGTTTTGAGATGGGACCAGTTTAGGGTTCGAGTCCCAATAAATTGAGTCTTTCATTAAAGTATTCTTGTATTTTTCGTGTATTGTTTAAGATTAAAATTTAGATATATTCTAGCACATCATTACTGTATTATTTATTAATTTATTAGACTAGTCAGTTATATTTTATTGTTTTCTTCTGATACCTATATACTTTGATCATTTTTACTTCCTTTTATGACATTTTCTACTGATATGAAACTTCATACCCTAGGGTATAGTCTACCCACTATAAATTTACACCCCACTACTACTTGGTATCCTCTGAAATATGGGGAGGCACGATTGCGGTTTCATGATGAACTATTTCAAGACACGCAAGAGAGTGCCAGATTGAGGGACTTTACAAAGTGGTATCAAAGGAGCTTTTCATTTCTTTTTTTACATACTATTTGGGAAAGAAAAAAATTAGAATGAGATGTTTAGGGAATTGGTAATGAGCTTTTTCAGAGAGGTTGCTAAACCATGTATGAGGGAAAATTAGAGTGCCTAGAGATTGGATTGTTGTTTGTGTTGTGTGATTCTTATATTTGATGTTATTTATACTTTGGTTATTCACATGTTTTGTGAGGTTATTGTTTTATGATGTTTTTGTTTATTGAGTTTTGTACTCATGGGTTGGTATGTCTTGAGATTATAATACAAGCATCATAATAAGAACATAGGGTTATATTTACATTCATTGTTCATAAAATGGGTATATTTATTTTTTCATGTGATATATACTTTCATTTTAAACATTTATATGAGATATATTTTTCCCTAGATATAATAAATGAGTTTTTTTTCATGCTAAAATAGTTGTAATAAATGTCTAGAGATACCACGTGTTTTTGGTTCTCTATTGTAGTCACTTGTTGAGGTTGACCTTGTAGCTATCTTGTAATTTAAGGTGTGTATTTTTATTTTAGAGAAAATAAATCCTCTTTGTATTTGAATCAAGCATTGGGAAAGTGATAATTAGTATGATCCTAATGAATCTGAACCAGAACAACCAGTAGTTTATGAGGACAAGATGGTTTTTTTGGCTTCATGAATGATTTTCTAAGGGTCATGTGATCCATGGAAATGGAGACTGTACGTACAATTCCATTGATTTTTGAAGTAAAAAATACATTTTTAGCTTTAGTATCCACCTTTTTTTACTAGTGAATGGGTCCTTAGGAACCCGAGTTCTGGAATGAGCCAGTCTAGAAAATCTTCATGAATCTCAAGACACCCACTGATAGGAGGGTGAAGCTTGTTGTGTATATGCTTCGTGGACCTGCCAGGAATTTGTTCTTAGTGAAGCTAGGTATCCAGATAAACTATCATGCAAGGAAATTGTGATGAAGTTCCTAATCCATTACTATACCAAAACCATGAAAGGTGAAATATCTAATGAGTTGATTTATCTGATGCAGTACGGAATTTTAGGGATGAACTATGATGAATATTTTACTGACAGATAGTTCTTTGTTCCATATTTGGTAGTACATGAGATATCCAAGGTGAGAAATTTATAGGATGGTCTTTGTTATGAGATCAAGTAACTTGTAAATGTTTTATTTTTATGAATGTTTAAAGACCGGATGAATCAGGCTCCCAACACAGAAGGGAATCTAAGAGAGGCCCTAAGCAGTGGTAAACCTATTTCATCAGGGTGATCTAGAGGTTCTTCTTTGAGTGGTAATAAGAAATGTTATGATAGTTTTCACCAATTTAATACTGGGTAGAGCAATCAAGAAAGTGGAATACCATCTCAAGACTGTGTTATGTTGTAGTGCAATCAGTGTAGTAAGTTTGGACACAAGTGCATGTAGTGTCCTTACCCCATAATCGAGTGTCATATTTGTGGTATAATGGTTCATCTTTATAGGTTCTGTGTAATCTTTCGGCATCAGACATACGTTAGAAGATCAGTACAGGCACCGAATTCAAGAAGTAGATTATCTACTACATAGAAGTATGGTAGTTGGAGTTATAAAGTTCGTTAAAGCTAGGTAGGAGATGTGGTACCCTGGTTTATGAGAAACAATACCATGAATTGTAAATATCTAAATATTGTTAGACTAGAGCCCATGGAAGAGGGAAAAGTCTGTTTCACTTTATACAAACTACACCAGCTATTATGCATGTAGGACCATCTACCATCAATGGTCTGATTCTTGTATCATCTACTTTAGCATGTGTTTTGTTTGGTGTATGAGCATCACATTATTTTCTATCTTCTCTTTGTTCAAATTGTTTGGGATAATATTTGGAATTACTAAATGGTGTTTTAACCATTGATACACCATTGAGAGTGTGGTCATAGAATATTAAATGTTTCAAGGTGTGTTCTCTAGAGATTTGTGGTTACCATTTAATTGGGTACCATTTTTTATGGAAATTATAGGATTCATCTTGGTTCTTGGTATGTATTTTTTTTGTTCTATATCAGGATCATATTGACTGTTATAGGAGGATAGATACCATTATATATCCATAAGAAAGTGGTTATTCTCACTAGGGTGAGTGGGATCTTTAAGTTAGTCATGCAGGACCAATTTAGTGCAGATTTGATTGTCTCATGGCTGAAATCACCGGTCTTGATCTAGATAATGATGGAATTTAGCAGGATTATTTTCCTCTTGTGGTAGAATATTTTTGGTATATTTTCCCTAACATGTTCTGTGGCATATCACCCAAGTGAGAGATCATCTTTATGATCGAGTTGGTGTTGGGAATAGAACTTCTAACTATCTCATCTTACTAAAGAGAAATAGTAGAGCTTCGATGGTTAAAGGTTTAGTTGGAAGATCTAGAATCTAAAGGATTCATACAATAGAGTACATCTCATTTGGGTTCTCTAGTTCTCTTATCGAAAAACATTGATGGATATTTTCACTTATGTGTAGATTATCATATGTTGAACCAAATGAAAGTCAAGAACAAGTATCCACTTCCATTGATTGATGATCATTTCAATTAGTTGAGATGTGATAACAACTTATTTAAGATTAATTATAGTGCATGATATCATTATTTAGTGTTGAGTCTATCATACATAACCCAGACATCTTTTAGGATCATGTATGGTTTCTATAAATTCTTATTAAATATATTTCGGCCAACTAATGAGTCTGAGGTATCCATGGACTTAATGAATAAGATATCTCAACCTTTTTTGGATTAGTTTTGGGTGGTTTTTTAATAATGATATATTATTTTACTCCCAGATAGAAGATTATCATATCTAACATCTTGATATCATCTTGAGTACATTGAGATAACATCATATTTATGCCAATATAATTAAATGATGTATCTGGATAAATAAAGAGCACTTATTATGCCATGTCATCTCATAAGAAGGAGTTTCACTGAACCTAGAAATAATAAAATACATTCTATATTGGTAACATCCCAAGAACATATTCAAAATTTAGAGCATTCTAGGATTAGAAGGTTATTATTGGTGTTTCATCCAAGATCTCCAAAATTTGGCTACACCAATATATGGGCTGACATAAAAAGGGGGAGGTTTTTGGTTAGATTCTTTCAAGAGATAATTTCAATAGTCAAATGGTAGGGTGACCTCATCATCTATTCTTTAATTTTTCTAGTTTATTCATATACCATGTACTGTGAAACATCTAGGGTCAGACATGAATTAGTTTTAATGTAGTAGGATCGTTTGGTTGCTTATGGGTCCGGTTAGTTGAGACTGCATGAGAGAAATTACCCTACACTCATGATCTGAAGTTAACAGCAGTGGTATATTTTCAGATATGTTATAGACACTATCTAATGTGTGAAAGGTTTGTGGCATACAAGGATCAAAAGAGCCTCAAGTACATCTTTTCTAAGTGGGACCTGAACCTTTAGCAGAGTAGGTGGTTTTAGTATCTACAATATTTTGACTCTGAATTGGATTATACACCAGTAAATGGATACTTCATTGATGAATATATGATTTGAAAGAAATATAAAGAGGTATTATAAGATATTTGTGATGAGTGACTAGTAATGGTACTTTTTTAACACATGAATCTGGATGTTTAGAAATATCATGAATGAGTATCATTGACTTTGATATCAGTTATACCCATGATTTTGGACCGAATTATGACTGATAGGTTTTTTGATCTAGAGGGAACAATTCTAAGAGACAAATTATATGGCACAGAGATGGCATTAGAATGGTCTCTCAGTAGTGGAAATTTTATTATTTTCTGTGACTGAGTATGGGTTCATATGGATTACTAAAGTAGTTGATGAGGGCGTTTCATGCTTCTAAATGGTTTGTGCATCCTGGTTTAACATATATGTATCATGATCTCCGTAGATAGTTCTGGTGTTCAAGAATGAAGGAGGTGTCTAGATAATGGGTAGATGTGTCACTTTTCTGCAAGTAAAAGCTAAACATTAGAGGCCATGTGTGATTTTTCAGCCATTACCCATCTCGAATTAGAAATGGGATGATGTCATTATAGATTTTGTGATAGGACTACCCAGAATGAACCATAACAATATTGTTGTATGGGTAGTTTTGGATCACCTGACTAAGGTTGGCCACTTCTTACCTATTAGGAAAACCTTCAAGGATATAGATATTTGAAATCATCATGTCTACAAGGTGGTTAAATTGCACAGTGTTCTAGGGAGTATCGTTTTAGATAGAGATCCTTGTTTCACATCGTGTTTCAGGAAGGGTCTTCAAAAATCCCTAGGATCATGAGTTGTTTTAAGTGAAACCTATCATCCACAAACTGATGTTTAGTCTAAGTGGACTATTTAGGTTATGGAGGATATGTTATGAGCCTATGTTTTGGATTTTAGTGGTTTATGGGAGAAAAATTTGAAACTAATGGAGTTTTTATATAATAATATCATCCAAGGATCGATCTAAATGGAACATTTTGAGAATTTTTATGTAAGTTAGTTTAATACATTTTTTTTGTTGGTTGGAGGTAGGTGAGTCGGGAATTTTTGGGACTAGCCTTGTATATGAGATGTCTGAATAGGTTTAGTTGATAAGACAGTGGTTGTTGACTGCATAGAGTAGGCAGAAATCATATTCTGACCATTGGAGATGACCTCTATAATTATAGGTTCATCATCATGTTTTCTTTCAGGTGTTTCCTAGATTGGGAAAACTATGTATTAGGAAATAGGGAAGCTAGCACCAAAATTTTTCAAGTCATTTGAAATAGTGGAAAGGGTCTAGGTAGTGGCATACTATTTATCCCTTCAACAACACTATAGTTCCATGCATGACATGTTCCACATGCCACAACTAAGAAAATATCATTCAAGCCCATCCTATATAAAATACGTAGAATACATCAATCTTTGTGTGGATGTTTCCTTTGATGATCTTCTAATAAAGGTTGTGGATCATGGAGAGAAATATCTTCAAGTTATTACTATACCATTGGTTCGTGTATAGTGGTAGTATGGGACAGTTCATAAGGAGACCTGATCTCAGGAGTCTGATATGTGAACACAATGGACATATTTGATCATTGAGTCCTCATAGTGATGTTGGTATAAGCTCATGGATTAGATTATATAATGTTTGGAGGTTTTAAGATCACATATTTTTCTAGTTATGTGTCTATTTGAATTTTTTATTCTTGGTGGCCAAGTATTTTTTGGATATGGAGATCCTTTATTCAATAAAATGAACTAACATATGAGTATTTATGCTCGTTTCAATTAATGGAGTTCATGAATAAATGAGTTAAGTGTTAATATGTGTTCATGGTAAGTTGAGAAGCTTTAAAGGGGGTTTGTATTGTTTAAACAAAAAATGGGATGAAAAATACTCTTTAGAACATTTACACATCATATAAAGGGATTAAATATTGTGTAATTGTTCTAGGGTTTTAATAAATTAAATTCAAGGCAACAGTTTTTTTAGAAAATTCTATTAAAAACATTTAAAATATGTGTAACCACGTTATAAATCTTGTAAATGGAAAAAATATAGTTATAAACATGATATGATGTGGAAATTCATGCTATTTTGTTGCATTTCCTATCCTCTAAACTCTTGGGAATTCTCTAGACAATTTTTGATTTCCAACCTCCCTTTCAGACGTCATTTTTACATCCTTAATCCCTAGAACCTCCTCATAATCATCCACACCTTCTTCATCATGGTTTTTTCTCATTTAAAGCATTGTTGCATCATCATTTAAAGTTTGGGGTCTAAATCATAATCCTATGGTTTGATAATTTCCAATTTTATGAAATATTATGATTGTACCAATGAAATGTGTGAAAAAATTGATTAAATATTTAATGATATTAACCCTTGAACCCCATGTTTGAAATTGGATTCTAACCAAGATTATGGCTACCCATTGGTTGAGAAAACCTTTTAATATAATTGAATTTTCTTTTGGATTAAATGTTATTCGCATGACATGTTACCTAGGGTGTTTTCATTTTATAGTTGGAAGTTATTTTTTATTAATTTGGAAAAGAAAGAAAGAGGCCTCAAGCCTTTCAGGGGGAAGGAAATGATGAAATCCAAGGGAATCCCCTCAAATTACATTGACACACTCAACGGGAAGATATTTAGGACCATAGTAAACCTTGAGCTCCTCATCCTGCCTGCCCATGCGAGCCAAAGAATCTGCTGCACAATTGGTCTCCCTCCAACTATGATGCACCATCCAACCCTGGTTGGTTTCTGTCATGCATCTGCAAATGAGATAAGTGAGCCCCTAAGGAGTTTCCTCTTGACCTTGAAAAATCTTCACGAGGACTTCAGAGTCCGACTCAATTTCCTTTTCCTGAAGTCTCCATCTCCTACATATCATCAGGTCAGAAAGCAGGGCTAAAACCTCTACAACCAAAGAGTTTCCCAGGACATAGTAAGAACTGAAAGCAACATGGACCGAACCCCATGAATCTCTAAGAACCCCACCACCTCTCATGAACCTCTCCATGTAGGATCCGTCAGTGTTCAGCTTCAAACCACTAACAGGGGGCTTCCACCTAACCCATCATCCACTTCCTCTGGGATGTTTATGTTGTCGGTTCATAAGGTTGCAAATTGTGGCCGATGATGATTCCCCTTTAACCATCAAATCCAACTCGACAATGAGAGATCACAACCGCACCTGAAGAAACAGTAGGGATCGCTTGGACCCCAGCTGAACCTGATTCCTCGCCTCCCAAATGACCCAGCATATGGAAACTAAAATGATGATTTGTGCTGTGTGTTCCATAATTCTACACTAGGTTCCCCGAAAACACTCCATCATGGGATCCTGAACGGAGTGGGACTCATTATTACCGTTCATCTGGGGGTTGAAGAAAGACCAAAGATAGGAGGCCCATTGGCCTTGGAAGAAAAGGTGGAGAGTTGATTCAGTCTTCGGCCTTTCGCAGCAGTAACACCGAGAAACCATGGAAATTCCCTTCCGCTGGATATTCTCCTCTGTTGGAACAACCTTGTTTCTGACCCTCCATAGCAAGAAACTCATTTGTGTTGGGATATTGTTTCACCATGCTGATGCGGCCTCCTTGGTCATAGAATCATTCACCTGGGTAATCCTCCTATAAACCCATGAATTGTGCTTGCTAGAGCTTGAACCAGTAAAGTAGCAAATGTACGGCTCGTCACAAAGGACAATATTATCAAATAATCTCCTTTGGGTGGGATTCAGGGCTGCATGGATCAGCTCATACATACCACTCGCATCACTGATGGAGATACCCGGATGGGGGCATCCGAGATAGGCTAGGGGTTCCCTAGACCAGTTAGTATCCCATAAGTTTACCCCTCATCTTCCAATGATCCATCTAGAGTGCCTCGACAGCATCTCGATATGGGTAAACATGCACCTGGCCAAGTCCATAGCCCCGTGTTGTCTAGCTTCTTCATGTCGACCATATCTGGTATTGAAGAACCTTTCCCACAACATTTCCCCTGCAATAGTCTCCCAAGATATCCTCCCTTTCATGCCAATAATGGACTCCTTTATATCCTGAAGAATCACACCTCCTTCAGTAGTTGGGCTAGCTAGCGATTTCTGTGAAGCCCAGTGGCAGCATTTTTCCTATTTCGCATCCCACAGGAAAAGGATGAGCATTTTCTCCATTCTTGCAATAGTCTCATTCAGAGGTGTGATAAAAGAGAAGATGTGCATCAGTATGGAGGTAATGACACTGTTGATCAACATCAATCACCCACCGAACGATAAAAGTTTGTTTTTCCAACTGAAAATCCTTCCTAGGATTCGCTAAAGAATCACCTCAAAATGCTACTTGAGGATGCGACCACAGGAAATCGGCACCCCAAGGTAGATGATAGGATGTTGTTTCTGCTGGCATCCGAGAGCCCCTTGGATGTCATAACATTGTCTACATGGGAATTTGTTGGATATGAAGACGTGACTTTTGGAGTGGTTCATACCCTGACTGCTGAGACCTCCATACCTGGACAGAATGTTTTCATGTTATAGAATCACTAAATTGTGGATTATATCTTATTGATATAATTTTTAATCAATTGTTAATTAAATTGAATGTGTAATATGAAATAAATAATTGAAATTCACATAATTAACAATTTAGAATTGTTATGTGATATTGTGATATCCATGTTGTATGATAAGGAATGTGTTCTATGCTTTCATACTTATATATTGGGCTTAGCCCTGGAACATGCACAATTATATACTATAATTATAGTATTGAGATGGATCATCTTAGTCTCATGATGTAATTCCTATATAGAGCATGTTATTTCCGGTCCCATACTGTAATATTTATAGGCATTTAAACCAGAATGTTGTAATGTTTATAGGGATTTGACCTGGAATGTTGTACTGCTTATAGGGATTGGACCGAAATTGTTGGGACTATACCATGGTTATATGGTTGTGGTTATCATGGTTGTAATATATGCTCCAAGTTATTACAGCATGGAATTAAATATTGTTATTTTACCTTGGTTATATGGATGTGGTTGGAATGGTTTTAATACATGCTCAGAGACATTCTATCATGGAGCTAAAGTATGTTATAGTTGTATTTCATTAATTTTCAAATTAATAAATGAACATGTTTATATCCTTGTTGCATACACTTCTTATTGGTCTGGGTTTTTTGACATAGTGGTTTCAATCTACTGAGTCATACTCACACCTTAGTCAGGTTTCTATTTTCTACCCCAAAAGATTGCATGGATGTAGGGTTGGACAAGGTAAAAAGTCTTTATTATTGATTTCTTGTTTGATATTGGGCTGGAGTTTGGTGGCATGGGATCAATTGGGTTCTTTGGCATCCAATGATTTTATACGACATTTCGATAGTTATTAGGACTCATATTCGTCTCAACAAGGAGCTCGATAAAGTCCGATTTGGTAACTTTTCCAGGATATTGCTGGAGGTTGACTTAAGATCCACCTTGATTGACAAGGTAACTCTTTCTACTCCCTCAGATAACAATTAAATTGATGCTGAATATGAAAAAAACCACTTTTATTTAATGAATGCATGGTTTTGGACACTCTTTGGATACATGTCAAGAACATGTTTCATGTGATAAATGTGGAATGAGAGGTCATTCAGCAAAACATTGCTGAAAAAAGTCAAGGATGGAAGATACGGCTTTGTCAAAGCCTGTCGTGCATGATGGGGATGCAATCAGGGGGCTAGTTTCTACTGTGGATAATATGATGATTTTGAAATCTAACTCTTATGGGTCTAAGAAAAAAAGGAAAGGGTTTAATGGTGGATATGTATTCATATAGAGCTCATAATATCCCCTCAGACCCTTGGTTTTATTTGGTTAAAGAGGTTACTTCAGCTAGGGAAATCCCTACTCTATGACTAATGATCTCTGATCACTCTCAGGTAGAAGTCACTGATCAGACTGATGTACAAAAATGTGTTGACTGCCATCAGATAATCCAAAATCCCTTTCAATAATCTGAATTATTTGATAAATGGGGGAATGTATCTGATGTTTAAAGAGAGAATGTTACCCCTATTAAGGCTTCAGGTAGTGTTTCTCGTGCATCACTCAAGGAGATAATATTGAGGGTCAAGGAAAATATGACTGATGGTGAGGGTTGTACCTATTTTCCCTCCAAGTGGAGACCATTCAAGGATTACTCTAACCTTCATAGAAATGTGTCTACTAGAGCGTCTTTGAATATGCTTGGAAAGATGGACAATGACATTTTTATGATTTTTTATTAGGGTAAA
Organism: Viscum album; assembly: GCA_963277665.1. NCBI lineage: Eukaryota > Viridiplantae > Streptophyta > Magnoliopsida > Santalales > Viscaceae > Viscum > Viscum album. Next base: position 605,243,359 of record OY728125.1, read on the forward strand.
TCCATGAGTGGGAGGCTTCTAGTGGCTCTGATTATAGAAATGATATGTCATATTATGATATCTAGACCTATTGTTAGGTGGATGAGGATATTTCTATTTGTTTGATCCCATTTTCCTCTTATCGGTAAATTTTTATTTATTTTTAATAAATGGTCAGAAGCTTTGCTTCTGGCTAGACTTGTTGGGTATTTATTGAACTGTTCAATTTGATTTTATTGTTGTATTCTTCTATGTTTATAATTTTATTATTGTTCTATTCTATTATTATTTTTTCTTCTACTATGAAACTTTATAATAGGGAGTATAGTTTCCCAACAATACATTTACTCCCCCACTACTAATCAGTATCCTCTCGAGTACGGGGAGGCACACTTGAGGTCTCATGACCAACACTTTTTGGCCATATGAGAAAGTCTTATATTAGGGGATGTTACAATTTTGGTTTTATTCAGAAATTGAGGATAAAATAACGAGGTTGGGGTGGTGATAGGTATATTAAAATATTGATATACCATATTTCATATTACTCATATGAATATATTAATATCATGAAAAAAGTATTTTGGAATTTAAATTCCTATCATCAATGGTTAGATCGTGAATTAAAAGTGAAAATTCTTAATGTTATGATGATCATATCTCAATACTATGATTCTTTTATGGTTTAATTTTATAGGAATAGGCTTCTTTATAACCTCATTATACTTTCTCTGGTATAATTCTATTTTATCTTAGGCGTGTATTGGATTTTTATAAATAAATCCCACAATAATTTCCAAGGAAGGAATATCACCTTTTATATTCCAAACCAATCTATTATTGTCTATTAGTTTGATGATACATATGGATTTAAAATGGTTATCACCTTCATTATATATTTTTTTAAAAGGGTTGTTTATCTTAGATGGTTTAGTAAAAACTCATCATCGATGATATGCATATTTTGTGGGAGTTTTGTTGATGATAATATAGAAGAATAAAATCCAAGAGAATTATGACAGAGGATTTATTTTTCCAATTGTATCACCTTATGGGTAACCTATTCTTTTTGTTATTAAGAAATATTGATTAATTTAACACTACATTGATTATCAGAAAATGAAAAAAATCACAATTAATAACAAATATAATCAATATATATTAATGACTTTTTGATCAACTACACAGAGCTCAATAATTTTTCAAGATTTACCTTTATCTAGGATATCATCAATTTACAGTCAATAAGGAGGATATACCCAAGACTATGTTCTGTACAAGGTATGTACACTAAGATTATATAGTGATTTATTTTTTTTACTAAATTCCCAATTGTGTTTATAGAGCTAATGAATAGAGTCTTTACTGATTAACATGATCATTTTATGGTATTTTTAAGAGAAGACATTCTTATATTTTAAAATAGAATGTAAGATCATGAAAATAACTTGATAATTTCATAAAAACCATATGTAAGGATAATTTTTCTGAAAAATTTACCAAGAGTGAATTTTGGCTATAAAAACATTCATTTTTTGGGTCATACAATCTCAAGAAAGGGTATATCAGTGGATTCTTAAAGAGTAAAAGTTATTCAACAATGGCTAAGACCAACAATGGTAAATAAGATCTTAAGTTTTCATGGGTTTTCAGGATATTACCTATAGTGTGTGTAGAATTTATTTGGACTAAAAAATCCACCCATTGTGCTCACTTGGAATGGATCCAAGTTCCTCTCGATCGATAAATGTGATGAAATTTTCAAGTTGCTGAAGATATGATTAGTCAGTGCACCTATTCTTACATTACCCTGAAGTGGAGAAGAGTTTGTAGTCTATATTAATAAATTTAATAAGCTATTAGGATTAATTATCATGAAAATTACAAGGATATAACTTATACCTCATGATAACTTATGGTTCATGAGAAAAATTACCCAACTCCTGAATTGGTGTTAGCTGCGGAACTATTTTCATTAAAGAGAGGGAGGAATTATATTTATGGAGGATGGTTTGATATATATATATATATACTAATAATATGACTTTAATGTATATATTCACATAAAAATAGATGACAATGCATCATAGAATATTGTTGAAGATTATTAATGATTATGATTCCTCAATATAGTACCACCATGGGAAAGCAAACAAGGAGGTTGATGCTTTGAGTCGAAAGGATCATTATAGTTTATATATGATGAGGACCATAAAAGATCTAATAGATATGGATTTTTCAAGGATATATATGTAAATAAAAAATGAATGGGGAAAATATTTCCTTTTTCAAATAAGTGTTTAACCATCCATCCATGTGAGGATAAAAGAGCCCTAGAAGAATGTTGTGGATCTTTAAAAGAAGGTGATAAATGTTATTAAGTTTAAATTTTATCATGATCAAATGATAGTGATTCTTAGCCACATGTGTGTTCATTACATACTAGATTTTAGGAAAGAGATATTAGAGTAATAACATAGTACATCATTCTCTATTCATCCTAGAAGTACAAATAAGTATAGAGATATGAAAGAAAATTTTTTGTGGGATGGCATGAAGAGAGATTTTTCATATTTTCATCCATTTTATTGGTATGTCAGCACATTAAGTCAATGAAAAAAACTTCTAAGGGTATGTTACAACCATTACTTATAAAATAATAGAAATTGGGGAAAACAACGCTTGATTTTTTCTTTGGACTCCCCGAAACATATAAAGGGAAGAATTATATATGGGTCAAAGTTGAACACATTAAATATAAAAAAAACATTATTTTTATCTGAGAATAATTATCTCTTGATTTTTTTTCTAGAATATACATTAATGAATTTGTAAGGTTCCATGGAGTACCACTCTCCATTGTATCAGATCCAGATCTGAGGTGTAACTCGATTTTCTAGTGAATCATTCAGAAATCTCTTGATATAGAGTTCAGTTTATATAATGTGTATCATCCTTAGATAGATGGTCTGTTTGAAAGAAAAATTCAAACCCTATAAGATTTGTTGAAATATTGTTCTCTGGATTCCATAGTTTTTTGGGATCAACACCTTCCTCTAGTTGAGTTTTCTTACAACAATATCTTTCACTCAAGAATTCAGATGGATCATTATTAATACCTCTATAGAAATATGTATATAAATCTAATGTATAGGAATAAAGTTACAAAAATAAATCTTCTATGACATAATCTAGTCAAATAAATGCTTGGAAGGTTTATATCCATTTAGCAACACAAAAAATAAGAAAAAAGTCTGTAAAAAAACGTAATGATGATAATCATTGACATGATCTAGAATATGAAGTTGATAAGAAGGTATTTATTTGAATTTATCTAAGGATAAAGGTAAAGATAATAATAAATAAAAAGAAATATAAGCCCTATATATATTGGTCCCTTTGAAATTCATTATTTCATAAGGATCATAACTTATCACTTTGAACTTCCACTAAACCTCTCTCAATTCCATGATGTGTTCCATATATCTCTCTTAAGGAAATATATAATTGATCCTTCACATGTATTGAACTCAAATTTGATACCACCCAAGTATGATATTTCTTATAAGGAAAAACCATTTGAAATTACATATTTTATAAAGAATGTTTTATGAAGCTGAACACTCACCTTGAATTTTTTTTGCGGCCAAACCACTAACTTGAAGAAGCTATATGGGAACCTGAGAATCTAATGATGCAGAAGCATAATCTATTTTTTAAAATTGATTAATATAAAGGGAAAATTTAAATTTATCATGTTATAATGTAACACCCCTACCTTTAATGAATTTTATTCAAATAAATTTAATTTCATTAATAGCTTGAGTTACACACAACACTGAGTTTTAAGGAACCATGATATATTATTAATCATGGTCATCATAACCTAGACATTAAACTTCATGGTATGAATTAGAATAAAAAAATCTCAAAAAATAATTATAATATTTATATATAAATAAAACATATTAATAAAAAAAATTATAAATGTTTGGTAAACTCTTTTTATGCTTTAAAAATAGTTTTGTCTCAAAAAATATGATTTTTATTTCTTTTCATGAACAAATAATAAAATTAATTTTCTTTCCACTTTTAGAAAATTTATTGTAAAAAAATATATTTATTTTTTGGAATTAAAATTTCAAAATCATATTTTGTTTATTTTTTTGGCCATTTTCTAAAAAGACTCATTTTATGATGAATACTGAAAAAAACTTGCTTTTATTGAAAAATACCTTATTTTTGAAGAATTTATATAGTTAAATTTTTTTCAAAAATTGTTTAAAAGCTAAATTATCTCAATTATATTATAAGTAATCCATTATATTCTATAGGGATCAATTTCATATTGAGTTCACAAATAGATAATTTTTAATCTTTTTAATTTTTTTTGAAACACCGCTTTTTCACCTCATCTATAAGATTAATATGATATTAAATTCCACAACATATATGATTTGAATTTGGTATAATGGATTATTTAAATTGAATAAGAAAATTATATTATATAATTTTTTCAAAATAATTTATTTCCATTAATATTAATAAATATAAAAAAATTAATTACCAGAACGAGTGTTAAAACAGGGTTTTGCACGTTACATTCGCTTATGTTAAAATAAAAATTTCACAAATATAGGTAATTTATTTAATAAATTTGTTTTAAATTATATAATAATTTGGTCCAAAATATATAATTAGTATAATTTTAATTTTATTCTTAATGGATAAATACCCTAGGTAAATAAAAAGATACAACTTAAAGTAGTGAAAACAAAAACGGTAAAATTGTGTAAACTTAAAAGCTAAGGAATATAATGATTTAAAATATTTATGTGTTAGAGGTTTTTAAAGAAAATATGATAAAAAAATAAATTCTTTGTGAATTTTTCAGGGGATTGGGGTGAGATAGACTTCCCCTTATTGAATAGTTTTGGGTATTTAAAAAAATGCCCCCACTATAACATTCCACCTCTTCCCCTCACTTATTCACACCATATAACACATTTAGATCATCATAAACAATCGAAATCCATTCCCAAAATCCTAAAATATGTTATATATATTATTTTAATCCCAAAATACAATCCCTATGGTACTTAATAAGAGATCCAAATGGGGTTGTTCTATGGGAAGGTAATTGTCTTCACTAAACTATTTCTTTTTAACTATTCTCTTACCATATTCAATCATGTTATTTTAATTAAAATATAATAAAAAATGTATCTAAAATATATGGATATTTTATTATTTTTATGTAATAACCAATATCCAACTTCTATTTCTTCAAATGGAAAATTAATCCTTTAATTATTTGTACGGAATACTACCACCTCATAAACTGATGTAGTTTGTTTTCCATCACCACGTCTCAGAGCTAGATATAACCATAGAATATACATATTTATATGATATTTATTACATTAATATATTTATGAAATAAAAATATCACATGTAAGTTATTTCATTCTATTCGGTGAGAATATGATAACATCCCTTGTGTGTACGGCCAAATACCACCTCACAAAGCGATGTGATTCGTTCTTCACTTAGGCATTTCATGGAAATTAAAAGGGCTAGGTTTAATAAAAACATGTAATATATATGAAATAAAAAATATTCTTTAATTATAAGGTTTTTTACTTTTATATAGTTTTATCCATCACATAAATGGAAACAGTGTTCATGCGTATGTTCGGCCAACCTTCTCTACGAATGGTGTAATTTATTTTTTATATTTAAATTCATTGTATTACCCAAAATAAAAATACATTGAAAATATATTATATTTATGTAATGTTTAAAATTTAATAGATTATGGAACCATGATCAAAGTATAATCAATTGGAATACAATAGCAAAACATACATGAAAAATGAAATATTTATTACATGAAACATGATTTTAACAAGGAATTGTTAATACACAAGTAGAAAAAGGTCATAAGTAAGTCATATATGGTATGAAAAATATGACTATATTTCATTAATATAGTAATAATAAACATATATTTATTATAAAATAGTTTCGAACATGTATGAAAGAATTCAATACTTCAGGTAAGGGATTTGGTTTTCAATTTTCCTTCTTTAAGATATATGTTGTGTTTTGAACCTATCTTATTTTACAAGTATTATAGATTTAACATTTATTTCGTTATATAATTAATTAAATTATATTCATTATATTTAACATTTAATTTTATTTTATTCTTTCTGGGGAATAAGATACAAAAGATACCAAAGTGGTAAAGGTTTAATGTTGCAATCTCACTATTTGATGAGATTATTTATGACATGCTTCTAATGGTGAGATATTATGGTCTAATTCTCAAGAAACTCATGTATTTTCTTATCCTATATTTATTTCCATAAAATATTTTTTTACATTCATTTTACTCTCGTATAGGATCAAACAAACAAAAAACATTTTTAAGAAAAATTATCTTTATATCTCTCAACGGTCAAAATTTTTTTTCCTCCATATCGATGTTTCTCAAAAAAACCATGGAAATTTGTTAATATTTTCAAATTATTGATTAAAGACACTTTTAACAACATTATTATTTTTAAAAAATTTCTTAAGATCAATCCTTTTGTTGTTTTTCAAACAAGCCCCATTTGACATTTTACCAAAAATATTAAATGAATCATTGTTTTATCATGTACGACCATAATGAAATTTACCAATGTCATAAATAATCAATATTTTAATTATTAATCTATATGTTTTCAAAGTTATTTTAAATAAATTGATTTTCAAAATTTTTTAAAATTTTTTACTTTTAAAAATCTATTTTTTAAAGTGAAAATGCTATTTTCCTTAATAATGTTTAAAGTGCTCATTAAAGATTCCATTATATGTTTCAAAGTCTATTTTTAAAGGAAGTATTTTGAAAATATTTTATGTTTTAAAATTTTATTTTAATTATGGAAACGTTATTTCCATCAATAAATGTTCTATGTGATCTTAAAAAATCGTATTCCTTCTAAGATAACATTCTTTGGTGTCTCTTATGTTTTTCTAGGTATATAATCCAATTGTATCATCCCAATTATTTATTTGGATGGTTAATGATAATTAATATGATATATTTATGAAACATGATCCTTTTATATGATTTATGCTATGATAAATAGCTGAGACAATAATGAAACCCATTTTTATTCTACGGGTTATGCTATAATGAATTGTTTATGAAACCAATTTATTTTCATGGGTTATGTTATAATGAATGTTTTATTATATTGAGGCACACGTATGTATTATTTTCATTATGTGATGGCGATGAAATTTATATCTCTCCAATTCATTTGGAAAATATTGATATCTCATGGGATTAATCGGACTAGAATGGGGAGTGATCTTTGTTCAGTAAGGGAATATTTTTAATATGATAGTCATGAAAGTGAACCATTACTACTATGGTGGTCTGGTGAGTAAACCCAATCCACTATGATATACTTGGGAGTAAACTTTGACTTCTATGATGGTTTTAGAACTAACTCAAATCTACTATGATAGCCTAGGCATTGAATCCTTAACAATTTTGGAAATGATTTTCTATGCTTTTGTGTGTGCCACAATTCTATTTCTTATGCCAATGTTATACTTCTATCTCTCATGTTATTTTATTATATTGTGATTCATGTCTTATGAGATATCATTATTTATTATATGAATCATGTTTAAGATCTATGATATGTAAATTTTGGGTTTTAAATTTTATTCTAATGTTCTCATACACTTACCCTCATACTATGTTGATATCTCCCTTTTTTACCCACACTGATCATCTGAACTCACTCATTATTATGTTTTGTTTCCCCATGTTATGAAAAAATTTAACATAAATGATATTTCTTAGAAGGTATATAGTTATAAAATAATTATTGGGAAAATATTTAGTTCACCTATGAACCAGTTGTTCATGTATCCATGTTTCGAAATTCACTAGAACTAAATAATATTGGTGTGTATCCTTATATTGTGTAATGAATATTAATTTATTATGATTTTATATATATATATGAAATGTATGGTTCATTATACTTGTTTCCATGGAATCTATTTTTATGGGATGATCAATAGTGCACAGATCATGAATTTTTATTCTGCGAGTCACTACTAGAGAACATTCTTACTAGAATTAACAATGGTTAGGGATCCATATCATGTAATATTCTTATTTGGTAAAAATGATCATAGAAAAGTTAATAGAATAAAATTAATTTAAACTCATGGTTAGAGGATTTAATTCTATACTCTCCAAAGGATTATCATTATCTAGGTTCCTTCTCCTCATTATGGAAGGGATCCACTTATGTTGGAGCCTAAATCAAATGATCCACCCAGTAATAACTTCAGTATTATTCATCAAGAAAATGAAAATATATTTTTTTTCGATGAACCAGTCCGGATTAAATGATTTATCTATCTAAAAAACCTATTTCCATGATTTTATAGATATATAAACATATGAGTCATTGGATCACCCCGATTCAAAAGAAACAAAAATAATAATAAAATTTACTTATAAAATTTCTAATATCATCATTTATATAAGAAAATTAACTAATAATATTAATTTAGGTTGAAGGGATTACAAATTAGGCACTCAAAAACCCAAAATACCTCTATTGGTAATAATTAAGAGAAATAATAATAATGATTATTATATGATTATTATTATTATTAAATTATTTTTATTGTTATTAAAATTATTTTTGGATTTAATTTTAATTTTATTTCCCTCTATTTTTTCAGACTAGGATTCAAACTCTCCCTTACATCCTCTTACAAATTTCACTCCATCCCTCCTACCCTAGAAGAACTATCCACCTTTTTGGAAACACATCACATAATTTACCTTAATCCACCATCCATTTCCACACCAAACTCAACAACCTCTATTTCCCATGAAAATATCTTATTTCTCCCTTATAAGCTAATATCAACCACAAAATTCTAAAATAGAACTTTATATGGGTCCAAATGATGTGATCACCTCAATACGTCACTTTTCACTGTTAGGTTTTACCATAATTGTGCTTCTTAACCTCCTTTGGATGAAGATCTTCTACCACTACAATATAATCTTGTTTAATCCATTATACTATTTATTAGTTCTAAAAATCACTGATAAAGGTTGTGTTTTATCCACACAAGCTGAAATTACAGATAGAGGTACCCTTTATCAATGCTAAAAAGGGATCACATAAGAGTACCCCTTTTATTAAAACATTTTATCAACACTCATAAAGGGGTCATATATCAACATTTTTAAAGATGATAAATATCATTTATTTTTTATAGCTGATAAAATGTTACCTTCATTAAAATAAATTTATATAGTAAGAAAAAATGTATTTTAATATATAAATATATTTATATTGATATATATAATATATTTTCATAAATATGATTTATCTAATACTAAATATTTATTTACAATTAATATATAATATATTTACTAAAAATGGTTTAAAAATAATTTGAAAATAATATTAATTAATAATTTTCTAATAAAAATAAGTAACATACAATTAATAACAATTTAGTGGTATAAAATATTTTAAAATTAATAAAAAATTTACAATAAGTTGAAAATAGGAATCTAATTTAAAACTACCCTAGCATTGGATCTGGAGAACCATTTGGGCTCAACAAGATATAAAATTAAAACCTATGAATAAATCTAGGCCCCATTAATTTTCTTATCCCTAGTCACTATTATTTAAGGTCAGAAATGTCCTAAATATACTCCAAAACCGAGATTTTATTTATGATATTCTCTAGGTTTTGGTATTCAATTAGATTTTAGATTTGGTTAAGAGGGTCTTCTAGCCCTTTTTTTAAGTGGGGGCTAAATTTATTCATTGAGATTTCATACATATGGATATTATGGTATTGAAATTTTACCCTTTTCATATTATAATATTATTGATAACTAATTATATTCACACACACACACACACACACACATATATATATATATATATATTTGTGTGTGTGTGTGTGTATAAATATTTATATATAAATATTTAATTATTTAAATAGATATTTAAACATATTTACATATTTAAATTATATTTAAATACATAAATGACACAGAAATAAATATTTATTATTCATTTTATTTAAACTAATCAATCTACCCATTTTACATACCTTAGAAAAATGTATTAATAAAAATATGTAATTATAAAAATGTATATATAATTTATATATATAAATATATATGCGTATATGTATTAATAAACAAAAATATATTTATATAGATATTCTAAAAATATGTGTAAATAAATATTATATATATATATATATATATTAAAATAAATATATTTTTCAAGATATATATGTATAAGTTATCAAATATATAATAACTAAAATACCATAGGCTTGTGGTAAGTGTACTTGATATGTATGTACCATTATAAATGGGAACAAATATATATATTAATATATATATATATATTATAAGTCCCCATACTTAATCCTTACTTAATCTTGAGTTATTACAAGATTACACATTGAGGATCTTTTCGGGTTTAGAGTTTTAGAGAATTAGATCATAAAACTTGCATTACATTCCACATATAAACAATGTGGTTACATAAAGATAGTATTCTTCATTCCCATCAATGGAAACATATTTAAAATAAAAAATGGATTCTTTCTTGACACTTCCTTGACACTATCATCATATCATGTACCTTTCCCTTGACCTGTGAAAATAATTTCAAAAAAAACATGGGATGAGCATAAAAAGATCAGTATGGGTTATAAAAACATGGAAAGGAAACATGGGTACATATATACATAAGAGTGAAATCATACTTTACCCATAAAACCTAAGCACATTAACATACCTCATCAAATCATGAATAAATCATAGAAATCATAAGACATAAAGGTAACTTGAGGCATTCATAACATTCTTACGTAGGGAGTAACCCTCCTGGTTACGTTTGGAATACCCATCACAGTATATTCCCTAAATCTCTTCAGAGAAACCTTAACGTTTCACTCCTTCGCGTTACCCAATGCATTGGAGAGCTATATCGGGCTCATCCGCCCTTAGTTTATCACGGAACCACCCGTCTTCATAATAATGCCCAAGAACCACAACATAATCGTATCACATAAAACATGCATAAAGGAAACAAAAAATTTTCACCTTTCAATCACAAGATATCAATACAACACATTGATATAAAAACATTATGAAAACTATTTTCAATACCAAAATAAAAGAAAAGTAAAACATGGAATTTATTTTTCTTTTAAAAAAGAAGGCATGGCTTGTAGAGGAAGCCGAAACTCAAATAACGGTCACGATGGCGGAGAAGTCGTTGTCGCCGCATACGTACGACAAAAACATTCCATTTTGTCATTTAGTAAAACGCTTTGTATAAAAAATATTCCTTTTAGATAAACGTAAAAGTCAAAGGGGTTTATACACCATATAAAAGAAGGTTGTGATTAAAACAAAATATGCCTCAATGAAAGGAGATTGAGACGAAGTCCCATACCTCGGGTCCGACTTGAATCGATCGTTCTTTAATGTCCTGAATAATAAACTTGAGTTAATCTCTACTTGCTTAAGAACCTTTTTAAAGTTCATTATTCCTTTTATACCATGTTATGAACATCATGTAATCATTTAAGTTAATAATGTTCATTTTGTCGGTATTTGGTTCTTAAGTCAAAAATAGATTTCTTACACTTACATGTTGTTAATTTGGTCAAAGGTTCATTATACCCAGAATGATATTAATGATTTGGATAACATATATATCTTATATATTCAGAATATACATTTATTTATAATATTACATCACATTTAGAGGTAAGAAATGAAATGCACCGTTCCTGGAGACGGTAAGCCGTACGTACGCATGAACGCTACTTCCATCTCAATTTCGTATTTCTGGAATGGAATCATAATGATATAAGAGTATATAATAATTCCAGTATAATAACATATATAATATCATTAACTTTATCCTTTACACATCCCACATATGGTATTAACGAATCAAATCACTTTCAGGGGGCGGTAGTCCGCGCTTCCTAAAATGAAGATATCGTGTTTACCCATAATGGAAACAATAATGGTATGCCATAAATGAAAAATACAGAAGCTTAGGTAAAGAATAAACATATTATATATCATATATAAAAATAGTGACATCATAATGGCCACCTTTGAAGGTGTTAAATGAGTATTGAGCAATCATCGTTTCAGGAGCCAGAATTTCACCATCCACGGAAACCGTATGTTCTTTAACCATTTGATGTAGTTATGTGAGAGTTTAGCTCGAATAAATCTTATAACAACATCCTAGTATATTGATGATACTGTTGTTGTTACAAAAGAAGTAAATAAAAAGAGTTTATGGGGTTGGAGAAGCAAAATAAAACAAATGAACATGAGAGAATGAATTACCTTTAAAAGTGTAACTCCTTTTGATTTGAGCCTAAAGGCTTCCTTTGAAAGGATTATTCCCAAAGGGAATCCTCTAGGATTAGGAGAGGGATGTGGAGAGAGTAAATGGGCAGGGTTTGTCCGAACCAAAGGATTGAGGAGTGTGTGAAATGAGGTAGAGGTGGGGACCTTTTATAAGAGGAGAGGAGGGGCACTTTTGGAATGTAAAGAAATATTACTTTATTTGAAAATAAGTTTCGAATTTAAATGGTCCCACATTGCTATGATTCGTGTATAAGGTGATAATGGTTCGCAATCTACCCATACAATAGGTTTTGGACATGTTTAGGGTTTAGATATTACATTATCTTTCCATTTTATTTAAATCGTTAAATAATGAGGTCATCGTTGCGTCATCATGATGTCATAAATAATTTAATTTATTTAAATTGTAAAAATTATAAAACAAATACTATGATGTAGGAAATCTTTTTATCTTTCCAATTACTATTTATAATCAAAAATCTGATCTTTATAACCCCATGTAAAAATTGTTTTCGTAAAACATATGTTGTTTGTGTCATTTTTACTTTTACATTAAAGAAAACGTTTTTTACGTCATTTCCCAACCAAAGTGGCTCCATGGGGTCCCCAAGTTGACCCATGGCTTTTCATGGTCGGCCATGACACAACCAATGAGGGTAGGACATGTTTCAATCTCATCTCATTTTATTAAAGCATTATTTTTACCTTAAACTACACTAATTACCACTAATCGCGATTAAAAACATAATAAGTTACTATTCACCAAAAAATTATTTTAATCTCATTGAACCACATTTTACTTATTAATTATAACCATGTATGTCGGATTTTTTAAATTCAAAACACAATTATGGAAAAATTTCATTTAAACGGAAAAATCAATTTTTATAAGTACCACTTAGTGGTTTCACTATTCATCAAAAATTGAAGTTTTTCAGAAAATTACCAAAAATTCACCCTAAGCTATATTTGATATTCCGAATTCAAAAATGAAGTCTATTTTACAAAATTCAAAACATATAAGTCACATTAATTAATTTAATAATTAATTCTCACTGTCAGAGCAAATAGCGTGTTTTTATAAAACAATAAGTATCAAAATATTGACACCAGTTTAAGTCTAATTTCAATGTGAAATTGATTCCAACGACCACCATTGGATTAAATGGTAAAAATATATTATAATTTAACTTCAAAACCAATTCAAAACATAATCTAATCATATAAATAAATTAGATTAAAAAGCAGTTTTGATGTAAAATGCAGTATTTTTCACTATTCATAAAAAATGAACATTGTCAGAAAAATACCAAAAATTCACACAAAGTAAATTTTTATGTCCCAATAATAAAGAATAAGTTTATTTTGAAAAAAATAGTTTATAAAATTGTCAAAAGATAGATTCAAAAATGGTTTGCCATCAAAAGGAAGTAAAACAATCTTTTAAGAATATTAGTGTATTCCATGCATAAGATTGTATTTATTTTCATTTTAAGCCTCTATAACGCTATCTTAATCATTAATAGACATAGATAAAAATATCTATTATTCATTACTTACTTGGGATGTTACATATATATATATATATATATTAATATATACAGACACACACACACACAGATATATATGGAGCTCACACATAGTCACATATACATATATATATATACACACACACAGAAGAAACTTTATTTACAATAATTATCAAATTTATAAATACTATATAAAAATGTAGATGTAAATGTACATTTATATGTAAATATATAAATATATACATGAATATATAAATACACATGTGAAAATTCAAATATGTATATGAATGTATATGTAAATATAAAAAGTATACAAAAATATATAAAAATATATAGTTAAATATGAAAACATATTTTATAAATGTGGCTAAAACTAATAATATATATATATATGAATAAATATATAAATAAAAATAATATATATATATATATATAATTAATAAAATTTTGATGAAATCATTATGCAGAAGAGGAAAAAGTATTCCATGTGCAGAAGGTGCTACCATTTTTAAATACCTATAGGTTCATGTGCATGTGTGGGTGGATTTGTAGTGGTGGTTTGTGGGGTTGAGAACTGATAAATTGAAAGGCCACAGGATGTTGTACCAATCCGGAGGAGGGGAAACACTGAAAAAGGGGTAGGTTGATAGCTCAAATAATTTGAAAAAATATTTAATCATTCATATGCACACTATTTTTAATCTATTTTTTTAATGTTAGTAATAGTTTCTTTTACTATCACTTCAATAAGAATTGTTAATGAGTGCACTGATAAAGGCCCCTTTTATCAGTGCTAAATAATAATTCATAAAGGTGGACTCTATAATTGTTTTTTAGAACTGATAAAGGGGTATTTATCAATGATTTTTTCACTAATTAATGTACCTAGATTTTAAATGAACTTACCACATCTGTGATTTTATAGTGATGATAAAATACATTTCAAACAATGATATAAGATCAATCTATTGTCATGTACCCCAACCATCATTGAATGATTCTAAATTTTTTTGTAGCTACCTTCTCAAACAAGAACATTCCCTACGTCTCTTTTTATGCCAATTATAAACAATTATCACTGAAATAATTTACTCCAAACTAATTATAGGTTGATTTTAATTCTTTTATATACATGAGTTTTTATCAGTGTCCCTCTATAGTCCCACAAAAAATATCATTTTATGTTTTCATAAAAAATTGTAAATATTTGAAAATATTTTGTTTTTGTTTTTTTAAGTGAAGACTTATTATAATAATACATTAAAATTTGTGATGGGGGTGATTTCACCATTATTAGGAGAATAAGTTTATCACTATTAAAAATGATAATATGATTGAATAATTTTAGGATAGAATCTATGCTCAAGGTTTTAATTGTAAAATATGGTGCCTTAATGGAAGATATTTCAAATAGAATTGGTGTGAGGTTCTTATAAGAACCTTTATTTTGTCTGTTTATCAGTATAACACACAGATTAAAACCCAGTTCACTAAACATATCTATGTGATCATTTTTGATCCAAAAGAAATATAAATTCCTAGATTGTTTTTGATATAGGTCATATATTTCGTTGGATGTGTTCCATCATATTGGATTAAATCTGGAAAATTTAGATCATTCCATAAAAGGTTTCTACTCAATTCCAATGGGTAGTATGACTTGTTAGAATTAGTGCATCTATGAAAATTAATTAGTGAATCAATTGGATAAAAATTTAAATTTAGTTAAATCTAGGAACACTAAATAAATCTTATACATTTGGACTCCTCTTCATGTCTTTTACAATCTTCAAAGATCCTTTATTGGTGTGTAATAATACACTTCTAATATTCTCTTGATTTCAAAGTCTCTTCAAGGTTTACTCTCTAACTATTATATGTGTAGAGTGATGAGCCACCATTTTTTTAATGTCCCAAACTAGGTGCCACATTCCTATACCCTAATATGGTAGGTTACATGACCTCAAGAACACCTCCCCGTATACCAGAGGCTGCTGACTAATAGTGATGGTATCATATGTAGAATGTGGCGAATATACCATCATTATCAAAGTATAAAAATAGTAGAAATAAATAAACAATATCCAAATGATAATAAATAATAACTAGTATAATATCATAATAAATATAGACCAATATCCCATAATAACCCCAAAACATGGATTAAGGTTCATAAAACAAAATAGTAGATATGTCATTCTATATATGGATAAAATTTTAAATGATAACCCAAAATAATGACACTATAACACCTCCCACGAGGGTCCTAAAATCATGTCTGGTTCCTTAATCATTATTCATAATGAATCTTGACTCCTCCATCAAACATAGGGATCTTTCCCTTATCCAATCCTATAAATATAAAATTTATTCGGGTACCGATCAAGCATCCCGAGTAGGGTTCGATTATAGCACAGTAGGCCACCACCAATGTCATCAAAAGTAATATATAGTCTATAAAAGTGTTTTCAGTTATATAAATAATAAATTAGAAATGATAATGTAAAATTTTCTCACATTAAATTATTCATTAATTAAACACATAATTTTCTCAGGTTCACAATAGCCCCTAAATCAATAATATGAGATGTGGTCCATGCCAAATTTTGAACCATCCACCATATAGATAACACATTTCTAAATATCATGGGTTTCGTTAATCATTTAATTCAAGATTCACATTCAAACATTGGGGCCCTAGATACGTAGTTTAAAACCCTATGGGTATTTGGAGTTGCATTCGATGTCCCACTATTCTTTTATCACATGAAATAAATATATATATCATGGGGTACTAGAGTGAAATTATGGAACCTCGTGGGTATTTGGAGTAGAATTATCAATCCCACAACGCATTCTCAAATATCACATCTCATGGTTCCACCTTCATAACCCATTTATCAACCATTTTCATATTTCATTAATAAACCAATTTTATAAATTAATTTATAAAAAATGTTTACAATTCCCCATTTATTAACCATGCATAATTTATAGTCCAACATTTCAATCATATCAGCACACCCCATGGGTTTCCATCAAATTCAATTTAAAAAATCATCAATAGGTCCAACACAATCCATGAATATTTTCACAATCACATGGAAAATAAGTTAATTAATTCAATTTAGAATGTAATTTCCTAATATATAAATTAAAATTTCAAAATTACACACATGAAATTATTATCAAGTCTATGGTATTTCAAAATTATACCATCTACCTCAAGATCAATTATGAACATTAACAAAATAAAACTTCCCAATTTGATATGTAATGGTCAAAACCGTAATGATGGATGAGATATAGGATAAAAAACTAGGACAAAGATCCAATGAAACACAACAATAAAAACCTATATCTAAACCATCACCAATAGAGGAAAAGTTATCTATCTTCCTCATGAAGGAGAGACAAGAGATAAATTCAAATGGGAAAGTGATTATATACCATTGGGTAGTTGATCAATCAATTGGATATTTGATTTTCCAGGAAAATTGTTCGTGGATACTTTTAATCATCTCTAGGACCTCTAAAAATAAAGGAATTAGTTTTGGGGAGCTATATCAAGTTAAACTATAATCATTTGACTCCTTCAAATTACCCAATGCATTGGAGAGAAATATCAAACTAAACTATCATAATAATTTATATAAGCATCACCCATCATCATAAATAATGTCCAACAACCATAACATAAACATAACACAATAATGATTTAATTTTTTAATATAAAAATAACCATTGTTCTTTCATAGATTGAGTTTCATATAGAAATGAAAAAGATTCTTTGTAAACCCATTTGAAAAAGTCTTAATCCATACAGTGAAAACTAATGATTGTATCCTTAAATTATATCTCTATTGGTGCCTAAATAATAGTAAATTTTTTTGTTGTTGATGAAAAAAAATACAAAAAATTGATCATTAAAACATTATTGTGAAAAGTACTCTATTAAATTTGAAAATTTACTTTTAAAAAATAAAAAATTTCATAATAAAAGGAAAAAATTTCATTTTTAAATAAACATGGATACTTGTAAAAGAACATTCAATTTATTTATTTTTTATCATGTTACGAAATTAAATTCATGATGAAATCATTAAAATAGATACTTTTTTACCACCATTAGTAAAAATTACATTATTCCAAATATTAAAAGAAGATACTATGTAAATATTTTTGTAATAATTCCAAAATGTGTAAAAATAACTTTATAAAATATTAGAATAATTTTCAAAATAACACTTAAACAATTTTGAGAAAACATGGATATTGGAGAAAAATGGTTTCACACTAAAATAGGAAATATATGATCTATTTTCGTAAAAACATTTTCTCAACCATTTTTGTACCAAATTAAAAAAATGGTATTTAAAAATAAAAATTCAAGAAATATAGAGAGGATAAGAGAATTTAAATTTTTAATCAAAGAAGGATTATATAATTTCATCAAATGAAATTGAAGCGTACACAATTCTGATTAAAATTGGATAGACACATAAACCTTGTTCCACTTTGAAATATTTTGAATCTTAAGAACCATGATAGAATAAAATAAAATGAATCATTTCATATTATTAAAATAAGTAGATACATAATATAAAATATCCAAGGTGAATTATTTATACCACCTAAATCAATTTTGGTGCATAAGATAAAGATAATTCCTAAAGAAAGAAACTTTGTGTTGAATAACCATTATAAAGATCATATCATTGAAGTGAGAATTAATCATAGTGGTGATTATTTAAAAAAATTAAATCTTCAAAAAAGTGGAAATATAATATAAATAAAACAATTTTTATTTCAACCATAATATTTACATAATATAATCAATGAAAAATTTATATAAATCAATGAAAGGTAATTGTGTTAAGAAACTCCTTATCACTTGATAACTTTCAATTGAATTATACTTGATTTAAATAATTTGAATTAAAACCTTAAATATCATAAAGTGTTAATGTTTCATAATATAACATGTAAAATGGATTTATATACACAATATAAAATAAATTGGGTGAATAACAACAAAATTTCCCTCGTCAAAAGAAAATTTAGACAAAATCCCTTATCACATGTCCAAACTTGTTTTTTATTCTCTTTAACTCTCATAAAATAAACTTATATCAATTATTTAATTTCTTAATAACAATATAATGGTTAAATTACTTTTCCTTAAATAGTTAATTTCATTTATTTTAATGAAATATTTAAATACATGATCGATTATGTCTACATCGGGTGTGTAACACCCGGATTTGTTAATATATTTTTTCAAATAAATTAAATTTTATTGATATCTTTCATTATAATAATCATCGAGTTAATATGGCACTATAAAAAACATTATGTCGTCTTGCGTTACACACGACACTGATTTTTAGCAAAAACATGATGTGTTATTAATATAATTATTTAAACACAACTGTTATAAACTAGCCATTAAACATAGTGATATGAATTATAAAAACTACTTTTTAAAAATTATTTTTAATTATTTAATTAAATTTAATTGTATTTATAAAAGAGTTCATAATTTTAGTTAATATCATTATATGCTTTGAAAATAATATTTTCTAAAAGAAAAATTCTTTTTAATTCCTTTTTTTAAAAATTAATTTTTTTTACTATTTTAGAAAATTAATTTTAAAAAATAAACATCACCTTTTAAATTATCATGTCAATATTATCATACGGTGATTTTGTTTTAATTTTTCTAAAAATTTTCATTTTTTGATGATAGTGAAGAATACTGAATTTTAATTGAAAACTATTCTCATTTAATGAAATCATAATGTTAAATAATATTTTAAATTGAATTTAAAATAAAATTAGTTCAATTATAAATCCATTAATCCAATTTAGGTCATTTAAATGAATTTATTATTTAATTTTGATATAAAAACATTGTAAACGTTTGTATATTTTATCTTTAAAACCCCACTTTATCATCTCACCTGCGAGATTAATTTTTAGTTAAATTTTTCCACTGTTGTTAATGGAATTTTGATATATGGATTCCATATTTGGAATCATCACAATTTATATTAACTAATAAGGTAAACTTAATTTTTGACCAAAATTAATCGTAAAAATAGAAAAAAAAAATTATTTATAAAGATTATGGAAAATATGGTTTATCGAGGGTTAAGCTAAAAACATATAGGTTAAAATAACCCGAAAATAAAACAAAGCCCATTTTATGGAAATATTTTGACCTTATCTCATATAGTATCTATAATAGTCCATTATTGGAGCCTTTTTACATGTAAAATTCAAGGGTGGAATTATTTCTTTCAAAAGTTTACAAGTGTGCCACTCACCTCACATATAAGAGGCCACCACCTCTCATCTCTTCTTCAGACCATAAAACCATTTTAGTTCGGCCAATAACTAACAAAATAACTTCAGAATTTTATTTTATCATCTTATAAGTCTTATTTTAGATATAAATCATTCCAATTAAGGATTTTGGTGCAAACTTATTGTGGATACACAAAGAAGAGGCAACGTTCATCAACAAGTGTTTTTTTATTTCTTCCTCCACTTCCTTAAATTAATATTTTACCATGCAAATATAATAAAAAAATTATCTTACATATAATTATATTTTCTTATATTAATTTCTACAACCATCTCCACTTCCATCAAATCTGTTACAAAATCATTCTTCGTGTGTACAGTGGACTACTGCCTTGTAAACCAACATCCATTGTTTTTCCATTAACACCTCTCCAGGATGTATATAATGATTGATTTATTTATTATATATTGTATTAATAATATTTTAATAAGTATTTTATTATTATATTCCACAAACATTCATAGTTTCTATTTTTTGGAACATGAAAATGTCGCTCGTGTTTACAGTAGACTACTATCTCGTGAAGTGATGTAATTCGCTCATAATTTTCATGAAACATAATAAGGTTGTGTTTAATGATCATATGTGATATATATGTATGACATAAAAAATATTATTTAATTATAATATATGATTTTAATTTCATTATTTTAATCCCTCAAGAAAATCTAAAAAATAATTATGCGTTTGTACGGCTTACCGTCACCATGAACGGGGTATTTCATTTTCTATCATTGAATTTTATGGATTAATCTAAATAAATATATACTCGATATATATTAAATTAAAATCATGGCTAAAATTATATATATTAGTAAATCATGATAACAGTAAGAGGAACAAAAATATAAAATCAAAATATATAAAAGAGATAAAGCGGTTATGAACCGAAAAGTAACTTTAACATCGAATTTTTAATAAACAGGAAACAAACATGTATTAATAAATAATATATGGTATCATATATATATATAATTTATTTATAATAAAATTATATTTAAATTACATGATTTTTGAACATGTATGATGGATGTTAAGACTCATAGTTAGGTACTTTTGTCTAAATTTTACATCTTTGAAACGTATGTTATGTTATACACCTATATTCATTAACGAGGTGTATATAAATAACCCTTTAAATGTAATATCCTAAATTTAATAATCGTCGTGATATTTTATTTTATATTTTATTCTATTCCTTCACTGGGATTACAATTCAAAGTTACCTTAGTGGTAATGATTTTACATTACAATCTCATCATTTATCTGGATTGTTTATGATTATGTTTTTGATGATAAACTTTTATGATCCATATCTCAATAAAATAATGTTTTTTTCTCATATGGTTATTAATGATATTTTAAAGTTACAGTACCATTTTATACATTTTTATATAAAATAATTGAGCACATATTTTTTAAGAAAATAAGACTTTATATCTTTCTTGAGAGAGAAATCTATTTTCTTTCAAAATAATTTTTTATAAAATTTTTTTTAAAAATAATTTAATGTTATCCTATGATTTGTAAAATACATTTTACCCATGTTTTAAATCTTAAAAATTAAATTTAAAGGAATATTCTTTTCATTTTCGAAATAATTAATGTTTGGTTTTTACTAAAAATTTGAAAGGAAACATTTTTTAACATTTATAACATGAACTAAGCTTGTGGTAATCATGAACATTATTTTATTTGAATATTTATTTATAATTTTTCAAGGTTATTTTCAAAGAAAAATATTTTTTTATTGTTTTATTTTTTAAATAAGTTTTTTCAAAAATGGAAGAATATTTTCCAAAAAAATGTTCTAAATGGTCGATTAAATGAATTTTCCATATATTATGACATTTATTGATGTTAACTAAGCCTTACTGGGGATATGATTCTAGGACAACATTATTATTATTTATATGAATGGTTTATGATTATGATGCTATAATGTTCATGAAACTTATTTTATCTTGCACTGGTTATACCACAATAAAATAATTATGAAACCTACTTATTGTTTCATGGGTTATGCTTTGATGAATTGATTATGAAACCGACCAATTTTTAATAGGTTATGATATGATGTAATGTTTATAAAACCCAGTTCATTTCATGGATTATGATATATGAATGGTTTATTATCTTGTGGCACAAATAATGTGGTTATGATATATGTGATACCTATATCTTCCTCCAATGCATTAGGGAATGATTTATATATCACGATATAGATGAGACTGGAACAGGGAGTAAACCTAGTTTAGTAAGGGACTTTTTCCACTATGATGGTCTTTGGAGTGAACCTCAACTACTATGATGGTTTTGAAAGTGAAACCATTCCAATATGATATCCTTGGAAATGATCCTTGAATAATATGAAAATGATTTTATATGCTTATATGTATTCCACAAGCCTTTGTATTATGATAATGTTATGATCTCACGAATCATGTTCTTTTATTCCATTATAATTCATGTATTATGAACTAATAATATTTTTTTCCATGACTCAAGATTATTATATTTTATATGATAGGTATGGTTTTCAAATTCTGTACTCATATTATAATACCCTTATGTTCTTGTTATACTTTATGTATATCCTATGTTTACCCTTACTGATCATATGAGATCACACTTTCTTATGTTTAATTTTCCTAGGTTATAAAGAAATGCAGTGTGTATTATATTTATAATAAAGGTGAAAACTAGGAAGATCATACTAGGAGATGATTTTGTTTACCTAAGTATCATTTTTTTTTAATTTCCATGTTTCCAAATACACTGAACTATTATGGTCCTCATGTGTGTGTTTAGGTTGTGTATTGAGTATTCATAAAAAATGATGTGATATATTTGTATGAAAATACTCATCAAATTTAGTTTTTATTAGAGGATAGTTTTTGTTAACCATTGGAATACAGGATGAGAAAACCTTAGTGAGATTCCTAATTACATGTTTAAGGATGACTAAAAGTATAAGAAAATGTCCTGGAACTTTGGAAAAGGATCTAGCGATTTGTTTCTAAGAAATTATGTCCCTATCTGGATACTAAAAGTCGATGTGTATCTGGAATTGAGGTACCTAGGGGTAATAAATATTAAAAGTAAACATTTATCTAGACTCAATTGTTATCTGGTGCTTGATAAATCTCTTTTGTCTCACCTGTTTTTACACACTTGGGTGATACCCTTTATAAATTTACAAACTATTTATGAACCATCCTAAAGTATTGAAATAGAAAATGACTATGAATGAACTAGGATAAATATAAAGATTCATATATTAAAAATAATTTTACAGGGTTTAAACATACTAGAATTTATTTTTATGATTATATCATTCCCCATCAGGATTATTATTTCTTACAATATGTGTTTTGGTTTTAGTCAATGGTTGGAACTCAAAGGACCCATGTTAATGCTGAGTGCGATAGACCTTGCACTAATTACCCTTATGAGAATCTGAATGTTATAGAATATTTAATTCAAAATCATATTGTTATCATCACACATCTTTCTTAATTTATTAATCATGATGGACATCAAAAAAATAAATAAAGGAACAATAATATTTTATGTCCTTCATGAAGAAACGTTCACCTTATTTTAGTGGGTCTTACTAGTTGTTGAAAAATGGATCATCAACAAAAAAATATATATTCAATTATCTAGTGTTTAGAATATGAAAAATTTATTTTGGATATCTATATCTTAAAAGGTCAAGTGGATCAATGGAATTATCTTAGGAAGAATATTAGGAAATAAGAAGAAATTGAATCAATGGATTGGGAAGAGTTCAAAAAATTATTTTCAATATATACTTTCTTAATGTTCTTCATATAAAGATGGATAATTAGTTGCTTGTGGTAAATCCAAAGTAATGTGATTATATTGGTACCTATTCATAAAATTATTCAATAATTGTGAGGTATGATTTTGGTATTATCATCCAAACTAATAGTAAATTTGATAGGTTCTTTAATGTATTACAACCAAGTCTTTAAAGGTAATTACCCATGAGATACTTTTTTAGATATAATGATATTTTTATTTATTCTATTAAGTTGGAAATGGTTTTTGGAGATACATATAAATCTGATAGTTTGGATAAGAAAATAAAAATGGATTTTAATGGAAAATATAACAACCATGAAGAGAAGAATATAAGATTTCATTTATGCTAAAAATTTGGGAGGAATCATGAAAGATATTTTCTTAATGGGGCTAGTATGTTTTTATGTGGGGTAGAGAAGTCCATAGAGAAATTTATTGCTAATGTATGTGATGAGATTAGATAAATATGATAATAGATAGAAATTTATACAAAATGAACCACCCACACTATAGTGTTTTTAATGAAAGGATTATGGGCCCTAAGAAAACTAGTGCCCAAATCTAAATGTTAATGAAAATGATCAATATCAGTAACTTCTTAAGTTTATAGAAAAATGGAAATCCAGAAAAATTAATATTTCTAATGATGGGTTCAATAATTATGTGGTGAAAGGTACAATTACTATCCACTCTAGAAATACTAATGTTTTATTTTATTCTAGATCTACCCATTCATTATTATTTGAATTTTTTTAAGGTTGTCAAGATTCCATCCAAGTGATTAGATGTAGAATTAGAAGTGGGAACCCCTAATGGCATGATGATCACATCTTAAGTATATTATTCTTCTATGGTTGATGTTGTTGGGAAATTTCTTCCAGCAAATCTTGTCATTCTTCCTTAGGTTAAATTTTTTTGGTATCATGTGATTGGATTGGAATTCACTGCATAAATCCCACATCAATTCTAGAGGAAGGAAAGTTTCATTTGATATTATAAACCAACCTATGATCACTAATCAATTTGAAAATAATTATAAACATATGATAGTGTTCTCATCTATTTTATGGGTATTAATTCTCATTTAGATGGGGTGTTTATTTAAAATGTCTAGAGAGTCACTTGAAATTAATTATTTAAAAAATATGTTTGAATTTTTTATGTCCTCTAAAAAATATTTCTTAGAAATTAACTAAAACATGAAGAAGAGTTCATAATACAACCCATACAAGGGGTAATTAAAATTTAAAATAATCACTATAGAATGTCCCCAATTTAGGTTTAGTAATTGAATAAGAATCTCCCTGAAAACCTCCACAAGGGATTGAATCTACTAAGTGTGTCACCTTGGGGTACACCTATTATTTTTTTAAAAATTAAATATGGATCAATGTAACTATTCATTTATTACCAAGAGTATAACATGATAAAAATCATGAACAAGTATGCACTACACCATATATATGACTTTTTTATCATCCACGTGGGGATCAATACTTTTCCAAGATTGACCTTCATTCTATATATCATCAATTGAGGTTGAAGAAGGAGGATATAAATGGGATAACATTCTATACAAGTTATGGACACTTTCAATACATAGTGATTCCATTCAGTCTTGATAGTGATCCAATAATTTTCATGGATTTATTGAATAGTGTATTTAGATATTACCTTGATAAGTTTATGGTAGTCATTGTGGGTGATAATATTATATACTCAACGAGTAAGGATGAAAATTAATATAAAGTGATAATTGTACTAAAGTCCCTATTTACGAAGAAATTATAAAAAATCACAATTTGTGGTTTTATCTCTAAAATAATTAATTTTCTGTCATATAATTTTAAGATATTGTATATTGGTAGATCTATAAAATGAGAAGTCTATTATATGTTGGCTCATACAAACCAGAGTGACTAAAATCCATAGTTTTCTTAGTTTAGATGGATATAATAGATGTTTTGTGTAGAAAGTTTCATCAATATATAATCCTCTGACCAATTTACCTTATAATGGTGTAATGATCCTCTGTAAAAATGATTGTGAGGAAAATTTCAAGGAACTGAAGAGATTACTAGTCAGCACACCTCTACATACATAACCCTATAGTGGAGAAGGGTTTGTAATCTATTTTGATTAACCAAACAATGAATTGGGATTTTTTATTATATATAATTACATGGTTATAACTTATTCCTTATACTAATTAAAGATTAATGAGAATAATTTACCAACTTGTGGTTTTTAATTAGTTGCGATAATTATTTCATTGAAGACATGTAGGTATTATATTTATGGAGAAAATTTTTATATATATACTTATCAAAAATAAATTAATGTATATATTCACACAAAAGGAGTTGAATATTCTCTAAATAAGATTGTTAGATTTGATTAAAATTTATAAATTCTCAATACATTACCACACTATCAAAGAAAAAATGGAGTTCAATGCTTTGAGTTAATAGGATAATGATTGCTTGTCCAGGATGAGGATTACAAAAGATCTAATATTTCTTGACTTTCAATGTTTAGATATAGAAATCCTAGTTGAAGGGAAAAATATTTTCTTTTTTAATTTAATGATGAAACATTTTTAAAAGGGAATATTAAATATGTATATAAGGAATACGTAATGATTCAAAATAATGTTAAAAATATTCCTGAGTTTTTCCTTGATCATAACGCAAGGATAAAGATAAATAACCATATATTCCTTCCCACTATAACAGATTTGATGAAGGAGTTGTTAGAGGAATCCTATAGTTCTTCTTTGTCTATTCATTTGGGAAGTATAATGATGTATATATATTTTAAAGAGTATTTTTTTGTGAGATGGAATAAAGATAGATTTTGTAGATTTTTTATCTTAGTTCTTGGTATGTCATCAAGTTAAAAAATGAAAGAAAAAATTCTAAGGTGATGTGACATCCATTACCCATACCAGAATGGAAATTGGAAAACAACACCATTTATTTTTTCATTAGACTCCCCAAAATGTCTAATGGGAATAATTTTATATATGTTTTCTTTTATAACCATACTAGGTCATAAAAATTCTACAAAATTATAAAAAAAATCTATCTAGATCAGCATTCCAAGATATACATTAAGAAAGCGGTGAGTTTTTATGGTGTACCACTTTCTATTGTGTCTGATCGGGATATGAGGCTTGCCTCATTGTTTTGGAAAAGTATTCAACAAGATCTTGATACAGAGTTGAGTTTCATAACCATATATCATCTTAAGACAGATTGTTAGTTTGAGAGAAAAAATAAACCCCTAGAGGATATGGTGAGATGTTGTTATTTTTAATTCAATGGTGTTTGGGGTCAACACCTTCCACTATTTGAGTATTCATAAAACAGTAGCTTTCACGCATTAATTCATATGGCTCCTTATGTGTCATGTCCCATCCTAGTAGGGACCGTACCATGACTCCCCAAACCCACATACAATAAGCCAAGGGCTAGTGACTAGCACCGAGTAGGCATACCACTAACATGGGAGACATTGAATATGTACTTGTACACACACACACACATATCCAAGCCCAAAAAATGATTAAATATAATAACTTCTGAAAAACCAGTGCATGTATAAATCTATATCCCACACTTAGAGTATGACAAGAAGTAAAGGTAAGTAAATAAGAAAAATAAAATCCCACTACAAAGAAGTCTGTAATACATGTCTATCCAAAAAGTAAAGGTATTGGGACTGATGTCTGAAAGCTGTATGAATATAAATTGGTGTGTATGGTATCACTAAGAACTGTATGGTCTTTTTCTAACTAGGATACTATCAAAAGGTCAATCAACTTCACAAGTCCCAACATGTGTAGGGGGAGCCCATGAAGGGGTGAGTATAACAATACTCAGTAGGACACCCAGAAGCCACAAAGCATATAAAAAGGAAATTAATTCTTGTCTACTGAGGTATATGACTAAAATATATATAATAAGAAAATCCAAATATACTCAATATTGACACACAGTCTAGGAGTATGACATAACCATAGTATACCAAGACTATGATTCCAACTCGAATATTTTACTAAGAAAACATCCGAGAGAACACACTTCTGAGTCTGATACCACTGATGGCATTCATCAAAGAGGTTCTACTCATCAGATCTCTTCACAAGGAACAATACATTAATAGATCCGATGAGAATATGATACATAGGTGATGATCATATTTTGGTACCTATGGTTATACCCACAACTCAATATGGACTACCTGCTAGGTAGAGTATCGATGCTAGGTAGGATTGGTCACTTAGATGGCTAGGACTCTACCAAGGGAACCAAGATGAATAGATAATCCCACTCTAAACTACTTGGTGGGATTCAAACAACTCTCTCCAAGAAGTCTTGTTGAATGGATCATTGTCCAATGAGTAGGAAATGATTTATACCAACCTTCATGGAATGGATAATGAGAAACAACCATACTCAGACTTGTCCAAGATATGGAGAATAGGAGATCTAAGCCTTTTAATACAAATTACATGGAATGTAGAGGGGTTACATGTCATGCCCCTTGACCCCAGGTTCTACCAGTGTAAATCGATTATGTCATCCAAAACATTTCCATGTAGAACGAGATTTCATGACATTTAGAGGGGTTACATGTAATGTCCATGTACACTAGGTCCCATTCATGCACTCCAGTCATGTTCTAGTACACAGCACCAGACCATTTATCAATGCCCTTTAACCAGCACATAGGGTAACCTGTGTACATGGTCCAGGTCATGCCATATGGGGGAGTACACACTGTGTATTCTACACCATTTCTATATACTTTATGAGGTAAAAGATAAGTATTCATGGAGGGTTCATACACCGTGTGTCCCATACTACACACCCTGTGGTACTCATACCCCACCTAAAACCCTAGCCACCACATTGGGGGGCCCACAAACCATGTAATCTCGGATTACATGCCGTGAGTATCAGGAATTTTTAGAACTGTTCGGCTATTCTTCTGTCATATCATCCATCACTTCAACCATCATTCCAACTATTCCCTATCGGGATATTAAAGGGGGGTCCACTCTCAACCCTTTCCATCACCGATATACCACTTCTGGGACCTTGATCTTCTCAGAAAACAAGAACATATCCATTCTTCATTGCGCAACTAAGAATATGAAATTGGAACCAAACAACATTTTACCCACTACCAAAACTATCATTTCATATCCTTTGATTCATACTGCTTATGGATCTACAAATTTGAATTATTGTGCTAAGAATATAATATGGGAAACGATTGATTGTTTAATGGAATGTCAAACTATGGGGAATAATGACAAAACCCATGATGAATGGTGAATTAGATGAGAAAAGATAAAATACAAACATGAGGAATGAACCTCAATCAATGTTCATATCGATATCAATTCATTTTCATTATAAAAAAATAATAATAATCAACATTCTTGAAGAAATACCCCGATAAACCCCACAAATAAACCATCCTACCAAAAAATCGATCGGTGGGCCAATATGTTCATTCGTAGGTCTGAATTCATCGTGGAAATTAATAATGAGGAATGAAAAATTAAAAACAAATTCCCTACCTCGATTCAGTTTGATCACTGATGAATAATGATCTGTTGTCATCATTGTTGACAATATTTGTCGAATCTGAGGCATGTCGATCATTGATTTGTAATTCTATCATTGTTCATTTGAAAGGATTCTCCAAAGGTTATCTACAATGACTATCTATAGGTTGTAGGGTTATGTGGATAAACCATGATTAAAACATAAGGATCTATTTTAAATATCAAACTTCTGTTGCATAAAAAATGGAATAAAATAATTTTATTCAATTATTTTATTCACTTTTGCGCTCATGATATTGTTTCCACAAAAGACCCATGAAAACCAATGTTAAGTCCTTCCTAGGGTAAAACCACCATTCTTAAAATAAATTTTCCTTCTATTTATGATATGTGGACCAATTTAGTATTTATTCAACTTTTTAAGTAAAACCATGTATACATGCTATTTAATATATTTAATATATTTCAAACATTTAATCAGGGAACACCGGGCCTTGGAATCAAATATTTTCTTAAAACCTAGTCTAAAAAATAATATATATTATATTTAAAAATTGTACCTAGAAAACCTCAGAAATTAAATTATCCCCACCTAGGCCCTTATTTTCCTGAAAATCCAAAATTATGGCTAATCAAAAAGATGAAGGTATGAAGCATGAATATGAGATTCCCACCATAATATTCTCTCATGGAGATTCTCATGCTACCACTAGACACACAACAAAAGAATTTGTCACCCATGAAGGATCCTCTACTTATGATCCTTGATCTCTATAAGGTACTCAGCAAAGTTCGCTCCATCCTCAATGTTCATATCACCCCAGTTGATAAAGTGTGATGGGTCAAGAAGATAACTCCTCAGCTGCAACATGTGGAAGACGTCATATAACCATTCTAACCATGGAGGTTGAACTATGTAGTATGCCACCTCTACAAATCTAAAAAATATCTCGAAAGGGATGATGAACCTCAGAGATATCTTTGTTCATCGTCCAAATCTCCATAACATGTTGCATGATGAAACCCATAAGAACACATGGTCTCTAGCCTCAAACTCCAAATGACTTTATCTCTTCTCATTATAAGGAATATGATGAATCTATATAGTCCTAATATGCTTCTAGATTATATGAACCTTCACTATTATATCTAAAAAAATTCTTGCCCATGAGTTATCACTCTCCTGGGCCAGTCCAGCAAAGTGGTGACCGACATCGATTTTTTTAAAAAGCATAAAATGGAGCCAGACCGAATGTAGAATGGTATCTATTGTTGTAAACAAACTTCAATAGTGGTAGGTGATCCTCCCAACTATAGATAAGGTATAACATGAACGATTATAGTATGTCCTCCAGAACATGAATGGTTTATTCATTCTGGTCATTAGTTTAGGGGTTAAACACTTGGCTCAATCATATTTGGGTTAAAAACTCCTCCTGTAATACCATCCACAACCAGGATATAATGATATCATCATGATAAAAAGAAATCACTCATAGAAATCTATGGAGTCAGTGTAGCTCTTGAATATATAGGCATCCCAAGATCTCTACTGAACTCTTCTCTCAAATAGCTAGGATGTGGGTCGACTTGGTGAGTCGGTCTATGATCACCCAAATGGAATCGTGTCCCCAAGATGTACAAGGTTATCATGTCATGATATCGATAGATATCCCATCCCAATTTCATTGTGGAACCTCATGGGGTTGAGCTAGACACTATGGAACTTGGTCCTCGACCTTTACTTCATAACATGGCATAAAGAGACAAACTCTACAACTCCTTTCTTCATCCCTAGCCAAAAAACTAATGTCAAAGGTCCTAGTACATATTTTCCAGACCTAGATGTACCACTAAAGGTGATGTGTAAAATTCATTCAGAACCTCTTCATGAAAATTCACTGGTACCATAGTGCATCCTCTTAAAAGAACGATCTACTCCCCACCTTCATAATGTTCCGCAAGAGTATACCCTATGGATATCTGAGTATACAGGGTCTCACAGTTAGTATTTATAAGTTATGCCTCCCTATATTTCTGTAAGAGTGGAGGGGATACAACCATCTACTGAAGGTAAGATGATCCATCTCCATCCACAAAGTATACCCGTAATTAGGGAAACTTCTCTAATGCCTTATTCAGAGACTACAAACTAGATATCCTACTAATAGAATCTACTACAACGTTACCCTTTCCATGAGTATATACGATTTCAATGTACCAATCCTCTAGGAACTCATTCCATCCCCTAAATCTCATGTTAATATCCTTTTGAGATAAGATATACTTGATACTCTCATGGTTGTAGTAGACAGTAAACCGTTTTCCCATTAGGTAGTGTCCTCACATAATCAAAGAAAAGACTACCAATGATAACACAAGATCATTGGTTGTGTATCTCTTCTCATTTGATCTCAACTGGCACAAACCATAGGCAATCACTACTTGCCTCTCCATTAATACACAACCATGCCATGTTCTTGATGAATCATATATCACTATATACTCGACACCCTCATCCAGAAATATAAAGACCAGAGAACTCTTAAAAATTTTCATCAACTACTGAATAACTTACCAACACTTCCCTATCCACACAAAATACCTTCCCTTTTTAGTCAATGCCTTATGTGTGTTGATATCCTTGATAAATCAAGTATGAATCTCCATGAATATACTTCAATCCAGAGGATGATTCATACCTCAATCGCGCTCTTAGGTGGCTCCAAAGATAACACTACATGAACCTTAGCTAGGTCAACTACCACTATATCTGATGAGATAACATTTCCTAAAAAGTATACCCATGAATCCAATACTTAATCTTCGAGATATTTCCGTATAGTTGGAGTTCCCTAGGTACCTCCAGATCTATACTTAAGTGTCTCATGTCATCCTCCTTGGATGCTGAGTACACAAGGATATCATCGATCAAGACTACCAAAAACCACTCTAATAAAGGATGGAAGATCTGATTCATTATTCTCATGAACACTACTAGGCCTTCACTACCCCAAAGGGCATCACCAAGTATTAACAGTGACTCTAGTAGTATCTAAATGTCATCTTCAGTATATCCTCATCTAATTCTTGCTGTTAGTGATAACCTGATATGAGGTCAATCTTCAAGAACCATCATGCTCCTCTAAAATGATCAAATAGGTCATAGATCCTATGTAGTGGATACTTTTTCTTCAATGTCACCTAATTAAATTAACATTCATCGACACAAAACCTCATGTTCCTGTCTTTCTACTTGGTAAAATAAATTGGGACTTCCTAGGGTAAACCACTGAGTATCATGAATTCCTTTCTATGTATGTTCCCCAAATACCCCATCAGCTCAAAAATCACTATGTGTAACACCCCAAGCTTACATGGTATGCTTTTCTTTTAATAATATAGTAGCTTGCGTTGTACGCAATTTCGAGTTCTAACACACTACGACCAATCAAACAAGCCATTATGAACAGTAATACCCACTTTTTAAAATTTAATAAATTTGATTATTCAAATTGGACTTTATTTTTGGATTCTAAATATCAAAATTATCTTAGGTTAAATTTTTGGTACTCTTCTGAAAACTGTCAATTTTTGATGAATAGTGAAAAATACTAATTTTAATTAAAAAAATTAATCAAAATAATTTATAGTTTTAAATTATAAATTTTAATTGTTTTTATGTACCATTAGATTCTATTTTTAGAATTTAATAAAATTTTGGTCATTTTATATAATTTTACATTAAAACTAAACATAAACAACTGTTAATATTTTGATAGTTATTATTTCTTAAAAACATGATTTTTGTTTTGACAACGAGAATTAATTTTAAATAAATTTATGCCACTTCTATGTTTTGAATTTGGAAAAACGGATTCCATATTTATAATCAGGAGGTCCAAATTGTGTAAATAGGTAAATTTTATTTTTAGACCATAGGAATATTTACATCAGTAAATATTTTATTTACCATGGTTAATGAATAAATCTGGTAAATAAGGGTAAACAAATATTATTATAATAATATTACATTACCCTAACATGTTTATTATAAATATATATGGATACATGTTCGACCATGAGCATCATTGGATTGATTTTGGGACCTGATGGAGCCACATGAGAGTGATAATGACACATTATATTAATTAATTTAAGTAAGGAGAAAATTGACGTAAACATATATCTTTTAGTGAAACAATTTTTACATGTGGTTATATAAGTTATCTATTAAAATATAAATAATAATTTTAAATATAAAATGATTTCCTAAATCATGGTATTTTGTTTATAATTTTTAGACATCAAATAAATAAAATTATTTATGACACAATAATGATGCAGTGTTTACCTTATTAAAGAATGATTTAAATAAATGAGATTATAAAAATTAAAAAAATATCCAAAACCTATTCAATTTTTATTGGATAAATTTATTTTGAACATGATTCATTTTATATTATACTTTAATGAGTTTTGGTCCTTCATAAACTAAAAACCTTTATATAATAATATAATATTTTCAAACATTTCCAAAGATCCCCTCCTCTCCCTTATAAAATACCCTCACCTCTAAACCATTTCGCACTCTTATAAAGCCCTTTTTCTCATCCTAACTCAGCCCAATCAAGCTCCCTATATCTCTATATTCCTCTTACAATCCTTAACTTAGGCAAAAGAAACTTCAAGGAAGCATTTTGGTTCAATCCAAAGTGAGTTACCATGATTTAAAGGTAACATCTCCTCTTAAGTTATTATCTTTTATTTTATTCTCCAACCCCCTACACTCTCTTTATTCCTTTATTTTATAACAAAACAAGTATCCTCAATATAATAGGTTTTTATGAGAATTATTTTAACTACACTTATACACACCTCCATCTAGTGGGTATAGAACATAATGTTTCTGTGGACGGAAAACTACTACCACACGAAACGATGATTGGTCAATCTTCTACTACCACCTTTTATGGTGGCCATTATGATGGAAATATATTTATATCAGATATATATGATATTAATTTTATCTAAAATCTTATGTAATTATCTTTTATAGCATACCTTTATTCTTTTCATGTTGTATATATATGATAATTTCATTTGAGTAAGTGTGGACTACCGCTCCCTCAAAGTGATATGACTCGTTCAAACCATACATGGAAAGTATAAAGGATGGTTTTAATGAATTCACATAACCTATAAAAAATATTATATTATACTTGAATAATAATATACTTATGTATCATTTTTTCTTCTTTCCTTTTACAATAAAAAATGAAATGGAAGTAGCATTCATGTGTACGTATGTATTACCGTCTCCATGAACACAATGAGATTCATTCCCCATCATAACAATTCATGAATAATTTTCATTTGATTATTAAAAATAATATTTTAGAACATTATATCATTTTTGATATTAATCAAACACATCTTATCCATAAGAAATATGACTTACGCAACAAAAAATATAAAGGAAAATGAATCAGTTAACACACGAAACAATTATACTACTAAAATATTATTAACATATCAATATTAGAAGATCATACATGATATCATATTTATGTATTTGGTTCTTTTATAATTTAATAACAATTATTTAACTATTATATAGATGTTTAACATACCCTCAACCAATAAAAATTACCAGGAAAGGGTTAATTTCACAATCTCTTTATTATCTGAGGTTGTTTTTACATAAGTGTCTACTGGGATATCTTTATCATCCCCATTTGTGTTTCTTAAAAATATATTTCAAAACATTATTACTATTTACTGGACTATGAGATGAATTCATTTATAACCTTTTTTTACTTTTTATAAAATGGTTTGAAATGAATCTTTCAGTCGTTTTCCAAATAAGGTACTTTATGACCCTTTCAACCAATTAAGGTAAGAATGTTTTTTTAACTTATACGACAGGCGCAGTTATTCCCCATCGTTATAATTCCTTTGAAGCTTCCCTTAAAATATTATAATAATATTTTAAAAATGAATGTTTTCTTTTATAATTACATGAATTTTAAATTATATCAAGATTAAAAGAGATATTTCTATCAAATAGTTTAGATTTCATCTATGTCAACATACTTTGATGGATTTTATACTTGTTTAAAGTTGATTTATTATGATAAAAATCTTCCATATTGTATTAAAGGTTTTTTGATATGTTTGACTATTGATGTGTTATTTTTATACCATTCATGGTTTATGGTTAATGTATTAACATTTAATATTTTAGTTTTAATATGAATTTTTATGTTATGTTTCATCCTTTTCATAAGAAGAATGCATTGAACTTAGTAAGTGATAGGTGGAGCTTGCTACAAATCCTCAATGCATTTGTATGTCTCAAGATACAAACTTGGGTCTTATCACAAGGCCTTGAAAAATATCTTATTTTTAGTCTTCGAACGAGGCCTTCACTATGTGGTTATGATGTCCAACATTATGAATTACATCATTATGAAATTAGCCATTGATATTAAATGTGATTACTTGACTAGTTGAATATCCATGTGAATAAGTAAATGGAATTATTTGATTTATACTTTCCATATTATACTAAATTTTAAGTTTAAAAATATTTTTTAGTATTATACATTGCCTTAAATGTTAATGTTTATATATGAATGTTTTGGCTATACTGTTATGCTTACTGAGCATTTGAGCTCATCCCTTTCTATGTTTTATTTTTCCCAGGATGTGAAGAATTATTTTATGGTTGACCTGCAGGGATAGGATAAGGGATATGAATGTGGTAAATAGAGAGAAAATTTTGTTGTTGTTTTTATTTCATATTGTAATGTAAAACTTATGTATGTATCTAGTAATTCCAAGTCTACAAAATTGATCGGTATTTAATGATTTGATCTCTTGAGATCAAGCTAATGTTATGTAATAAGGCACTGACTCTGGGTAACTAGGGTTGGGGCATTATAGTTGGTATCATAGAAATTTTAGAACAAATATTCGAAGCTATATTTAGAAAAACTCTAATAAAACAACATTACCCTAATATAGACTTTGGGGATTAGTATAAAAGACCATCCTAGAATTTTGGTAATGTAGAAATTTTATGAGTTTTCCAATAAATACATCCTTTTCTGGATACGAGCAGGTAGAGGTGGCTCTGGCACAGATGTACCTAGGAGTGAAAACTCTAACAAGGAGTTTCGAATTTGACCAGAGGTATCCTGGTACACAACAATGGTTCATGCCGCACTCTTGGTTACGACACTCTCAGGGGATATGCTTAAGATAATTCACATTTTTTTACAAACCATTATGAAGTATTTATTAGTATATACCTCCTTATAGAATTTTTTTTAGTATTATGGATTATATCCCTAAATTTTCCAATTTAGGTTAAGTGTTTTACAAGTTTGGAAATATGTATTACGATTTGTAAACTAATCTAGTGTTTCCAATTGTTTAGAAATGGAACCTAGTGGAAGGAATGGAAACTTTATCAATGCACATAATCGATATAGGGATGTCCTTTCTAATCAAGATAATTATAGTGGAGATGGTGATGCAACTGTTGCAAATAATCTTATCATCATACTAAGACAACTCACTCAGGTTATGAATAATAACATTACCCGTATTGAGCACCCTGA
The DNA here is from genome assembly GCA_963277665.1 of Viscum album. Taxonomy (NCBI): domain Eukaryota; kingdom Viridiplantae; phylum Streptophyta; class Magnoliopsida; order Santalales; family Viscaceae; genus Viscum; species Viscum album. Next base: position 605,280,752 of record OY728125.1, read on the forward strand.
TCCACAACGTGGAGGATTAATGTTAGACCGATTCATGAGGCAAAAAATACCAGCATTCAATGGGACTAAAAATCTTTTTATAGTTTAGAAATGGATAAGTTCTTTAAAGATAACATTTCATGCTTTGGGGAGTAGAAAAAGGGGAAAAGTTGTCATGGAAGTTTATCACCCCACAGGAGATGCAGATCAATGGTGGTCATTAATTCAAAACACAATGTAAGATGAAGAAGTATCAAATATGGAATGGAGAGAGATTAAATATATTTTATTAAAAAAATACTTTCCATGTGACCATCGAGTGGATATGGAAAAACAATTTCTTATTTTGATTCAAAAGGAGGATGAAAATGTCTTAAAGTATAAGGATAACTTTATAAGGTTAACAAGGCATGAAGAAAATTATATATGTAACCCAAGGAGTCAGATTTATTGATTATTTTATGGGTTAAAAACATTTCTCCATCAAGCATTAGTCTCACAATCATTCTCATCATACGAAGATATTGTATAATGTGCTATCAAGATAGAAAAGTAATTCTCTAAGTCCTACGACATTAAAGTAAAGAAAGAGAAGAAGAGATCTTATAAACACTATAGAAATGGAAATAAGGGGAAGAAGGGAATAGTGGAATATCCATCCAGTAGTAATTGTGGGAAGAAAAACCTCGGTACTTTCTTGAAGGGAATATGAGTCTATTACAAGTGTGGTGAAAAAGGCCACCAAGCTCATGATTGCAAAGGAAAGAAATAGGATGCCATTATTGAATGCTACAATTGTAAATAAATAGGGAATTATGCAAATGAAGGTCTTATGTGCCAAGTAAACATACCAAAAAAGGCCAAGGGAGAAAGAAAAAGACTATGCGATCACTACTACTACGAATGAATCCCTAACAGACGTGGCGGCAGGTAATTTAATGGTTTCCTCAAGTTTATCCAATGCTTTATTTGATTCAGGATCATCGCATTGTTTCATATCTTTGAAGTTTTCTAAGAAAATTAGATATTTTCAATTTAATTTAACAAGGATTTTATTAGTAAAAACTCATAAGGGAAGTATCATTACAACAAATTTTTGTTAATCAGTCCCCATTAGGGTATATAAATTCTCTTTATCTGTTGATCCCATCATCATACCCATGATTGAATTTGATATAATCCTCGATATAGATTAGTTTTCAGACAATGATGTGAAAAATTACTGTAAGAAGAATGAGGTTAAAAAATTTTATGATGATAAGGAATACCTTATCATTAGAGTAAAAATGTTACCATCTGATTCTTATATAGATCAACCCCAAGTTTCTCTACTAAATTCTATTATTTGGGAGGAATAGAGTGAAATAACTAAAGGTTGGGAAAGGAATGTTCAAATAGAGTATGTGCCTATTGTACCAGAATATGATGATGAATTTCCATAAGATTTACCTGGACATCCTCCAGAATGAGAAATTGAGTTTTATATTGATTTAATTCTTGATTATAGGCCCATATCAAAGACCCCATATAGAATGGACACGGTGGAATTAGTGGAGATAAAGAAACAAATAGAGGAGTTGAGTAATAAGGGATTTAGTCTCTATAGTGTTTCTCCATGGGGAGCCCCTATCCTTTTTGTTAAGAAGATTTATTTGATCAACTTCATGGAGCTCAATATTTTTCAAAGACTTACCTTCAATCTGGATATCATCTATTCTGTGTGAAGAAGGTAGAAATTCCAAAGACAACATTTTGAACCAGGTACATGCATTATGAGTTTACATTAATGCCTTTTGGACTGACTAATGCACCCTCTGTCTACATGGATCTAATGAACAGAGTTTTCAAGGAATATATTGATGAATTTTTAGTGGTATTTATTGATGATATCTTGGAATACTAAAAAAGCTATGAAGATCATGAAAATCACTTGTACTCTATTCTAAATACTCTTATAATAAATAAATTATATTGAAAGTTAAGAAAGTGTGAATTTTTGCTTCAGGAAATTTCTTTTCTTGGACATATTATCTCTAAGTATGGAATCTATAATGATCCTTCTAAGACAAGAGCAATATGAGAATGGATAGCACCAACAAGTATAACTGAGGTATGTAGTTTTATTGGTTTAGTAGGTTATTATCAGAATTTTGTCCAAAAGTTTTCCTGATTGGCTATCCCATTAACCAAGCTCACATGTAAAGGGGTTAAATTTGTTTGGAAAAAATATTGTGAAGAATGTTTTGAAGAAATGAAGAGAATATTAGTCAATGATTCTATATTGACTCCACCATTGGGGAATGGTGGGTTTGTTAGTTATAGTGATACTTCAAAGAAAATAATTGGTTGTGTCCTTATGAGGAATGATAGGGTTATTGCCTACGCATCATGGTAGCAAAAAATTCCTGAACAAAACTATCCCACTCATGATCTTGAGTTAGCATCTGTAATATTTGCTCTAAAGATATGTAGACACTATCTCTATGGTGAAAAAAATAGAAGATTTATACTGATCACAAGAGTTTGAAGTATACTTTCTCACAAAAATAAATCAACATTAGGAAAAATAGATGGCTCGAACTACTCAAGGATTATTATTTTACCATACACTACCACACGTGGAAGGAATATAAGTTGGTAGCTGCTTTGAGTAGAACGGATCATGGAGTTTTGAACAAGATGATAGTTGAAAGGGATCCTAGGTTCATGGATATAGTAAATATGGATATGGGAATAATCATGGATGGTGAAACATCAATACTTTTTCAAATGTTTTCTAAACCATATTTAATAGAATGGATAAAAATTTCTCATACTGATGATGAGGAGTTTCAAAAGAAAATTAAAGTTGTGCATGATGGGAGATTAATCAACTTTGTATGAAAAGATGGGATTTTGAAATTTGGGAAGTGACTTTGTGTTCCTAAAATACCTAATCTAAAAAAGGAATTGTAAGATGATGCTCGTAGCTCTAATTTCATTATACACCTTGGTAGCACAAAGATGTATAGAGATTTGAAGAACCTTTTTGGTGGGACAAAATAAAGAGAGAGAATGCTTATTATGTGTCAAGATGTATGGTTTGTCAACAAGTGAAAGATGGAAGACTACATCTTATAGGATTCATGAAACCTCTTCCCATACCAGAGTGTAAATAGGATGATATTAAAATGGACTTTGTTATGGGGCTACCAAAGAATCCTAGAATGAATGATGCCAAATTGGTCATTGTTGATTGTTTTACCATGTCAACTCATTTTCTTTCTATAAGAGAAGATTTTCCACTTAAATTTCTGGTAATAATATATATTAATAAAGTTGTAAGACTTCATGGAGTACCCCTATCGATTGTTTCTTACCTTGATCCCCATTTTACATCAAGATTCTGGAAAAGTCTTCAGAAGGTCTTGGATACTGAACTTTGTTTGAACACTGATTACCAGCCCCAAACTGATAGAAAATCAGAATATACTATTCAAACAATGGAAGACATGTTGATATCTTGCTCACATTACTTTTAAGTATTGTCATATCAATATTTACCTCTGGTAGAATTTTATTTTAATAATAGTTCCCATTAATGTATTTAGATGGCACCATATGAAGCATTATATAGAAAGAGATGTCTCATACCAACTTGTTATGATCATGTTGGTGAAAGAAAAATTTTATGCCCATAACTTGTTGAGAAAATAATAGAAAAGGTAAAGGTTATCAAAACCCACATCAAAGTAGCTTAAAGTAAGACAAAGGTCTATGAAAATAACCGAACGAAGGATGTGGAATTTCATGTAGGAGATCATGTTTTCATGAAGGTATATCCATGGAAGGGTGTTATATGATTTTTTAAGAAAGGAAAATTATGTCCCATGTATATCGGACCTTTCAAAATTCTAGAATGAATTGGAGTTGTAGCGTATCATTTGGCAATGCCGCCAAGTCTCTCAAAAGTTCATGATGTGTTCCATGTATCACTGTTGAGAAAATAAATGCCTTCCCCAATGTATATACTCAACTATAAAGAAATATAAAAGGAACCTGATATATCTTATTGCGAAGATCCTATCATAATTCTTGATACCAGATAATAATTGTTTAGAAACTAGATAACTCGTCTGGTGAAAGTTGTATGGAGAAATCAAAAGATGGAAGAAGCAACATGGGAACCAGAGAAAATTATGATGAAAAACCACTGAATCATTTTATGTAGTAGTATTCTAGAAATTTTTAGGATAAAATTAATTGATGTTTAGAAGAATTTTAACACCCCAATATTCCACGTTATGCTTCTTTTTGAATAATACAATAGCTTGCGTTGTACACACCTTCGAGTTCTAACACAATGCAGCCAATCAAACTAGCCGTTATGAATAGTAATACCCAATTTTTGAAATTTTATAAATTTTATTGCTTAAATTTGACTTCATTTTTGGATTTAGAATATCAAAATTAGCTTTGGGTAAATTTTTGGTACTCTTCTAAAAACTTGTAATTTTTGTTGAATAGCGAAAATAGTAAATTTTAATTAAAAACAACTTTTTTAATCGAAATAATTTATAGTGTTAAATTATATATTTAAATTATTTTTAAGTATAATTAGATTATATTCTTATAATTTAATATAATTTAGGTCATTGGATGTAATTTCACATTTAAACTGGATATAAAGAAGTGGCAATCTTTTGTTAGTTATTATTTATTAAAAAAACATTTTTTGTTTTTGATAACGAGAATTAATTTTAAATTAATTTATGCCACTTATTTTTTTTAAATTTGGAAAAATTTATTCAATATTTTGAATAAGGAGGACCAAATTTTTTAAATAGGTAACTTTTATTTTTTGAAATTATGAATATTTACTTCAGTAAATATTTTATTTAGCATGGTTAAAGGGTAAATCTAGTAAATATGGGTAAACAAATATTATTATAATAATATTAAATTACCCAATAATATGTACTATTTCTATTGGTTGACACATGTTTGACCATGGTCATCCTTGGGTCAATTTTGGGACCCATAGAGCCACTTGAGAGTGATAATGACAATTTATATTAAATAATTTAAAGTAAAGGCAAAAATGACATAAACATATATCTTTTAGTAAATATTGTTTTTTTCATGGGGTTATATAAGTAATATTTTAGACTATAAATATTCATTTTAAAGATAAATATATTTCCTACATAATGGTATTTGTTTTATAATTTTTATACTTCAAATAAATAAAATTATTTATCACACAATAATGATGCAGTGTTTACATCATTAAAGAATGATTTAAATAAATGAGATTGTAAAAATTAAAACAATATCCAAAACCTATTCAATTTTTATTGGATTATTTTATTTCTAACTTGAGTCATCCTATATTTGGATTTATTGGGTTTTGGACCTTTAAAAACCAAAAATCATTATATAATAAAATAATATTTTCAAACATTCCTAAAGAGCCCCTCCTCCCCCTTATAAAAATCCCTCACCACTAACCCATTTATTACACCTCTAAATCCCCTTGTCTTTTCCAAAAATCATCTCAATTAATCTACCTACATCCCTATATTCATCTTAAAATCCTTACCTTAGGCATATGTAACAGGAAGCCTTTTGGTTCAAACTAAAGGGAGTTACCTGATTTAAAGGTAACAATCCTCATTAGTTATTTTCTTTTATTTTATATCTCTGAACCCCTAAAATATCTCTATACCTTTATTTTGTAACAATACCAGTATCCAAAATATACTAGGTTGTTGTTATGAGAATTATTTTAACTATACGTACGCACACCTCCATCTGTTGGGTATAGAACACAATGTTACTGTGGATGGAGAACTACTACCTCGCAAAACGATGATTGTTCAATCTTCTTCTACCACCACATTTGGTGTCCATTATGATGGAAATGTAATTATATATGATATATATGATATTTATTTTATCTATAATCTTTTGTAATTCTCTTTTATAGCATACCTTTATTCTTTTTTATTTTATATATTCAATAGTTTTATTTGAGGAAGTGTGGACTACCACCCCCTCAAAGTGATATGACTCATTCATAACATACATGGAATGTATAAAGGATAGTGTTAATGAACGTACATAACATATATAAAATAGTATATTATAATGGAATAATAATATACTATGTATCATTTTCTCTTCATTTCTTTTAAAATAAAAAAAATGAAATGGAAGTAGCGTTTGAGCATAGGTAAGGTTTACCGTCTCCACGAACACGATGAGATTTATACCCCATCATAACCATTCAAGAATAATTTTCAATTAATTATTAAAAATAATATTTGAGAACATTATATCATTATTTATATGAATCAAAAAAAATCATATACATAACAAACATGACTTACGTAATAAAAAATATAATGGAAAATGAATCAGTTAACACCTGAAACAATGATACTACTAAAATATTATTAACAAAGAAATATTAGAAGATCATATATGATATCAAATTTATGTATTTGGTTATTTTATAATTTAATAAAAATGGTTTAACTATTATACAAGATGTTAACGTACCATTGACCAACGAAAAGTACAAGGTAAGGGTTAATTTCACAATCTCTTTATTATCCAAGGTTATTTTTATATAAGTGTTTACTGGGACCACTTTATCATATCCATCCGTGTTTCTTAAAAATTTATTTCGAAACATTTTTACAATTTACTGGACTATGGGTTAAATTCATTTATACCCTTATTTTACTTTTTATAAAATGGTTTGAAAGGAAACTTTCTGTTGTTTTCCAAATAAGGTACTTTATGACATTTTCGGCAAATTAAGGTAATAATGTTTTTTAACTTATATGACGGGCATGGTTATTCTCTACTATTATAAAACCTTCGAATCTCCCCTTACAAGATTATAATAATATTTTCAAAATAAATGTTTTCTTTTATAATTTTATTACTTTTAAATGATTTCAAAATAGAAATAGATATTTCTCTCAAATAGTTTTGATTTCATCTATGTAAACATCCTTTAATGGATTTTATACTTCATTGAAGTTGATTTATTACGATACAAATATTAAATATAGTATTGATGGTTTTGTGATATGTTTGAAAGTGGATTTTTTATTTTTCTACCGTTCATGGTTTTTGGTTAATGTATTAACATTTTATATTCTAGATTTAATCTTAATGTTTATGTTATGTTTCAACCCTTTAATATGAAAAATTAATTGGACTTAGTAAGTAACAGGTGGAGCCCGCTATAGCTCCTTGATGAATCATTAGGTCTCATGAGACAAACTAGTGTCTTGTCTCAAGGCCTTGATAAAATATTTTTTGAAGTCTTGGTACGAGGCCTGGACTATGTGGTTATGATGTCCAGCATAATGCATTATATCATTATAAAATTAGTTATTGATATTACATGTGATTATTCGACTAGTAGAATACCCATGTGAATATTTAAATGAAATTATTTGATTTATCTTTGACATGTTATGCCGAATTTTTTGTTTAAAAGGATTTTGTTTTAGTTTTATACATTACCTTAAATTTTTATGTTTATTTATGAAAGTTTCACTATACTATTATCCTTACTGAGCAACTGAGCTCACCACTTTCTATCTTTAATTTTTCCCTGGATGTGAAGAAGTATTTTATGGTTGACCTACAGGGATAGGATAAGGGATATGAATGTGGTCAATAGAGACAAAATGTTATTATTGTTTTTATTTCATGATGTAATGTAAACCTTATGTATGTATCTCGTACTTCCAAGGATACTAAAATTATTAGTATTTTAGGATTTGGTCCCTTGTGATCATGATAATTTTATGTAATAATGCACCGACTCTGGATAACTGAGGTTGGGGCGTTACACTGTGGGAGACATATGATATGATGGTGAATATATCGGTGTCATCCTTGGGTGTAGATAAATGAATATGTATATCTCTTGGTGTGGAGGTAAATCTGGAATATATTGAAGGAAGAAATCCTTGTATTCCACCACCACTATATGAAACTATAAAGTCAGAAAATCTATTGTAGTTAGGGTCAATCTAGACAACTAATGAGTAATTGGTTTCACCCTCCTATGAATAAGTCCATCATTCACTTCATGGGTTTTCTTTTAACAAATATAGAAGAACCTAGTTCCATCATTATGGACACACTATAACCATCACATAAAACAATCAATCTAAGCATATATTACTTATAGTGTTTTCAAAATTATTCACATGATTTTTTCACTACTTTCACAAGCATTGTATCTGCATTGCTTAAGCATTTATGTTAATTGCTTCATCCAAAAAAATTAAATAATAAATAACTATGAAAAAATATATCATATATATTGTAAATAACCATTTATAATCTAAAATAATTTTTTTATACTTATCAAAAAAGTTTATAGATATCAAAAAAAAGTTTTACATTTTTGACTTTATATTTACTTAAAATAATATATAAGAAATTTTCAAATAAAAATGTAAAAATGTTTCCGTAAACTCTAATATTTGATGATTATGGTCCAAAAACTCTCATCCAATATATTACATTCATGTTTTAGTGTTATTAATAACACATTATAATATAATTTTCAACCATAATTAGATGATTTTCCCTTACCGAGGTGACAAATATTAACTACAATCATTGTTGATTAAGAACAAAAAAAGGGACATATTTAAAACATTTAAAACACATGATTACAATTATGGAATACTTTTTTAAATATTTGATTCCTTATTATTCAATAAATTAATTTTTATATAAATACGTAATACACAATGAAAAACAATTTTTTTAAAATGAATTTTTAAGCCCAAAGCTGAACTTATACCAAAATTAGGTATAATATTCATTAAAATGTAATTAAATAGATTATATTAAATTTAATATGTCTTATATTACTTTTATTTAAAATTTAAATCACACATTAACTTTTAAATTACATTATTTGATGAAAATAAATTATTTTTTTACACAAAAATATGTATTTTCACTATTCACGGAAAAATTAATCTTTCTAGAAAAATTCCAAATTTTTTCCATATCCTGATTCTCAAATGAAAAAATAAACAATTATAAAAAAATAATTTTTTTTAATGTTCTAAAAAATAATTATAATATTTTCTAAAAAAACAATAAAACCTATTTTTGATGAAAACATATTTTTGAAGCTCAAAATGACATAATTAAAAAAAATTAATGCTTATTTATAAACATTTAATCAAAAATTCCTTATTGTTTAAAAATATAAAATATATTTCAGAATATTTCTAATCCTATTTATTCCCTCTAATTTAACATCTTAGTTCTATATAAAACATTTAAATAACAAAATTTCATGATTAGTTTAAGTTTAGTGTTTCATATTGTGTACACTATAAAACATAGAGTTCAATTTAAAATATTGAGATATAATATTCTCTCCAATATAATAAATTTTTTCTTATAAATTTTAACTTGATATTGTTAAATAAGGGTTTTATATTTTAAAATAACTATGTTGAAATACCATATTGTAAAAAGGGATAAGGAAACAACCTATTGAATCAAAGGAATGGGAAATATGAATTTCATCTTGAATGACACGTAACATGGTTTTAAAATAGGAAAAAGTTAGTGGGAAGTGAAAATAAAAACTTGGAAAAAAAACTTTAAAGTTGAAATAATTAAGTAGATTTATATAGAACATTGAAAAAAATAATGTGAATGATAAATATAAAGTAAATTAATAAAAACCCATAAACCAATGATATATTAAAATGTCTATCTTTCCATCATAAATGAAGGTAATATTATAACAATTTTTATTCAAATTCTGCTTCCTAGAGTTGACTAAATCTATTACCATTTATTCTAATAACGTAAGGATATATGATCACTTGAAAATTATAATTTCATCATTTAATCAAATTCTACAACAATTTTATATTTTTTTACAATGATTAGTATTCTAGATGATGTTTTCATTCTAAAATCACTAAAATCCACTTCTATCAGAACACATAATATAAAGAAAAGACAACAATATATTCATCATATCACTATATAATAACAATAATTAAAATTACTATCAAAATAGAAGATTATATCCAAAAAAAATTAAACATTTATTTAAATAAATGATACATTAATCTCCAAAAATAAATAATTAAACCCAAATTACAACATAGATGATGGGATAAACAAATAACCATAAAATTATTCAAAATATTCCTTACCAAGTTCAAAACCCAAAAATAATAATGATTTGATCACATATTATTCTTTAATTAATTTTACATTTATCACCAATCAGTAATAGTCACTCATGAATTCATATAAAAAACAATGCATATGTCTTAATCATATAATCTATAAATTCATAACATTAATGAAACTTTTAACCACAAATTCTATCTCATACATTAAAGAAGACATCCCCAAAAATGTAATATAATTCTTCAAAAATAACACTTCATGTTAAAAATAAATATTACATATACCTTTACCAAAAACAAGTCTCCCAAAATATCATTAACTACTATGTAGTCTAATCAATTAAAACCTCAAAATGGGAATCTAAGACTTTTAATATATATTCAACATTAAACTTATAAACCCATGATTGTGTCAATAAATTATAAGACACCAAAACATGGAAACATATTAATTTACATTTTTTTCTAGACCCTCCTCTGATAACAACTATAACACCCATAGACCCACACTCTTTGATATGGAGCTCAAAACATAATATTTATATTTCAGGAATTAACATCAATAAACCAAACCCAATTTTCACCATCCAAAAAATATAAAATTAAAATTAAAATACTATATCACTTATAAACCCAAGAACATTTTATATTTATACTTATAGAATTAGGAAAAATAAAATATACCAACAACTATGTATTTATGTGGAAATTTTCACTATATATAATTAGATTATCATATTCCATATAATTCATAAACATATTCTATAAAATTATTCAAAATTAAAACTTTCTAGTAATAAATAATTTAACATCATTCAACATAACCTAGGGGAAAGGAAATAAAAGAATTACTAGATGAAACACTTAGTAAGAGTAAATATAATAATTAATAATTAAATTTGATCAGTGAGTATAGGATTAGAGTAATGGTATGATTATTTAAATAAATCACCTAAACATAACGTAATAGAATTTATTCCCATAAAAACCTAGATCATCAAATAAATGACATGGCATAGATCTTTAACATATGTGATGAGTCATATAAATCAAAAATAATGAACCATGTGAAAATAATCCCTAATTAAAGGATACATTAGATTTTGATGAAATCATAAAGAAAACTTGTTGGTAACATTGAAAATCATTTTCATATAACCCGTACAATCACTCTTTTAAATGGAATATCTTACTTAGTAAATTTTAATAATCTCTTAGTACAAACCTATAACAGTTCAACTATATCTGATTACCCAATTCATTATAGAGTTATATCAAGCTCAACCATCATTATAAGTTATATAAATATCAAAATTCAACATAAATAATTTATATGAACTATAAAAAAAGTATATCATATGAAACATGCATTAAAAAATAATAACCATTTTTCTTCATTGCTTGATATACACTTGGAAAATAAACAGGTTCATTTTCAATATCTTTGATGAAATCATAATCCATATAGAGAATGAATACAAATGGTATCATTACATAATATCCCATGTGGATCATAATTAATATCATGGTTTATGTTTTTGATAAATATAAATACCATTAAATGATCACTAAAACCACCTTGAAGAAAATAACCTTTTTAATTTTAAAATTTCTTTTTAAAACTAAAAATTTATGAAATATTATAAAATAAATCTTCTTTAAAAATAACCATGAAAAAATTTAATGGAAGTTTCAAATCATTGAGTAGTTATAATGATAGAAAAAATTTTCATGTTTTAATCATTACAATAAAAATTATCTTTCAACCTCTGGTAAAAAATACCTTGTTCAATAAACAAAAAAAGATAATTTTAATCATTTTTGTGAAAACTAAAAAATGGGTAAATATTAAAATATATAATAATTGAATATTATTCAAAAAAATATTGATTTTTTTAATAAAACATATATATTGGAGAAAATGGTTTTAATGTCTAATGGGGATAAAGATTATCTGATTTTTTAAAAGAGATTTTACACCATTTTGTGTACCAAAGACAGAAAAATGGTACTTAAACATAAAAATTAGAGATTTATTCATAGTTGAAGAAAAATTTATCATTTTAGTAAATAAGGATCATATAATTTCATCAAAGTAAATTTAATAATAAAAAATTTCAATTAAAATAGGATTGAAAAGTAAACCCCTTATAATTTTGATACCTTTTGAATCTTAGGAACCATGAAATAATAACATAAAATTAATCATTAAATATCATGAAAATAATTATATTCATGATATAATATGTCAAAGGGGTATTATATACACCTCATAAAAGAATTCAACTGCATAACATAAACACATGTCCCAAAAAATAAAATTTTATATTAATAACACATATAAATAACATATCATTAAATTGAGAATTAATCAATGTGGATATTATTTGTAAAAAAATTGAATCCAGAAAGAGTTAAAATACAACATAAATCAAACAAATTCTATTTCACACATAATATTTAAATAATAAAATCAATGAAGAAGTTATATAACCCAATGAATGTTAATAGAGTTAAGAAACTTCATACCACTTGGTAACATTCATGTAAAATCCCTTTAGATGAAACCTGAATTGAAAATTAAAATACCATTAAGTTGTAATTATTCATTATATAACATGTAAAATTGTATTATATAAACCATATAAAATAAATTAGGTTTTTAATATTAAAAATTCCTCAAGAAAGGGAAATTGAAATGAAATCCCTTACCTCGAGTCTATATTTTCTATGTACGTCCTATAAATCCTATATAATAAAATTATATCAAATATTTTAATTTTTAATAAACTTTTAATTTTTAATCCCATTTCCATACCCATATAATATTTAAATACATAATCCATTAAGACCATACCAGGGTGTTTTGACGATGTTTGGTAAGTAATTTCAAAACAAGTTTGGTATGTTAAATGTTTCCAAATTGATCATTATTACTAACTATATATAATAATAATCATGAAAAAATTATAATTTTTATACATCAATTACATTTTTAAAACAAAGTATTATATATGTTTATGAAAATTAAACTATGTTACAATCATTGAGATTATAGATTATATATACACAGGACTAACATTTTCTTTTTTCAATAATAAAGATAAAATGAAGGTAAGTATTATTATATACATATAATTATAATTAAATCATAAATTAAATATTATTTATTTAAATAAAACTATATATATGTTCTAAGTGATGAAATGATGATAAAAATCGCATCGCTTCATGGAGGTCATAGTCCACATATATACATGAATTGGATTGCCATTTTGAAATGAATGGTATGAAAAATAGATAATATATAGTATTTATAGATATAAAATTAGTTAATTAATATCATATATACACATTACATTATAACTATTCGTGAGTGGGGGTGATGTAAAATGAATTACATTGGTCCGTGAGGTGGCAGTCTTCCATACACACAAATGATGGTTTAATTTCCAATTTGATGGAAGAGGAGGTGGATATATGTTATTCCAATATCATAAATAATATATTTAAATTTAAAATAATGTTTTTATTATTTTATAAATTTTTAATGATATTTCAAGGAGGAATAAAAATAAATAAATCTAAAACATTTGTTTACATTCTATACCACTTCTTCAGAAAACCCCCCTTTTCTTTACACATTAATCCCTCTACTCTTTGAATTATTCCAATAATAAGACATCTAAAATGTGTTTAGTAATTTTAGGATAGTATTTGGTTAATTATTATCTAATATAAGGTGCTAAAACTATGTGATGAAGATAAGAGAGGAGGTTTCCTTTTATAAATAAGAGGAGTGACTTTTTTGGAATTTATTAAATTATTATATTAACATAAATAAATTTTCTAGGAAAATAGGATATAAAATGATATAATTTTAATATATTATGATTACGAGTTGAAATATTCTCATCCAATAAATTTTAAAAATGTTTAGGTGATGCTTTAACCCTTATATTTTGGTTTTAACCCCCCTGTTAACCATTTTGACAATTACTGTGATATCCAAGTTTATTAACTTTTAAGGGAAAATGAAGTAATAATAATATAAATGTGACCCATAATTAGACCATGTATGATATTATAAACTATATAAAATTAAATTTTATGATTATAAGATCTTTATTAATTTTAAATCATTTAATAAAACATTATTTGTTATAAAATATCATTAATATCAATGTTGGACCTATTAATTTTATTTGACATTGAAAATAACATGAAAGAAATAAAATTTTAATATAATATATTAAAATATCTATAATACATTATATATATCTATAAAATTCATGGGATACTATAACTCACCCAAACAATATTACTTTTAGTTTTTTTAAAATTTTATACAAGATTCTTTTAACATCTTCTATAATCACTATGTCAGAATTACATAAGCATTTAAGGTAATAATTTCATCATTGAAAATTTAAAATAAATTACCATGTTAAAAAAATAAATAATATTGACAATAACCCATTATAATTTATTTTTTTATCCCTATCAAAAAAATATTGATCTTAAAATCAATTGAGTGACATTTTTTACTTTATATTTACTTGAAATAATATGTATGTGATTTTCAAAGAAATATGGCACAAAAATTTTCATAAATTTGAGTATTGTTTTACTATGGTTGATACCCACTCATAAAATATATTAAATTAATGTTTTATGGTTATTTTATATTTCTAATAATATTATTTTGATCCTTAATTACCTAATTTACCCTTACTAGGGTGACAAATATTTACTAGAGTTCAATTTATAATGACCAAAAATAAAAGATATCGTTTTAACCATATTTTAACATACTCATTAATAATATTGAATCTATTTTTAATATTAAATTCAATTAATTTTATTAAAGAAATATATATTTAAATTTGTAAAATGAAATGAAAAAAAGTTTTTTGAGAAATGGGATTTTATGAAAAAAAAATCTTATACCAAACTCGGGTATAATACAGATTGAAATTAATTAAATTAGATTAGATTAAATCAAATAAGGCTTATATTAATTTGAGAAAAAATTAAAATAAAAATTTTTATTTTAAATTACATTAATAAAGTAAATAACTGTTTTAAAAAATCAGTATTTTTTAGTATTAACTGAAAAACTAATCTTTTTATAAAATTCCATAATATCACCCTATGATAATTCTGACATGATGAATTAAAAAATGATATAATTCCTATAAAATAAAATTTATAAAATTTATATAAATTAATTATAATAGTCTCTCGTATAAATAAATAAAACACAAATTTTAAGAAAACTTTTTTTATAGCATAAAATGACTATTGAAAAATTAAATTATTATTTTCTAATAATGAAAAAATAAAATTTTATTTAGTTGTAACTTTACATATATTTTAAAATGTGGTTAATTCTGCTCATTTCCTCCAATTTAGCATCTAGATTATAAATATAAATATTAAATAATAATATTCCATGGTTCTTTTAAGATCGTTATTGTGTAGTGTATATGTTATCAACCATAGTGTTCTTTTTGAAATCACAAGATATTAAATTATTCCCCACCCACCCCTTAAATAAATTTCATCCTTTTAATTTAAATTTGATCTCTATAATTAAGGATTTTGAATTTTAAAATACCTATGTTGAAATACCTTCTTGTAAAAAGGGTTAATAAAACTCCCTCTTAAAATGACAGAAAGGGAAATACGAAGGTTATCCAGAATGTCACATAACCAGGTTTATTGATAAGTGAAAATATGGTCATGGGGAAATATTTAATGTCAAAATAATTATTGAAACTGACATAGAATAATTATCATAAGAAATTAAATTATCATGAGAAATTCAATTATGATATAATCAGAAACCAATGATGCGTGAAATTGAACATTGATTAAACATAAATAAAGGTAATATGATAATATATTTATTTCCAGATCTTTTTCTTATAGTTGAGTAATTCTGTTACCACCTGGACAAAGAACAAAATGAAATATACTTATATGACAAGTTAAATTTCATCCTTTAATGAAATTCAACCACAATCTCATATTTTTATCTAAATGATGAGAATTCAAGATGATTTTTTCATACAATAAAAAATAAAATAAAACTATATTATATCCCCCAACCCATAATAGGATAATAAGATATTCTAATTTTTATTAGATATTAACCAAAAATGAAATGGTTATACCAAGGTAAGATAATTTCAAAAATTTATATGCCATTATAAGATGAAATGATACATCAGTATCAAAATTTAAACAATAAAAATTAAAAGTTCAATAAAGATCAATGAATTATGAAATAACCATAAAATTCATCAAAATATTCATGGCCATGTTATAAACCAAAATATTAGAAGGATTTTTTAATAACCTGACCCCCCAGGGCCCACCTGGTTGGCAGAAGACCTAGCTTCAACTACCACAAGATTGCCTCCATAGGCTGGGGCTAGAAAAGGCACCTAAAGGAATAACTAAAATGGGAGGCCATTTCCTAAATTACATGTACTCATACACCTAGACACCACTATGAAAACTTTTCAACGAATAATAATAAATTACTATAATAACTTGAATAAAAAACCATGATTGTAAGAACCTCTATGGAATGCATAAGAGTAAGACATCATAATATGAAAAGTAAAGGAAAAAACATATGCCCATCTAGAAAATATTTTATGACTAAAAAAATAGGAAAATAAATTCTAAGGGATCCCAAGTATAGATCTTTAATTCTCAACAACTTTACATGGTCAAATGCTCCGATGTAACCCTATGCTCCTCTAAAATCACCTTTGACCTGCCTATCATCTTCATAACACATGAAACATGTGAAGAAATCCTATTTATTTGTGAGTACATATATACACAGTAGGACACCCCAAAAAAATAGGGAGTAATAAAATACATGATATAAGTATTCATCTCATAAAAATTATGATATGTCAATATTTATAGAAGAAAAAACCTATAAATAAAACGCATATATAAAAAAAATCTCAAATGAGAGATAAATGTTATTACAATATCTATATAATATCTATGAACAATTAGACTTCAAACATTTCCAAGATTCCATCATCAATACCCAACATATCATATATCTATCTGAAGAAGTGATATAGAGGACCCTCACCTCAGTGAGACATGGGAGTATCATCTCTATGGATAGAGGAACCACAACCTAGTGCAATATGGGGTACCATATCTATTTAAAAATTTAGTTTTGAGTACTCATTCCCTGATTCGATAGATGAGTACCACCTCTATTGATTAAATACCCACTCCCTAGTGTGATAGTAGAGTACTTTCCCTATCTGTATAATGATTATTGAGTACTTTCTCCCTGATGCAATAGGGAAGTACCATCTCCATGTATAGATGACCCTCACTATAGTGTGAAAAAAGAGTATTTGCTCTATTTTCACAATGAATATAGAGGTAATAGGCCTTGATGTGATAGGAGACTACTCTCTCCATGGATAGAGGACCTACACCGTGGTGGGACAAAAGAGTATCATCTCTATATGGATAATGATTATATAGCACTTTAACTGTGATGAAACAAGGGATTACTATCTCCATAGATAGAAGACCCACACCCTAGTGTGATAGTGTAGAATCGTCTCTATCTCCAAAAAATAATGGAGGACCCATTCCAAGATGTGATAGGGGATTACTATCTCCATAGATATATGACCCTCACCCCAGTGCAACCGGGGAATTCTAACTCTATCTAGACTCTCTTATTGTCCTTCTAGATCACTAACATCATCAAGTGTTTTCTTAATATGGAACACACTCTGAAAATCTCATAATTTATCTTAAAAGTCAATATAAAGGACACAATTGTATTCTAAAAGAAAAAAACTCAGAATAGTGTACTCACATGCCAATATATGAGTCCAAAAAATGTAGATAAGAGAGTTTAAAGGTTATGAAGAATTACATGATGTATAAACAAACCACACAACATAGGGTCCCACTCCACTACCTAACAGTGTACCTAGTTGTGCGTAGGTATTAGGATATTCCCCAGTACTGGGCCATGCCCATGTAGCCTTGGGGATGCTCGTGCAGTCCCACAA
Source organism: Viscum album (assembly GCA_963277665.1). Taxonomy (NCBI): domain Eukaryota; kingdom Viridiplantae; phylum Streptophyta; class Magnoliopsida; order Santalales; family Viscaceae; genus Viscum; species Viscum album. The sequence continues at coordinate 605,298,999 of OY728125.1, forward strand.
TACGCTGTTTTTCTATCCAAAAGTTTAGAAAATTAAATATGGTTTTCATATATCTAATAGGAAAAATGTAAAAATACATTTATGTCATCACAAATAGACCTAAATAGAAAAACAAATCATGTCATTATGATCCTTGCAAGAAAACATCATGGGATAAGCTCTATAAATGCCCAAATCGAATAATCTGTTAGAAAAATTCATTTTACCGCATCAAACTCAGAAACAATTTCTTGGGTCTTTACCACAAGATTTTAGTAAGTAATAAATATTAGTCTTGAGGCATCTGGATCAAAATTAGTGTCACAATTTCGTAGATGGTTTGTCATTATGACCTCATATGAATAAGGTGCATTAGATACAAGATTCCATGAAAATATTATTATTATTATTATTATTACTTTATTGTGAGATTTTTGGACTCAATCCATGAGAAAAAAATAAATCTAGTGTTTGTTTTTAAATAACCATCCCAATTCAAGGCACATGGTGATATATACAGTTCATCAATTAGATATTAAATGAAGATGTTACAGAATTAATTAGATTCCAAAACAATATTAATAATATTTTAATTTTATAATAATAATAATATTATTATTATTATTATTATTATTATCAATCAAATTGAAAACAAAGGCAATAAACATGCTCCCTCCCCATTCATTCACACGGCCCTGGTGTTGTTCTCTAAGAAGGCGGATGAAATCATGAGGTTGTGTGTGGATTACCATTTCCTAAAACAAGTAACCATAATGAAAAAGTATGCACTGCTGAGGATATATGACCAATTTGATTATTTAATAGGGTAATGATAGTTCTTGATGATTTACCATGGATCAGGATACCACTAGCTTCTTGTATGAGGTGATTATATACTGAATATGGATTTCTGATGTCATTTGGATTAATGATTTGACCAAAATTATTCATGTAACACATGAAATATATCACTCAACCATTCTTATATTGTTTTACGGTAGTCTCCATTGAATATATACTAGTGTACTAAGCATCTTAGGATGATCATGAGACACACATGATGTGGTACTTTGCATACTATGAGAGAACCATCCATTCAGGAATCTCTCAGAGTGCCCATTTTGGATTCAGAAGATCTACTACCTAGGATATAATTTCTCATCAAATGGTGTAGCAGTGGAACTTGTGAAGGTAGAGGAAGTATTAGCTTGGGAGCCACCAAAGAGTGTGGAGTTACATAGATTCCATGGGTTTTCAAGATACTATGAGATATTCTAACCTGATTTCTCCAAGATATTAGCTCCCTTGACATATTTTACCCAAAAGGGACAACCTTTCATGTCGATGGGGTGATAACTGTAGGACTTCTAGGTGTTGTGGTAAAGATTATTGAGTTCTCCTGTCTTGATATATCCAAAGGAAAGTGTTGAGTAAAATGTGTTTTGCAATGAATTAGGAACCAAGAATGTTTGTGTTCTGATATAGAACCAGGAAATGATTACTTATGGTTCATGTCACTTTAGACCACATCAGAAAAACTACATAACCCCCAATATTGAGATACCAATGGTATTCCTCACACTGAAGATGTGGTGACACTACATAATGAGGGAGAAGTTTATCATCTATACTAACCATAAGAGTCTCACATATTTCTTCTCTCATAGGGATATTAAATTAATATTGAGTTGATGGGTAGTGTTCCTCCAAGATTTGGACTTTGAGATTGTCCATACTCCTGGGAAAGGGGGTTTATTAGAAGATTCCCTCAGTAAAAGTTCTTTTGAACATCTACTGAATGAGGCATCAAATTAATTGGCCTCATTATAGTTTTATTTTGTATATGGGTAGGTATCATCATACCTCTAGTTGATGATTTTTAACCCTTCACTTTTATAGTGATTCAGGGAGGCACATATCGAGGATACTGACTATGAGACCCTGTGTACTCAGATATCCATTGAACATACTCCTGCTGGATTTTATGAAGGCGGGGAGCACTCAATCCTTTTAAGAGGAAAAACGATATATCCAATGATGTTGTTGGAGTATGATTTGAAGGAGTTTAATAAATATCCTTTATTAGTACATCCAGGTGTAGAAAATATGTACTAAGAACTCTGATGTTAGTTTAAGTGGATATGGATTAAGAAGGGAGTGGAATAGTTGGTCTCTCGATTACTCACTTGTTAGTTGGTAAAGGTTGATCACCAGGTTCTAGTGGGATTATCTGGACCCCATGAGGTGGTAGAGTGGAAGTGGGAATAGATATATATGGAATTTTTGAATGGGTAAACATGTACATCCACAAGACATGATTCCATATGGGTGATTATATAAATACTCAATATGTCATCCCATTTCCAAGCTATCAAAGAGAAGATATTAGTAGATAGATTGAGACTACATCACATACATGAGATACTTAGGATCCATGGATTTCCCTTGATGATCATTTCAGACCATGATTATCACTTCACATTAGAATTATTGATATTATTGTAGGAGACCGATTCGCCTGCATGTGTCGTGGAATTGGTGTGGGCTACAGTCGGATTAGAATGGTTGATTTTTCAAACATTACTAACTACTCAGGTGTAGTGTAGCGATAGTCTGAGGTCGATCCCATAGGGATATAAATATTAGTATAAAATTCAATGGCTTATGAACCTTTGGGGTAGGAGTCCTTTCTAGTTTTCTTCAGTTTGGGAAACACTATATATATACTGGTTGATGGTTTCTTCAATAATGTGAGAGGGATAAGGATCAGTTATGGGTATTTGTATAAAGGATGATGTTAATTATAACTTTTTAGGATATAAAGGTTTATGCTGTAAAGAAAGTGCAGGTTACAAGTTGATTTTTTTCAAATAAAAAATCTCTACCTATATGGTAACTATTCTATGATCAAAATATAGTGACAACCTTGACTCATTAGGTTTAACTTTTAAGGAATTAAGTATCTTATTCTGTTGGTCATGGCCTAATATACACTAATCTCGATAGGGGCCTTAAATAAAATATCCCATTATTAGGGAAATTTAAATGAATTGGATATAAATTGATTCTTTACCCTGATTCATATCCTTTAAGGGTACCAAGTTTAGAATTAAAGAATTATTATATTTAGAAACACCTACTCTTGATCCATACCCCAGCTGGTCTTATCCACTCATGGTAGGTTAGAAGGTAAAAAATGAATAATTCAAACCATGAGTAACATGATAAGAATGATTGAATTCAAAAAATTCACAATCATGCAATAATTCAGATTCACAAAATGAGACGATCATGAAATCAGGGTTATAAATCACAACTTAATTAAATGCTAGCTTGGAATGAGAGAGGAAATAGATTCAACAAAAGTTCGTCGATGAATGATATTGACAATGAAGATGATGAAAAACTAAAATAAAGGCAATGTAGACCCATGATCCAAGACACATGTATTGATATAATATAATTAAAACAACAATAAAATTTGAGTTTATGGGATATTGAATCAAAGGAAATTCAAAGAGAACAAAAATCCCAAATGAATTCTTCTCTGTAAGCTCTTAAATCCGACGTTTGGATCCTTTATTTATAGATGAAATATCACATGATGTGGAATGTTTTTCACATCAATTAATTTGGAATCCTTTTATATCTCCATGGGTTTTGAATCTTATGCATATTGTTCGCATATATCATTTGAAATATGAGGTTTGAATTCTTTCACTACGTGAATCCTAGTCTCACGACATGAACTGTTATTCCAGCTATATCTCTGATGCAGATTTCTCATTTAAAGGGTTTGACTGATTTAAAATCATGTATTGGACTTTAATATCATGTACTGGATTCTTCAATTGAACTCTTCATGACTTGGTTCATGACTTGGTCCACAAAATTTAGTATCCCGTGAGACTCTATTACATGACATGAACTGAGGTTTCACAATGTATAATAGGTAACATCTTCTCTTTTTATATATTTTCTTCTTTAAATCATTGGGAACTTATTTCCTACAAAATTTATCTTATACCCAGTTTATTATAAAATATATCATTGAAAAAACATAATTAAATGACATAAAAATTTATATATGATTTTAGCTTATCAAATTTCCGCACACTAGATCAATTTCTTATGCTCAAGAAAAAATGTCTCAAGAGTAATTTCAAAATGATAAGAAATTTTTTAAATCATGAAATATTCATTATATCTAGTAAAATAAAACTATGTATAAGAAGATATGATTTTACTCCACAATCATCCCTACATAGAAAATCAGTCATGCCTCGTAGCTCAGTTTTTTAAATAAATTCTAATATTCACTACTACAATTATGTCCTTTATCAGCACTACAAAATTCAATTAACAGTGCAAAAAAGTGTTGTTAATCGAGGAGTAGATAAATTGGGGTCTCTTTTATCAGTGCTGATAAAATGGGTCTTTATGAGCGCTTTTAAAAAGCACTGATAAAAGTCAAAGAAATAAAAAAAATAAAAAAGAATTATATAATGGGGGAGATATTAACAGTGCTTGACCCCCCCCCCCCCTTATCAGTGCTAGGCAGACCCCCCCCCCCCCCCCTCACACTCTCCCTCGCGTTTCCCTTCTCGCGCGCACCCCTTTTCTTCAACCCGAACTCGAACCCGCAACCTCCACTCTTTCACAGCTGCACCTTTACCACTAAACCATTTCATTTTTTCCCTATTTAATGATATATCTATTTATATATATATATATATATATATATATAGTTATATTTATTTTTATATTAATATAGATTCATATTATTTCATAAATGTATTTAAATACATTTATGTTTTATGTTTTTTAGTTATATGTTTTTTTCATTTATGAAGAAAATGGAACAATATTTGATATGATATGTGGTACAAGCCTAACAGACATTCAGATCAGAAGTTATACGTGTTTGAATGTAAACAAATCGGAATATCATGACTAAAAACTCAGTTTTTGAGGCCTTATGGGCGTTTTAGTCCACGAGAAATGTGACAGAATATTTTCTTGGGTCACTAGCGTGTAGAGCTCATCGTAGGCATCGATTTGATATGATGTAGAGCCCAAATGGACACAGGGATCAAAACTTATGTCCATTTGAAGTTTGAGTTACATTTTCAACTTATTTTAGATCTTTTATTATTTTATTGATTTTTTGTGTCTTCAATTAGTTATTAAATGATTTTTAATCAGTAATAATTAGGAAATTATTAATTAATAATGTTTTTTCAAATATTTTAAAGAAATTTTCACTAAATTTCTTATATATTAAATGTAACAGTATATATATACTTATCTAAAACATATTTAAAAAATATATATTATATTTATATCAATATAAATATACTTATATAACAATATTTTATTTTTCGTGATTTTTTTTTGAAACATAATATTTATCAACGGTAGGAAAACGCGCTGCTAAATCCCCCCTTTATCAGTGCTACTAAAAGAAGCACTGATAAAGGGGGGCTTTATCAGCTCTTTTTTTTAGCACTGATAAAAGTTTATGGATTCCCTTATACGTTTTTGTAGTAGTGCTTTTAATTACAATGTTATAATATTTCCTTGAATTCTATACCCATTTTTAATTTACCTCATAATCAATTTTATATCATCACTCAAGGTAAAATCAAATTGTATTTATGATCACACCCTATGTACATGCTCCTAACTATAGGCTTGCTTCGGCTCTATCATCTCCAATTTATAAATACAAGTACAAAATTCATCAAGAGGGCTTCGAAAATTGGGTTATGATGACTCTGTGGTTGTGGGAAGGAAGGTAAAAATAAAAAAAAATCCAGCTAAAAAGGTTGGTATACTCTAATCTATAACACATAAATGTCATGACAAGTTAGAAATGATGACTCCTCCAAGCTAATCAAGTCCAAGCTCCCAATAGACCAAATTAGATCCATGTATGTGCCATGTAATTGCAAAAAGGGTATCCCATTCCTTTCCTTTTTCTATTAAATTTTTATATTTTGAAAGTATTTTCTAGGACATATCTCACATCCATCTCTTACCCACATATGATCTCTCTGGGGAATCATTGGTCTAGAAATGGTTATTTTTTACCTTCTTAATACACAACCCACACCCTTTTTTATTTTATTTTATTTATTTTTCAAAGGAACATAATAGAAGTGAAATTCTAAAAAGTATACATGGATTTAAATCAAATAGTTTGATGAGTATCCTTATACATCTTTATAAAAAAACATCATGTGTTATCCAAAAGTCTCTACCAAACTTGTTTAATGTAAATTCATGCATTACACAAAATGCAGGGTAGGATTGGAAAATCATCTTGAAATAGCTTCATCTTATAAATTCATTCATGGAAGCAGTGGACTTAATAAAATAAATATTCAAGGAGGTTCTTATGAAATAGTGTCTTAAATATTATTGAATCAATCATTTTAAAATTATACTTGTTCGTTCCTTGACTTAATAAGATCTAAATGTATGTTCTGGTAGGTTTACGTGTCCAAGATGTCACTCAAGAAATATGCTCAGAAAGGGATATGAAATTGTAGGCTTAGAATCATCTCCATTATTGAGAAAAAAATAGAAACTAGCAATCACTAGGTTATAAAACCGTGTAGTAATTCAATTAACCATAATTTAAAAAAATGAATTGGAAGTAAATTTATAACCTTAGAAATCATTTTGAAAAATATAAATAGTTATAAAACATGTATTCTAAAAATACTCAGCTTAAAATTTTCTTTTATTTAAATTGAATAATGTTTTTCTGGTTTAAAACATTCTTTTAATTTTAAAAATCACTCCTAAACTAATGAGAATATACAATAATCCAAGTGTATCTAAAGTTAAAATCATGAGAAACTCCCCCCACACATAGAAACTGATAGTGTTTGCATTGTTTATGGAATTATTGTTGGATTTTTATAGCAAATAAAGCTTGGGAAAATTTAAAATTGCAGTGTAATTTTTTAAAATTGATGGAATTGAGAGCTCCTTGTAATAATTGGAATTCCATGAGGGAACTTAGGATTTATTTTTCCAAATCTGGTTCACTTATAAAATGTTTTAGAAAAAAAAATCTGCACTAGATGAAACATTAGTACATAAGTATCAATCATTTGAAAATTAGAATAATAGGTAGGTGAACAAAATGGGGAGAAAAGGTAACATATTTTATTTAAAAAGTGTTTAATGCTTACAATTAAGTTCAAAAGGGACTCAAAATGTAAATGAAAGAGACTCTATCATAATTAATCAATGTATAAAACAATGAACTATAGGTTGACTCCTAGAAATAACTAACAGGATTTTGTCAGCCATATGGATGGACTAAAACATCCTAAAATTGGGTTCGTCAGCTTTGTTTCTCCTCATGTGTTTGCAGCAACTGGTGGTAGTGTCACCCATCTCACATGATCTCTTGGAATAATTGATAACATCATATGTTTAATGATCATGAATCAGATGGGGGGAGGAATGGAATCATTACACTAGGTGGTTGATGTTAGGCAAGGACCACTATGGATAGTTTCAGAATTTGTTGTTCTATTTTTGAAACATTTTGGGTCACCCTCTAGACTAGAATAGATAGTGGAATGGGTACATCAAAAACTCTGTATGAGACAGAGGAGCGATACATTTGAATTTAAAAATTTAAAGAAAATAAAATCAAGAAAAGTAATAATGATGAAAAAATAAATTTCCACACAGATATAAATGATCAGTACAAAAAATGGAGACATACATAGATGAAACAAATTAAATTACCAGCCATATAACTAAATATAAAGCCTAAAATGAACAAAATTTATGACTAAGGGAAGTCCTTAGGATAAAAATATCCTCTATTGTCAACCCACCATCTGGTGGTGATGATAGTTGTCCATATGGATTAGTGTTTGTGGTCGTAGAAATAACGTGTAGATCAGTGACAGATGGGGGAGTAGTAGTGATGGATACATGGGCTTGAGTTGTTGTGGGAGAAGTATGGATCTGTAAGGAGGTCATGGATCTAGAATCTAGATAGAAGAGAGGTACCTCTGTGGATTTATTTGTGGCCAACCCCTTGCCCTGCCAGGCTTGCTCGGCAAACTACCCCTGTCGGGAAACAAGGTTAGTAAGATATGGGGGATGGTTGGGGTAGTCTATGAGTGATGCGATAATGTTAGAAGAAGAGGGGATGATAGAGGATAGTGGTGGTGGAGTGGTGAAATCCAAAATCTCGATGAATGGAAAGTTAAGATGGATGGAAATATGGTGTACTTTTTCTAGGATGAATACCTGTGTAGCTCATATTCATGTCATGGTGAGATGGGTGGGTGGAGGTATGGATGAATAGGTGTTTGAGGATGGAGGATGAGTGGGTGGTGTAGGTGTGGAAGTGGTGGATGGATCAACGGGTGGGTCTTTTGCTGCTGCTGGGGGTGCCTCAGCATGAAGTTTTTCCTCATGAACACCCAGTTCCCGATGATATATATCATCCTACTTCACTCATAGCTACATCTTGTGAATAATGATGAAATCAATAAGCTCGATGGGTCCCAAGGAGGTAAGGGGTTATTAGGTATCGAAAACACGTAGGTGTCAAGATAGGTGAGTAATGAAGGATCCTCCATCAAAGTAGCACGGGTCCTCTATGCGTGGTCCTTATAGTAATGAGAAAACTATGAAGTCATGTTGATGGTTGGGCTACCCATGGATACTTTAAGAATAATCTCGTCCACCTTGATGATTCTCTCATGTTACTCATCCCTAGAGAACCACCCATGTGTCATAGCCCCATGATGAATGTATAGAGCTGGGATCCCTAACTGGATAGACTGTGTGATGCTTAAGTCATGGAGAAGCTGAGGGTCATGTGAAATTATCTTCCATAGACATTGTGTATTGGTTCAGGGTGGCTCCAGTTGAAGGGTCACGAAGATCTCAAGTGCTACAAATTCATTTGTGCAGATGTCACATCCAATACTAAACCCAACAAAATAAATCTCATGTGTCCGACCACCCAGAAGAAATATGAAGCTATTAATGGAAATTTTGAATGTGGATAGGAACTATAGATAAATATATCTATATGTATCCTCACACACATAAATAATAAATTCCAAAGGTAATGTCTCCAGGAAGTCGAGGACAACATCACTGATGTTTAGTCGAGCTAGGATGGGTAGGTCCAGGGTTTTGTTTGTCTGCATCAGGTTGGCCTATAGCCTGATGATATTGACATTGTTTTTTGTTTTGTATAAGTAAAGGATGGGGTATATTTGGAGGTTTTCATCATTTGGAGGAGTCCTCGGAGGTGGAGGAGGAATCAGGTTTGGTTGTTGGCTGAGCACAGGCAGCTATAGGAGGTCCAGAAGGTTTGAGTGGCATGGTATCGTGTGATCACTTGGTTGGGGGGATACTCCTCAGGGTCATATGACAAGTCATAAGGTTGCAGCTGCTTGGTTCTTTCCATCTCCAAAGGGAGCGAGGGTTTCAGTTGTTGTCTTCCGATGAAGGAGGTAGGGTGCGGGTTGTGGGTGTGTGCTCAGTCGAGATAGTGGATGGGGTTCTTGGGGGCTGGGGTTGTGGAGGGGAGGGGAGTTTGGGTGTGGGAGAAGTTGGCGAAGGGAAAGGATGAGGGGAAGTCGGTTTAGGTATGGTGTGTGAGGGGGGTGTTTGGGAGCCGAGGAAGTGGAGGGGGAGAAGGAGGGTTGGGGGTGTAGTTCATGAACCTAGGTTTCATGACCTGTTTTTTAAAAAACATGTCTAGTGAATTGCACAACATGAATCTATGGTTCAAATAATGTAATGGTGTTTTAAATAGAGATTTTGGATGAAAAGGTATATATCATGTAACTGTGTTACACAGTGTGTGATTGACTATTTGAACATTAACCTTTGTCCTACAGTAGTCTCCACCTCCTTGACAATCCAAAACACTCCTAAGTGTTATCTAAATATAACCTTCACTAATATGTCCTACCCTAGGGTGCCTCCCAATCATCGCTTCCTTTAACGCTGAGATATTGAATCAGTTAGGGATATAATGAACATCAGGCCGATGACATAGCCTTTACAGAATAGTTCTTGAATGATTTTCAATCTTTTCTCATTCACTTTAAATGGTGGTCCACCTTCTCTATGAATCTCAATTGTCCCATAAAGAAAAACATTAATGGCTTTTATGGGGCCTAACCATCAATATTTCGGCTTACTAGGGAATAGTTTCAATATTGAGTTAAATATAAAGACCTTATCCCTAGGATAAATATATTCCTAGCTATGCGTTTATCAGGCCATTTATTTTTTTACATATAAATCCTAATATTTTCATAGGAAACACTCCCGATTTCTTCTAATTTGGTTTACTGTAACATTTTAGCTTCTCTATCCTTCTCAGAATCCAAATTTAGTTTCTTAATCTCCCAATACGAACAATGTTTGAGTTCCACTGTAATATGACATGATTCTCTATAGACATGTTTGAATGATGTTGTTTTATATTTGTTTTGTTGGAAGTATGGTATGACCATAGTGCATCATCTAGTCTTAGACTTCAGTCACTTTAGCTCATGTTTACTGTATTCTCCAAAAATTTATTGATCTCCCTATTTGATAGTTCTACTTTCCCACTTGTTTTTGGGTGTAGGGAGTTCCTATATTGTATCTGATTCCATACTTCTATAGAAATCCTTTCACATATTTATTTCTAAAATGTGTTCCTATATCACTAATGAGTATTCTTGGAAATACAAATCTTAAAAACACATTACTTTTTAGAAAGTTCCTGAATAATTCCGTTGGGAAATGTGAAGTTTCTTCAACTTCAACCCCATTTATAGATGTAATCAACACTAAAAAAATGTATGATTTTCCATATGATTTGGGAAATGGCCTCATTAAGTATATACCCCAAACTTAGAGTATTTTTACTTCCATGATAGGATTTTGAGGAATTTTATTTCTTTTCCTAATATATCACATCTGCTGGAACCTATCATATAATTGGAAACATTCCCTTGAATTTTGGTGTAGCATGGGACCGAAAATTACAATTTCTAGAATTTAGACTAATATAAGAGTAGGTCCATGATTTCTACTAGCTGGTGATGTATGAAATTTTTTTTATTTTATTCAAGATTTCAATTTCAGAGATGAAACTTCATATCAATATATCAGCACAATGTTTTAATAACAATGGTTCACCCTAATAGAAATGTATAGAATCAGCCATAAATAATTTCCATTGTTGATATGATAGGTCTGGGTAAAATAATCCTCTAGAAATATTATTAGAAATATTTTAAAACCACAGTTGTTCATTGATACTAAAAAGGGTTTCATCTAGAAAATATACTTCAATGTCTGTATCCCCATCTTCCTTGACGAGTGATGGGGAATGTCATGATAGATGGTCATCAGTCACATGTTATGTTTTATTTGTACCCTTGATTAAAATTTCAAACCCATTCAGTAAAAAGATCCATGGTATCAACCTTGGTTTGGTGTCCTTCTAGTTTATCAAGTATCTTAGGAAAGCATGATCAGTGTGTATGATCACCTTGGAAAAAACTAGATAAGAATGGAATTTCTCAAAGCCATATACAATGGATATGATTTATTTCTCTATAGTAATTTAGTTGAATTGAGCTTCACATAGTGTTTCAATTTCATAAAAGATAGGAAAAAATATGTGACCAATTCAATATCCTACGATAGCACCAATATCAAGGTCACTAACACCACACATTAACTTAAATTCCTTATCCCAGTTGGGTGAAATGGTGAATCGGGATGCTATTAGGCTTGTTCTCAACATCTTAAATTCTTTTCAAAATTCATCAGTAAAATATAAGGGAACTTGTTTTGAAAATAAGTGTGTCAATGGAAGTACAACCTTTGAAAATTCTTTTATGAATCGTCTTTAAAATCCAATATTTTCCAGAAAGATTCTCATTCCCTTCATTGTTGATTGTTCACACTAGTCCTTGATGGATTTTATTTTGGCTAGATCATCCTCTATTCTTTCTTTGGAGATCTTATGCCTAGGGATTATTCTTCCTTGGACTATAAAATGACATTTTTACCCATTTAGAGCTAGGAAGTTTTCTTCATAGTATTAGAGGACAAATTCTAGATTGCTTATGTAGTCCTCAAAAGATCTTCCATATATTGAGAAGTCATCTATAAATATTTCTATAAATTCTTATACCATGACAAGGAAAATATGAATCATGCATCCCTGAAAGGCTGCGGGATAATTTCACATTCTGAATGACATTCTCCTATTGGCCAAATTACCAAATGGTTATGTGAATGTGGTCATTTTTTAATCAATGGGATCGACTACCATTTGGTTGTATCTTGAATATCTATCTAGGAAACATTAGAATTTCTTCACCAATAGTCTTTCCAACATTTGATCCATGAAGGGTAGAGGAAAATGATCCTTCATTGTTATTTTATTCAGGCATCTGTAATCTATATAGACTCTCCATCCAATGATGGTGTGTGTTGAGATTAATTCATTTTCATTAGTTCTCTAAACTATGAGTCCACCCTTATTCTTCACATCTTATAGGGAGCTCACCCATTCACTATTTGATATAGAAAATATTATTCCACTATCCAAGAGTTTCAGCACTTCCTTTTTTATCACATTATTAATCGGTGGTGTGAGTCTCCTTTGAGTTTGGAATTTTGACTTTGCATCTTCCTTATGTAAAATCACGTGGGTGAATTCATTAGGATCAATTCCATTTATTTTTTACATTCCCCATCAAATTGACTACTTATGAGTCTACAACACTTCAAAAAAATACATTCTTATGCCTATGATAATTTGATGTTGATAAATACAAGTGGAGAGGGTGACACTCAAAATTAAAAACACTTAAGGGTATTGGGTAGATGATTTAGTTCCATCTTTAGTGGTCGAATATGAAGGGTATGAAATGTGGAAAGGTATACCTCATGAGAGTCCCAATGAAGCTCACTTTTTAAAAATCATACTCTTTTTCATGATATTAGTGTGACTCTTAAATTTCTTCTTCAATGGACATTTACTCAACTCATTCTAGTGTAAGAGAGATGGCGTTGCAATCAACAGCATTGTCTGATTTTTGGGCATCCTTAACTAGGTTGAACACTATATATTCTTCTCCAACTCGGAAGATCAAACCTTAATGATTCATATCTATCAAAGATATTACTATGGATAATAATGGTCTTACAAGTATAATGGGAACATATCCTTATTATTCTATGTCCATAACTTGGCAATCTTCAAGAAAGAATAACTTTATTAATTTAACTAATCAATCTTTGTTAATTCCTCTTGGGTAATTCAATGATCAGTTAGTGATTTTTAGTGCTACTCAATTTGTTTTGAGTTCTTGGATTCATAACTTGTGGAAAATACTCATTGCCATTAAGTTTAGGTTCGCTCTAAGATCGTAAAAATCTCTTTCAAACTTTTATTCTCCAATATAATAGGGAATTGAAAAACATTTGGGATCTCTAATTTTATTGGGATTTTCAGTTGAACAATAGCATATCATTCTTCATTTAATGATATCACACCAAGATCTTTTATCATTATTTTTTTGGACAAGTGATTCTTGAGAAATTTATCATACACTGGATTTTGAGCAATATCTTTTGTAAATTGTATGTTAATGTGTAGTTTATTGAACATATCCAGTAAATTTTTTGTATTGTGCCTCTGGTCAGACTTGTCTCGGTATTTTTTTAAAATAAAGAGGTGGGTTGTATGTTGGTGGAGAAACATTAAGCAATTCCTTTGTTTTCTCAATAGTTTGGGTTTTTGTATATGGTGATACTTCTTGAGGTGTTATTGGGGTGGTTTTCTAAACATTTTCATATACTGGTAGTTAATTATTAGGTTCTTCTGGTTTCTTTTGATCTCTTTTTCTAGGATTTTAAAATTCCAAAATTCTTTCTACTTATCAGCATTACATATTTGGACTCTTCCCTTGGGTATGTCTCTCTATTACCAGTTAAAGTACCTGGTAATATTTCTAAAACATTATTCAATATTTGACCTATTGGAACTTCAAGGATTTGTAAGGTAGCTCCTTGGTTCTGCATCTCTATCTCTCGAGTAGTCATTCACTGGTATGCATTTTAAAAAAATGTATCTAGTAGGTTTTTTAGGATACTTTGGATAATATTAGGATGTTGTTGAGGTCTTCGTTGAGGTGTTTGAAAATGATATTATTCTATTTAGGGGAATGTTTTTTATTGTAGTGACTGTTTTCTTGGTATAGGGTTCATGGGAGGATACCATTGTGGTCCTTGATTCTGAAAGGGTTCTTGAACACTTAGCTACTATAGATTTCCTTGATTTTTCTAGGGTGGCTATTGATCCATCATCTGCTGATAATATTATTTATACTATTATAATGGAGGATTTCTCTAATTGTAATTGACATAATTACAATCTTGATCTTGTGGTTCTTTAACTCCTTCCTTGCAGTCTCGATATCAGTGCATTCCACCAAACTTTTCACATGATTGTATCTCCATTATAGGAGTAGGAGAAGCTGTGTAGTAGGAAGTTAGGATGATTCTAACTTCTTTGTTAGTACTTTGACTAGCACTACTAGTATTTTATTTTCTTCTACTTGGAGGGTTCCACATTAAGGTGTTCCATAATAACTTTTCCACATGATAGAATTGTGACAATCTTTATTAATAATGGATATTTAAAATTCTAGAGTCTTCAACATCTGTCCTACATTTTTGGTAGCATCGACATAAGTTTTTGTGGCTTGTTGGAGACATTGGTTGATCATCTATAACTATGTCCACATGTCCAATCCATGGTGTTGGAATTTCTTCATCAGTTCTATGAATATGTCCCTTGCATCCCATTAAGATTATTCATCAGACTGAGAAAAGTTTTGAATGTTTTTCTAGAGCTTCCAGGTCTATATCGGTAGAATGTATTTGTCTAGTAACTTATTGCAAAGATCTTCCCAATTTATAATCAACTTGAGAGATTTACTTTTAAGATAACCCTTAACTTTATCCCATAAGGAAAAGGGGAAGACATGGAGTCTTATTTCATCTAAAGATACTCTCTAATTGTGAAAGTTGTCGCAAACTTCTAGGATGTTGGAAGTGTGCTCATGTGGGTCTGTGCTCTGGAGTCCACCGAATTGTCCCATATTCTGGATCATATAAATGAGTCCGTTCTAGATTTACAAAGTATGTGCTTGGATTGGAGGACGAACAATGCTTGGTGTGGCACCATGTATTGATTGAAATTCATAATCCATGATAGTTCTTTCTTAATGCATCAAGTTCTCTATATGAATGACTTGTAGAAGGTTCTAACGGTTTGGTGGGTTGGGTCCTGCTAGATTTTTTAGGTCGACCATCATAGACTTGCGACGTGAAATAAGATACTATTAGATCTCGAGATTGAATGTTAGCTGTTGTTTTGTATCAAGGATCTTCAAATGATTTGATGGACCTTGGGACATTAAATATAAAATGAAGAAGAGATGTGGGGGTATCTTGAAAAATAAACACCGAAAGTTGGTCAGGGAAAGGTAATCTTAGTTATTTCAGCTAGAGTCTTATAGAAGCATAGTGTTGCATCCCCAGCAACAAAACCAAAATTTGATGCACCTGTATGGCTCTTTCAATTAACGTGGGCTTCGGTTAAATTAGTTATTTATATCCTAATCATTACTTACTACTCAGGAATAATATAGAGATAGTGTGGGGTTGATCCCAAGGACAAAGAAACAGGATTCTGAAAGTCAATGGCTTAAGTCCCATTGGTATAGGAGTCCATTATAGTTTGCTTCAGTTTTGAAAACACTACATCTATGTTGGTTGGTGGTTTCTTCAATATTGAGAGAGGGGTAAAGATCAAATTTTTGTATCAGTATAAAGGATGATATTAATTCTATCTTGGTAGGATCCTACGTTTTAGGTTATGAAGACAGTTGAGGTCGCTAGATCATTATGATCAAATCAACTAGATCTACCTAGGAGGTAATTAATCCATGATCATGAGATAGTGACAACCTAGATGCAATAGGCTTGTATTCTAAAGTAGTAATTATATTAGGTTGTTGGTCAAATAATAATCTACTCCAATCAGGATAGAGTCCTTCACTTAAATAGTAGCGTGGGTATTGTAGCAGTACTGTTCACTGAGGGGTCCTTTGGGCCAAAAAATGGGCTTCCAAGCCTTGTATTCAGGCCACATGGCCTTGGGCCTTCGGTCTATGTAATGGGTCTCCCTCTACCTAGTCTAAAGAGGACTTTGATTTCAAATAATAAATTGAGGCTTCGGCCCCAACCTTTTAAAAAAACATACTCTTTATCACTACACTGTGTGGTTTTAGACACTCATGGTAGGTTGTAAGGTAATAAAATGAATAATTGAAACCTATCTTGACATGATAAGAATGAATGAATTTAAGCAATTTACAATAATTCAATAATTCAGATTCACAAAATGTGATGACCATGAAATTGGGGATATAAATCATGACTTAATTAAATGATTACTTGGAATGAGAGAAGAAATGGATTAAACACACATTCATCAATGAATGATGTCGACAACTATGGTGATTCCAAAAGTAAATGAATAAAATGATAAAACATAATCCATGACACTTGTATTAAAATAAAATAATGAAAACAGTGAAGAAATTTGTGTTAAGGGGAGAGGAAATTAAATGTAACTCAAAGGGAACAAAAATCACAAAAGAATTTTATTCTAGAAGCACTCAAATCCACTATCAGGATCCTTTAGTTAGAGATGAAATATTACATGATGCGTAATGTATTTCACATCATGTAATGTTAAATATATGTATATACCAGCCATTTTTGAATCTTTTGTGTATCTCATCTGATATATGAGGTTTGACTGCTTTCACAATGTGAATCTGGGTCTCATGGTGTGAAATGACCTTTTAGCTATAATTCCAAAGAGCATTTCTTGTCCAAAGGATTTGACTAATTTCATGTCATGTATTGTCCATTCAGGATGTGTACTAGATTCTTCACTTGCACTCTTTAAAACATCATTCACTACTTGGTTCACAACATTTAGAATCCCATGAGACTCTATTACATGATATGAACTAAGGTTTCAAGACATGTAATAGGTAATGTATTCCCATTTTTTGTATTTTTTCTTTGAAACCTTGGGAACCTATTTCTGGAAAAATTGGGCACATACCAAGTGAATTATCAAATATATCCTCGAAAACCCTTAATTAAATGAAAGTAAAAAAGTATATATGTTTTTTGTCTTATCATAGACCTTTGGGACTCATTTTCATTTTAGCATGATGATTTACCCCCATAGTGACAACAAGATAATGCTGACCATTCATGCCTTATAGGACATGATATGAGAAAGAATATTTGGAATTATCTATATTTTGGAGGATCAACTACCCTTGGTGGAATTTGTGTATAACAATAGTAACACGTATACCATCATTATGGAATCTTTTGAGGAATTTTTTGGGCAACCCTATAGGTCACCAATATGTTGAACTAACACCATAGAGTCCAAAATCATGGGCCCAGAGTTGATTTCAGCCATGAAAAAGAATTTATAGATCATCCAGGGGTGGATGGGGACTAAAAAGATCCATCAAAATACCTATTTGGACTAACTATGGAGTAATTTTGAGTTTGATGAGGGATACCATGTGTTCCTGAGGGGCTCACCTCAACGTGGGTTGTATAAATTTTTCTAGGGTGGAAAGATATCTTCAGTATTCATTGGAACTTTCCAGATACTATGTATATTTAGATATGTGGCATACCATTTAGCTCTACCTTTGCATTTAACTAGGTAGACAGCATCTTCCATGTGATGTAATAGAGGAGGTACATGCATGAATTGTCTCATGGTATCTACTAAGGTGGGCTATATATCCAGGATGGGGATACCTTTTCTGAGTACCCAAGGGGGGATTTAGGATCGTAGGTATAGTATCCTTCATGGGATATTGATTCCTCAAGTGTGTGTCTGATGTCAGTATGAGAATATTTAAGAGAGACCCTGGGGGTGGGATACTCAGATTCATGATTATTACCCACATATCTTTAGGGAAACTTTTGTTTTACTTTCTCAGAAATTAATCCACATTGTTGGTAGAATTTAAAAACTCTAATTTTCCAAGTATTAATTTATAATATTATATAGATTATTTTCTAGGATAGGCGTTGAAATGGTGTGGGATTCTGAGGCTTGATGAGTCCGAAATTATTTTCCATAATTTATTAAATATATTAAATATCAAACATGCACTATATCCTAAAAAAATGTTTACTAACTCTTAAATATAGGCTCATAAAATAAATTTGAGCTTGTAGTTTAGTTAAGATAATGGGTTTTACCCTAGAAGCAACATAACAATGAAGCGAATTAGATGCTTGGATTGGGAACGATTGTGGGTGAAGGTTAAAATAAAATATTTAAATAAAAAAATATATTTAATTAAATTACCATTAACTTAGTTTGTCTATAAATATATGGTTATGAGGAGATATATGGGAAGAAAATGTAATCCTAAATATCTAGATGACTATTGTAGGATAGAATTCATGGTGGACAACATCGGATCTGATCATGATTGAGGATTTTTATGCCATAGTAAATTCAAGGATCACACTAATGAAAATTACCTAGAATCATTCTCCATTAGTGATATATCCATATCGAGGTAGAATTGTTTTATATGGATTTATCTCTATTTGATTATTCCTAAGAATAGCATGAATCTTTCAGCTAATGAATTAATTCATGGATTGAGTTTATTGTGGATATGGTTCAGATTAGCTGGGATTGGGGGATTTCTATTATTTATTATAATGTATCTCTCAGTTATAATGTATAATATAAACAAATCAAGAACAACACAAACATTGACCGGGGCCATTTCCACATGTTTGTGTTTTGTGTGTTTCTTCCCCCATCATTATTTGCATTGGTTGATGGTTCAAAAAATCCCAGTAATAAATAATTTCTTACCTTTTTCTTGGAATAATGGATTGATAATGAAGAAATGGGATCATATTGATGATTAAATCGATCTATGATTATGGATTAGGATTATTTGATCATTGTTTGGGTGTGCAGCATCAATGATGCAAGATGGAAGGATACTCCTGAGTACCAGATGTAGATGGAATCCATACAATGATGGTGAATGAAGTTTAGTCAACCCAACATCCATGAATAATGGTGCATTCTATGGTAAAATTAAAGGGATTATAGGCATGTAGTAAGATGCATGAAGAATCTTATGATTTCTGTGAAAAACTAGATTATAGGAAATATGGTCTTATGAACACACGTCGTGTAGTCACATGTATATAGTGATTTGGTTTTGTCATAAATATATGTATCTCACATAATTTGACTCATTTCACACACCTTGGGACCCTTGTTAACTATGTAATACCCCGACCCCAGAAGCCGAGAGTTGGTGCATTACTTCATTACATTGAAATGATTATAGGGAATCAAAACCCAATAGATCGATTAGTTTTTCAGTCTTAGAAATCCATATTACATATATGATACCCATAATACATTGGGAAAATAAAACAAAACATGATACATAAAAAAATAAACTACACCCTTGAAATATTATTCAAATATTTTTTCATTATAACCTATGAAAAAGAAACATAATAAGGGCGAGATCAATTTCCCAGTAAGGGTAAGTAAAGTGAAAGTAATAATGAATTAGTGAGAATAAATTAACATCGAAATTTAAATATCTTATAATAAATTCCATTCAAATAACTAGATCAGGAAAATTCGATATGGTTAGGAAAGAAACTAAAATACATGCCATTTAATCAATGAACTGAAAATGAAAAGTATACATAGATATGTTAACAAAAAATAACATGGAGGAATAATAACTAAAATATCTAGGAAGAAAATTCTTAATTATTTGGAGTCATGTCTAAGGAACTTGAAAACCTATATTTTCAACACCTTCCACAAGATGGTTAAAACTTTAGATAGAATTCTGTTTAATTTGGCCTACTTATTTATCTCATGAGAACATATCAATGAATCGAGAGGATATATAAATTGTGGGCCCCACCCTTCATTACTAGTCCAAATAATTCCTTATATAAATTAATCAAAATAAATTAAATTCCTTACCAAATATTTTTATTGAATAAAGAATATAGATTTATCAATAATTCCACAGTTAATCAAATAATAGTCAAAGTGAACATCATATGTATAAATGATACATGGTTTAGGAAATAATAATATAAATTTAATCAAAATATGGTTATTAAAAAAACTTACAACCAAACATGATTAAGATAAACTAATTGTTTCAATATAAATTTAACAATAAAAAAACTAAGTGATATTTCAAATATAATCATTGAGAAAATTCTTTAGTATAATAATCTTTAAACATTCCAAAGTGCCCTATACCACTTTGAAACATTTAAAAAATTAAGGAATAATATTAAATGAAATATATAATATCATGATAGTAAGTAGATTAATGATATAACATTTCAAAAGGAAATATATATACTGAATAAAAGTGAATTGGTTCATAAAAACAAATAAGTCTTAATAGAATGTAAATTGAGATGAAATTACCTTACCTTAACATTATTTTTTTGTGTAATCATTGTCCTAATTTATAATTGTTTAAAATATTCTACTAACATATACTATGACTATAATCATGTTTATAGTATCATAAATCTTCTTCTTATAATATCTTATTACCCGTTTTTTAATAGTCTTTCATTATTTTAAATATTGAATGTGTTAATTACCTAGTTATCTCAAATATGTTTTCACTTGTTATTTGTAGTTCCTTTTACATAGATCATTATTTCACCATATAAGGAATGTAAAAAATTATTTAATTATCATATATATTAAGTTCATATATAATTAGATTAATCTATAATGTGTGGAGATGAAACACGAAGTGGACATTTCATAGAGATGGTAGGTCTTATAGACACAAGAATGATACTTTCATTTCATTGTCATATTAAAAGATTGAAGAGTAAATGATACATAGATATTATCATTCCATTATAATATCTATTTCATATATTTTATTTAGTTTTATTAAAATTTTATTTAATTCGTTCCATGTATAGTGTGAACAAACCATATAACATTGAGGAGGTGGTAGTCCACACTTCCACAAACAATGTTATCATATTTACAAAAATTAGGAAACTATAGAGTTATGTGTTATAAAAGTATTAAATAATAACAGATAAATATTATATATCCTATATATGATATATAAAAACATTTTCCATCACAACTCTAACCATGGGAGGCTGTAATAGAAAAATAAAAAATCATCGTTTAGTGAGGTCGTAGTTCGGCGTACACATAAATAGTATGTTATTTACAAATTAGATGGATGTGTGTGTAAGTTTAGATCAAAACATTATAATAAAAACATATTAGATTTTTTATATACTTTTTCTATTAAATAATCATTTAATTAGAATATTTAATGCAGTGGATAATGGAAATGAATCTAAATATCTTGAGTAAAGATGTTACTTATTAATCAGGTAACTTCTTTTAATTTGTTACAAAAGGATTCCTTGGATAGATTTTTTATCATATGGAGGATTCTTGGATGAGGGGAGTTATTTTTTGGAGGTATTTGGGCATATATATGTTAAGTAAATGTGGCTTAAGAGGTTTGATGAAGTGGGAGGAGAGGCGGTCCTTTTAAAGTGGGGGAGGAGTGGCACTTGTTAATATTTTGACAAAGGAATTCCATACACATTTTTCACATTGAATGTGGATCCAATAATGAACTAAATTCTATAAAAGGTATTATAGGGTCTAAATATGTCCATAAAAGTTCCCTTTTACATGTTTATAAGTCATTTGGACCCTTAAGATTAATGTTTAGTCCCTTATTAATCTTAATTTAACCTTCTTCGTTGTAATTAATTTTAATTGAATTCATTAATATTATTGGTCCAAAACTATTTTGACCGTATTAAAAATTATAAATTATTATGATTACAAATATGGAATCAATTTTTCTAAATTTTAATAACAGAATTGGATAAATTAATTTAAATATAATCTTACAGATGTGACGACAATGCGTGTTTTTAAGGGAAATTTGTTCCCATATTTCCTATGTTTTTATTATCAATTTCATAGTGAAATTGATTCATATGATCTAAATTGGATTAATTGATAAAAATAATATCTAATTAATCCTTAAAACAAATTTATAATTTGACTTAACTTTAAAAATAAAATAAATGAAAAAGTAGTTTTGAATTAAAATTCAGTATTTTTCACTATTCCTTAAAAATTGAAACCTCATAGAAAAATACGAAAATTTAAACCTAGGATAATTTTTATGTTTTTTAGAAATATTAATTACATTATTAAATTTTGAATTTATAGAAGGGTTAAAAATTGGATTTAGAATGTGTTTTTCATTAAAAGGTGATAAAAGTGCCTTAATAAAAATATAGTATTTATGCATAAAATTGAGTTTTTTCTCTTAAGTATATAAAATATATTGGATTAATATAAAAAATATGTGATTAAATATAATATATATATATCCTATTGATAACACTCACTAAATTTATTTAATATAATTTTTTAAGGTAAAATAGCTTTATGAGCATAAAAATAATAATATTTTTCATTATATTCAATCAGTTTTTATATTTATTGCAAATTAATTTGTAACCAATGAATTAATTTTATATTTGTGAAAGCCATAGATATTAATTTTTTATTTAACCCTTTCCATAAATTCTGATTTAATGGTTAGGTTATATCTTATAATATTTTAATAATATATAGTTATTTGGAAAAACTCAGTCTTATGTGTAACACAATCCATTTAAAGAAACTCACTGTTGTGTGCGATGTATGCAAACTCAACATTAAAATAATTGTAATTTATGTCATAAATTTATTTAAAATAGTAAATATATTGTAAAGTATAAGGGTATTATATTATTTTATGCTCTTGTCGATGCATGTGATACACGCAATCAAATACACTGTTCTTACATTAAAATTTTGGGGTGTTACATTCTCCTCACAATAAATAATTTTTTTCCTCAAAATTTAAACTTGATCTTAGTTATATGGGGATTAATATTTGAAAATAAACTATTGTTAAAAATACAACATCAAAAATAGGTTTAATAACACAACTTCTTAATAAGAGAGAACAGAAAGTACTATGGTCACGTGACTAGGTTCCCTAGTAGGAGAACATAGGTAGGAAATGGAAACATCGGTACAGAAGAGAAATCTAAAAATCAGGTTCTAATAGAGAGTTCTAGATAACATGGTTGGTAAAACGTTAACAATGGATATAAATCCACAATGATTTAAAGGTCCATTTTATTCATCAGAAATGAAGGTACTTGGATAACATTTTTGGTTTCAAGATCATTTTTCTTGAAGTTGTGGAATTATTTCAATCTCTATGAATATAAGTAAATATTTGTTTCTATAAACACAATCATATCCTTTGGTTGTGTCTTGAAATATTTATACTTTTTTTCTTATATGTTTATGTAATACAGAAATCTCCAAAACCTTTTCCAAAGATCAACTTAAACCATTTCCTAAAGGGTTATCTTTCCCAAAATATTATGATCTAACACTTCAGAAATGAGGTCGATGAATTTTTAAAAATGAAATTAACACTAACCTTAAATCTACACAACATATCTATTTAATAATCACACACTAAATTTGTGAACAGATTCATCATGCACTCTCTTGAAATATGGTTATAACTTGAATTACCCTAATACTTTATTTGAAATATGAATTCCTACTTATCCATTATGTAGGACACATGTTATTAGATATATTCCTTTATTATAAAAGTATTGTAAACTATATCAATTATAGCATAGAAAACATGCCTAGAAGTCATTAATAATATCCATGGTAGTAATCAGTTACCTCAATCAATCAATTAATCATCATTATCTCAACATCAAGAACATATTGAGGGTTTTATTTCCCTTAATCACGTGTTTTTTGAAAAGTTTGTATTTCTAGTGAATAACTTTACTTAGTAACATTCATCATATAATCTAAAATACTTAACAAAAAAGTACTATAGTATAATAAATTCATATTTAATAACCCATATGATAATAAAATAATTAAAAATAATAATTTTACAACATATTTTTTTGATCCAAATACAGAATAACATTAATCATTCCACTTGAATTGTGTAAATAACACAAGCTTGACCTTGATCCATTAGATTTTAAAAGGTATATTCCCTTGATTCTTGGGGAATTCATTTTCATATTTCCATATCACCTTGTATCTATAACACTGAATAGAAGTTTTTTCTTTATTCCCTTTTAATTTTTTTTTCATGGTGACCCATTTATCTAAACATATAACAAACTGTCAATCTTTTAAATCATTTATAAGGGTGATTGTTTCTATAGTTATCACATTTGGAAAAATCCTTCTTTCCCTACACCCCTTTATATTTTATTTTATCTTCCTTTATCTTCTTCCCTTGATTCCCTTTAAATCCATAATTCTTGTAGAATTATTTCTCTATCTTGATAGCACATAAAACTACTTCATAATATGAATAAAAAGGTTGAGACACCATCAAACTTTGGAATCTTTTCTTAAGTCCTTCAAATAAGTGTCTAATATTTCACTTTGTGTTATGTATGAAATCTGTTTAATAACATGCTAACCTTGTAAAGGCATCTTCATACTATGAAACACTTTCTTCCTCCTTTTTTTCTTAAACTGAGGAACTTCTTATTCAACTCAGTTTCTTGATCATGATGTAAGTATTTATCAAAGAATTTATGCTTAAATGTTATCCATTTCATGAGTTATATTTATTTTTCCACACTTGTATTTTGGATCAGAGACCACCATTAATCAAAATCACCTTGGAGAAAATAGAGTGCAACTGTAACCTTTTAATTTTCATTACATTCCATGGCCATAAATATCTTCTCTGTAGACATCGTCCATTTCTCAAATAAAATTGGATTAGTAGTCCCACTAAATGAAGGGGGATTATTCTGCATAAAGTGATCCATTAATGTAGATTCTCTTTGTGGAATAGGTTGATCTATTAAAGCAAGGTTATTTTTCATAACCAGTTTAAGTTTCTCTAATATTTCCATGATTTTCTATGTTCCAATACCAGATGTATTGGTTTTCTCAATATAGAAATATCTCAATTTTCCATGACTATTGAAAAAATTCGTCCTTCTAGGTGAAATTTCTAAAAAAGTTGAATGCACTAGGTTATCTCAAATAATTATAATGTGGAATTTTAAATATTTTTTAGCACATAATATAAATTTATGCATCATAGATCCTAGAATCATAAAATTTGGTTACATTTGGGAAATATTTACTTTCAAAATATTTATAATGGTAGGTAAAGAAAATTTTAAAACCCTAATATTATCTCCTAGGAGTGTCAGACTCAGTGCACAGTAAAGCTCGTTGTTGTGTTCTAGATTACACAGAGTCTAGCCCCACACACTTTATCAGAGTTTTTACTATTAGGTACATATATGCTAAAACCACATCCACATTTAGAATCTATACTCGGATGTATTTCTAGGAATACCCACATAATCTCTACTATACCAAAATTATATAATGTTTTTATATACATAACCTGAATATCTATCTTAGGGTTTCATCACTTAATTTATGTTTTCTAAATCTAGCTTCCAAGGATGCAGCTAACTTCCCTTTGATACCAACTATAATCCCCTAACCCCAATATCCCAGAGTCGATGCATTATTTTATTACATTGGCATGATTACAAGGAATAAAATCCAAAAGGGAAGATAATTTTAGAAATCTTGGAATGTTATAATACACACATGATAACCATAATTAATTTTGAAATGAAAATAAAACATGATAGATAGTAAAAACAAATAAACTGAACCCTTGAAATATTATTCAAATATTTTTTCTTCATAACCCAAGGAAAGGAAAAATAATAACGGTGAGTTCAAATGATCTGTAAGAGTAAGTAAAGTGGAATAAATAATGAATCAATGAGAATAAATAAACAGGTAAATGTAAATAAATAATAACACATTCCATTGAAATAACTAGGTAAGGAAAATTAAATATTCCAATGTAAGAAAGTGAAACACATGAAATTTAATCAATGAACAGAAAATTAAATGTATCCATAGATATTTTAATAAAAAAATCTCATGTATGAATAAAACTGAAAAATATTTGAAGGAATTTAGAATTATTGGAATTCGTATCTTAGTAACATGAAAAAAAATATCATTAAGATATTTCATAATATGGTTAAAACTATGGATAAAAACCCATTTAATTTGGTCAACTTTTTTATCTCATTTAAACCTATCAATGCATCATGGGAACATATAAAGTCCATAAACCACCCATCATTACCATCCCAAAGTATTCCTCATATAAATTAATCAAAATAAATAAAATTCCTTATCAAATTTATATATTGAATAAATAATATATATTTATCAATAATTCTCCAATTAATAAAATGACTGTCTAAGTGAACATCGTATGTAAAAATGATATACAGTTTAGGAAATAATAATATATATTGTATGAGAATATGGATATTAAATTAAATTTACAATGAAGAATGATTAAAATAAATTTATTGATACAAGATAATATTAACAATAAAAACGAAGTGATATTTCAAAGATAATCATTAAGAATATTCTTTAGCAGAATATTTTTAAAACATTTCAAAGTGTCCCACGCTATTTTGAGACATTTAAATAATAATCCCTGTGACGTAATAATATTAAATAAAACTTATAATATCATTATTTTAAGTCTATTAAAGATATAAAATTTCAAAATGAAATATATACACAAAATAAAAGTGAATTGGTTCATAAAAACAAATATGTCTCAGTAGAATAAAAATTGAGACAAAATTCTCTTACCTTAACCTTAATTTTTTTTGTGTGGTATTTCTCCTAATGTATTGGCATTTAAAACATTTTAATAACTTATAACATAACCATACTTATTTTTATAATATCATAAATCATCTTCTTTTAATATTTTACAACCCATTTGTTAATAATATTTCATTATTTTCACTATTTGGGGTGTTGATTGCCTACCTTTCTCAAGTAAGATTCGACATGTTATACATTGTTCCTATTACATAGATAATGATTTAATCATATAATAATGTAAACCATGATTTAGTTATCATATATATTCTGTAAATATGTATTTATAATAACCTATAAAGTTTGGAGATAAGAAATGAAATGCAATGTTCATGGAGACGGTAGGTTGTACATACACATGAATGCTACTTTCATTCATTTATAGTATTAAAAGAATGAAGAGAAAATGATACATATTTATATTATAATTAAATTATAATATATATTTCATATTTTTTACATATTTGATTTAGAAATATCCTTTATATATTCCATGTATAGTGTGAACTAATCACATCGCTTTATGAAGTCGGTAGTCCACACTTCCAAAAACAATGTTATCGTATTTACAAAAAATTGAAAGTATAGAGGTATGTGTTATAAAATAATTAAATAAGCATAGAGACATAATATATATCATTTATATAATTTATAAACAAATTTTACATCATAACTACCACCATGGGAGGTGGTAATATAAAAATTAACAATCATCATTTCAGGAGGCAGTAGTTCGTCATACACATAAATAGTATGTTTGTTACACATTAGATGGAAGTGTGTGTAATTTTAGATCAAAACCATAGAATAAAAAGATATTAGTATATTTATCATACCATTTTTGTTATATAATCATAGAATAAGTATATTTTAGTGGGTGGATAATGGAAATTGAACTAAATATCTTGAGAAAAGATATTACCTCTTAATCAGGTAACTTCTTTTGGTTTAAAAAAAAGTTCCATGGATAGATTTATTACCAATGGGAGGCCTCTAGAATGATGGTAGGAATTTTGAGTAGATATTTTGGAAGATCTTGGTCAGTCAAAAGTTTCTTTAGTGGTGTGATGAAGTGGAAGGATATGAGACCTTTATTGTGGAGGAGTGGCACTCTAGTATTATTTTGAAAAAAGAATTCCATAAACATTTTTCACATTGAACGTTGCTCCAAAAAAATGGACCAAATTATAGAAAAGGAATTATAGGGTCTAAATATAGAAATATAATTTCTCTTGGACAAGGTTCTAGGTCATTTGGGCCCTTAAGATTAAGGTTCATCCCCTTTTTAAGTGTAATTTTACTTTAATCATTGTAATTAATTTTAAATACATTCACTAATATTTTTGGTAAAAATATTTTTACCTTATTATAAATTATAAATTATGTTTATTCCAAATATTTAATCCATTATTCCAAATTAAAATCATATAATTTATAGAAATTAATTTAAATTTAATCCCCCAGACGTCACGAAAATGTGGGTTTTTAAGGTAAAAACATTCGAAAGCTTGCTATGTTTTTATAGTGAATTTCAAAGTGAAATTGATTACTATGACCTACATTGGATTAATTGATAAAAATAAAATATGATTAAACTTTATAAACAATTTAAAATCATATTTACCCTTATAAAATAATTAGAAAAAAGTAGTTTTGAATTAAAATTCATTATTTTCACTATTCATTAAAAAAATTAAACTTCATAGAAAAATTCCAAAAAATGACCCTAGGATAATTTTTATGTTTATATTTTAAATATGTATTTCAGTTTGACATATTAAATTTTAAAAGGGTTAAAATTTTATTTAGAATGGGTTCTAAATTAAATGGCGGTAAAAGTGACTTAATAAAAATATAGTATTTTATGCATAAAATTGGGTTTGTTTTCATATTAATTGTATCAAATCTATTGGATAAATATAAAAAATATTTTATTTAATATATAATATATATAAATATCACATTAATTTCACTCACTAAATGTAATTAATTTAATTTCTTGTGGTAAAAATACTTTATAATCAAAAAAATAATTATATTTTCTATTATATTCAATCAGTTTTCATATTCATTGATAATTAATTTGTAAATAATTAATTAATTTTAAATTTTTGTAAACTATATATCTTAATAATTTAGTTAACCCTTTTCATAACTACTAATTTAACGATCATATTATATCTTATAATATTTTAATAATATATTGTTATTCATTAAAACTCAGTCTTGTGGGTAATGTATTCCATTTGAAGAAACTCATTATTACGTGCGGCGTATGATAACACAATATCACAATCATTGAAAGGTATATCATAGATTTATTAAAAATTGTAAATATATTGTAAAGTTTCAAGTTATTATATTCATTTACATGCTTGGTGATGTGTGTGATACATGATATAAAATATAATGTTCTTACATTAGAATTTTGGGGGTTACAAACTAGCTTGGTGTATTCCGAGTGTACATGTTTAGGAGGTCTGGTGGTGTTACACATCATTTGGTCCATTCCATATATTGTGTAATCCTTGGTATGTGGATCATCCTGTATAGGGGGTACAAGGCCCATAGATCGTGTGGCCCCACATGCCATGTGTGGCTGACCACACACCATGTACTTGGACTCAGATACAGAAAAATACCATGAAATATTTGTAGAACCTGGTGTCGAAGGGGAATTATATGAGTCATATTACACACCATATACCCTTTAAAAAGTCTTATATCCCTTGCCTACTTCATATTGCACAACTTTTATTTGGGTATATTTCCTTGATCCTTTTTGGAGGTTTTATCATGGATTCACATCTTATGCAAAGGATGGTGATCCCCTCTAAGGAACTTTTTTCTCTAATAGGTTTGTTGGAATCTATCCATGAGTCCTGGAGTGAGATCCTCTTCCATCATCATTTTCCTTAGTTGGGGTTCTTATTACAGTCGTGACTAACACTACACAAGTGCCAATCTCCTACTTAGATGGTTTATCCAGATTGGGTTGTTGGTATATCTCATGGACTTGGGTGTGATCCCCATTTGTGTATCGTTCTCTTCAGAATTCCAGAACATAATTCTTATAGTGTGACCCAATGAGAATGAAATATCAGATATATACCATCGGTGTTGTATAACTTGTGGAGTGTGTTCTATTAGAAGGGTGTTATATGGATCCTTCATACATGTATCCTTGGATGGCTTTATATTTGTGACCTTAATGTGATAATGTGTTCCTACTATGAGTATATTTGTATATTATTATTATGCATGATCTTTACATACCCTTATGAGGAGTTTACTATTATAATTGATGTTATATGCTTAGTGATTTTGGGGTGTCCTACTGAGTATTATTATACTCACTTCTACATGGGATTTTCCCACACATATTGTGTCTTATGAAGAAGATAATACTTTTGATGATGTACCTAAAGGAACAAGACCAAGAATTGATTAGTGAGACATATAGATTGAGGTGTGAATCATTGGTTTAATTGATAGTGGTCCAATCTTAATTCATAGGTAGGACTTGTTTCTAATTTCTCATGGTGGGATTTTATTTGTCCCTTGCTTTCTAGTACTATGTTAGTGTACGTTAATGGTGGGATTTTATATGTTTTCCTTCATGATTTTCAATTTTTTTATATTTTAGTATTTTATATAATTGGAGATATGTGCATGTGTACAGGAACATTATGCTAAGGCGTCCCATGTGTGTGATATTCCAACTTAGCATTGGTCGCTAAACCCTGTCCTATTGGAGGCGGGCTTCAGGTAACCACAAAACATACCTTATTGGTCTAATTCATGACATATTTTATCACATAATCATTTGAGTTTAATTTAACATTAATCCACATGAAAAATTAATCACTCATATATTCATATACAAAAAAAATACAAATTTCCAAACAATATAATCTCTAAATCCTCAATATTAAATAAATTTTTATCCATAATGGTTATCTCTTACCTATCATAATACATCCCCAAAAAAGAAATATAATTGTTATAAAATAATACTTTATGGTAAACCCAAGGGTTACATATACCTCAACCCAAAAAATCCATCTTCCAAAATATCATTAATCACTATAAAATCCCATAATTTATAACCCAAAAGTGGGAGTTCATGATTTTTTACTTATGATAAACCTAAACTTATAAACCCATGATGTTATTGGTAAATCTAAATACAAAAACACAAGAAATAATCCAAATATCCAAATTTTACTAAACCATAATTTGGAACTATTTTATTATAGCCTCAAACCCACACACCCATATTAGGTTCTAGAAACATAATACTTATATTTATGGCCATTATATAGATAAACATATCCCAATTTTCACTATAAAAAATATATAATACCAAACTAAAAATATCAGATCACCTAAAAACCCAAGGACCTTTTAGGTTTATATTTTTATAGAACTTGGAAAAACTCTTACATAACAATACCCATGTATTAAAGTTATAATTTTTTCCACTTATACCAAGCTTTTCATATTGAATATTATGTGTTAAACATCTCCCGTGAAATTATTCAAACATGATAACTTTATCAAAAAAAATAATTTAACATAATTCTCTATAACATAGGGAAAAGGAAACATTAGAATGGTGAGATCAAATTCTCAGTAAGGGTAAACATAATAATTAACAATTGAATGGAATCATTGAGAATAATATGATAATAAGGATATGATGAAAAAATCAAAACCTTTATTGAATTTTTTTTTAAAAACATAGATTTTGTGGGAAAAGGTTTTCGAATTAAAAGAGGAGAAATAAGTTTATATTTAAAAAAACCATTTATGAACCATTTTAAGTACCAAAGAGAAAAAATGGTGGTTATAAATAAAAATTTAATAAATATATATGAATTAATTAGAATAAAATGGTTTACAAGAAAGGATCAAATAATTTCCTCAAAGAAAATTCAAGCATAAAGGATCCATATTACAAAGGGATTGTAACATAAACCCTTTACCTTTTTGGTATTTTTTAAATGGTAATGCCCATGAAAGTTTAAATTAAAATTATTCATTAAATATCATGAAAATAATTATATTCATTATATATCACAGCTAATAAGGAATATATACACCTTATAATAGAAGTTAGTTGTATAACATAAACATATATCCCAATTAAATAAAATTTGGGACAAATAAACCTTAACAATATCATGTCATTGAATTAATAACTAATCAATGTGGAGATTATGTCTAACAAATGTAAATAAAAAATAAAAAAATTTAAATATATTATTAATCAAAAAAATTCAATTTTATAAATAATATCGGCATAATATAATCAAAGAATAAGTGATATGTCCCAAAGAAAGTTAATTGAGATAAAAAACTTCTTACCATTTGGTAACATTCAATTCAAATCCCCTTACATAATATAATTTTTATTGAAACATAAAATTATAATAATTTTGAATTATTTATGGTATTACATGAATTAGGGCATAATTTACACAATATGTAATAAATTTGGTTCATAACAAGGAAATATGCCTCAATGAAGTGAAATTGAGATGAAATCCCTTACCTTGACTCCAAACATTCCGTGTATGTCCTTTAATTCAGGTATAATAATCTCATATAAATAATATAATTTATTAAGAAATTTTTTTATGTTTACTACCTTATCCTTATCTATTTTACTTAATTTATTTTAATTACATATTTAAATACTTAATCAGTTAATTCCACATCAAGTGTTTTGAGGTTGTTTGGTTCATAATTTCCAAACGAATTTAGTATGTTGACAATGGACATAAAAATCATAGTTCCATATTATATTTAATAATAATCATGGAATAATTATAATTTTTATAAATCATTTACAGTTTTAAAACAAACCATGAATGTTGGTTTTTAAAAATGGAAAATGTCACATTCATGGAGACGGTCGACCATACGTACACACTGTTAATGTTTCCATTTTAAAAAAAATCATAATAGAAAGAATTTAAATATTATTTTATATTAAATTTATGATAATTATATAATAAATATCATATTATTTCTTTAAATAAACTTATATATACAAACCATTTTATGTAATGATGAGAAAATAATCACATCGCTTCGTGGAGGTAGTAAACCACACATACGCACGAATGAGATTATAATTTTTCAATTGATTGAAAGGTCAGAAAAAATATAATATATAATATTTCCATATTTATAATTATGTATTTAATATAAAATATAAACATTAAATTATAACCACATATGAGAGGTAGTGATGGAAAACAAATTACATCACTTCGTGAGGTGGTAGTTTACTGTACACATGAATGACAGTTTTGTTTCCCATTTGATGGAAGATGAGATGTATATAGGGTTTTGAATTAAAATAAATACATATAAGTATATTTAAAATTTTGGTTTTATTATTTCCTCATTTTTAGGAATATTTAAAGTACGTATAAGAAGAAATAATACAAAAAAATCATTTTAAAAGAAATAACTCTTCTTCAAACAGCATCCTTTTCTTTATAACTTAATCCATCTAAGGATGGTATTATGCCCCAAATAAAATATCTAGACTATTTAGAGGGATTTTATTAAGTTTTTTGGTTATATTATTGGTAATATAAAGTGTTAAAAATTTATGAGGAAGAGATGAGGGGATTTTCCCTTTATAAGTGAAGGGAGGGGAAATCATGGAATTTCATAAAGTATTAAATAATTATAAAATAATTTTCATATAAAATAGATAAAAATTAATATAATTAAAATATAGTATAAAAATTATTTTGAATATTATAATCTAGTAAAATTAATAATTTTTTAGGAGATTTTTTCACCCTTATCTTTTGGATTTGACCCCCCATTAACCATTTTGACAATTTCTGTGATATCGATATTTTTAACTCATTAGGGGTTAAGAAAGATTCCATAAAAGGATAATTGACCTGAAAATGAACTACATATGAAAGTATAAACCATATACCATTCATTTTTCTAAATATAATATTTTTAGGAATTTTAAATCATTAAATAAAACATTATTTACTACAAACTATCATTAATATCAATTTTGGACCTTTTCATTTTATTTGAATTTGAAAATAAGATGAAAATAGTTGAATTAAAATTTAATAAATTAAAAAACCTCTAATATTTTATATATATCTATCAAATTAATAGGAAAATATAACTCATTCATACAACATTTCTATTTTAGTTATTAAAATTATTTACATGATTCTTCTATTGCTTAGACAGGCACTATGTTAGTGTTGGAAAATAATTTAAGGTAGTTATTTCATAACTAAAAATTAAAAGATAAATTAAAATGATAAAAAGAACATTTTTCATTTAAATAATTTTTTATGACATAACATAATTTATTTTTATCCCAATCCAAAAATTCAATGGATATTAAAAGCAAGAGAGTGTCATTTCTGTCGTTATATTTACATAAACAATATATAAGTCACCTTCAAAGAAATTTGGTACAAAATTGTCATGAATTATAATATTGGATAGTAGAGTTTAAATAAATTCCTAAAAATATTAAATTATTTATTTTTTTTATTTTTTAGTTTTTATAATAATTTTTTCTTAATTAATTTATTTACCATTAATGGGGGGACAATTATTTACTAGATTTACTGTTTATAAAGATAAAAAATTAAATGAAATTACTTAAAAATACCTCATAATTATAAATATGGATTAAATTTTTTATTATACAACTTCTAGAAGATTAAGAAATCATTTTTTATATAAATACATAGAATGCAATGAAAAACTGTTTTTTAATATGTTTTTAATCCCAAAAAATGAACTTATGCCAAAAGGTTGTATAATAAAAATTAATATGTAATTAATTAGATTATATATAATTAAATGTAACTTATATAAATTTTCGATAAAATTAAATGCACACTGGAATTTTAAATTACATTTTTTTTTTAAAAGAGTTGACAGTTTACGAAAATCAGTATTTTTAACTATTCAGAAAAAAATTAATCTTTCTAGAAAAATTTCAAAACTTCCTCCTAAGATAATTTTTATATGAATAAATAAAAATGATATCACTTTTATCAAATATATTTTTTAAAGGTTTTATAAATTAATTACAATATTCTCTCACAAAAATTAATAAATATCATTTGTGAAGAGTAAAATGACTTGATTAAAATATTGAATTCTTAATTCCTAAGAATTAATCAATACATTTTAGTTGAGTATTAAAATTATAAATATTTAAAAATGTGGTTAATCCTATTCATTATTATGAATTTAATAGCTAGGTTGTAACTATAATATTTAAATAATAATATTTCATGGTTTGTTTAAGATTGGTGTTGTTTGTTACACACACTATATAAAATAGTATTCTTCATAAAATATGAGATATTAAATTTATTCTATGTCAACCACAATAAATATTTCCATTATTTCATTAGTCACCTCATGAAACTAGTGGATAAATAACATCAAGTAGATAACTTCATTTATCCATTTATATATAAAATGTCATGAAGAGCCCATGGTTCACTCATCATTGTTATTATCATAACAGAGGACATAAAAAAAGACTTTAAAATTAAAATCTTTATCATTACACCACACAAAAGTACATAATAACTATACAAAAGTTTCTTAAAATGTATTTATATTTACAAATAAAAAAGGAAAAAAATCCATGGATTCCTTAATAGGACCAAACAGTTTTCCTCAAACATCATAAAAACAACTAACTGAGAAAGAGAATCAATCTATTATCAAAATAATTCACAATTAAGGCCACACAATTATGATAAAATAACTTCATTATTTCATCAGGAAGACATCCATGCATATTCACCAAAGGTAATTGGTTGTATATTTTCAACTATGTAAATCTATCATAATGATGTAATAATGGTTTAAACACGTAACATTCAAACTCGAAGAGAAATTTTATTCATGTAGTATATGTTAAAATATAAAATATATAACTACCCTATGTCTAGTATGTCATATAAAAAAATTATGACCAAACTTATTGATAAATGATTATCATTATAAATTCTATTTATGTCTAGTAAATTATCATCACTTCATTATATATAATTGAAAATGGTAAATTTTTACATGAAAAAATGATCTTAATACCTATATTATATTAAAAAATATCAAACAAAAATGATATGGTGTGTCATTACCAGATCAAACCTGGAATCTCATATTTATACTAATAATTAATCTGATCATGTAGTTGGTGCAAAACACATTACCCATTAGAATACATTAGAAGGTCACAACACATCACCCTCTGAAACATGCATTCATATTGGAACACATCAAATACTATATCAAGATCGTGTTACTCATACCCTAATTATAAATTTTATCCATGCACGATATGTCTTCCAATAGTGAGATAACCACTTTAGAAAAGTTAAAAAACTCTCACAGGTTATCAACATTTGACATATTCTAAATTCCATCTCACTTCCTACCCATGTCCAACTATTAGATATTATGAGAAATAAAAATAATAGAAAGAATATAAGAGTTTGAAATCAAAGAGGGAAAAATAATTATAATGATACTAACATCATAATGAATAAATCAATTTTTTTATCAAAACAATTTATTAAAGAGGGGACAACTATAAAATGAAATAACATGAACTCTCACACCAGCTAAAAAATTATTCTCACAATATATCACTAACAGAAGATGTCCAACACTCTATAAGACACAATACTTAGTATGACAGTTGTTGTAGACCCAGTTAGTTTTATCTGATAACTCACATAAACGTTACCCACACAATATGATATCACATTCAAAATAATTCATAAACCATGATTTTTAGATAGAATTTAAACTAGTCAGATGGATTTTTGTACTTTATTAATTAATCAATATATATATGTTCCTGATATGAGTTCCTTATATCTATGGAAATAAATTAAATTTTTATTGGCCAAATATCTAAGATATGTTGACAGATGAAAAACATGAAATTTGTTCCCTCATTCTATACCTCATAAATTGGTATTCCCTACTAAAGAACACAAATTGATTTATGAATATGATTTGTATTTTTTGTTAACATTATTTGTGTATATATTTAATGTATAATGATGAAGATTCTCCCATTATATATGTAAAGGGTATATTAAGAATTTTTTATACTATTTAGTGATCTTGAAGTTAGATCCTCACTATAAATGATTTATATGTGATGATTATTGTGTTTTTATATAATATTAATGAAAAGTAAAAATGAACATGAAGTGGTACTATTTGAGAATTTTGGAAATATATGTTTGAGGAATCCAACTAGTTAAGAGAATCAAAATATAATTTAATGAAGAAAATGGCTAGATGATGTTGTGATAAGATGTTATCGACCATTAAAATGAAGGAAATAATTGGATGGTGTTTTTTATGTGGTTGGCAATGATTATGAGTTGATTTTAGGTATTTTAAAAGGTCATAAGAATATTGGAAGAAATTAAGAGTTTATTTGTATGATGTATAGATTCTATATACGGAGTTAGAAAATGACTAAGTAAGCATTAGAAGAGTCATTCAAATGTCTCCAAGAGGTTAAATTTGGACATTTGATGATAAATCCTACATATATAGAGTGATTCAATGAGGTAACTTTTTAAGAGTGAATATTGTCTATGGAAGAGTCATTTCACTATGTTCATAAGATCCACAACACTAAATTAGTAAGAGTTAATGTAGATTTATGATGAATCAACATTCTATCTTTAGAATAGTAAATGAAATGTTTTCCTAAGAGTGAATGTAAATAGTATATCACTAAGTCAAACATTGGAGGAGTGCATCAATAATTAGGAAGATTATATTTGAAGAATTCCTATGATTCATTTTGACTATTTTATGTAAAATGATAAATCCATTAATAATGTATATGATTAAAACTAATTGATTCATAGGAGTATATGAATTTTTTTATGATTCATTTTATCTCTTGAATAAAACATAACTTAGACAAAATATTGATGATATCTAGAATAAATATATTTATAAAAATCGGACTTAAATCATATGATTCATGGGACTGATCTTCATGGAATTTAATATTGAAATAACTCTAATTAATTTTGATTCATTTTATCAATGGTGATTCATTATAAATATGATGATGATGTGTTTACATACAAAAATAAGGAATGTTTCATGTCACAATCCATGAATCCATACACATGTTGATTATATTTTAATGATATGGATTTTTTAGAGTTTGAAAATGCATAAATATCTAATGTATTAAGGAGAATTTAAATTAATACCTAGACTAGGAATTAAAAAGGATAGATCACTAACCAAATTTCATTTAGAATATTTCTTTATTTTTATTATGGAAACAAAATATTTATGATTAATTATGTAAATAGAAAAATGGAAGATTTTAAAGGAGGAAAATAATTGTGAGATTGAAACTAATACTTGTTTAAGGATAAAATACATCTTGACATTAAAAGGATGGTTTCGATTTCATCCATTACATCCCTATGCATTAATTGAGAATAAGAATAAAGTATGTTGACTATATTCATGAGTACACATGTACGTTGAGGAGAGAGGAAGATCTAACTCTATTAATGTAGTGTTGAATCCATACATATAATGATGAGAAATAACCTCTACCCATGATCTATGATATAATTTCTAAAATTAAATAATGACATAAATATTTGGAAGGGAACAATGTATAGAATTAATAGGGAACAAAGCTGACAGTCATTGCACTAGGATACTGGATAATTTTAATACTAATTCAAGGAATGATTTTTTGAGGAACTGTTATAAAACTTGGAAGAGGGGGTATAAAGACCCATTTAAGAGACAACAATAAGATTTTCAGGATATATCCTGAATATGATGGAGACAATATAAATAAACCTTTAGTAGTAATCCATTGAATCGCCAATGACAAAGAATTTTAAGGTATTTTATGACATGATTTCTAGGAGATACCCTCTTCTTATACTATTATTGATTTATAGTGGAAAATACAAGTTTAGATATTCATCCTAAACCTCAAAAGTATTAGGATCTCTAATTTAGTCTAAAATTTGTAAAAATTTGTGTTTTTTTTCTTAAATCTTATTACATATTAGTAATAGTGAGCCACATAAAAATTATATGATTATAATTATAGCTATCCACATATGTTTTTTTAAAAGAAGAAAACTATAAAAGGAAACGGATCACTGATTCACTACCTCCCCCTATAATATATATCACCAAAAATGGGTTCTATTATTGTTATTATAGAAAACAAGTTCTATTAAAATATATATAACCACTACTAAATTACAAAAATATAACATCTCAAAATCATCAATATTATAGTGGAATCCATTTTTTATTGAAATATTTTTCACATATGAGAGAATCCTATGCTTCAATATTTTATATAATAAGGATGTGAGGTAATATATTGATTTCCTAATTTCTTTATGAACTATATAGGTGATCCTATAAAGAATCCTAGGCTTTATCCCATGTGTAGTGAAATATTTGTTCCTTTACGAACATCTTGGTTTGGCATTTGATCCTCAATTAGTTTCCACACCTTAGTTTCTTCTTATCCCCTATATACCTCTTTTGAGTGATATAATACAATTTTGGATTGTGTAATTAGTATTTATATTGATGTTTTGTGATCTAATATTTCCTTATTGGTCTTGTTTATGTTCAAGCTTCATTTCTATTTCCAATTGGCAGTGTTGATTTGATTATTTATTCAAGGTTTGTGGTTCCATATAATTTTCCTTACAATTGAAACCTCTAATATCCCAATTAATTTAGTGTGAGTTAGTAGATTATTTAAAAACCAGTATTTGAGATTATTGATGGATTATTTTTAAAATATAAAGGATAATATTAAAAACCTCCATTTTTAATGGAATTAAATTTTCAAGAAGATCTGATAAAAATGGATGTCTTGATTTGAGAATAGATTTTATGAAATGAGTCCAAATTATTTAAATTGAAATATTATTTTATAAGGCATCATTTTATGAAAATATTAGATTTTGTTTTGAAATTATAAATTCATGTTGAAAATAGAAAGTGAGAAATTTTATTTTGAAATTATTTATAAATTATAGACATTTCCCATGATTGATTGGTTGATTGACTAAATCACGTGTGATCCTAGGTAGTTAGTGGGTAATTAGGATAAGAATGCAAGGATCTAACTCCCAATAATTGGATTAATGATGAAAATATGATATAAAATTATTCTTACTTGATTTTTCCTTGATGGATAGTTGATTCTTAACAGCCTGAGTCATGGGATGTATACACACATTGAGTTGATATCACCGATGAGTAATGTGAGAATCCTTTTTACCAAAAACATACATATTGTAGGGCTTGAAACATGTTGTTATTATATTCTTTATTAGATTATAACATTCCATTCTTTAAAGAATTACTTTATTCATTCTAACTACTTAATATAAATGTTTTATATGAAATGTTCATTTATCCTAATTTTGAAATATCTTCCATATTTTTGAATTGAAAGAATATTTTTTCAAAAATATGTGAGTATAATACCATGTCTTATTTTATTTAAATATAATTAATATATTTTTTACTTATTATGGGATTTATTATGAAACCCTTGGTGAGATCCTACTTGTTTTTATAGTTCACACCCTACCTTTTTCCTCATGTGTTGGTAGATATTCTTAATATAAGTTTGAGAAGAGGAAAATCACTACTTAGAGGTGGTGGATGTTATTAATCCTTGGGACCTAGAGTGATGTAGTTCATTGGTGAGATGTGATCCACTTGTTTCAGGGGTTTATCTTTTATATTTTTATTATGTGTTATTTCAGTATAATTTTACCTATTTGATTCTGTTATTTTCACCCAATTGATTGTTAATCATATTAAGTTGTTTAGTTTTTATTTCAATATTTTTTGGGAAAACCCATTACATATTTATTATTTTATAATGAAAATAATTAGTCACTAAGCTATGGGTATTGGGAATTCCCTTTGAGACATGTCAGAGCCATCTTGGGTATCAAGGTACTTGGGTATCTAGGATGGTTCATGATAAAGGGATATTAATGGTGTAGGTTTTACATATTTCCTTGATGTATTTATGAGGTTGGGTTTCCCTAATAGATAATAGGTAGGATTAATGGGTCTTATGAGGCAGTTATGAGTGATTCTTTATCCATCTCTCATTGTAATGAGCCTTATGTCACCTATTGTGATTGGAAAAAGTGACTTGATGATTTTAAGATCTGTTTTATAGACTTCAGCTCACTTTTTATCTGATTATATTCAAATCCCAATATTTTTTGTATTATGGAATTGATATTACTGTTACTCTTATTTTAGTGGTTAATCAATGTTTCTTTTCCCATGATTTTAGTGTTGTCTGATGATATTTTTAAACAACATTCTTCTGAGAGGACATTTGAATAGGCTATAGGAGGCATATTCTAGTGAACCACAATATGTGAGTCATCTAGTGGACCTGAATAATTTTGGGATAGTGTTTAATTCTATCCATGATTTGGTATAAGAAACAATACATGTTCCAGTTCGGTCTATAATTCTAGAACCTTTAAGGAATGAATCTATAAATCATTCATATGAGTTTATTGTTTCAGAAGTCACCAGCATTCAAGGTTCAAACGATCCTCAAGAGGTAAGGATTGTTTGAAAATGTTTGAAATTCATTTTTGAGTTCTTGGAAATGATAGTGACTATAAAGGTGGAATTTGGAACATTTAAGAATAATGGACACTGAAAGAGATTGTGGGACTCGAGGGAGAAATAAATGAATAATGAGGGTTTGGAGTGGAAGAACATTAGTTCTCCCTTTACTAATCAGTTATATATAGGGTTACTCTTGTAAAATTCTATTGTATTTCTCAACCTCCAATAATGTGACATGATCGTAACATGGTTTATAAAGTATTTTACTAAGCTTCTTTATTTTTCCCCTAAGGTTTTTACCAATGAGATGTTGATGTCATGAAGATATAATATGTGTCTTAATTTTCATATCCAATAATAGGGTTTATTTTTGAAGATAATTTTTATATTGATGTTCTAGATAGATCATTGATGGTTTATTTTTAACTTTCTAGTAATTCAGGGTTGATGGGAGTTCATTTTTCTCTCATTGGTTGTTCTGTGAATTCCTTTAAAGGAAAGAGGAAGTTTGATGATTTCTACAGTGGTTCTTGATAGTATCTATATTCTAGGCCTCCAAAAGTTCTTATCAAATGTTATTTTAATAGACTATAGGGGGTTATGGTTGGTAATTCGTTACGGGTTTAAATTGAGGCGCCCAAAATTTGTAGTTCATGCAGTTGCTCAGGAAACCTACATAAGTTACTATATTTATATTGTTCTTTGTGTAGTGACATTATATCATTAGTTCCAAAATGTACTGTGGTGAAATTAGGTATTTCAAGAATCAAACTATTTCAGCCACAATCATTTGGAATAAATCTTCTTCACACATTGGTAGAGTCTCTAGAAGAAACTGATGTGCATCCAGCGACGATGAGACGTATAATCACTATATCTTCTCATTTGGTGGATACATTATTTGATATTGTGGCATCTCAATTTTTCATATAAACATGAATTCTGATTTTTTAGAGTATTTCAATAGAGATTTTGTCTTATGTGATTAGTATTATTATTTCCCTCAGAATAAAGAGAGAGAGTGGTCTTCAATGTCCCTCTTTTGTTTTATTTTTTTTAAAGATCAATATTACCTAGTGTTTTCTGGTTCTAAAAATAAAACATCTTGATTATGTTTTTCTAAATAATGGTTCATGGATCATAATTCCTAGATTGAATGTTACATTTTACAGGTCTTCTTCACTACACCTTATGGGGTTTATCATGTCACTCCGGGATAATGGGTCCTAAGTTTGAGTAGAGAAGAACCTTATTTTTTCAGAGTTTGGAAGTTTAATATTTGTTGTTTCTTTTAACATGATGTGGTAATCTTTGAGTTATGATATCCTTTCATTCCTCACCACGTTTCTTAATTTTTTTTATTTTAATTACTTTGGTTTTCCACCAATAAAATAGGATGATTTTTTATATTGATCTATTACATTGTACAAAGTAAATTCATATTTTTTCTTAATGTATAGAACTAGTGGAACTAAATGATTTGAAATATCATTCAACTGATTTTTTATTGAATGGATTTATATTCACTAATGTCCCACCTTGGGTGGATTCAATTCTATTTTCTATTAATGATGATAAAACAAGTCTCCAATGTATTTATTATCAAAAACTCAAATGAGTTACAATGAATAATGAGTATATGTTTCCTTAAATTAATGATCTTTTTAAATAGTTGAAAAGGTAAATTGGTTTCCAATGATTAAAATTTGATTTGGTTATCCACTTTTTTAGAATAAAAGAGTCTTAAATTTAGGATATATCCTTCAGAAGTAGGTATATTCATAAAGAGTGTCTTGTTATGAAATTCTATCTAAAAAATACTCTTTATGTTTTATGGATTTCATGAACATGATATTTCATGAGTTACTTTTCTCATTCATGGTGGTATTTGTGGATGAAATCCAGTTTTACTCTCATAATGAAGAGGACCATGTGTATCATTTGAATGAAATTATAGAATCCTTTAGAAA
This sequence comes from Viscum album, assembly GCA_963277665.1. Taxonomy (NCBI): domain Eukaryota; kingdom Viridiplantae; phylum Streptophyta; class Magnoliopsida; order Santalales; family Viscaceae; genus Viscum; species Viscum album. Next base: position 605,342,667 of record OY728125.1, read on the forward strand.
TCATTGACTTTATATCAAATCATCAAAATATGATTTTTGGATTCAATAAGTGATGTTCTTGGGATATGTGGTGTCAAAACATGGTAGTTCTATTGTTCTTGAGAATGTGAAATATATTATGACATAGGATCAATAGCCTAATGTTTTCAGGATTTAGAGATTCTTGGGTTATATAGGATAATACCACCAATTCATCATATATTCCTCAATGTTGGATTCTATAATTACTTCTATCGCTTAAACTAGAGTGAATTGTTTTTGTGTTGATAAATTTCAGAGTGATTTTGTTGAGATATAACATCTGTTGACTATTATACCAATGTTGACTCTTACAGAGGTTGAGCAGGGCTATGTGTTTTTTCATGATGCATCAAGTTTTTGTTTAGTTCATTTCCTTACATAGGGTGATCACATGGTGGCCTATAGTTATATACAACTTAGGTCACATGATAATAATTATCCTACCCATGATATTGACTCATATTGGTTATTCATTATTTTATTAGTTGGTGTAATTTTTTTTGGAGAATGTTTTACTGTTTATTGTGATGGAAAAAATTATTTATATCCTCTACAAAAAATATCTCAACCTCTAATAGAGGAATTGAGAGGAGTACTTGTATACTTTCCTGGAATGGGGAATGCCATTACTAATTTCTTTAGAAGGAAACTTTGAACCCAGGCCATGATGGAAGCATTAGATGAGTGGAATATGATGGTTCTCTTTACTTAGTTCCATTTGGGTGTTTAGTAGAATTAGTCTATGGTTGTTTTGGAGAGTGTGTAGTTAACCTACACTCTTTTTGAAATGATTCATTATGAGTATATATTTTATGAGAAATTCCATGGAATTCAGAACTCTCATTATAGTTGGTAGATAATTGATAAGTGTTTGTTCTCTCTAGAGGGTATCATATGTTTTTATAACTGACATGTGGTTCCTTTTGTAGTGAGAAATGTGGTGATGGGGGACTTACATAGATCCCAGTGGGCTGTGCACCCTAAAACCAAAAATATATTATATGATATATGGAAATTATTCTAGTGGCTAGGTATGGGGAAGAACATTTCTAATTTTGTATCTTGTTGTTTTATCCACCAATAGGTCAAAGTCGAGCAACAAATACATTTGGTTTTTCTTCAGCAACTTTAAATTCTATCTTGGATGTAGGATGATATTTCTATATAATTTTTTGTTGTGTTTCTGCACACCCCTTGAGGGAATAATACTATATGGGATATGATCAATAGACTAACCAAATTGGGTAACTTTATAACCATTCAAAATTTAACCAAAGTTAATGACATGTGACATCTCTATGTGTAGGATATTATCAAAATTAATGGAGTTCAATCATATATAGTATTTCATAAGGATCCCTATTTCACTTCTCATTTTAGTAAATTAATACATGAGGCTATGGGATCCCATGTACATTTGAGCGTGGTTTATCATATATGTATGGATGGATAAAAAATAAATATATATATATTATGAAGAATATGTTGTGTTCTTGTTTTAATTACTTTGGTGGAGCTTGGGATGACCATTTGGTAGAGGTTGACTTTACCTATAACAACAATTACTAATTCACTATCAGAATGGATCCTTTTGAGGCATTATATATCCATCCTTGAAATATCTATATTGTGTTCATCCGGGATTGGTGAAGGTTCCTTGGTTAGATTGAGTCTGGTATAGGAGATGACATAAAAGATTATGGTGATTCATTAGAGTATATTGAGATAATGGATCTGGTATAAATTATATAATGATCATCATCGATGGCCATTTGTGTTTTTTGTTGGTGACCAATAGTTTTTAATAGTTTCACCTCATTTGGTTTTTATATGCCTTTGAAAATAAGGATAACTTGTGTTGAGTTTTTTGGATAATTTTTATATTATAGAGAAAGTGGAGAAATTTTACTAACGACTAATAATTCCAATACTGTTGACTTCAATCAACAATGTGTTTCATGTATTATAAATTTAAAATTCTCTTTCTAACCCTTATTATGCTCTAATCTAGGATGATTTTGTTGTTGAGCCTAATTTATATGTGACTGGGAATCTATTCAATATTTTTTACTCTAAGACAAAGTTTCTTTAAAGGAATATGATACCCTTTCACCATGTGCTTTTGAAGAATGGTTCTGATCCACATGAGACATAGGAGCATGATGCACTGATATGGGAGTTGTGGCCTCATATATTTGACATGTAAACATATTTACAGGCTTTCTAAGCATAGAATGTTTTTTTGGTGGGGAGGTTATAATATAATATTAACATTAATTATGTGTTTATTAACTCTCATTTCATTTACAATCTTTTTTGGGATCATTTTGGGCCATTTAAGGACGGATAGGTTTTATGATGTAAAATGATATAATGGTTGGGGATGTATGTTTTTTAAAATTAATGGTGTTTGGCTATAAAATCTTTAATGGTTTTAAGGGATTCCCATTTGATCCCATAGTGATTTTAAGGTTGTTTGGGTGTTTTGTAGGTTTCTATATCAAGGTGATGATTGTATAAATAATAAATATTATAAATCCTTGATTTACAACAATATTTTTTTTGAATAAAACTATGAAAATGAATTATGAAGTAAAATTATTTAATTAATAAATAATTAACTTATGTCATAAATTTATTGATCATGAATTTTATCCCAAGGTGACACCCTTTTTGGTGCATCTGTAACTTAATAGATTTACACCATGAACCCCTAATTTATGATGTAAATTCCTTATACGCAGTATCTTTAACATATTTTCTCAAATCATTACTTTATAAACTTATCATGTTCTCCCCTTGAGAACCATCAGCTACCTCCCACGCACAATGAGAAATTTCTTCTATTTAAGATGTCTTGATTTGGCATTTGATCTCCAATGAGGTTCATCTCTTTGGTTTTCTTCCTATCTATGATCTCCCTCATTTAAAGGGATATAATACTTGTTTTTTGATGTAATTGGTTTTTATCATGTTTTTTTTTTTGATATAGGACTTATTTTTTTGGTATCCTTCACTTTATTTCTTCATTAACATTTTCTTGTTGTGGGTGTTAATTAAACTATTGACTAAAGGTAGGTGGTTTCATACAATATTTACCTAAAATATACAACTCTACTATCTTGATTGATTTTAAGTGACATTTTAAATGATTTTAAAACCAATATTTTAGTTGATAGACTAGTTAATTTGAAAACGGAATTAATATTATGAAAAAACACCAATTTCAATGGAATTGAAATATTCAAGAGGTTTAGAGAAAAATGAATGGATTGATTTGAAAATTGAATTGATGAAATGATTTGAAATGGTTAAAATTTAATATTTATTTGAGAAGGAATTAATTGATGAAAAACTATGATTCTTGTTTTAAAAAGAGAAAGAAACTTTGAAAACCAAATGTGGGAAATTGTATTTTTAACTGATTTTGAAATGATTGATTTTCTAATTACTTATTTTTTGATTAACTAAAGTACATGTGAGAAATGATATTTAGTGGGTATTTAGGATATAAAAGCTAGGATATAACCACATAGAACTATATTGATGATGAAAACCCTAAAATGAACTTTATGTGGAATTATTATTTCCCCGATGGGGAGTTGAGATTCAATGGACTGAGTTTTGGGCCATGTGAAAACATAGAGTTATGATCACTAATGAGTAGTATAAGGATCAAATTAATAAAAAATAACATACTATAGGTCTTGTTACATGATTATGTGATATACATGATATGATGATTACATGTCATTGTTTTTTTGAACTATTTTATTAATTATAACTTATTTATATAAATGTTTTACATAAAATGATCATTTCTGCATGTTTTGATAAATTTTTCATCATTTTTAAATGATGTACTATTTTTTTAATATGTGAATTCCATTACATTCATTGTATTATTAAAATTGATATAGTTTCTATTTTAATTTTTATGGTATTGATTGTTGGACACATGGTGAGATTCTATTGGGTTATATAGATCACATCCTACCTTTGTGTTCAAGTGTTTCTAGATATTTTCATTCCATGTCTGGACAAAGTAATAACACCAATTGGTGAAGGTGGATGTCCTTGATTCTTGAGACACTTTATAATGAAGGTGACTAGTCGAGATTTAATCCACATGTTACATGGCTTTATCTTTAAGAATTATCTAGGTATACATTGTGTATTTTGAGGATATACTATTTGAGTACAATTTTAAATGTTTGAGTTGGGAACTCTCTCCCTTTAGATTATTGATCATATTGACTTGTTCTATTTATACCTTTTTGTTTTGTGTTAACAATCATTCCATATTTATTATCGTATGATTTCAGGTGCTAGTATCCAACCCATGGGGATCCAGAATTCCCTTTGGGCTATATCAGATCCATATTTTATATCATGGTACCAAGGTATATGTGATGGTTTGTGGAAAATATTTTAAAAGGTTCATTGAGATTTTATGTCATGTATAAATACATTTTGATTCATTGATTTATGGTGTTGATTTTAGAGAGCTATTGAAAAATTTACCTATTAGATTTGGCCTAAAAATATTTTCCCTATAAGAGATAAAAGCATATCCATTAATGAGTTATACAAAACCCATATTAAATATGAAATAAATAAATAAAATATATTCATAAAGAAATAAATGTAGTAGATAAAATTATAATATATTTAGGAATAAAATCACAGATATAATAACAATTAATCTAATTCAGATTCTGAATATGATAATAGAATAAGTAAAGGTAACAAAAAATCTGTACTTTATATCGCCAATAAAATCAAAAGAAGAAAAATTAATTAAAAATTTATGTTTCCTATTAAATGATTAAATTTTGTTGTAATTTAAAACATTTCAGTTAATTATTCAGTGAATATATATATTGAGGATGAAAGAGATGGTGTTGAAGAGTAATTTTATATAATAATATCTAAGAAAACTATAATAGCTGAAAATGAAAATAAAAATAAGTCCTTATGAAATTATAGATGCAATATGGTAATAATGGATGAAAGTAAAGACTCGTTTACATAGAGTGAGTTAGAATATGATGATATTAATCACAAAAACTTTATTTTTGAATTTAATATGTATGAAGAAACATCAATCAGTACTGAGGAGTAATAAGAAGCATCTACTTAGTACATGTTGAGATTTGATCTAGTAGCATGTACTGAGAAGAATAAAAATATCAAAATAAAATAAGCATTTTATGAAGGTAGAAAAGTGAATTATAAGGATAATTTCTTTAAAGAATATATTATTAATTTCGTGGTGAATATTTAATAATAAGACAACAGAATCGTATATTTTGGAATAAATATTTTTGTAGAAGAAGATGAATTGGGTGAGAAATATTACAGGTGTCTTAAAGAGAAAAATAAATTAAATATAATCATAAAGGATTATAATAATGTTTTGGGAATTTAGGCCAAATCATCCAACAAACTAAAGAAATCTATACCAATGTAAAACATACAAGATATTCTATTTTATCTAGGGATACTAAATCTATTTCATTCAGTTATACTAACTCTTAAATTCAAACTAGATATTTATAGAACTTATAAATTCATAAAAACAACACTATTATAATATGGAGAGATGAATTTAAGTTAAAGAGTGAAAGACCTCTAGAAAAAATAAATCAAAGGTTGGTTTACACCTAAAAAATATTTTTTTACCGGTATACCCACTAATATTACTGAAGATCAAGATTTTATTATTAATATTGGTATTGTGATGTATTTGGGAATAAATCATATTTCATCTAAATAAATATGTCCTTCCCAAGTAATAAATTAATTAAGGGAGAAAAATATAGGTAGGATAATCAGTAAATTTTTTAGAATAAAAATGAATCATAGAATATATAAATATGAAACTCATAAGTCAATAAGGTAAATACCATAGAATGTTGGAGTCACCAAAGATCAAAAGGGGAATAAAATTCTATCCATTCATGGAAAATAAACTTTTTATAAAAGGAAATTTTGAAGAAGGTATAAAAATTTTGGAATCTAATGGTAAGATGATTCAAAAGAAAAGGAATATAGTTTTAATAAGATGTAGTGTGGGAAATTAAAAAAAGTGGCCATGATGAAAAAAAAATATGACAATACTACCCTCACAAGAAGAAAATATAAATGAAAATAATAAATAACAAAGATGTTTTTATTCACATATTTACCATGTGAAGAAATAATACCCTGATAATGAGTTCATTGAAAAAAATAATACCCCCATGTTTTCAATTGAGTCACATGAAAAAAATTCTGAAAAGATGTCTTAAATAGCTCTTAAAGGGATAAATATGGAAGGAATGAATGATATTAGTTCAGAGGTAACTCTCAACCATGCTTCTATAACTAAAGATTAGGAAAACCATACCATCCTTATCCAATTATCTATTTATTAATTTTATTAACATTTAGTCAATTTATGGGGATAAAAGGGGGTGTTATAGGAGTGTTGTAATCATTGTATATAGTAAGAAAGACATGTCCATAATATATAGATATTATGGAAAACTATCCATTATTAAATGGTAAATTAATCCATTGAAAGAATTTCATCAAATAGATGAGGATTTTAAATATAAGATACATTTTTATAAATCTTGAATCTATATGACACCTAGATATAAATTTATGTTAAATTTTCCTGTCAGACTTTCCCCTCAAGATTCATTAATTGCAATGTTATTTATTTAGTGGGATTATTGCTTTATGGGTTACCTAACGTAAATAATGAGTAATTTATATAGTACATGAACTATAATAATGATTTTTTTGAATATAAATGTGGGATAATGTTTCATATTAAATATGGTTGTATAGGTCCTTAAGTGAGAAAAATGAAGGGTTATCACATGATTGATAGAAAAATCGATAACATTGATTTCTAGTTTTATTAAATTGAGTTTTCGACACTGGTTTAGAATAAATAGACATAGTATTGAATGAATTATTAATCATTTCTAAGAAACATGTGATATCAACCTTCTCTCCAAATATTGATGTAGGTTATAATTTATGGGAAAATAGAGATAAGAACCAATTTTTGAAAATTATAGACCTTTTAAAATGGTTCACGATAAGTAAGACCACACCCTATACTTGTTTTTATTTATTTTTAATAAGGTAGAGAATATTATATTGAATATGGTTGATCTTTCTATATTTAAAACAAATACAATGAAATTCCCCAGTGGATCTATGAATATGTGTTGAATTTTTTTTCAAAATAATTTTTGTATAATATACAAGGATGAATCTATTACCATTACGGATCGAAAATGGAGATGAAGTTGTTTTCATTCTACTTAAGGATACTGATGTTAAAACTTCAATGTAATATCTCTATTTGTGATGATTATTATTATTTTCTTTAAGATTAATTACAAGTCTAATGAAAAATAAGTGACACCTTCAACAATAGTTTGAAATATGTATTAGAGCAGGACAAAATGTTTTTTATATTAAAACAATATTAAGGAAGAAAAATTATAGATATAGTTATGATATTCCATAAAAATTTTGGAAATCATTGGATGATGTGTCTAAAGTGTTTGGGAATTAATTTGAGTTTATTTGAGGTATTTGAGAGGGCCCGGAGTAGATTTGAATTAATTATGTGATTATTTGAGTGATATCTAGATTTTGTGTACTAAAGTAGAAAATGGTAAATATAACATCATAAGAGTCATTCCAATGACTATTGAATATCCATTTGTGACTTCAGAATATTCATCTAATAAAATTTAGAAGATTGAATATCATGACTTTATAAGAGTGAATATAGACTAATGAAGAGTAATTTCAAAATATTTATAAGTGTTACTACATAAAATTTATAAGAGAGAATTCATACATTAGAAGAGATAATATTCCAGCTTTATAAGAGTCTCCCAAATAAGTTTTTAGGAGTGGTTTTTGAATCCATAATAAAAGTTATAACGTTTGAAGTGTTATCAGTGACTTTAGAAAATCCATTCAGAAAAAAATAAGATTAATTTTGAATATTCTATTGAAAATAGAAAGGGAATTATGATTTTATAAGAGTGGACATGGAGAATTACAAAAAGTAATATATCTAAGTTCATAAGAGTCATTTTTTCATCACAGCCTCCCACTAAAGATACCACAATAAAGGGAGTGATATAATTACCCCAAAGTCTCGGATCCAGTAGGTCTTAGTTTTTCAAGTAGAACTGAGGGTATAAAAATATCACAAATGGTATGCATTTCCCTCTATAATATAAAATAGGATATAGATATAGGATAAAAACCCACCAAGAAAATCCTATATATAAGGTAAACCATAAATCATACCATGGTGTATAAATATGGTAAACTAATATATATAAACATATCCAAATATTTTAGAATACAGATCTATGACAGCGACACAATAGTAGCTCCAAAACCAAGCTAGAAATGTCCTTATCAGTCCTAAAAGTCCTCCTGGAAACATAAAAAATAATTTATATATGTAGGGTGAGCATACATGTATACTCAACAGGGACCTAACAAAGGTATAAAGTGCACATGTGAAAAGAGAGTGCTAATGTATCTATGAATAAACGGTAGAACCAATAAGTACATATACTGGTCAACTAACAATCCTATCCTCACCATTACTCACTCTCAAAAGAATACATAGAGTATAATAATATATCATTGGGATCATAACAAAGTAAGGTGTCATTCTAAAACTTCTCCACCGATTTCCCTCTCTCATTCCCCAACATCAAACGACATGTGATCTCATCCCTTCCATACATATCACATAACATCACATCACATTCCATTCATATCTCATGTGGTTTATGGAACATCACTACCTACCCCACCCCCAAAAGTTCTAGTATCTAGTGATATCATCAAGAATCATCACATCGTTTCTCACCCATTGACGCCTTGGCCATCAAATCAAACCTAGATCAAAGACATCTGGGACAACACATTACATTTTAACCATATAACTAGTCTATTCGAGTATAATGAATGTGAAGGCCATCATCCTTGTACCCACCAACTAAAATGAATGACATCTTCCAAATTTCCTATTTCATCATAAACTCATCGTATGACATCTCTCCCAAAAAAACATGGGCCAACACTATATAAATCTTTTGAAGACGTAAGGGTTATCACTACTAAATGAAGAGGGGGAAATATAGGGTATCCATCCATACATATCACCACGATCTAGGATGATGGAAAAGCACTTAAAACCCAGGACCTATATGTTTTAGTAAGGTTATCCAACATTGTTGGTGTGCATATAGAAATAACATAATGATACATGATATATTGATTTCACACAATACCCAACCTATGGGTTCACATCAATGACACTAGAACATAGCACCTATCCACCCCCATAACACACAATAATATCACAACTGTTTCCAACATTATATGAAACACACACAACATCCAAAAAAGACACACAACATTTCCCACTTTTAATTGCAAGCCACGCCATTACAATTTACCACATTACTTCATTTAATATTCAATTAATTAAATCTTTTTTACCAAAAATCCATTTACAATACAAATCATTTATTTTCCAACCTATTTTCATTTTATAATTTCACTTTATTCCATGGTTAACCAGGTAACTAACTCAATTACACCACCCCACAACTTGACCATCTCACACATTCATCTCCAAAAAACCTAAAATCCACCATCATCACCACACCACGTCATCAAATACAACTCACTAAACCCACCACACATTGTGAAACCCAAACATACCTCACAACACAACTATGACACACAATAACCACACATCACCACCACATGTTACCTCCACACGTCATCACCACTGTTTATCACATTACACAACTACAAAAATCACATCTATGCCAACCAACCATAGAATCATAGCCCCAACACATCACACAACCCAACTGGTCACCTCCATTACAACATAAAAACCCAAACCATGTAGGTAAATTAAACAATTATACACACACATCATAGAAACAAATTCTGGCTTCTAGAATATATTCAATTTGATTCATCATATTAATTAATTAATTAGAATATTTATTATCACACAAACTAGGTTCTATGGGAAATCAATTCATTTTCCCGATATAAATTCTTCATCCTTTTATTTGGGGTGATATTAATCAATAACATAGTAAGGGTCTTAGAATATATCATATATAGTGAAAACAAGCCTTCCAAAAGATATTATTTTCGCCCTTGGGAATGGTGGGAATAAACACATCAAAAATAATATCAAATTTGGAAAAACATGTTATTGCTCTCCCATACCCAACTAGTTAAGAAATTATAATTAATTATATTTATTATTCCAACCCATACTATCCATACAAAGGAAATAAAAACCATGAATATCTTACTCATAGAAGATATACTAGTAAGATTGAGGATACCCAACCTCAATAAATCTATTTGATATCACTGCACATTACAGGTTAAAAAATACAATACTTTGAAAATAAAAATAAACCATGAGGTTATAGATCAACATACACCGCACCAAAGGGTCATAAAAATATCACTCAAAACACACCCCAGACAAAACAACACCACAATAGCGGATCTCTAAATGAAGAAAACATTGAAATAACGAAGATAAAGGAAGAACTCACAAAAAATCAGCAAACTCTAACTACTTGACCCCCAGGAATGAACTAGGGAGAATATGGATGGAATATCCCCCACAGATGCCTAAGTATTTCCACAACTTGAGAGGAGAAAGGACCAAATAAGGAAAAGATCATCTAAACCTACATTAAAAAATGTGGACATCACCACATTCACATTTTGAATTATAAATTTCTGATTTAAAATCCATACAACCCACAGAGTACAAGCTTTGAAACTGCAATATGGTATGAATTTTACATATTTCCAAATTTATCCAAATTTCCCATTTCCTCAACTCAATTTAATTACACATTTTGAATTACACTTTCATGATGTGAATGTATGTCAAACTGAACACATTAGTTGAACAAAATAAGTTGATCTTCCATACTCTCTTACTGTGAATGACCAACACATGAAATTATTCGGTTCATGTCATGAATAAAATATTTTAGTACTCATTATGCTTTAACTCAATAGGATTATCCTCAACCTCCTCTGAAACATGTCCAATGCACAAAATTGTTTAGTAATAGGTCAAGAAGTCATGTACTATAACATTAGATTACCCTCAAATGATTATCTTCCTTGATAATGATAACCAAACTTTGGAAAAGAATGGGTTCCAAACAACCACCCCTGAGATACACCTAGAGTATATCATCACCCTCAATTTCTACCACCATCCAAACATGCCAACTGAAACACCCAAAAAAACCACACATCAATATCACTACATGAGAAATAATATCTCAACATGGATCATCACCAAATTACTATACTGTTTGCACAACTATCTCAATATTCATAGAGATGAATCCAACCACCACCACAACCAACACACAACACTTCCCCCAAAACTTAAATATGTCATGATATTATCCACTTTGGATAGCACTAACATTACCACCTAGTTTTTATCATATGAGATTATAACACATCTTGATGAGGTTTGAATTCCTACCCTTTTCATATGTTGGATGATTCATCACACATTACACATCATGAAAATAGAAAATCTCAACAAAAATAAAGTTTTATCACCACATCACTGAAAAAAATAGGGAAACGAAAAGGTTAAAAAGTATTTGGTTACTAGGAACACATATGCGTCTCTCACTCCCATGTATTCTCCTCTAGGACAAAATTCTTACACAACACACAAACCAATGGAATGGTTATTCCATTATGAACCCTTTCTCTATGATCCTGGGTCTCTATAGGCCACTCTTTCAAAATCACATAATCCTCAATATCTTACACTCCACAATCAATGATGTGGGAGTCATTATGAAGATACCAATGAAGCTAGGACAGGTTGAAGATATCATGGGTCATATCTATATTTGAAGGAAATTACAACCAATATTACACCTTGATAATAAGAACCAACACCAAAAATGGCCCAACAATGCAAGGAGAAATCTTACATCCCTATCCAAACCTCCATTGTCCATGTCGTGGGGAGGCTCTAAAAAATCATGGTCTCTAACCTCGAACTCTAAGGACAATATCCTATGATAATAATTGGCTTTATGAAGGTTTTAAACCTCCCTAATCATCCATCAAACCAACTGGATATTCTCAGTCATGATATACACCACATCATGAACAAGAACTGCTAACTCTATAAACATTTTCCAGCACAACTGAGAATGACACAACCACCCATAAATAACCACAAATGGGGCCATGAAAAAGGATGATTAATAGATTTTTTAGTATGGAAACTTGGCCGGAGGTAAATGCCTTACTCTTGATCCTTTATATTCTAAGAAAAAAATCACAACATATACTCCAGTGTCTTGATGGTTTTCTCACCCTTCCCAGTTTTTTGAGGTTGGAAAATAGTGCTAAGGTGCAATAGGGATCTAAAATCGTGATAAAATCTGTTAGGTCCATTAGGGTATATACCCTGAGAGGGGGTGAATTAGGGTATTAATTATTAAAACAACTACCCCTTTTGATCATGTTTTTTTGTTAGAAAAAACACTCTTCTCTCTCTCCTTCCCATTGCAGAGTACGGATGAATCTTAATGCATGAAAATGAAACATCAATTTTACTTGGTTCACCCTCACTGGGCTATATCCAAGGAGCATACACTGGAAATTTTCTATTTTACCAAATCCACTATAAGTGCACTATTATTTAAAAGTTCGAAGAAGACTCATTGTCCCTCTTACTTTACAACCACTCACAATACGAAAGCTTACTTCTCTCTCAACTGAAGTGTGATCACTGCTTCTTTTAAAGATACACTCACATTTTAAAAACATGTTGGTCCCTTAACTATCACAAATCAATGAATTTTCGTCTATATGTAGATGCTTTGTTGAAGTTACACTTTCATACACTGATGAATACAAATTTACTATGGATGTACTGGAAAATACTCTAACTTTTCATGAAACCCTAGAATAACCAGCATGCTTCTCTATGCTTGGAGAACTTCTTTATTCTTTGGATCACTTCTCCAAACCTGGCGCATAAGTGTCACCAAAAAAATTGCATGAAACCCCCTTCTTCAACTCTAAACATTGGCGACACACACCCTTTTATTCCCAAAACAATATTGGCGTGCAACTATCAACTGGCGCTCAACTTCTGAGTATTTTTATACTTGCGCGAACAAACGACCACTTGCGTGACCGAACCACCTACACCACTAGAGATCTAATTTTCTATAAGTGTTTAACTCTATTAAAAAAATGAGGAGGGGTGGAACTCTATGTATAGGAATTTTGGACACCCTGAGTGCTGGCGTGCAAGTCTCCTCTCAGTGCGCAAATCCAACCGCCCTAGTCTCTCTCGCCTTAGTCACTTGCATGCCCAAACCAAAACATTGGCACCCCTCTTTCCTTTTCCATATTTTGATGTTTTAATGTTGAAAAAAAAAATTGTGTATGTTTTCAAGCATCCAAGACACCGGAGCGCAATTCCCTTTTCCAAAAACACTTTTCTCCATTTGTCGATTTTGAGGCCTAAAAATTTGGTAAACACTAGAAAATGGTGCCACCTTGTATATTCTCTTTTTTGTACTAACTCAAGACCATCCATTCCTTTTTTGAGGTTCTTAAATCAATCATGGATTGTTAAAAACATCCCTTGAAATCAATATGTCACCATGAAAACCCCCTTTGTCAACAAATTTGTACATAGTGGTCTGCTTTGTCAACAAACACAACATGGAGGCCCAGTTTTCAACAAACACAATCAACTCAAAAATGATTCAATGATACATTGAGAGATTTTTACCCAACAAAATAACTTCTAAACACATTAGGTGAAATGAGGATCCTATTCAGAGATAATGGTACTAAGTACCCTATTAATCATAACTACATCATCTATATACCATCTTTTCAAAACATCTATAGAACTCGACACACAAATCACTAGAAAATGAGCCAACTTCATCAGCTTGTCCACTATCACCCAAAACTTATCAATCCTCCCTATTCTTGAAGTAAATATATGAGGAATTATATCATTATTTCCTCCCACTTACATTTAATAACATATAAGTATTGTAAAAAACCTCAAAGAACACGGTGTTCCACTTTCAATTGTTGATAAACTAGACACCTCACCACAAACCCTAGCTCTGACTTTTTCGTCCCTGGCCACCAAAGATGTCTCAAGAAATGATAAATATTTTTTACACTGGGATGTATCTATAATGGTTTTCTATGAAAGATAATAAAAACTCCATTGCACAACACTTTTAGTACAATCCACTTCCCTTCAAACAAGATATTGTTCCAACTATCCACTAATCATTTGTTAGAGGAATCACCTTGGCCAACATAGTCGCACATCACCACTACCTTTGAGAATCCCCAATGAGACTCCTCTACCTAAATCATAAATATGACCCCAAATGTTTTTTATTGAGACAATAATAACCACTAATCTCCCCAATATCAAGATGCATCATTTCAAGATATCCCTTTCCTTTCCAAATATCTATAGACTCTTAAGCTGCATCCCCTTTGGACGTCTGACTCAACACATCGACAATGAAGTTCATTATTCCCTGGGATAAAAATATATCAAAATCATAACAATGAAAAAAAATATTTCCACCTCTGCTAGAATATATTCAAGTTTCTTGAAGAGAAATCATATTTCTGGATCTTATGTTTAGTGAAAACTAAAAAGTGGTTATTAATGTTTTAATGCCTCCACAACTTTCTACCAAACAAAAATACATTTGAATACGGATCACTGGTAGAATTTTTATTATTGTGGGGATGTAAATGAATGTAATCATAATAAATCCCTAATTTTTTCATTCATCAACACCCTTCCCAATACCTTATGATATGTGTTATAAAAAACCATAATCAACACAACCGCCTCTGAAAACTGAAAAACTAGAGCACTAAAAAGCATATCCTTTAGGTAAATGAATGCTTCCTGTAACTAATAATACCATAAAATATTATAGTCCTTCCTATATAATGTTATTAGTGGGACTGTAACTCAAGATATATCATGTACAAATCTCTAATAATAGCCCATGTGGCCAAGGAAACTACAATCCTCTACCATGTTCATGGGTCCTTCCCGAGTAACACCATCATTGATCTTGGACAAGTCCTCTCCCACACTCTAATGAGACATCACATGTTAAAGGAAACACTATTTTTTTCTAGATATCACACTTTTACAACTTACCATAGAGATAGTGGTGTCTATGGACCTTCAAACCATCTTTGAGATGCTCAACATGACCGTCCTTTGTCATCAAGTAGATAAATATATCATCAATGAATATGATGTTGAATGGGAACTATAATTCAAATAAAATGGAATTAATGATCCCTCTGAACATGAATTGTTTTTTCATAACACCAAATGACATGAATAAAAACTCAAAATTCCCATATATTCATATAAATATATTTTTCAGAATATGATCACCATTTAAACTCATCTACTGATATTTGAACCACAGATTAGTCTTTGAAAACCATCTTGATCCTGTCATCTAGTTGAAAAGATCATATATCCACATATATGGGTGATTATTCTTGATTTTTACCTGATACAATTTATTGTAGTCTATATAAAACCTTAGACTACAGTCCTCCTTCTTGATGAGTAAAACTAGATCTTCCCACCACAAAAAAACTAGGTCATGGAAAACGCATCTGTATTATATCATCCTCCAATAAACTCAACTCATGTATCTCTATTTTCACCATCTGAGAGGGGTCCATTTAAATTGGTGATGTTCCCGACATAAACTCTATCCTAAACATGACGTCTTTTTGAGGGGGTAGCATCATAGATTCTTATGGGAAAATATTTAATAACTAATCTAAAACTATTTGAACATATGCCATCTAAGATTCTATAGTCATATTTTCTAACAAAGAAAAAAGGGGATCCACTTACCTACCACCCATCAAATAACCTCTCTCACAAATGAACCACACACAATGATCCTCCAAAATAGAAAATGAAACATTCGTCTAGAAAGACTCAATGACTACATGAATAGAATATATCAAAAACATACTGAGGATACCATCGTATTGTTGTATCTGCATTAAGAGAAGATCTATAATGTATTGGTGAAACCACATCACCAGTGTAAGTCCCCATCACCCATCCTACAAAGAAGTCTGGCCTACCGCTGTTGTAGATAACACCAGGGGCACTAGAAGTATCTTTATATCCATTACAAACATATGGACTAAATAAGGAGAAAAAAAAGAGTGTGAGGATCATGAATCAGACAATGAAAAACAAGGGTAGATGATAAAATATTCATACCATGAACAACTGAAGGAACTACTAGTGCTACTGCCTCTTGCATGTGAATCTAACCATGCCTGGATCCTCTGAATCTCTGATGTTGGCTTCCATAACCACAAATTGTCATAAATCCCTATGGTTAGGTATCATCATAAGGATTTTAGTTTCTAAATCCACCTTATATTGGATACTAAATAAGCATTTATAGACCCTATGGATGAAAATCCATAAAAGAAATTTCTTCTACTATCGAAAAGGGACTTAGAAACCCACTATAAACTTGAATACATGGGTAGGTGGCCATTGAGCCTGGTCGTTCTCATTCTCTCTACTAAAAAACAAAAAAAATGGGAACCCATCAGAAGGTGATCACCAGTCACCAACCCCAAAATAATGGAAGGTGGTACTCCACAACCTATTCCCCCTGGCTGAATCTCTAAATCAAAAATCACCTACACCCCATTGCCAACAAATCTAATACTCAAAACACCCTTATAGTCACTCTCTAATTAAAAAAATTCCATAAAAGACATCCACTCAATGACCTAATCCATTTTTTGAACCTCAAGATATATATGAAGAATAAATGGGGTGAATACATACCTAATCACTAGGTGAAAATCCTACTCTAGATTTCATTCTCTAGACACCTCATACAGGAAAACAGTGGGAGAAAATAATATGAGCTCATTGAACATGATTCTAATTTCATACACACTCATGCTTCCCTATTGATTGGAGAGAACCCTCTAACTCTCGGTTCCCCTTGTCTTTGAAAAAATGTAAATGTGAATGGAACTCCCTTTGAAATTCTAGCCCTAACACATATACAACCATTCATTCACTAAGAAATTGTGTCCACCACTAACTTGATTCTCCCAGAATCTGACTCACTTAAAATGCCACATAGAGCTCATATAATTTTTGGACAAGACTGAATGAAATCTTGATATTATCCAATCATTGTTCTGTCTCTAGTTCACAGACTCTCCCTTTATAATTTCCTAAACTATTTCACTGAATAATGAATAAAACTCATTTCCATGCCTTATTCTATTCTGTGAGGTCAACCATTTGATAATTGACTATATAATCCTTCTAAAATTAATATTATTGAGCTAATCATGGATAAATAACATGATTAGTTCCTTATAAAAGGAGAATATCCTATGATCAGTATCATGTAGTTTTAAACAATCTTATATATTTATTTTATTTTATTTTCCACAATAATCCAATTTATCTATGAATATAATAAATCATAATGCATGTAACTATACTAGGTATCTACCCAAAAAAAATACACCCCACATGGTCTTTAAATATACTTAGATATTGTGCACTAGATCATTGGGGGACCAAAAATCCCATGTCCTAGCCAGTTTCAGCTATTTCATGCACCAAGATTAACTACTATCATTTCTCTACCATCCCATGAAATTATCACCATGAACCATTATAAAAACCATCTTATATCTCAACCATATGCTCTAATACCACTATTTCATGCCCCCTCCCACTAAAGATACTATAGTGATGGTAGAGAGATAATGAACCTTGAGTCCCGCATCTAGTAGGCCTTAGGTTGGAGACTAGCACCAAGGTTATATGAATTTTTCAAATGGAAAGTATTACCCTACATAATATAAAATAGGACTGTGAGATAGGGTAAACAGTAAAAAAATTGTAGAAGATAACCAGAAAAGCATATCCAGCGGCAAAACCTCTGACCATTTATTAATAAAAGAAAAGATTAGTAAAAAGGTACCACAAACCAAACACAAAAACTACAAATCATCAAAACCAAACCCATCACCATCTCCATAATAAAAAACATCCTCAGCAATCATTGATTCCCACTCTGAGCATTCATAATGCTTTATAACTTTGGAATACTTCCTTCTACAATTCAACCACTCCAATGAAAGAAATTAATTAGTAAATCACATACATTTATTAAATTCAAAGACTACCCCACCTTCATTTCGAACAGAGGATATAGTGGACATTGGCTTCGGAAGATAAGAGTAATCCTTCCTCGATCTTCATCGTGGGGAAGAAATCATATTCTCCTAATTCCCAGACAACATCTTCTTCCCTCCCTGGACAATGTCACTATATGGGGGCCTGATCATGCCACTAAATATGTCAATGAAAAACCTATGGTGGTGACATAATGACATCTCTAAAACCAAGATGGAAATGTCCATCTTGGTCCTAAAAGTCAAATTAGAAACCTAGAAGAGAGTTTATATATGTAGGGTTATCATGCATCATTAGGCCCAAAAGGTTCCACTACTACAAAATAGGCCTTTAACATCGCTAAAAATGGCCATTATCATCACAAGAAATGCACTTCCTACCTGAGAGAGATTAAAATCTGTGGACTTTTATTAGTGCATATAAAAGTGCTGTTAAATAGACTATTATCAATTCTTATAGAAGAACTAATAAAGTGTAACATTATCAGTGCTTTTAAATTTTTTGAAGAATTTTCCTTTATCAAAACATGTAAAAGCACTAAAAAATGTTTCCTTTATCAACACTTTTAAAAAGCACTGATAAAGGGCCACACTATAGTGTTCTACGACAACACACTGCAGCACTAGTGAAATTTCTTGTAACAACAAACAATAGCCCTAGAAACACCACATATATCAAAAAAAATCTCCCAATAATTATATTAAATTATATTATATTTACAACACAAATATAAGAAAAAAACTATATTATAGACCTTTAAAATATTGGTTTATAAAATTACCTAAATACAAATTATTACACCCATTTAAAAACATCAATATTATTTTGTCTATTAGTCTTAACCCAGACTCAAGTTGTTTCTAAAAAAACACCATTTATTGAGAAAAAGAACACACCTGTATAGGAAAAAAATTCTTATGTTAGTAATAATATAAAGAAATAAATTAAAAGAAAGTGATAATTTTACTAAAATTGATGTCAATTTTAAATACAAGGATCCTCACAGAGTCATATTGGTCACACTGTGTGAAAGATTAAGGTGAGGATGATTCCAACATGACTCAAATTAATTTTGAGTAGTTTTATTGAAGTATTAAAACAATATGAATGTGTTTTCCCTATTTTAAGAAAATCGATTGTCATTATTACTAAAATGTCAATTTAAAATAGAAACATTAACTTTTGACTCATTACCAACACATATTGTATCATTTTGAAAGAAAGAACTATTTTTACACATAATAAATGACTTATTAATAATTATCCTAAATTATCAAGAAAATTTGAGCTCATTTGATCAGTTTTCATTGAGTCAAACTTTTTATCTAAAATGTCTATTTTAAATAGACAACTGACACTTTGAGTCCTACTCAGAACATTATGTATTAGATTAAGGTATTTATGATTCCTAAACATTAAAAAAGTATTATGGATCATTTTCATGATGTATGAAAACAATATGAATGGGTTTTTGTAGTTTTGAGTAGGTTAGTTGTGAATTTTACTAAAATTGATGTCAATTTTAAATAAAAATATGCACTTTGAGTCATACTAGTAACTCTATGGGTGGATTAAGGTGTGCATGATTCCTACACATATTAAATGAATTATTTATTGTTTTAATAAATTATAAAAACAATCTGAATGTGTTTCCCTAGTTTTGAGTATGTCAGTTGACTTTTTTACCAAAATGTATTTTTAAACTTCAAACACACACTTTGACTCATTATGATAGCATTGTGTATTGGTTTGACATGAGACCAATTCCTACACATAAAAAATGAATTATGAATGATTTTCATAAATTATCAACAAAACTTGAGTGTGTTTGATCAGTTTTTAGTGAGTGACATTTTTTGAACTAAAATACTGATTTTAAACTATTAACAAAGACTTTGATTCATATCGGGCCCATCCTATATTGGATTGATGTTTGGTTGATCCTTACATGTCAAAAATAACATATTGATCATTTTCATAAAGTATCAAAAAAATCCAAATTTATTTTTTTGTTATGAAAAGGTCTTCTGTCCATTTTACTAAAATTGATGACAATATAAAAAAAAGACACATGTGGAGTCATACTGATCACACCGTGTATTAGATTGATGTGCAGCTAATTACTACATATCCCAAATGACATATGGATATTTTTCCAAAAGTATGAAAACAATATGAATTTTTTTTCTCAGTTTTTAGTATGTCACTTTTCTTTGTTACTAAAATTTCATTTTAAAATTAAAAAACACACGTTGACACATACCGATCATATCGTGTATCAGTTTGACATGAGAACGATTCATACACATAAAAAATGAATTATGAATTGATGTCATAAATTATCAAGAAAATTTGAGTGTATTTTATAAGTTTTCAATGAGTGACACTTTCTAAACTAAAATGTTGATTTTGAACTAATGACAGACACATTATGTCATATCTGGAACATCATGTATCAGATTCAGGTTTAAATGATTCATACACATCAAAAATGACTTCTGTATAATTTTCCTAAATTATTTAAACAATATTATTGTTTTTATTCATTTTTTATTAGGTTAGTTGTCCTTTTTACGAAAATTGATGTCAATTTTAAATAAAAATACACTATTGGAGTCATACCAGTCACACTGTGCATCATATTTAGGTGTGTCTAATTCTTACATGTCTCAAATGACTTATGGATAATTTTTATAAAGTATAAAAACAATATGAAAGTCTTTGTTTAGTTTTGAGTATATCAGTTGTCCTTTTTTCTAAAATTGATGGGAATTTTAAATAAAGATGCACTTAGAGTCATACTAGTCACACCATGCCTCAGATTAAGGTTACATTTCATCACACACATTCTAAATTACATATGGATTATTTTCATAAATTATCAAAATAATATGAATGTGTTTTCTCAGTTCTGAGTATATCACTTCTCTTTTTTATTAAAATTTCATTTCAAACTTGAAACATGAACATTGATTCATACGGATCATATTTTATATCGGTTTGATATGAGACTGATTCCAACACATCACAAATTACTTATGAGTTGATTCCTAAAATTATCAAGGAAATCATAGCATGTCTACTTAATTTTCTGTCTATGATACTTTTTAAAGTAAAATGTCAACTTTAAAATGATTACGGTCATACTGAGTCATAAAGGGAACATCATGTATCTGATTAAGGTGAGGCTGATTCTAACATGTCACAAATGACTTATCTACTTTTGTATTAAAGTGTCAAAACAATATGAATATTTCTTCTCAGTTTTGAGTATGATAGTTGTCTATTTTTATGAAAATCGTGCCAATTTTAAATAGAAAGAAGTACTTGGAGTCATGTTGGCCACACCGTGTGTTAGATTGAGGTGGGGATGATTCCTACACATCCCAATGCCTCAAACAAATCCCAACTATCAATTTTACCATGATATCCATTGATTTTATTTGTTGAAATTTCAACACTGCATGAGCATATTTAAAAAACCCACCTCAACTCAAAAAAAAGAATCAACATGTATAAGAAAACAATTATTATATGAGAAATACTAAAAAATTTAAACATAAATATAAAATAATAAATTAATTATTTGGAAAACTATTTTACTATGGAAAAATAAATATTACTTATATGATTGACAGGTGGAGGGAACTTAAAGGAAAGTGATAAATGTCAACACTGTAGGGGTGAATGGTTCTAAGGGAGAAGAAGTCTGTGGATGTTTTGGTACTTAAAGGCATGAAATATTGACAGACCCCCACAACTCAACAAAATCCACCTATATAATAAACCAATTATTATGTGAGTAATACTAAAAATAAATAAATTAAAAATAAATATGTAACAATACATTAATTCAATGGAAATTATTTTAGTAAGCAACCATCAATATTACCTCTGTGATTGAGAGAAGACATCATCATTGCTCTTCCTATAAAGGAATGAAATATGGACATTAAAATTCTAAAATAAACAAACTCTTCAAGGAATAATGAAAATTAAATTAACATATCATTATATATTTTTTTGGTAAAATAGATAAATTATATTGTAACATTACATTAACATATTTAAAAATGGTTCCATCATTATAGTTTGTTCTTTCGAGGGATTGGTGACATCATCATGTACAAGAGATATTGTATGCATGATTAGTCAATAATTTAATTTAGATTATGTTAATGCAGTAGAGAACATATAAATTTATGAGGAAATACCTTATATATTAAAAAAACCATTACCTTTTCATTAAACTATCTTTTTTTAATGGTTTCTAGGATTTGGTTACTCTATTGAGAATACAAATCACCTATTTGTGGTCCCCTCTAACATACAAGAAATTCTCTACATTTGTACTAGATTGTCATGATTGTGATATCCCAATTAAAGGGTCATCCTTGATGTAATTTTCATCTGAATGGAATTTTTTTAATCGCCAGTAAAAAAATTGATAAATTATTGTTTTTTGTATTAGAGACATGAAATACCTTCACTACTTCTAATTCCATTATGAATGGATAGTCTGTTTCCCCTTCTACACTGAAATTCACCTTCATGAATCCCATTTCATCAAATTTCGCTAAACTAATATTGTCAACATATTTGCAATAGAAAATCATCACTTTAATTCCTTTATAACCAAAATTGTATATCTATTCGATAATGCCAAAATATGACAAATTTTAATAAATTTGATTTATATCCCTAAAACAAGATATGTGCATCACTTCAAACATAATTATAACACCAATGTTTTTCATTGTACTACATTCATCATGTTCTTTTGTATAGAATGCATATCCATTCATTAAAAAACCAGTGTAAGATATAACATTATCATTTGGTCCTCTGGATATCCATTAAAGTTTTTTAGCAATTGAATTAAAATATTCATATGACTCCTTATAAATTTTATCTCAGAATCATCCTATAAACAGTTCACTTTGTGTAATTGATATCCATCCATTATCCCTTGATGGATTAAAATATCTAAGAATTTATTTTTAGTCTTGAATGTATGGATCAATGTATTCAATATTATGTAAAATGTAAATGTGTGCTTTCTCCCACTCTGTCAAGGTAATTGTAATAAAAAATCTTCTAGAAATACCTTCGCCCATAAGGTGTTTGTTGTGATGAGACTTTGGGAGAATGATGCCATCAAAATCTGATCGGTAATCCATATAGAATTTAATATAGTCTTCAAGAATATACCATTATTTAATACAAGATTCTGGTCATCTTCTATTCTTGACATAACCATTCAAAATCTTCATACATCATTCAATGTTCTACATCCGTCTGTAATGGACAAGACCACATAGTTGAACCTATCTAACAAAGTGAACCATTAGGGGAACCATTATATCAAAGAATTATAGTGAGAATAAAATCTATAATTCCCATAATATTACTATAACCTCCTTATTCATGATGGGAATATTTTCGAGGACTTTAAATTTACTACATATGGCTTTGAAAAATTTGAATATTTTGGTTAATGTATATCTTACATTTTGAGGTATAATACAATAGAAAGAAACATGAATTAAATATTTCATCAAAACAGGTCAGTCATGTGATTTTAGTCCTTATAACTTAAAATTAGTCATTTCCATGGAATTATTGATATTTTATGAATACCCCTATAGAACTTTTACACTCTTAAGGAAAAGGAAAAATTGAAATTTTTCCTATCTGGATAGAGTGTAAGCTACATGAGGAAAAAAACTCGTCCTTTTACCATTCATTGGTGCCAACTCTTCCCTTGTCCTCATATCAATCAAGTCCAACCTAGCCTTGATTCCATCTTTAATTTTTCTTGAAATATTTAGTAAAATTCCAACAACACTATTAAATACATTTTTTCAATATTTATGAAATCAAGAAAATTTCTGACATACAAACAATTACAATATTTTAATTAAAAGAAAATTGATCTCTTCTTCCAACCTAATTTTGTAAGGTTTTTTGAAAGTCATTTTTAGAAAATAGTTTCAATATTTTTTACTTCATTGTAAAGTTTATCACCTATTACTAGAGATGGTGTTGTAACTTATTAGATATTCCCATTGAATTATCTTATCCATGATCAGTATTTATTTCATTGAGGTAAAAATTTACAATGTAATAAAAACACATACTTCGAGGAATGTTTCAACTGAACTATGTATGTTCATTTTTCACAAATGGAATGCCCCAACATACATTTAATGCTATATCCTAATTAATTTCTCTTGTGGGGAAGTCATTTACATTTCTATACAATATGGCCTTCAATGTGAATTCATCACTTCTATGAGCATCATACACTATAACAACTGTATCCCACATCAATTTCAAATCTTCGGTCAATGGAGCTAAATAGACATAAATATAATAATTGGGTTTCTTTGGACTTGATGTAAGTAGAGACCACATAATTTATTTATTCTTCATGCATAAACATGGAGGAAAGTTATAATTTACCAATATAATAGTCAATGTATGGTGAGTAGTAATCTATACTACAAAAGAATTTATTCCCTCAGTACATAATGCAGGAAGAAATTTTCTCAGCTCATTTCCAAATTCAGGATACTTGTAATAAATTTTCTTCCAATGAAGAGAATATGGTAGATGAAATAGGTTCCTATATTTAATTATTGTATTTTTATGCCATTTTAATTGTCCCATGGTTTCTTGACATTAATATATTCTTATAAACCAAGGAATGATAGGAAAGTACCATATATATTTCAAAGGAACTGATTCATTTTTCTTGAATCGATCTACACCACACTTAGATAATTTTACGAGTGATTCATAGTGCTTGAGAAATAATATGAAAAAATTTGGACAGGAATGTATTTTTTAGAGATATTGACTATTGAAAGTAACATTCATTTAGAAAAATATGTTCAACATGTTAGTTCATTTTTTCTATTATCATATCATTTAGGAGACCATGTAGTTCTGTGAATCTTGTGTCACTCTATCCACTTCTAGTTTTCAAATTATATAACTTCAATTTAGTTGAAAATGTTTTATATTTATTACAACTGGTATATAATAGTTTCTTGGAATTTCTATTTAACTCCTTAAACAAATTTGTAAAATTGTGATGGTCATCTTCAATTTACATTTTCATTTCATTCATGTGATCTCCATCATCATTTATACTGGTATTTAGATTAAATGATCCATAAACTATAGTATCATCCTAATAGGTGTCCACACTTAGTTTTTCAACATGTGTTGTCAGGAATTTATAGCTCTAATCTATTACATGACAAATCAAATTTTATTCCAACTCTTCCAAAGTAATGTTTCCTAAATAACAAATGTAACCACAGACATAAGATTTGAGATGGGTTGTATGCATGCTCTATTGAAAAATTTATGAACCCTTTAACTCCATCTTCATACTCTTGTAAAACAATTAGCATACATATATTTTAGATTAATATCCATCCTATTGTATTCATAAAATATTAATTTTGTACAATAAATAGATAAATAAAAATAAGATAATCATTATCAAAGGTAAAAATTATAGACATTTATAGTAAGGGAAACTAAACATTTGATTATTTTAAATAATTTATTATGTTGAATAAAATGGAGAATTGAATTTATGAAAATAATTACTCCACTATGAATTTTTTTTATCCTATGAATTATTTAAAAGGACATAGTTTTAGACAAATCATCCTTATCAACTCATCTCCCAAACATTTATCATTTCATTTTGTTGTTTGACACACCGTTCATCTCTTGTGGAAATGAACCTATGCTGCTTGAAATAATCTAAGAATTAGTCCTCCATGGGATTAATAATTCTCAAAGTAGTAAAATAAAGATAAAAGATACAGAAGATGATTTTCAGTCAACAAAATTCAATAATTATTGTTTGGGAGATAAAGTTGATGAGGATGAAAGTTGTCTAAAAAAGAGATGGGGGTGAGTCTCAAGAAACAAATTGAAATAAAAACTATTTTTTGACACACATGAAGTATTTATTAAATCCCTTAAACAAATTAAAGTATTATATAGGGAATTAAGTAGTAATAAGAATCTGAAATATGATAAACAAGAATAATAAAATATATTTCAATCAAATAGAAGATATAAAAATGTATTGATAAAACATTTTAATAAATAAAAGTTTATTTCATATACATGGATAGTTATAAGAGATTCCAATGGGTGTAACCAATACATATAGACCTAAAAATATGAATACCAAAAAATAATATAAAATATACATAATTTGATAACTTCTATTAAATTTTTTGTAACAATTGATGTAGAAACCTAAGGAATTATTACATTTAAAACCAATGGTATATCAAATACTTAAAAACACCTCGAGACTCTTGGGATGTCATATCACCAATCTGACCCATCCCATGGATTTTAGGGAGTTCATCGCAACAGATCTACCAATTTAAAGGATTCTTGAGAGTACATCTAATACACATTGATCCATCCATGAGATTCAAGTGAGTTCCCTAAAGAATTCCGTTATAATAAATAATAAACATCAAAAAGATATATCACAAAAAAGGGTGAAGAACACACCAACCCTTGCAAAATATATCCCATATAAATTTAAATATCCATATATATATATATAACATGGAATTTATAATACACATAATTGAAAAACAAATGCACATTTAAACATAATTTTTAATGAAAATAATGATAATACATTCCTAATTTGGAAAATCGAGATCCATAATTTGTGAATAAATAATTATAAAATCAACCTTACATTGTAATTTTAAAAAACAGATATAAATAGGTAGAATGATATATATATATATACATATATTTGTGTGTGTGTATGTATATATTTATAAAATAAACATAAATTGATAAAAATATATGTAACCCTTATAGAAGAATATCACAACATAGTAAAATAAATAAAATCCCATACTAATTTAGAAAATAGAGATCCATTGAAAATAAATAAATATGGTATCACCCTTACTAAGGTTTCTCCTAAAATAAAACAACATTGTTCTGAAAAAATGAAATTTAAAGGAAAACCCCTTACACAAGAATATTAAAAAAATAGATAAATAAATCCCCTTACATGAATTTTATAAATTCAACATCTCTTGCTACTTCACACCATCAATAGACTAAGAATTTGTTTTCTAAATCAATTTTATCATTCATTTAAGTTTCTAAATCCAAAAACATTACTATTTATATAGTGGCATAAATATTTTTTAATTGTTTTATCTATATACTAGAGATTATTATATAATATTTAAAAATAGTGAAAAAATTAAGCTTATGGTGAAAGTTGGGGTATATATGTAGACATTGAATAAAATTGATTCAAAACAAAAAATTAAAAATACCAAAATAGGATATCCAAATCGGTAGTCCAGTAAAAAATGAATCATAAACAATAATTCTTTTCATAATATAAAATCAAAATAGTATAGAATGACCAGGCCACAAATAACTGATGACATCATTGAATAAGAAATCAAAAAAAAGAAGACAAATATAGGAATAAAATTAGAACCAATAAAGGAAAACACATGCCTACATCACTAGGTTGAAAAAAAATATGAGACCCTCAGATTTAGATATCGATGTTTTCTTTACAAACCCAAATGATATGTGAAAACCAAATGTGAGACGATGTTTCATAAATCGGAGTTAGTTGAGTGGGATTGTGTGAATCGTTCTTTGATTCACTAATGTGGAGCACCGGAAGTTGGTGGATTCCACTGAAATCTTCAGATATCATGATGGGCTTTCAAATGGTTAGTGTTTATTAAATAGATTAGAATATTTTTATCAGAGATACCAAGAAAGTGATGATAAAGTGTTCTTTTACTAGCACCTAAGTAATAATCTCTCATAAAAGGAATATTTATCTGCACTTTTTCAGCACAGATAAAGGTAGGATTTTATTTATGCTAAAAGTGATGATAAAATCCACCTTTATCATTGCTAAAACTTTAGCACTGATAAAAAATCATTTTATCATCACTTTTTTAACACCGATAAAGCCTCGTCTTTATCAGTGCTAAAAAAGTACTCGTAAACATTGATTTTATCAGTACATTTTTAACACTGATAAACCCTCAACTTTATCAGTGCTAAAAGCACTAATAAAGATTCCTTTTACCAACGCTTATTACTTAAGCACTAATAAAGAATTTCTAATTGTAATTATAAATAAAAATTTGTAAATACACACACACACACATATATATAATAAATATATATAAATAAATTTAGTAGATATATTCCTTATTTAAATATATTTATTATAATTTTATAAATAAATAAATATATAATAATTTATTTATAATTATAGAAATATTTTTAAAATATAATATTTAGATCATTATATACATTTATATAATCACTTATATATATAATTAATACATATAAATATAAATATAGTAAATATATTCATTATTTATGTAACTTTATTATAAATTTAATAATTTTTTTAATATATATAATTTCTTATTTATATTATGTAAATACTTTTGAGAAAATATTTACTTATTTAAAATTATAAATATATAATTATATAAATACATTAAATATACATTTATAAATATATTTATTTATAAAAAAATTAAAAAAATATATTTTTAACAATATTAATGAATATCTAATTTTATGTCCATTCTTGTTAAAAATGAGTGAAATTGAGTGAATTAAAAATAAGTACACTTTAACAATATTGAAAAAATGATAAGTTTTGTGTGTGTGCATTATATATAAAAATGAATTAATTACATATATGTGAAATCAATATAACATTCATTTGATCTATGTAAAATTGAAAAATCAAATGAGTTTCAATTATATGTCCATTACTCAATGTAATTAGTTAGTATTTTTAATTCATATTAATTTTTATTTATAAAACATTATTAAGTAAATATATTAATATTTATTATAAATTGCATAAATATTTTCTAACAAATAAATCATATTTATATACATTAATATATGTCTATATATTTAATATATATTATTTATTAACATTATCAATAATTATCTAATTAACAAAATGTTTAGTATTTTTCTCAATTTACTTATTTTAATTTTTATTTGTTTAATCTTCATTTTAAATATATCTATATAGTTAATACATATTATTTATTAGTATTTATAATATATATATAATATAATTAATTTATTATTTTTATTAATTATTATTTAATTAATAAAATTTGTATTTTTTTAATAAAATAATTTTTTATTTTTTATTTTTTATTTTTTTTAATTATTTCATTTAATTTATTCAGACATTTATCAGCGCTAAAAAATCACTGATAAATGATTTTATTATGAGCGATAAAAATAAAGCAATGATAAAGGTTGTCTTTTATCAGCGCTAAAAAAAGTGATGATAAAGGGTCCCTTTATTAGTGCTAAAAAAGCACTGATAAAGCGTAAAATGTATCAATGCTTTCTTTATAACTGATAAAGATTCCATTTATCATTGATTTTTTCTAAATCTGATAAATAACAGTTCTTTTAAATACCTTTTTTTTAGTAGTGTTCGTAGATACCCTGAGATGTGGGTGAATCGACATATGGATATTATTTTCTAAATTCTTCATGCCCCACTAGATCTTTACCTCTTAACTTTAAGGATCAATTTATTTTCTCTTTATTGTTTATGCTAAAATTATTATTTCCATCATTATCTTATGATTATGCATTGAAAGTAAAGTAGGGGAGAAACCACAAGGACACACAGATTTTTACTTGGTTCACACACATTGGGCTACGTCCATGAAGAATACAACGATAATGTTCTAATGTACCAAATCCACTCAAAATCACATCCAAAATGTGGTTTGGGATAGATAACTTGTATTCCTAGGTTCACTACCTTTATGATTTTTAGGGATATATCACTACTTCCTGTGGTTCTCTCCCTAATTCTATCCTTCTATGGCTCACTACTGGTGGAAAGGATCACCTTTTTCTTCTTCCTTTAGTCACTTCTTAAGAAAGGATTAAAACAAATTTTATGGAAATGTAGGTCACTTCTATAGCAATAATGAAATAATCTTCAATTACAGATAAATGATATACTTAAGTTCTACTTTCACCCACTTCATGAATACCACTTTGCTAATCTTTTATAGTGAAATACCTTTATAACACTTTAATGATGCTTACTACCTTCAAAAAGTTCACACAGGCTTCAACAAGCTACACAATTTTTCACAAGTATATATCACCATCATGAACCCCACAACATTCTTGAATCTCACATCCTTCAAAAGTATAACCTATTTCTCAATGGTTTACCAGCCATGACAAAGCAACCTCCTTTTGTGAATCTCAAACACTTTCGTGATGCTCACTTAGCCTTTGTGAAGCTCAAAACATTCAGTTAGTTTTTATGGCCTTTGTGAACTTTATTATATTCAAGCTTCTTACAAATTTCAATCATCATTCATGAACTTCATTAAATTACTTTATTTATGAATATTTTCACAAGAACATCCTTCATGAATTCAGAGCCTTTGAATTTTTATTAATTAATTCTCTACTTT
Organism: Viscum album; assembly: GCA_963277665.1. Lineage (NCBI taxonomy): Eukaryota > Viridiplantae > Streptophyta > Magnoliopsida > Santalales > Viscaceae > Viscum > Viscum album. The sequence goes on from OY728125.1 coordinate 605,373,621, forward strand.
TCTTAGGGTGGTAGAGGCCTATTTATAGTCATTTCCTTCCATTCTTGACCTTCCATACTCATCATCACCTTTTCTTGAAGATATCCAATAGTTTTCACGAATCTCCCCTTTTTCCTAAAGCACCAAGAAAATTTCCCATTCATGAATCTTTTCCTAGTCATGGATATTATCATCGTGCATTTGTGAACCTTCAATCCTTTATGAAACCAGCTTTCTTGATGATGATCAATATCGTTTTAAAACTCTAATAATTTTGAAACACATTCATTTTCTATATTATTATGATACGTCCCTGGAAATCCAACTTTCATGATGATTTAGTCATCATCCAAATTTTATACCCCCAAAATTTTGGTAAACACTAAGAAAAAACACCACCTTGTATATGAAACTTTTTTGTATCACCTCCAAAGAATCTATTCAATTGTCATGGATATTTGTCAATATACCATTTCAAAAATCTCTCTGGAAATCCAAAACTAACCTCAATAGCCTACTTTTTTAACAGGAAAGATGAACTAAAAACGCTGCAATGTTACCTTGAGGATTTTTTCTAAACATACATGTACACTCAGTAAGGACATAACCAAGGTCCCATGTGCACACTTGGAAAGAGTTTGCTAATATAGAAGTGAACCAATAGTAGAACCAAAAAGTAAGTGTACATGTCAACTAACCATCCCATTATCACCATGGATCACTCCCCAAATCACATATCCAATATAATATTATGGAATTAAGATCATAACAATGAAAGGAACCAAGTTTTCACTTAACCACTGATTTTATTCAATCAAAACCCAACATTTAACATCATATTCTCTCATACCTACCATACATATCACATCATATCAGATCATATCGCATACAATACATCTCTGATGTGGGTCGGGACTCATCCCTACCTATCCTCCATTATAATTTCTTATATCTAATGTTAGAATCAATAATCATTACATCACAAATTATCCTCAAACACCTAGTCCAACAAGTCACACCTTGAAAAAAGATAGTTGAGCCAACACAGTGCATCCCATCCATATAAAATGAGGTGTAGGTTATCATCAATGTGAATCAAAAACACCTTGTGCCCACATCCTACCACTCATGACCCCCACCACATATCACATCTCATCACATCACATGCCATCAAAAATAACATGGACTATCACTACACATATCATATGTGGACAACTATTTTACCAGTAATAAAGGAAGATCCGAGTATAGGGGGTATCCATCCATCCATATCACTACCATCTAGATGATGTAGAAAACTACCAAAAACTAAAACCTGAGGGTATTGGTATGTTTATCCAACTCTGGTGGGGTTCATATAGAAATAACATAATGATACATGATATATAGATTTCATACAAAACCCAACCTATGAGTTCACATCAACTACACTAGTGAAAACTACATCACCACCCTCGCACCACACATCAACCATCACAACCACTACCACCACTATATACAGTGTACACAACCACCACCAAGCCACATAATATTTCATACTTTAAATTAAAAACCATTTTATTCACATTTAAAGTTCCCATTCAATTAATGTTGTATTAATTTAAAACATTTTACCACAAATCCAATTCCTTCCCTTATTATTAATTAACTAGACTATTTTTTTTTGTTATATAATCATAATATATTCCGTGGATAATTAGGAAACTTAAAACAAATATTCCATGCCACTATTTTCCCATATCACCCAACCATCACCACAATACATTGAATCCACCATCATCTCCATGCCACATCACCCAAATAGAATTGCCATATTAACCAAACATCACACATCCTAATCGCATACCACAACATAGCTACCACACACAAAAATACCTCATTTCCACCACACATCAACACTATACAATATCACCATTGTGTACCACATCACACAACTTCCCACATCACACCCATTCCAACCAACTTCTGCATCATATCCCCACACATCACACATCCTATTAGTCCACCTACATCACTACAGAACAACCCAAACCACACAAGGCAACACAATAGTCAGAAACACCCGTCATAATAAAACATTCTAAATTCCATAATTTATTCATGGGATTGCCTCTTATTTATTCTTTAATTTGGATGGGTATTATCATAAAACTAGGTTGCATGGGAAATAGAATAATTATCAATATTTATGTTCTTTGACCTTTTATTCATTGTGAGATCACATAAAAACACAATAAGGGTCTTAGAATATATCATCTACAATAAAAATAAGGCTTCCATCATTATATATTTTCAATATTGGAAACTACAAGCACAATAATATCAATAATAATATCAAAGAATCAAGAAAATTATATAACTACCTTATTCTAATCAATTTCAAACATTAAAATTATTTATCGTTATTATGAGTACCCTAACTATCCACCCAAAGGAAATAAAAATGATTAATATCTCACAAATAGAATATAAATAGGTGACAATGAAGATCCCCTGCCTCAAAAAATCATTTTGATCCCACTACGCACTACATCGAGAAGAACAAACTATAGAGATCATTCCTTTTCTTACATGATTATCACATCACCTTAGAGATAAAAAAACATAGAAGAGTTACAAAACTAGGATACAAAGGTTCGGTGTCTTGGGAAAATTAGGACCATATATACCATTTATAGAGTAAAACATAAAAATTTATTTAATTCCTTCTTTAATATATTCTTAGTGGCCCTTGTTTTCTCCTTAGTACAAGTAATCACCTTAGGATATACAACAAAGGGTTGAGAGAAATCCCATTAATAGAATATATAATAACTTGAATCAATATAATATTGTGTGAGGATAATAATAATCATAACATCATTATCCTAATCATGAGATGAAGCAATAGATAAAGGAATGGAATGGGGCAATCCATAAAAATGAAACATCATGTATTAGTGGTCAACTACCACACAATGTTGTCAACAATTCTAGCATCATGTTCATGCATATTTCACTTTATATCATAAGATAAGTCACATTAACCAATGTATTTTAGTTCTATATAATTATGGTTTCACCCATAACAATATAACATTTACATGTGCTATATAATTCAGGTTGCACCCATCACATTATAACATTTACATTATCACGAAAACAACATAGAACATTTATCAATCTCAAATATAAAGTGGACCGTGAAAAGGAATGTCTTTCATTTAATAAATCATATATTAATGAATAAACTTTGTGGTTCCCAAAAGATAGAGTGAATAACATACTTTGTAAAAGAATCATTAATCTTGAGTGAAGAAGATGAAATCTCATGAGAAGAAGAAGATGTATTTTTTGGAAAGAAGAGTAATCTTGAAAAAAATATTTAAATTTATCATAAAATAATATTGGAAACATGTATATCCAAGAAAATATAAGGGAAGGATAAATAAATTATATTTAAGGAACATTCATATAGAAAATTGAGAGAATGAGGTAAAACCCATGGAAATGGAGTTGGGTACAAGAATCCTCTTACCTTATGTCTAAGCACCTACTTTACATTAATATCCTAGATAATGAAAATAATTTAATTAATCTAAAAATAAAGAACCTATTTTATGTGTTTTTTATTTATTATAGTTTTATAAAGATCACTTATGTAATTTTTTATGAGTAATAGAGTTCAATTTCATTGTCCGAGAGTGTGTTTTTTTGGTTTTCACAATCAGTTCGCTTATTTATAAGTATGGAAGTTAATGTACAATAAGAATGATTATCCAGAATTGGAATTACATGTTATTAATGAAAATAAATAAGTTTAATTTTTATTATATATCATTTTTATATGTGTTGAGGATAGTTTATTATATATAATGTTAACGAAAATCATTTAATTTATTTTGGCAGTTTTTACAACCATTATGAGTATATCATTTTATTTAACATAATGTTTACATATATTGGTTCCAGATGTAACACCCCAAGGTTTTATAAAAGTAAATTGAAATTAATGAAAAAAAATTAATTAGAAAATTATAACTAGCCTTTAAACATAATTTTATTACTTCTATGTCTTGAATTTCAAAAAATGGTCATCTATAATTGTGATCAATAAGTTATTTGGAGTTTGATAAAACCAACTTGTTTTTTTGGTGAATAGTAATATTAATAGTAATATGACCATAATGAATAGTAAATTGTAAAATTATTTCATTTTCTTAAGGATTTAAGATAATGACATTTTGGTTAATTTTTCAATGTGATGTAAAACATGTTATCGAATTAAAATTGTAAATTTTTGAATCAAGTATGATTTTTTTTCAAAATTAAATGAATAATATTTGTAAAATTATTTTCAAAATATGGAGTTCATTTTTTGATTCTACACATTCAAAAATGGTAAGGGTAAATATTTGAGATTTTTCTGAAATAGTTGATTTTTTAGTGAATAATAAAAAACAATTTTGAGTTCTGGTGTGTTTAATGACATCATTAATGTTGTAATAATGATGTAATAATACTGGTTGAGTTTTTATAGTAAAATAAGTTACTAGGTTTCCCAAGTGTCTAATACCATTGCAAACCCATGGTTTTGAAAATTCCACTAATAAGGTGTCCCTTGGAATTTAATAAAATATTCCCTCACTTTTGTTATAAATACAAACTAATTCCTTCATTCCATTCATTCCAAATTCCTCAAAAAATATCTGACCTCCTTTCCTCCATAGTAGTCCTCCCAAGGTGTCCTCAGGCCCCCAAGGTCCCAAACTTCATGTTCTAGGAGTTACTCTACAGGGTAAGAGAATTCTCAACTTCTTTATTTTTTTCATTCAAGTTCTCTTTTATGTGGTATAACTTTCAAGTTTCTATACCATGTTATTATTTAATTTTTATTCTTCCTATATTATGTATTATGAATAATTATTGGTTGTTTTAACCTTTTCCTCTCTCTTTTTAATGTTTTATAAAACCCTGTTTCATAGCCGTTAGGCTTCTGAATTTTTGTAAAGGATTTCTTTACTATTCTTTTATTTTGAATTACTTTATTTTCTTATTCTTTCCTCATATACTCTTATCCAAGATGCATGAATGTTCCATAAATCTTTTATATTCTGTATTTTCTCATGTTAATGGTAAATTATTCATCATTATTCCTCTCATCTCCCACTTATTCAAGGAATTAAAACACCATCAGTGATGTGTCGATTTACCGACATCATGGACGATGTGATTTCAATTTCATTTAACTTATTCAAGTATAGTCATGAAAAAAAAAATTATGGTTGAACCAGGTTATAATTTTTTATTATATCTTATATAAGGTTCTGGAATCTTTTTTATACATGTCATTAATTTATGAAACAAAACAATATCTTTACGATTAAAGAATCACAAAAATAACTTAACAAATATCAGTAATGTTTTAAATTATGAATCATCATAATGTAAAAATTAAAAATGATAATTGGTATTATTTATGGTTCTTAAAATATATAAATACCAATCCATTCCAATTCTGGAGTTTCAATTCCAATCAAAAAGAACATCCATCATGAATTGATCATTGAAATCATTTAATGAACGCTCCCAAAACAATGGAAGAAACAAAAAACTAACAATTAAAGGGTGAAAGGATGTTATAAATGATAATATAATATGTTATAAAGATAAATATGTTTCTTTAAGATAATAATAACACTCTATTAACCATTATACAAGAGGTTTAAACAAGTTTTATGTATGAAAAATTCGAGGTAAGGCAATTCTTAACCCAATTTCCATTCTTTGGGTTAACCTTCTACTTCGTTATTTATGTGGTATTAAAATTGTTTGTGTGATGGTTTTTGTTTAAATTATGTTAAATTATGTATATTTACAGTGTATATACATATTCTATCCACTCGTTTCATTCTCACTTTTATTATATGATATTTATAAGGGGTTTCTCTTTAAAAATCCTTTTAAAATTTTGTTTTATGAAATTCAAAAGTAATGTTATTATGTAATTATTCATGTTATATGATTGTGTTATGGTAATTGAAATTTTTTTATGATGAATGGTGGGAACTATATCTTACTCCAATGCATTGGTTATGTGTAATTTTGAGGTCGGTCATATGGTTACTCCAAGTGTAACTGTGAAGGTTACAAAATTGTAAGGTAGCCGTGATGGTTACAAATTATAAGGTATCCAATAGGGTTACAATATTATGTAAGTAATGACCCATGATACCATTATGGTTCTTTTTATGTTATTATTTTTTGTGTTTATCTTGTGAAAATATCATGTTTCAAAAGGTAAGTTTATATAGGTGACAAGTATGTCTTTTGAAAATTATTTCACATGTTACAGGTATTCATAGACTACTGTGTTCTTAGTTATTTTTCCCTTACGGGGATTTTTGTGCTCATCCCATGTTTTTAAATTATTTTTCATAGGTTATAAGGATTTTTAAGACAAAGAATGAAGACAAGTTAAATGTTTGAATAATTTTCAAAGAAATCGTGTTTTGTTTGAAAAGTTTTATATTTTTCAAGAAATTAATTCTATTTTTATAGTATCAACTATGTAATAATGTGTAATGTTATGAATATATTATGTCCCACTTCTCCAAATCTCTAAACTTGAAAATATCCTTAATGTTAAAGGAAGTGACATCTTGACTAAATTCAATATTATATAGTGTAATTAGGATGGGTCCTTATACGAGAACACTCTATAAATTATAATATGTATAAAAAATGTTATTTAACTATAATTACGGTTTTATGACCAGCCTTGGAGGTGGTAATGAAAAATAAAAATGCATCGTCCAATGTGGCGGTAAATCGACACACCAGTTATGATATTTTGATTTTTAGAATAAATGGAAAAAGGGAATAAATTTGAAGATGAATTATTCCATTAAAAAATAAAATTCATGTATTAAAGAATATATTATGGTAATAATTACACATGGATAAGTGGAGTTGAGTAAAAGATAATAAATTAAAAAAATGAAATGAAATTGAAAGAAAAAGAAAGAGGATTTTACATCTTAAATTTCTCCTCCTTCAGAACCTCCATAGAGAAAAGGGTTTGGACTTTTTATGGGACCAAGAGCTTCTTGACATGGGGTAGAGGTTTGGTAAAACTATTGTGTAGATATTGGAAACAATTCAAGGCTTTTAAGGTCTGATAAGAATAGGTGGTGGGGGTGGTATTTATCGGGGAGGGGAGGGGTGTTTTCTCATTATTTTATTCCTTATTTTATTATTTTGGGCCAATAATATGAATTTTTTGAGACATATCACTAAATATTTAATAATAATGAAGTTTAGTTTGATAATATGATGATTACATAAAAAATGACTCAAAAAATAGTGTATTTATCTTATAATGTATATATACCATAAATTATAATCTTTTACTATTCAATAAAAATTCATGTGTTTTAGAAAAATCAAAAAAATAACCCAAACCATTTTTGATATGTATAATTAAATGGTCTCCATTTTATGAAAATAATTTTCAAAATATGAGAAATTTAATTTTTAATTAAAATCATCATTTATTTTAAAAACACAGATTTCAAAATTAGAACTGATTTTATTACACATTGAAAAATTAATTGAGGTCTCATAAAATTATATTATAGTCTTAAGACAACAAAATATTAATTTATGAGTCTATTTTTTGAAAATAAATATTCTGTTAAATTATTATATTAATTATATATTGTAAATAAACCGTTATTTTTTACAGAAATACTAACACTTAGTTTATTATTTTTAAAACACTTATTTACTTATTTTATGATATATTTATATAATATTTTTTTATAAGATTCCTAAATCTCATTTATACTTTCATAGGTGAGTTTATTATTTTATTGGCCGGATTACCATTCCTGATGGTCATGTTACTATTTCAAGGGTCAAGTTATTATTCCTTTGGTATAATTCCTTAATTTATGTAAATAACAGTTATTTCATTATTATTTTATGTTATTAATTTTTTTTATTGGGATTATTTATGATATTTATGTGTTTTATTCCATATAAAATGATTAAATAAATGAAATATTTCTATTGATAAAATTTTTAGGTCGTTACATTTGTCCCCCCTTTTGAAATTTCATTTTACATAAATAGGTGGGGGTGTTTTTCCTTCGTCACCTCATATAGTCCCCAAGTCACCCTTTCATACTTATAGTTCCTCTGAAACACTTTGACAAGATAGGTGGTCTTGTTGCATAAATCATTATCTCTTTAGTCCATAATATTTACAAATTATACCTCCTACGTGAGGTCGTTCTCCAGTTTTACAACCTCTAGATTGAATACATGTGGGGGTCAGGTATCTACTTCCTCAGGAGTGATATGTGGAACACATCATGAACATTATCCATATTTGGTGGAATTGATATCTAATAGTCCACTTCTTCTATGCGATAAAAGATCTTAAAGGGTTTAATTTACCTTGGATAAGCTTCCCTTTACTTCCAAACCACATGACTCTATTCCACGGTGAAATTTGAAAGAAGAATTTATCTCCAATGTTGAACTCCAAGTCCATTCGATTGTTTTTAGCATGCATCTTTTTCCAACTTTGAGAATCTTTGATATGTTTCTGGATATCTTGAACTATCTCTTTCCTATATTTCACAAGATTATGTCCATATAGCTTTCATTCTCTAACTTTATCCCAACAGGTTGGAGTTCTACATCACTTTCCATTCAAAGCTTCATATGGAGCCATCTGAATACTTGAGTGGAAGCTTTTATAGTATGATAAATCAACCAATAAAATATTATAACTCCATCCACCACTAAATTCCAATAAGAAAACTATGTACATGTATTTGATCATCTGAATAGTCCTTTTAAATTTTCCATCAACTTGGGGGTGATAGGTCATACTAAAATTCAATTCAATACTCAAAACATGTTTTATAATTTTCCATAATTTAGATGTAAACATGGGATCATGATTAGATATTATTGAAATTGGTACCCCATGTAGCCTCACCACTTCCTTTACAAATATCTTGGCAATTGCTTAAGTGAGGGATCTTCATAAATAGAAAAATTGGGCATTCTTGCGGAGTTGGTCCACCACAACCCATATCGTATTTTTTACTTTGGATGTCTTCAGGAGACTAGTGATGAAATTTGTGGAGAAATTATCAAATTCCCATATGTTTATAGGTAATGGTTTCATCATCCATTTGGAATTCTATTTCTCTTCTTTAACTTGCTAACACGTAAAGCACCTTGAAATATACTCCTAAATCTCCTTCTTCATGTTTTTCCACCATATGTTTTCTTGAAGATCACGATACATCATGGTACTTCCTTGATGGATAGAAAAGGTTGAGTTATGTGCCTTATTTAATATTTATTTCTTTATCTCAGGTGATGAAGGAACACAAATCATTGTTCCATACCAAATTATACCAACATCTTCGATATGTAACTCTTGTAAATTCCCTTTATTTACAGCATTCACCTTCTTTTGAAGCTTCGGATCATCCCTTTGTGCCTCTTTGATCTTCTATTAGAGATATGATTGGGAAACAATTTGGTCAAGGTAGGATTTATTCCCTACCATTTTTATTTCCAAATCCATCATTTGCGTATCCATAAAGATAGGGTCTTTCTCGATCTGTATCATGGATATAGTAGAAGGCTGTTTTATACTAAGATCATAAGATAACATGTTTTCCTTCCCAAGATGATATTGAATAGTGCAATCATAGTCCTTGGTTAGATCTAACCATCTCCTTTGATTCATTTTGAGTTCCTTCTTTGTGAATATATACTTTAGACTCTTGTGATTAGTATATATGTCATAATTCTCACCATAGAGGTAGTGCCTCTAGATTTTCATAGAAAAAATCATAGCTAATTGATCTATATATTTCATCGAGTAGTTATTCTACTAGATCTAAAACTATCGTGAGGTGTAGGAAATTACTTTATCATTTTTCATGAGTACAAAACCCAAGCCCTTCCTTGAATAATCACTATACATCACAGATATTTCTTCAATTATTGGTAATGTGAGTATAGGTGGAGTGACCAACATCCTCTTTAGCTTCCTGAAGCATTCTGTATATTCTTCTATCCAGACATACTTTACTCCTTTTCATTTCAACTTATTTAGAGAGATAGACAATAATGAGAAATTTATCAAAACAATGTCAGTAGTACACTTCTAGGCCAAGAAAACTATAGATTTTCTTGAAATTAGAGGGTTTGGACCATTCCTCAATCACATTTTTTAAGGGTCCATAGAAATTCCCTCAATGGTGATAACGTATACCAAAAATGTGACTTTATACATCCAAAATTACACCTTTTGAACTTGGCATAAAATTTATCCTTCCTTAATATCGTTAGCAAAATCCTTATATATTATTTATGTTCCTCTTATCTCTTAGAGTAGATGAGAATATTTTCAATAAATGTTACTGCAAAAATTTTCAAGGTAATTTATAAAGACTCTATTAATCAAATCCCTAAATATTTTAGGGGAATTAGTAAGTCTAAATGGAATCACTATAAACTCATAGTTCCCACACCTTATACAGAGGGTAGTATTCTATATATCTTTCTTCTTCAACTTAAGCTGATGATATCCCGAATGAAGATCCACCTTTAGAAGTACTTATCTCCTTGTAGTTTATCAAACAAGTCAACAATCCTTGGAATAATATACCTGTTCTTTAGGGTGATTTTATTGAATTCTCGATAATCAATACACATCCACATTGATCCATCCTTTTTCTTGAAAAAGAGCACTGGTTCACCCTTGGGAGATCTACTAGGGTGTATGAATCCTTTATCCAGGTGAACTTTCATTTGCTTCTTTAACTCCACTTTTTCAATCAGAGCCATTATTTAAGGGAATTTCAGATAAGAGTAGCTTCGGTTGTAATTTCTATTGGGAACTCTACCACACAATCTAAGGGAATTTTGGCTATCTCTTTAGGAATACATATATATATTCCCTCACAATGGGAATATTCTATAGGTTGATACCTCACTTTTAATCAACCATTTGAGGGAGGCATGCTTCTTTATAGGGAATAAACACCCACACTATTGAAGGATATTCCAAATGAGATTCATGATCTTCCATGAATTTGTTGAGGGGAAAGGGTTGGTTTGAAATATAAAAAGATATTTCCTTTTCCCGATAGTTGATGTGTTATCTATATTATGAGAGCCAATACATCCCTCATATAGCATCTAATTACTCCAAAATAATTATCATGAGATTAACTAGAAGAATTTTAGAACATACACCAATAAGAGACGATTCAAACACTTTTGTTTCAATGATCGAACCACTATGTTTTTTTTGGATATCACTACTTCAAGGATTCAAGGATTCAATTCTATAGTTCTAGAAAACTTTCAAGATATAAAGGATTACGTAGAAACTGAAAAAAATAAGATTTTTTCTATTTTTTGAGTGAATAGTAAGTGTACTTTGTATGAATTCATTTTCTTTCTCCACTTTAGCAGTAGTGATGGAATAATCCTTCCCCTGCTCCTTTTTATTTGGTGACTAATGACACATATTACCCTCAGGGACTCAATATTTAGTGCACTCACTTTCATAGTTCCCTTTGACTCAAATGTTGAAGCATTGAACCATAGGTGGTGCTCTCCTTTCCTCCATCATATTGGCTAGATTCTTTATATTTCTTTGAAATTCATGAGATTTTTGGAATTATCTACCACACTTATAGTATTTACCCATCCCTTTTAGAAAGTTTCCATGATGATTCTTCCTAGTTGATTTACATGTGAGTGGTTAGGTTTTCTTTCCACCATTTTCATTAAATGCTCCATCTTGAAAATCCATCATTCATTTCTTTTCACCATATCCATGAGAGAAAATTGAGAAACATATTCATAACTCCCAAATTCTTGAATTTCTAGAGCCTTTAAAAGGTACGGTTTCAAACAACTAAAGTATATATCAATTTTTTTATCTTTGTTTATAACAAAACCCCAATAATACCTTGAAATCCCTATGAAATTTTATTTATAGTCCATGAGAGATTCACCTTCCTTTTTATTTAGCTCAATGAATTCTCCCTCCATATTTAGGTGAAGAGTTTGAGGTAAATAGTTGTTAAGAAACATTATCTTAATGTTTCCCCACTCTATCTCTCCAATTTATTCCTTCATCTTGGAGTTTTAATTAATGCCCACCATTGGTCATCCTCTCCATCTAGATGACAAATGAACAGAGTCACCTTCTTTGTCTTAGAACAAAAAAGTACAGAAAATTTCTTCTCCATTGATTGACCCACTATTTCATGATGAGTGAATAATAAGATACACTAAACAATTATGTTCATTATTGCATAAAAGATTTTATGGATAGTTTCTCCCACATAGGTGAAGGAATAGATTCCAAATTTTTTAGGTTATTATTCATATCATGTGACAGGTGGGTAAGAATCACCATGAAATTTTGACCTCCACCTCAAAAGAAATTAGGGATGTCATTTGAGAAATCACAGCACTATCCCTCACATGGATTTCTGGCCTAGTTTCTCCAAGTTCTTACCATTTTCTAAAATATAAAAGTATTAAACAAAATATAAGTAACAAGTCCTGAATAAATAATTTATTCCTTTTTGCAATTAAATCTAAAGGCATGTCTTATGGGATATCTATTTTTAAAATAATAAAAAACAAGGCTTTGTGGGTGATAACATATACTTAGTCACATACTAAGGGTTTTCACTAAGTTTTTTTAATCATTATTCCCAAATATAAATAAATTTTTCTCTAATACCAACTATAGCGATCCTACCTTTTCTTACATGATTATTAAATAACATTAAAGATAAAAAACATAAAGGTATTACAAAACTAGGATCCAAAGATTTAGTGTTTTGGGGAAATTATGACCATGAATAACTATAACATAGTAAAACATTAACATTTATTTAATTCCTTCTTCTTTAGAATTGGAGTGGTCCTTGTGTTCTCCTTATTACTTGTAATCACCTGAGGATGTGCAACAAAGGGGTGAGATAAAAGCCCAGTAAGAGGATTGAAAAGAACACGAATCAATATAACATGGGGTTATCACAGTAATAATTATGAAATCATCTTCATAATTATTAGAGTAATAATTATATAAAGACATGTAATGTGTCAATTCATAAAGATAAAACATCATTCATTAGTGGTCAACTACAACACATATTTATGAACAGAGATAACATCATATTCACAAACATTTCACATTATCTCATTGGTTAAATCACAGTACCCAATGTATTAGAATGAGATATAATTTTTGGGCACACCCATCACATCATAACATTTACATGTTCTATATAAGTTAGGGTGCACTATCACATCATAAAAATTACATTATCAAGCATTACACATAGAATGTATATCAATCTTGGATATAATGTAACCCATGGAAAGTAATGAGTTTCATTTAATAGAGCACACATTCATGAATAAACATTTGTTTTCCCAAAAGAAAGATATAATAACAAACTGGGTAAAAGAATCATCTTTCTTGAGTGAAGAAGAAGTAATCTCATGAGAAGTAACTGATATATTTTTGGAAAGAAGAATTTTGTTGAAAAAATTCATTAAATTTGTCATAAAATCAAATTGGAAACATTTATATCCCATATAAGATAAGGGAAGGATAATAAATGATATTTAAGGAACATTACATGAAGATTCGTTCTGAAAATGGAGAGATAGAGGGAAACCCCAAGGAAATGGAGTTGGGTTCAAGAATACCCTTACCTTATGTCTGAGTTATTTCTTCAATTTTATGGCTTAGATAATCAAATTGAATTAATTAATTAACAAATACAGAACTAATTTTACATTTATATGATTTGTTATATTTTTATTATGTTAATTTATATCATTTTTTATGAGTTATAGAGATCAGTTTCATTTTTATTGAGTTTTATTTTTATTGGTTTTCATGATCAGTTCTCATGTTTATAAGTATGCAATTTCATGTACAATGAGAATGAATCACTAAAATTGGAATTATATGTTATTAATGACCATAAATAAGTTTAATTGTTTCTATATATTATTTTGTTATATGTTATGAGGATGATTTATTATATAGAATGTTAATGAATATTATTTAATTTATTTTGGTGGTTTTTATGACCCTTATGAGATTATATCATTTTTTTTACATCGTGTTTACATATATAGGTTCTAGAACATTATATAACTTATGATATATTTAATGAATTATTATCTAACCATAATGATGTTTTTATGACCACCCTTGGAGGATCTAATGAATAATTAAAATTCATCATCCATGATGTCATTAAATCGACACACTATAAACAATATTTCCATTTTTAGAATAAATGGAAAAATGGGAATAGATTTGAAGAGTAATTATTCCATTAAAAAAATAAAATTATGTAATTTAAAAATACTATAATTATCATTCCACTTGGATAAGTGGATGTGAGGAGAGGATAAGAAAAGAAATCAAATTGAAAAGAAATGAAAATAAAAAGATACAAGATTTTACCTCTTGAATTCCACCTCCTTGGAAACCTCCTTAGAGAAATGGGTATAGTATTTTGATGAGACAAAGAGCTCTTGGTAGTGTGGGAGGCACTTGGGAAAAGTATTGGGTAAATATTGGACAAGATTCAATGCTTGGAAGTTGTGATGAGAAGAGGTGGTGAGGGGTGCTATTTTTAAGGGAGGGGAGGGGTGTTTTCCCATTATTTTATTCATTAGTTTATTATTTTGGCACAATATTGTGAATAAGTTGAGAATTATCAGTAAATATATTAAAATAGTTAGGGGTAGTTCGTGATTATTGTGATTACATCATAAATAACTCAAGTAATAGAGTATTTATCTTATAATGTATATATAAGATAAATTTCTATATTTTACTTTTCACAAAAATTCATGTTGTTTTTAAAAAACCTCAAACTTTCAATCAAACCATTTTTCTACTTGTATAATTAAAAAGTGAACTCCATTTTTTGAAAATAATTTTCTTTATATGTGAAATTTAATTTTTTATTAAATTCTTCATATTTGAAAAATACTGATTTTAAAATTATAACTGATTTTAAGAAACATTAAAAAATTAAATAAGGTCTCATAAAATTATCTTATTGCTATATGACAAAAAAATATATTAATTTACGAGTCTATTTTATGAAAATAAATAATCTTTTAAATTTTTATATTAATTATAAAATTATAAATAAACATTTATTTTTTATAAATATACCAACACTTAATTTGATATTTTAAAAAAATTTATTTAATTATACTAATATATAATTATATCGTATTATTATTTATAGGATGACTACATTTTATTAATAATTTCATAGGTAAGGTTACTATTTTATTTACTAGATTAATATTGAAAATTTTGATGTTATTATTCCAAGCGTAATGTTATTATTCCTTCTATGTAAGCTTCTAAATTAATTTAAATATCACTTATTTCATTATTATTTAATGATATTAATTTTTTTATTGGGATTATCTATGATATGAATGTGTTTTACACCATATAAGATGATTGTATGAAAGGAAATAATTCCATTGATAAATATTTTGGGTTGATACACAAACTTCCCAGAAAACACAACCACACCATGAGATCACAAATCAACCCACACCACACAAAAGGATTTTCAAAAAATCACTAAAAACAAACCCTAGATAAACCACCACCACGATGGTGAATATGTGAAGGAATAACACAAAGGAAAAAATATAAATACAGAAATAATTCTTCATGGATCACTATCCTACAACAACCAGAACCCAAGGATCTAACTATAGAGAAGAGGGCCAAAATATCTCCCAAGGGCGCATAGGGTTTATAACAAAATTATAGGAGAAAAAACTGAATAAAGAAAAATATCAGATGAATCTATGTTAAAAAACCTAGAAACCACCCCCATTCACAACATCAATCCCATATTCACAGGGTGAATTCCTCAGGTTCTACGTATTACATGCTATTAAACCACTACAATGCATGAATTTCCAATATTTTTATATTCCACCAAAATTCACAATTCCATGGCTCAATTTAATTGAATAAGTGAATTAAAATTTTTAAAAATGAATCCATTTCTTTATTTACACCTTAATCGAACTCAAGAGGTTAATATTCCGGCATCGCATACTATGAATGACAAACTCAATTCATGAATCAGGTTCACGTCATGAACTTCCTAGTGTAGTACTCCTCTATCTCCAACTCTACATGATTATACTATAGTCTCTTCTAAAACACCTCCGACTCCAAAACTATAAATCTAAAATGTTTGGAATGAATATAAAATTAAACATTTCATCACTTTAATTAAGAATGAAGCTTTCAAAACATCAAGAATTTACAAAGTAAATATATTACAAAGAATAATAATTAAATCGGATAATTCATGGGGCAGATCATTTTGGAATCATATATAAAAATAACTTTGATTATTTTTTATACATTATGATAATTAATGAATCAAACAAAAGTTGATGTGTTGAGATGGTTTTGAGGATGTTTTCCAAAACTATAAGATGTAAAGATCCATGTTATAGTGAAAGGGGATATGTAAAAAAAGAATATATATATTTTTATATAGCTACTTTAATTTTGTTTGGAGTTATTAGTATGAAAATAGAATGTGTTTGAAAGAGTATTTGAATGAAGTCACTGAAAATGTATTTAAATGAAGAGATCTCTTTCTAACCTATATCTAAAGAGTTTACTTATTTCGATTATGTAAAAATATTCAAGATTAATTTAATAAATATAAAATAGATATACAAAAAGGATAAGAACATGTGTGAATGTGATATTAATAATGATTATATGAGGCCCCTCTAACTAGTATCAATGGTGATGAATTTGATTACATCTATGATTTCCCTATAAATCAATAAATAAATTATTAATGGATGTATACTATATAAAATATTAAAGATTCACATCCATTAAGGATGAGAATTCCATCTTATTACTGTAATGTTGAATCCATGGATAAGGTGTGAAGATGAAACCTCTTTTTATGACATGTGATATCATCATATCATCAGGGATATCCAGTAAGAAAGGATAAAGATCATTAGAATATCTTGACACATAGACTAGTTGTAGAAAATGGTTGGTTCACATTACATCAAGAGGAATGTTCATTTGAAAAATAGTTCAAGGAAAGAGTTTAGAAAGATCCTTTTTATAAACTATCAAGATGTAGTATAAAGTCTCAATCAGTTGATTATAAAAAACCCAGACATTACATAAATTGATATTAATTCAAAGTTAAAGAATATTCATTAAAAATATTATAAATCCATGATTCAACCGTATAGGTACAGTGTCTTTAGAAACTGGGAAACATAAAAAATTGGTTCATAAGACATCTTCATTGTCTCCTACACATTACATCAAAACTTGACCCCTTTTTGACATATCTTATATAATACTCTTCTTTATGACCTGGGGAAAAGAAACCTATTAAAGGGTGAGATCAAATTATCAGTAAGGGTAAACAAGGGATATATAAACCATAACATAATCATAATACAAAAGAATATAACATTTGAAAATCTTATCCTGCATATGAAAGATCGTGATATCATGCCATGGGATAAATCATAAAAGTTCATAAGAATCAATTAATGTAATTTGAAAAGTCACAACATAAGATAAGAAATTTTGTAGCAAACACATAATCATAGAAAACCATTTCATATTAGTCAATACTCATCTCCAAGACCATCAGAGTGGACAAAGTCCATATCTGAACCGAGTTCACTCCTCGGTCTAGCCTTGTATTACTGAACAAATATCATTTCTCATTCCATCCATGTCTATATCATGAGATATATATCTTTACCCTATGTATTTGCGGGAGATATAGGTACCATCAATCTCATAATGAAATCATTTTTATGTGTTCCACAAAAACCTAAATCAGTCATCATAGCATAACGCAAGGATTAACATGGGTTTCTTAAACATCATTACATCATAACATAATCCACATAAAACAAATGGATTTCATAAATAAAATGTCATCATAAAAAAATAAAACTATAGTAATAATTGGTATAGTATACTTGAAATAGAACCTTATTAAATAATTTCATCTTATATGGAAAATAATCATGATAAAAAACTTGAAATTAATTCTAGAGGAAAATATCCTTTCTTCTTCAAAAAATCATTATTTTCTCAATATGTTAGAAATTTTAAAAGAAAATAACATTATTGAAAATAAACTTGATATATTGAAAAGGAATCATCAGGTTAATAAGGTGTTATGAAAATTTAAAAAAATATAATCATATCATATAAGTTAAAAGAGAACATTTTTTTTGAACTTTATCAGGAAGTCAAAAAGTACCTCGTACTAAAAACAACAAAAGATTCCTTTCATACCATTTAATAAAATTCATAAATGGGTAAAATTGACTTTAAATATTTTTATAAGGACAGAAATAATATTTTGGATTATATATTTAGGAAACATTGACATGGATGATAAATATACCCCAATAAATTCTTACGAATAAACAATCTTGGATAATAACTAGATTGTAAAAATTATCCCTTACCTGATTTCCAATTTCGTTTGTATATACATGAATATCATTTATACTCCTTTAAATAATTTCATTGTATTATACAATAATCATATTCATTTTTATGAAATCATATAGAATCATATTATCATCCGTTTGGTAGAAACATTATAACTCATCCATTGGGCATTAACTTATTTATTTTCTTATGCATGTTTTGTCTGATAAGTTCCTCTTATTAAGATATAGTTATATAATTTATATAATGGTATTGGTATAATATATATCACATTTATTCATTCAATTTATTTATATATTCATTCTTTAATTAAGATCATGTAGAATGAACCACATCGCATCGTAGAGACGGTAGGTCATACGTACACACGAGAAACGATATCATTCCCATAA
Organism: Viscum album; assembly: GCA_963277665.1. Lineage (NCBI taxonomy): Eukaryota > Viridiplantae > Streptophyta > Magnoliopsida > Santalales > Viscaceae > Viscum > Viscum album. The sequence continues at coordinate 605,392,581 of OY728125.1, forward strand.
TTTTTGAATGGTACTTAATAGGATGGTGTATAATATTTCATAATAAATATAATGTTATAATAATCATATATAGTTATTTTTTTATCATTTTATACATCCAAATAATGTCGTGGTGAAAAACTGATTAATCCATGGCATGGAGATGGTAAGTCGTACATAAGCACGCATGGTGATTTCATTTTTCAAAGGATGGATATAAGGTGGAATATAGTTATTTCATAATTTTAATAACATCTTAGTAGATAAGTGATACTGTAGTTATTACTTTATAATCAGACAACTCATGAAGAGGAAGTATAAGATGGAAAACATTTGAATGAATCAGTAGAGGAGATTACCTCTTCTTCGACGTGCTTCCTATAAATCTCCTCTTAGAGATTTATAGTTAGTCTTTAAAGAAGAAAAAAACCTCTATAATGTTACTAGTGAAGTTTAAAAGGAAAAATTTCAAGGTATGGATGATATTAAAGACTCAATTTGAATTTAATTGGTGACGGAGAGGGTGCCCTTTTATAATTGGGGTGATGGGAACTTTTGGAAACTCCATAAATAATAATTTATAATAAAATCAAAACCTACCCAAAAACCTCAAAAAATTTCCAATTTAAAATATGAGAAGATATAGTTTTATTAATCTCATAAACCAATAAATTTTTGTCATGTTTTCTTTTAATTTAAACATTAATAGTTTAATTAATATTTAGTTATTCTATTTAATTCTTAACTTGGGTAAAAATATTTAAATATTAAAAAGGTGAAATATTTAATTATATGATGTAAATTAGAGAATAAATAAATACCTTGCAACATTATAGACTATATAATAATTATTATATATTTTTTAAAATGGTTTATGAATATTAAATAAATTAATGATACATTATTTTTCTAAAAAAAATGTATTAATTTGAAACTATTAAATTTAGTCATTTTTCAAAATATTAAGATAACAACTTAACATTGAAAAGTTTAATTTATTATATTCCAAATAAATAAAGGTAATCTATAAAATTCATTAGACATTTTAATCATCCAAAATTTTATTTATTTAAATATTTTTAATAACATGTATTTATTGCCTACATTAATAAAATAATTACTAAAATAATTTGTGTAGTTATTTAGTATACTTATTTGATGAATAAAAATTAAAAAAAAAATACTATGATGAAGATAAATATTATATATTGTATAATAATACTTTTAGTTGAATTTATATTCTAGAAAATACTACATTGAAAATGTTTTAATTTTGAAAACATGAATGTGACAACTTTAACATCACTTTAAATAAAATAATATAAGTGTCGTAATCTCTTTTATAAGGATCCAAATGCTCAATAACTAGACCCTGTGTTGGTTATGGTTTATTTATACACTAAAAAAATATTTTTTAAAGTTCCTGGTTTTTTAATGGTTATTATTATTTTAATAATTATTATTTTATTGATTTCTCATCAATTAAATAAGTTATGCATCAATAAAGTATAAGATTTTAAGGTAATTATTTCTTTCCTAAAAATTAAAAATAAATTATAATGATAAATAAAAACATTTTATCTTCCAAATAAGTTTTTATAATCTAATTTATCTTTTATATAACATTATTTTTAAAATGATATAGTTATTAAAATTCGAGTATGTCATATTTAACTTTTCATTAAATAAAAATAAATTAAAATTTCCAATCTCATCCAAGTGGCTTCCAATGGACTCCATTTAAATTCAACTATGATTTATGCCAAAAAACACTCATCCAATGTTATTAAGACAAGTTTTAGGATAAGTTTATAATCATATTCTTACCCTTAATTACCCTATTTAACCTTTTACCGAATTAATAAAAATTAATTAATGTATTATTCATAAGGCCCAAAAATAAAATAAATATATTTAAATAATTTGTAGATACTGATTCCAAGTATGAAATTAATTTTTAAAAATTCTAAACAAATAATTTTTAGTAATTAATTTAAAATTAATCTCATTATCGGAAAGATAGAACGAGTTTTAAAAGTTAAAACATTACAAAAATTGAATTGTTTTTACATATGAATTCAATGTAAAATCAATTAAAATTAAAAAAATTAAATTAATTGATAAAAATATATTATAATTATACTTTAAAACCATTAAATATATTAATTTAACCATCGAAATTATTTTTATTTAAAAAGTTGTTTTTAATTAAAATTTATTGTATTTTTACTATTCACTAAAACATGAAAGTTATCAAAAAAATATCAAAAATTCATTCAAAGTAAATTTTTATATCATTATTCCAAATAACATGTTTTTGTTTTCATATAAAAATTATTAATGTGACAACATCTTAATTTAAAAGTAGTTAGCCATTAAAATGAAAAAAAAATTATTCTTTTGAAAAATATAAGTTTTTATACATCAAATAGGGTTTATTCATACTCTATGACTACGTTGGTCATAGTGGATACTCAAGAGGGGGGTGAGTTGAGTTCCTATTAAAAATTTCTCTTTAAAATAACTATATTGAAATCCCCCAATTCATAAAACAAGTTAAACTGTAGTGAATTTATAAAGATTGTAAGTGTTCAATTACTTTCTCAAAGATTGATTATTTCTCAGTTAACTTAATGTGAAGATTAAGAAAGCTTTTAAAACTAACTTACTAGCTAGAAATAATTACAAACACTTTCTAGTTCAACTATCAGAGTTACTTTAAAACATGTTTGAATTTCAAAGTAATTATCAGCAGAATAGTTTAAATTGAAATAAGATGCACAACAGTTTGAACCAAGAGGTTCAGTCTCAAGCTAAGACTTAGTCCTCTCAAACAGTTTATATAAAACTTTGATCCACACCCTGTATCAAGGTTTAAAACAGTAATTAGACTATCTAGGTCCTCAGACCTCTACCAAAATTCTATGTGGGAAAGAAAAAACTACAGAACACTTGTTGTCCAGGTCCTCAGACCTCTACCACAGTTCTACATGAGAAACACAAAGGTATAAAGAGTTTGGTGTGAGGATTTCAATATCCTCCAGTTCAGCATATGAGTCAGTGTGTTTTCAAGTAGACAAAATCACACACACTTCTTGTAATGTAATTAGAAATAATCATAGCAGAGTAATAATATAAAGATGAGTCTAGAAAGCTATTGTGTGATGTCAATGCAGATCTGGAATCCTTTTTATTGAAGCAGATGAAGCTTTGATTCCTTTTCTGGATGTTGTCTGGAAAATAGAGTGTCATGTTTTTATTACTTCACTTCCAGTACAGGTGTTCAGCTTGAATGTGAGAGTATTGGTTGTAGCACTTGAACCTCCCACTGAACTTTAGTTCTTGATGTGTATGAGTATTCTTTGAGTTCTTCATGTGTTCTTCTTTTATGTGTATAACTCTATCCAAACATTTTCTAGTATCTCAATATTCCTTTTATTCCTTGAGCTCCGGTAATGGGAATGATTTCCTTTTACAGATACGAGGTACGGTTCCCTAAAATCCAATAAACATAATTAATTGGTATCCGACATAATGAGTGATTACTTCTGCAGGTATGAGGTATGGTTTCCTGATATCTGACATATATCATTAATTAATTTCAGTTGCATTAAAACAACTAAATATGATCGGTACTAATAATCAATTAGAGAGATAGTGTTTAGAAAAATAGTGACTGGTTTCCATTGGTAGCTCTTTGTATCAGTGAACCTATAGTGGTAGACTTGTAACGGTTGGTCTTGTATCGGTAGCTATTACTCTCTGTAACGGTAGCTTTCTTGTATCGGTAGCTGTATGTGTAGTGGTAGCTCTTCATAATGGTGAACTTTTGCTGGTAGCTCTTCCTTTCTATCAGTAACTATTAACATCGGTATTAGTAGTTCTCTTTATCAGAAGCTGCTAACATCGGTAGATCCATTATATCAGTAACTTGTATCTGTGACCTTGTCTATTAGTAGACTTAGTCTCTCGGGGACCTTTGTTTATCGGTAGCTCTATCTGTACTCGAATGCTTATAAAGTATCTGTTCTATGAATTTCATTTTCATATTGAGTTAGTATCAAGATTAATCATCATTAAATATCTATAATCATAAATAAACATTGAATAACATGTTCAAATGATATGATATAATCATTTTGGAATTCATATCATCTCATTAGCATGATGTCATAATTAGAAAGTATAATTAATATATAGATAGACATTATTTGGTATTATCAAAGTATATCTACACATAATTGAGATTATTAAAACAGGTGAGTCTAATAATCTCCACCTTTTTTATAATCACATATTATGGCATTATAATCCAGAATAAACTATAATGAATCAGAGTAAAATACATCTAATGGAATTTCTCAGTGTGTTCAGATCATAATTCTCAAATGTATCAGAGATAAACTATGGACATACACAAAGACACATATTATAAATTCCTCCCCCTTAGTGTAATGTCTCCCCATATGATAAATTTTCTCCCCCTTTGTGATTAGCAAAAAGAGAAAAAAATGGGTCAGAGCATAAAAGAAGAAGAGAGTAAATAGACATTTGAATTTCATATGACAAAGTTAAAGGAGATAGTACAAAATAAATACAATAAGAACAAAGATTCCCATAAAATGTCTTAGCCACAAATCAATAAACCTCTTCAATAGGTAATTTGGATTTTTCTTTGGGATCAGAAGAGGATTCAGTCTTGGTAGTCATAGGTGAAGGCTTGGGAACACCAGTGATGATTAAAGGTGGTTGAGCTACTAAAACACTATCGGGCCTGTAATGGGTACTCCATTGTGTGATCATTGGAGTAAGACTTCTGATAGCTTGAGCTGGAGGCAACTGAGGTGTGTAAGTAGACTGACCAAAGGTAGGCAGGGCTGGAGGTACAATAATAGGTGTACTTTCCACATGAAGAAAGGGCAGTAATAGGTTCTGAAAATCCATGATGATTCCTCCTCCTCTCTCCATAAAAGATCTAAAATTATACATGTTCTCCATAAACTTGTTCAAGTAAGGATCAACTCCATGATCTTACTAACTAGTTCTTTGAAGGCTTGAGAAACTGGGGGCAATTTCAGATTTTATAATAGTAGCTTGAAATGATTGGATTGCTTATGCTTGGTGTACACTCTCTGAAAATAGTAATCAATTTTGTCTTTGATTTCCTTTTGGGCAGCAGTAGCATCTCTCATATCTTAGACGATTTTTCTGGTATCCCTGGTGGTAGTAATCACCTGAGAATCTGATGAGCTGCTGGTAATGACTTGACCATTTTCTTCTTCCAGTACAGACCTAAACTGTACAACATCAACTAAAACTCTGGATGCAGCAAGAGGTGCCATAGTAAAAGTTACTGTTTCTTTGAATGACTAAGTCAAATTACTTATCAAATTTTTTCACAAAAAAATCCTGAGTACTGACATGTGTTTTTATGGTCTTCTTAAAATCTTCAAACACATCCAAAAATGTTTCACTGCACCTCGAATGTAGTTGATATCAGTATCAACTTGATATTTAGAACTCATGAAGGTGTCAAATGAAGCAACATATTGATTCCAGGAATCAACAGCCTTTGTCAAACTCCCAGTCTGATTTTGACACACTTTCATTTCATCCATCACTTCTTTCATAGCATTTGACAAAACATTTCTCATAGAATATACCAAGGAACATTCCATATTATTTAACTCTTCAACAAAACAGGTTTTTAATTTAGATTTTAGTGTCTCAAGATCTCTTTTTCTCACAATGCCTTCAAGCAGAGCTAGATGAGCTACTGGTTGAGCAGTAACTTCCTCTGAGAAAATATCATAAGACACAGGATGCCTTATAATGGGTGTATCATCCTCAGAATCAAGATAGTCTAGACCCAAGACAACAAATCCTGGATCCATTGACCAATCTTCAACTACATAGGTCACCGAAACTGACCATGTCCTTACAAGTTGCTCCCCATCAACTTGAGCTTTCATCACTATATCTGCAGTAGTAGAAGTAGCCTCATTGGTTACTTCTTCTTCAGAAGAGTCATCTATAACCAAATTCATATCCAAACTAGGTTGAACAGGCTAGGGTATGTCAGCAATAGGAATTGGTCTGTCCACTACAAGAATCTCCTCAATAGGCATAATACAGTTCTCAATCAGAGGACTGAGACTCAAACAGGTACTTCCATTCTCAGATCCTGTTTTTTCATCATCATTACTACTAGAATCTGGAGCAGTCTCCTTATGATCTGATCTAGGCAGGTCTTCCTCATTTATAGACATTTCTTCAAAACTTTCTCTTAGAACTGCTTTCTTTCTAGGTAGGGTCACAGGTGGACTTACTTTTTCATATGATAACTTTTCAGCAACTGGACTTAGAGGAAAAACAGGATCCCCTCCATCTCCTATAGTGGTCTCTTTTTGAGCATCATCATCACTCTATTGAGGTTCCTCCTCGTCAGGTCTTAGACCTGGATCCCTCACATCCTTTGGTCTGAAAGGATGGTCCACAGGATTGAAATTTTCATACAAATTCCCTTCATCACTTACCCATTCTCTTCTCCACAGGTTCCAGTTAATCTTTATGTATTTGCAAACTGTTTTGGTGATACAGTAGTTGTCCTTCACAACTACAGTCTCATCTTGAGACCCAGTTATTCCCTTTACTTTAATCATTAATGATATCAACTTGGCAAAGAACAAGGAATTTGTTTTTGATTTTGGTTTTGTCATATCTTCCATTTGAACCATTATAAGCCAACACAAATTCACTTTGACACCATGCCTTAGCAGATACAACAAGAATATATCTTGGAATCTGAGGTTTTCAATGTCCCCTCTTCATGGAATTAATACTTGCTGGATAAATTGGAACAGCAACCTGTTTTCTCCATCCATTTCTATAGCGACTACATTTCTTGGTGTGCCATATCCAATGAGCTCTTCCAAAGCAGCTTCATACTCAAAAATGTCACTATCAGGGGGTACAAACTTTGAATAGAAATTGAAGATACCTTCATGGGGTACCCTCAGACGATCATCCAATTACATTGAGGAGAATGAAACTTCCTTTCCATTAACAAATGACAAGACCCGATTCTCATTATCTAGTTTTTAAAATTTGAGAAACTCATAGAAGGCATTAAACCATTTAGGATAATATGGTCCATTGTTATTTGAGAATCATTCAACCCATTTCTGCTTTTCAAGCACTCTTATAATTAATGACTTACTGGTCATAAACCATTCCGTGTATAGCTCTTTCTCAACTAATATTTCCCATTTCATGAGATGTGGGTTTACAGGTTTATTTGCTTCACTATCACCATAAGACTCTCCTTTGAGTCTCTTGGCATTCGGCTCATCACCCTCTGTACTAACAGTCGGTCTCTTCACTCGTTCCATTCTGCGAATCGCATGGTTTAGGGTTCAAGAGAAACGAAGGTTTTGGGGATAAGGTTTGAAGGTAAAGGGTTCGAGGTGGATAGAAATGAGGTTAAAACTAATGTTTTATCATTTAGGAATTATGAAATAAATAAATAAAACATAATAAATATAATACAAATGATACAGATTATGGTGGCTAAAAAACAAAATTTAAAACAGTGCAAGCTAGTAGTGACATATACCGGTGATGATTTCTAACAGTGAGGTCCAATAGAAGTGAGGTTATAACAGTGAGGTCCATACCAGTGAGCTATAACAGTGAGGTTCATACTAGTGAGGTATAATGGTGTGGTTCATACCAGTTAGGTATAACGGTGAGGTTCATACCAGTGAGGTATAATAGTGAGGTTCATACCGGTGAGGTATAACGGTGAGGTTCACACCGGTGAGGTATAACTGTGACATTCATACCAGTGAGGTATAACGGTGAGGTTCATACTTGTGAGGTATAACGGTGAGGTTCATACAAGTGAGGTTTTTACTAACGGTGAGGTTTGAGAAAAGTTTATCATTCTTAACTCTTGTCTAATGTATCTAAACCTATCTGAACTTAAAGGTTTGGTGAATATGTCAGCTATTTGATGTTTAGTGCCTATAAATTCAAGAGTAATATTACCCTTTTGATAATGATCCCTTAAAAAGTGATGTCTTACATTAATGTGCTTATTCCTAGAGTGAGATACAAGATTCTTAGAGATATTGATCGCACTAGTGTTATCACAGTTTATAGATACATATCTAACTTTATATCCATCATTCAATAAAGTATGTTTCATCCATAGAATTTGTGCACAGAAACTACCAGCAACTATGTACACTACTTAAGTAGTAGACAATGCAATATAATTCTGCTTCTTACTACACCAATATACTATGGACTTACCTAGAAAATGACATGTTCCAGAAGTTCTCTTCCTATCTAACTTGCAACCAGCAAAGTCAACAGCTGAATAACTTGTTAAATCGAATGATTTCCCTTTGGATAAAATAATCCTAAATCAGTAGTATGTTTAAGATATTTGAAAATACTTTTAACAGCAAGAAAGTGTGACTCTTTTGAATTATCTTGAAATCTTACACACATACACACACTAAAAATAATATCTGGTCGACTAGTAGTAAGATAAATTAAACTCCCAATAAGTCCTCTATAATTGGTTTGATCCACTTGTTTCTCAGTTTCATCTGCATCCAATTTACAAGTGGTACTCATAGGAGTATCACTTTCCTTATTACTTTCCAAACCAAAATGTTTTAAAAGATCCTTTGTATATTTACTTTTATTTAAAATAATAGCATTTTCATTTTGAAAAACTTGAAATCCAAGAAAATATTTGAGATGTCCCATTAAACTCATTTCAAATTCACTTTTCATAATCTTTGAAAAATCAATATATTAATAATTTTTAGAAGATCCAAAAATAATATCATCAACATAGATTTGTATTATCAACACATCTTTGGAAATCCTTTTGATAAAAAGAGTTTGATCAGCAATCCCTTTAATAAAACCTTTTGATATAAGAAAATTAATAAGTCTATCATACCAAGCTCATGGATCTTGTTTTAAACCATACAAAGCTTTATAATGTTTAAAAACACGATTTGGAAAATGAGGATTAGTAAATCTAGGTGGATGTTCAACAAAAACATCTTCAATTATAAAACCATTTAGAAAATCACTTTTAACATCCATTTGATATAGCTTGAAATTCATATGAGCAGTATAAGCAAGTATAATTATAATAGATTCTAACCTAACTACAGGTGCAAAGGATTCCTCATAGTCTATTCCTTCTTCTTGAATATGTCCTTGTGAAACTAACCTAGATTTGTTCCTAACTATATTTCCAGACTAATCAACTTTATTTCTAAAAACACATTTAGTGCCTATGGTCAAGGTGTACTTAGTTATATCTATTAATTCACAGACTTTGTTTCTTTCAAATTGATTTAACTCTTCTTTCATATCCATTACCCATAATTCATCATTGATAGCATCATTGATATTTTTAGGTTCTGACTATGAATGGATGGCTTAATGTTCAACCTGATTTCTTAGAGAAGGTTTAGTTTGTGTTCCTCTATCTAAATATCCTACAACAGCATTTGAAGGATGGTTTTTAAGGGTCCTAGTTGGTCTAGAAGAAGTAGGGCTAGAAATTTCAGGTTCATTCATAGGTTCGGGTTCAACAGAAACAGGTTCTTGAAAATATCCAGAACTGGTTGTCTTAACAACAGGTTCACTGTTTTTGTCATTAAGGTTTAGAATGGATAGGTGTTCTTCAAGGTTTTCAAGAGGGGTCTTAGGCTCATGTGGATCAGTTTCATCAAATATTTTGTGTAATGATTCTTCCACACATTTGGTCCTCTACTCTATAAGCTTTACTAGATATAGAATAACCAAGAAATATTCCTTCATCGCTTTTGTATGTAAACATATCAATATTATCTTTAGTATTGAGAATAATTACTTTGCAACCAATGACTCTAAAGTAACTAAATTTAGGCTTCCTATTATTCCACAGTTCCTAAGGGGTTTTTTTTAAATATGTATAATCATGACTCTATTTATAATATAACAAGATAATATTTACAGCTTCAGCCCAGAAGTAAACAGGTAAGTCATACTCATTAAGAATAGTTCATGAAATTTCTTGAAGGGATATATTCATTCTTTCTACTACACCATTATATTAAGGTGTCCTAGGGGAAGAGAAGTTCTGACTGTAGCCATTGTGTGAGAAATAGGTTTCAAGTCATGATTTTTAATCTCACGGCCATGATCACTTCTCAGGGTCTTAATCTTAAGTCCGTTATATATTTCTATAGACTTGGACTACTTAATGAAATAGGAACAAGATTCACTTTTGTGAGCAAGAAAGTATACCCAAGTGTATCTAGAAAAGTCATATACCACAACATAGACATAGTGCTTCCCATTTAAAATGTAAACTCTAGATAGTCCAAATAAATCCCTATGAACCAACTCGAGAGGTTGAGAAGTTGAACCTTGTTTCTTTGATTTGAAAGAAACTTTATGTTGTTTTCCCTTTTGATAGGGATTACAATCTTTGTCTTTTGGGAATTTTGTTTTTGAGTAGATCTCTAACTAAACCTTTCCTAGTCAGTTTCTTAAGTGAATGAACATTACAATTTTTTAATCTTCTGTTCCATAGACAAGATTCTTTATGAAAGGCATTTAAATATGTAACCATTTGTTTAGAAAAACAATTCCGATATATAGCATATACATTTTCATTTCTTAATGCAGTAAATACCAAAATATTTTTAGAATTAAATACATTGAAAGCATCATTTTTAAATTTAACAATGAAACCATCATCACACAACTGAGAAATGCTTAACAGGTTGTATTTTAATCCACCAACAAATAATACTTTAGAAATTAAAATTGAATCATTGTTGTCAATCTGGCCTAAGCTGATGATCTTTCCTTTTGAGTTATCCCTAGAGGTGACATATCCTCCATCAAATTTGATTTAGCTCTTAAAGCATGAGTAGTATCATGTCATATGCATTGAACACCCACTTTCCAATTACCATATCTTCCTATAGGAACTCTTCAAGAAAGTTTCCTACAAAACAAATTTAGACAGAAGATAAAATTGGTACCCAGATTTTCTTGGGTCCATAAAGGTTAGAAAGTAAAACTTTAGGCACCCATATTTGTCTAATGGATTTCCTATAATTAACAGATTCAAATGATTTTTGATAAAAAAACATTGTTTGGTCTATAAGAATTTTAATAGCTATATAAAGCATAAGATTTTCCAGAACTTGAACTAGCTGTATACTATCCAGATTTTGGAACAAATTGATTTTTAATAATCTGTCTCCATCCAGGTTGGTATCCTAAACTAGTAGTATACTTTGGTGCATATTGTTTTCCAATCATTTTATTGAGAGTATTCTTTCCATTGGTGAACTTCTCTAAGTATTTTTTAAGTTTCTCATTAGATAATTTAAGTTCAATATTCTCCTAACAGTTGATCATTCTTTTCCATTTCTATACTAAGATCTGATTTAATAGTACTAGTCAAGGAATATTATTTCTTCAATGATTTGTACTTATCTTTCAGCTCATTACAAGTATCTTCCAACATATTACAGTATTAAAATAATTTAGCTTTAGACATATTATCATCATTATTTGAATCACTTTCATTCCCAGAATAATAATCATTATGCATAGGGGAATTAAGTGTTACCTTAGATGTTTCAGTCATGAAACACATGTTGTCATGATTCTTTTCTTCAGAATCAGAAGCCTCAGATCCACTTGAGCTATCTTCAGAAGCACTCCATGTTTCCTTCATAGATTTCTTATATTTTTTGTTCTTATAATCATACTTCTTCTTAAACATCAATTTTGGGCAGTCATCCTTAACATGTCCTTTCCTTTTACATTCATAATAGACTATCTCATCATCATAATCATCTTTCTTCCAATCTCTCTTCCAATTACCTCGTTGGTCATACTTACCCTTATAATTTTGATTTTCTAAAAAATTGCTTCTTCCTGTAGAATTTCTTGAATCTCTTGGTTATATGTGTCATCTCTTCATCACTATCTGAATCTTAACCTTCACTTGTTGAGCTTTTGATGGGTATGTGAACTTTCTCCTTTTCCTTGGTCTTTGAGGCAGTATACTTAAATGACACTGACTTATTCTTAGGTTCATCATCTTCCTCTTTATTTACCTTTATCTCTTCTTCATATATCATCAACTTACCTATCAGCTCTTTGACAGGTAGTGAACTTATATCACATGATTCTCTTATTGAAACTGATGTGCCTCTCCATCTTTCTGGAAATCATTTGTGTATTCTCGTGATTTTCTCCTATGCTGGACAACTTTTCTCAGTGAGCTCATGGTGTTAAAAATTTCATTGAACCTGAGATACATGTCAGAAATAGGTTCATCAGGTTTCATTTTAAAATTATCATACGTAGTAGTGTATGTATTTATTCTCATTTCCTTAACATTGGTTGTTACCTCCTGAAAAATATCCAAAGTATCCCAAATTTCATAAGATGTCTTACAAGCAGATATTCTATTAAATTCTTCATCTCCTAAATCACAATACAGAGCATTCATTGCTTTACAAATATTATTGTAAGCAGCTTTCGTAGGTTCATCCCAAGTAGTTCTAACAATTTCTAGAATCTTATACTGAGTTTCTATAGTAGTCCAGATGTCAAATCCCATACATTCTAAATGAATTTTCATTTTGATTTTCCATTGGGCATATTTGACACCATTAAAGAAAGGTGGCATGTTGGTAGCTACAACTTCTAATCTGTTATCCATAATAAGTAAGTTTTAAAAACATATATAAATATATAAAAATTTAGAATTAACAGAAATTTTGAGATCTTTAAGATACAACTAAAATCACAGTTAAAAACTTTTCACAAACAGAGTGTGTTTAAAAACTTTTATCAACCTCCTCTGATACAAAATTTTGGTCGGAGTGGATACTCAAGAGGGGGGTGAATTGAGTTCCTATGAAAATTTTTGTTTAAAATATCTATATTGAAACCCCCCAATTTATAAAACAAGTTAAACTATAGTGATTTTATAAATATTGTAAGTGTTCAATTAGTTTCTCAATGATTGACTATTTCACAGTTAACTTATTGTGAAGATTAAGTTATCTTTTGAAACTAACTTACTGGCTAGCAATAATTACAAACACTTGCTTGTTCAACTATCAGAGTTACTTTAAAATAGGTTTGAATTTCAAAGTAATTAGCAGTGAAATACTTTAAAATAAAATAAGATGCACAAAAATTTGAACCAAGAGGTTCAGTCTCAAGCTGAGACATAGTCATCGCAAACAGTTTATATAAAAAATTGATCCACACCAGGGATAGAGGTTTACAACAATACTTAGATTGTCGACATCCTCATACCTCTACCACAATTCTACGTGGGAAAGAAACAACAACATCACACAGGCTATCCAGATCCTCAGACCTCTACCATATTTCTACGTGGGAAACATAAAGGTATAAAAAGTGTGGTGTGAGGATTTCAGTATCCTCCAGTTCAGCTTAGGAGTCAGTGTGTGTTCAAGTAGAGAGAAGCACACACACTGCTTGTAATGTCATTAAAAATAGTCATAGTGGAGTAATAATATGGAGATGAGTCTAGAATGCTCTTGTGTGATGTCAATGCAGCTCTAGACTCCTTTGGATTGAATCAGATGAAGCTTTGAGTCCATTTCTGTATGTTTTTTGGAAAAAAGAGTGTCTTGTTTTTATTCCTTCACTTCCAGTACAGGTGTTTAGCTTGAATGTGAGATTATTCTTTGTATCACTTGAACGTCCTCCTTAACTTCTGTTCTTTATGTGTATGATTATTCTTCCAGTACTTCGTTTGTTCTTATTATATGTCTATATCTCTATCCACACTCTCTAGTAGATCGATATTCCTTTTATTCCTTAAGCTCTGGAAATGGGAATGATTACCTTTTACAGATACGAGGTACGGTTCCCTGACATCCAAAAAACATCATTAATTAGTATTTGACATAAGGAGTGATTACTTCTGAAGGTACGAGGTACGTTTTCCTGATATCCGACAGACATCATTAATTAATTTTAGTTTAATTAAAATCACCAAATATGATTTTTTCTAATAACCAATTAGGGAGATAGAGTTTAGAAAAGCAGTGACTGGTTTCCATCTATAGCTCTTTGTATTAGTGACTGGTTTCCATCTTGTAGCGATGGACTTGTAATAGTAGGTCTTTCATTGGTAGCTATTACTATCTGTAACGGTAGCTTACTTGTATCTGTAGCTGTATGTGTAGCGGTAGCTCTTCATAATAGTGAACTTCTGTCGGTAGCTCTTCCTTGCTATCAGTAGCTGTTAACATTGGTAGTAGTAGCTCTCTCTATCAGTAGCTGCTAACATCAGTAGCTACATTCTATCAGTATCTTGTATCAGTGACCTTATCTATCAGTAGACTTAGTCTATCGGCGACCTTTGTTTATCGGTAGATCTCTCTGTACTCGAATGCTTATAAAGTATCTGTTCTATGCATTTCATTTCCAGACTGACTTATTATCAGGATTAATCATCGTTATTATCTATAATCATAAATAAACATTGAATAAAATATTCCAATGATATGATATAATCATTTTGGCTTTCATATCAACTCATTAGCATGATGTCATAATTAAAAAGTATAATTAATATATAGATAGGCATTATTTGGGATTATCAAAGCATATTTAAACATAATTGAGAATATCAAAATAGGTGAGTCCAATAGAATAAAATATCAATTGGATGAATATAAAAAATATTTTATTAAATATATAATAGATATGTTTCATTAATTTCATTTACCAATTGTAATTCACGTTATTTATTAATACAAAAATACAAAAAATATAATTTATTTATATTTTACATAAGTAATTGTTACCCAATGAATTCACCATAAATTTTCATATATTAGTTATATTTATTTCTTCTAACCTAACGGATAGTCTATAATGGTTATTTTATATAATGGTCATCTCACATTTTACTTAAACTCATGATTGTGTGCAATGCAAGCTATTAAATAATTAAAATCAATTAAATAAAATATCTCATAAAAACATATGGGTGTTACATTCTACTCCCCCTAAAATGAATTTCACCTTTGAATTTTTTCACTTGGATATAAATATATGAGGATATCTCTACATCGTAATATACTCAAGTTCCCACATGGCATCCTCAAATTGGTGGTTTTTCCACAAAACATTAACCAAGTAGGTGGTGTTTTTTTGCAGAACTTTTTCACAATGATCCAAAATATATATTAGTTATTTTTTATAAGAAATGCCTTGCTCCATTGGTACAAATTCTAAGTTTAGTACATTTGAAGGGTGAGGTGTGTACTTTCTCTGTAGGGATACATTGAACACATCATGAAATTGAGAGAGATTCAATGGAAGTTTCAACCGGTAAGATACCTTCCCAATACAATCAAAAATTTCAAAAGGAATGAAATACCTAGGGTTCAGTTTTCCCTTTATTCCAAATATCATTATGCTCTTCCAAGGGGATATTCATAGAAAAAATTGTTAGCCATATCAAACTCTAGGCCTTTTCTTCCATTGTCGGCATAAATTTTTTGCCGACTTTGAGCTTCCCTTATGTGGTGTTGAATAGATCTGAACTTTTCTACCATTTCATCAACAAGATCAGGTCCTAATAGATTTCATTCCCCAACTTCATCCCATGAAGTTATTTTTCTACACTACTTTCAATAGAGGTCTTCATAAGGATTCATCTGAATAATGGATTGATAGTTATTGTTGTATGAAAAATCCACCAAAGGTAGCTGTTGATCTCAACCACCTTTGAAATCTATAGATCAAGCTCTCAAAATGTCTCCTAGAGTTTGTATTTTCCTCTCAGACTAAAATTTATCTAAGGATGATAAGTAGTGCTGAAAAATAACTCGGTATCCATACCCTACTAAAGTCATCGCATGAACATTGAGGTAAACCTCATATCCTGATCATATATAATGAAAAGTGGTACTCTATGAGATATTACCACTTTCTTTACATATAACATAGAAATATGATCAAGAGATAAATCCTATCTAATAGAAATGAAGTGTGATGACTTTTTAAGGTGATCAACTATAACCCATATAGCATTATGGGCTTTATATGTTTTGGGAAGTACGATGACAAATCTCATAGTGATGTTTTACAATTTCCATTATGGTATGGGTAATGGTTGTAACATAACCTTATACTTATTTATCTCAGACTTGACTTGCTAAAAAACCAAGTCTCGTGAGACATATTCGAAAACATCACTTTTCATATTATCCCACCGTAAACAATCTTTTAGGTCCTTTTATATATTTCTGCTTGTAGGAGGAATTGAGATTGAAGAACTATGAACATCATCCGACAACTCCTTATTTAATTCTAGTATAGGAGGAATTCAAAACCAATTTCTAAAACTTATTATTCTATCATTAAAACGCCCCAATCCCACTCTTCTAGACTCGGTTCTTGAAAAAGGCTGTTTAATTTTTTCTAAAAAAATAAACTTAATAATTACACAACACTTAACACAAATTAAGAACTTTTAATGGTCTAGGTTATGGAGTATTATAAAAAACCTTAAATTTATCAGAGTTGAATCAAAAATATAAAACAGGTATCCACTATGATTTTGTGTGTGCTAACTCCAAATGTGATGACATCTACAATAATCTCATAAGATACCTATTAAAATCATTTTAAAATAAAAGGGTGAGGATTCAATTGCCCGGTAATTTGTTTTGAAAATATTTGTTAAATCCCCTGTAAAAATATCACATTGATAATATATTTTAAATATTCAATTATAAATAAATTTTTAAAATAATTCTTTGAAAAATAATTATACTTCGAAAAACTTTTAAATCAATTAAGTGATTCGATTGAAAATATTGGGTAAGATTTTAAAAACAAAACAACTGAGTCCAATCGAAACTTTTAAGGCTATCTTGGGCCTACCCACTTGAGGGATGTATTCCATATCCAATCCCCTATCATATTTACAGAGTTCGAGTACCAGTTTTTATAAAACCTTTTTGCCTTAGCTTGCCTTATATATATATATATATACATATATATGTTTTTTACCATGGTGTTTTAATTTTAAAAATATATTTATAATCATTTTTGGAACAAATAAATACTAATCTTTACTAAAAAAATTATATTCAACTTTGTATAATCAGATCTCATGATACATGACTTTGCATAAACATATAAAAGTTACATCAACATCCACACACTTGAAATTTCAAAGACATATTTATTGAATTTCTTTTATGCATAAAGATATAAACTAATAACAACAGAGAATATATAATTCTATCTCCTTAAAATTAATCAATAATAATAGTTAATTATGTGTCGCACATAAAAAACATCAAAGAAGAATTTTTTATTAAATACAATCATCATTTTCATATCCACATAAGTTTTAAAGAGCATGACTTTAAGTACATATATTTATATTTATGTATAATGTCATGATAATAAAATCATTGATCTATGGTCTTAATCGTGACTTTTATATATCATGCACATGATAAAATTATGACATTCTTAATTTATAAATTCTTATGTGAATTAATACTTGTTTAATAATTTATTTAAAATAATTGTATACTTGAACATCATGCGGGTATATATATAAATATATTATTATATTGTAATAATAATTTCAAATATAAAAACATATTTGAATTTGAATTAAATGATTAGTTAATTTTCTTCATAATTCAATTTTCTTGAGAACTTAAACTCAATTAGGATCAAATTGAAACTCAACCTTTTGATAAATTTGAGTAACACTTAACAATACATATATAACATAGTAATAATATTTAAAGATATGGATTACCCGTGAAAATAAAATTGTAAATGATAAATTTAAAAATAAATAAATGAATATATTTATTTATAAAGAAGGTATATATTTAAAGAATGAAATAATTAAAAGTATCATTCCCTTATTATAAATTAAATAGATTCTAAAAAAATGCCATCAAAATCAACTTTTAACATAAAATTCATTCATTGGAAACCAAATATCAAAAGTCATGTTTGTATGTGCACGTCTTAAAACAAATATAATCTTATCTAGAAAAATAATATCTTATCATTGTAAATGTAAAACATAATTTCAAATAAATGAAAACCCTTAAAATATAAGAGTTCAATTAAACATTGACTTGAAAATAATATTTCTATATTATGAAAAAATAGAAATCATAATTAATGTAATTTTTTATTTTAAGGAAATATAAATTTAGAGGAAAATAAATGTTCCCTTACCTCTAATGTAACCTTAAATGACCATTGATAGGACTAGAAAAGATTTTGGCTGGATAATAGTTTTCTTTTCAGGAAGAGCAGCAATACCCACTTAAGGTTTGCAAGGAACATGCGATACTCAAATATGGAGGGTGGATATGATATACTAATATTCTATTTATAGACATACAAAGAATTATTTTATTATTTAGTTCAGCTTTCACAACAAGATGATGTATATATTATTGTCTTCATTCACATCAAACATTAATTCGATGAAGACGGGAAAATCAATTTATACATTTTTTTTATTTCCAACTTGCTTGATTGATGGTTTGTCTTGTAGTACAATCAGTGATAATAAATACATATTTAAACATTAAATTTGAGAATAATTCGTCAAAGACAAACCTGGATTGGGTTGAAATCAAGTAGTGAAAATAACCAATTCTGAAAAAAATATTGAATATGTAGTGTCAAAAGATTTCTTGTCGAGTAATCTTGTACTCAGATAGAATATATATATATATATATATATATTGTTGCAACTGATTGAAAAAGATGAATCCAAAATTAATATTCAGCTAAAATTATGGAAAAATTGATATCTGCATTAAGCATATCATGCATACAATTGGAAAACAACAACTATTAGTCTGTAGATATCGATTCACAAATGAATTTGAAAAAAAAACCAGCAATATGATGAAACAACATTTAAGAACGAATCTAGATCAGGATTTTGAATAAAAAACATGTAAAGACACACCTACTTGTAGATATGAATGATGTGAAAAAGATCTCTGAATCTGAACCCTAAAATTCGTTCAGAAACCCTAAACGCGGCCTGGTATTCCTTCGATCTGAGCTCAGACTTTAAACAACGGTCGAAACCATTCACTGTCGCAATTGTCCCCAACCTTGCATCTAAAGACGAACTAGCCTCAACATTGATCCAGACTCGCGCTCGCCTCTTGACCTCACTCTGAACATGCTTCAGCCTCAACTCCCAAAGAAGAAACACCACTTGGCTTCGACCTGCGCTCCCCTTAGTCTTGACCTGATGACCTCGTGGTCTCTCCCTTGAATAGGGCTTGAATAGATCCGTCGAAGCAGAATCTAGAGCCCTAAAAAGACCTCAGCCCTGATTATTCCCATTTTTTTATTTTTTTAATCATTTATTTATTATTTTCATTAAAATGACTTATTATTTTGCGTTTTATTTAAATAAAATATTATCTTAATATATCATTTCGTTATATATATATATGTATATATTCTTTCTTTTTCAATTAACATAATTTTAGAAATATTGTTTTTATATTTAAAACATATATGTGATTTTATAAGGTAAAATAATATTTTGAATTATTTTAATTTCAGAAATTATTTATTGTTTTTAATGTAATTTGGGTAATTATAATAGTTTATAATTCTTTAAGATAAAAACTAAATTCCAAAAAAAAATATTATTTTAAATAAAACATTGTTTATAAAAGAATCATTTATTAATTTATTACATAATCTTATTATTATTAAATATTAAATATTGTATTTTTTGATCATCAAAACAAAATTACAATTAATGTTTTAATTTTCTTAAATACCACTACTATTTTTTATTTTTTATTTTAAAATATTTTTAATTTAATAAATATTTATGTCAATAATGTTTAAAAATCATTTAAAAAAACATTTTATTAAACATATTTTTTATTTTTATTTTTAATTATATCATGTATTTGTATATATTTATTATTATTATTATTAATACCACATTTAGAATAGTAGTTTTTAATTAAAATAAAAAATAGTAAAAATAGTAATAATTTGATATTTAGTTTCAAATTTGATTTATTATAATTACTAACATTTATTCTTCAATGTAAAACCTATGGTATTACAATCATAATCAAGGTCGAATTTGAGAACATTTTTTACCTTCTTTTTTCATCTCTACTTCTTCCCTCTATGCCTCCTTAATGTTCACTTGTATAGATGGTTGAAGATTCATTTGAGAAATATTATATTTCTCCCCTTACATTAAAATTTCAAGATACATCCTTTACAGATCCATAAATATTCGATGTTTTGTGATCCTCAACATGGACATGTTATCATGGTCCTTTCGACTCAAAGCATCATCCACCTTGTTCTCTTTCTTAGGGTAGTAATCTATTGAGAAGTTGTAATCTTTAATCAACTCAAAACGTCTTCTTTTGGGCATATTCAACTCCTTTTGTGTGAAAATAAACTTATATATTTTTTATTAGTATAAATATCACACCCTTCATCGTAAATATAATACCTTAATATCTTTACAGCAAAGATTACCGTAGTTAACTCCAAATCATGAGTTCAGTAATTTTTATCATGTATTTTCAATTGTTCTGAGGTATAAGCTATCACCATAACATTTTTCATGAGAACTCATCCCAATCCCTTTTTGGATGTATCACTGAAGATCAAAAACATTTCTCCACTATAAGGTAATGTGAGCATAGGTGTACTGGAAAACCTTTTTTGAGCTCTTTGAAATTTTCTTCAAATTCCTCCATCCACGTGAACTTAACTTCTTTTCGAGTCACATGGTGATTGGATTAGATAATCATGAAAAATATTTCACAAAACATAGATAATATCTATCCAAACCAAGAAAACTTTGAATCTCAGTTGCCGTTATTCGTCTCATCCAACATTCAATATTTTCCTTTTTACTGGATCCATAGATATCCCCTCTCTTGATATTATGTGACACATAAATGAAACTTTCTAAAGAAAAAAATTCACATTGGAAGTTTTTTTATAATGATTCTCCTTTATCATGGTATTAAATACAATTATAATGTGATATTAATGTTCTTACTTTATCTTATAATAGATAAGAATATCTTCTATAAAGACTACCACAAACTAATCAAGATAGTCTTTAAAGACTCTATTCATTAGATCCATGAAATTAGTAAGAGAATTAGTAATACCCAAAGGTATGACTATATATTCATATTTTCCATACCATATATAGAATGTTTTCTTTAGTATATATTTTTTCTTGACCATCAATTGATGATATCCTAAATGAAGATCAATCTAGAAAAGTATTGAGCTCCACATAGTTAGCTGAATAAGTCATCAATACGGGGAAAAGTATATTTTTTCTTGATAGTGATATTTTTATATTCTTTATTATCAATGAAGAGGCTCATTGATATATATTTCTTCTTAACAAACATAATTGGTTCATCCCAAATTGGCACACTAGGGTGTATGAATACCTTATCAAGATTATCTTGGAGTTGCTTCCTAAATTCCTGCAACTCAATTAGGTCCATTCTATAAGGTGTATTTAAAATATTCATAACACCCATTATACGTTCTATTAAAAACTTGACATTAATATTATGTAAAAGATATAGAAATTATTCCTTAAAGACATCATTAAACTCTTATACAATGTGTGTATTCATAATTGTTAGTTTCTCCCCAGACATTTGAGATATATAACCTTGAATTATAGGAATCAAGATCTAAAGATGGAAGAAATTTATACTAGAAGGTTATATTCATCCCTGCATCGATATATGATCAAATATTGTTATGGAATATGAAATGTGACTTCCCTTCCTCGGTAGTTTATATGAGATCCATATATAGAAAGTAAATCCATGATAAGAATCACATCAAATTTCACTATAGGAAGGATCACCAGATTTGTAGGAAGAACTTTCCCACAAACTTCTACTAGAGAAGAATTATAAACTTTTGATTCAACTATTATACCATTAAGATTTGTCACAGATAACTCAACATATAATTTTGGAGGTAATAGAATGATAAATTTTGAAAATTCTTCAAAAATAAAATAGTAGGTGGATCCAAAAAATCAAATAAAACATTTTCTACTTTCGAGTGGATGGTAATTGTACCTTTTATCACTTGATTATCATACATCACATCGATGATAGTGATTGCATGTGAATTGCCTTTATACTTGGCCTTTAGAGTTTTCTGACATTGACCATCATTAATAACCCTTGGATTAGGGCATTGATTGGAATAATACCCCATTTCATTGTACTTATAACATTAAAGTGTAGGGGTGTATTCTATGTAACGTTTTCTCTATTTGCACCATTAAACATATTTTTCCCATATCTTCAGCATTCAATTTCATGATGACCTTCTTTTACACACCCAAAAAAATTGATTAGTCCCTTTAACAGAATCTCCTCTATGTTTCCTTCCACACTTTGAGCATAAGGGAAAACACATCTTTTTTTCAGCGTAGTCTTTATATTTTTCCTTTAATTCCATTTTTCTCTTTATATCAAACCCATAGGATTGATGGGTTACCCTAATATCCATATCAACCTTGAAATCACATAAAGAGATATCTTTATATCTATTGAATTCCCTTATGACTAATTCCCTTCCGAGACTTGGTTTAAATCCACTAAAGAAATGATCAATATTACTCTCAGGTTGGATAAAAATTCCAGAAGTGTACCTTGTAAGTCTTGTAAAATTTTCTTCTTAGGTACAAATATATTAGTATTCCTTATTCTTAATCTCCAGGAACTACTTCTCCCTATATTTTCAAATAATACAAGGAAGGTACTTATTGAAAAATCAGTTGTTGAACTCATCCCATTTTATGGATTAAACATTATCTCTTTGCCTCGTATTCATGATAAGGTTCCACCAGTGATCAGTTTCACCTTCCAAATTATAGACTGATAAGATTAATTTATCAAGTTCTGAACATTGGAGTACTGAAAGTATATATTCACTGATGATGATCTATTGATCATCCACTAATGGATCAGAATACCCATTGAAATAAGGTGGACGCTCCCTTGTAAAGGACTCAAAAGAATGTTGTTACATCCTTTTCTCATTTTTATGCCCTATATGATTCATATCTTGAGAAATTTATATGAGAATAGCAACAATATTTTTATTCCATCTCCCACAACATTTGGTTACTCAAGAGGACAATCATTTCATTGCCCATCTCAAAGGTACTCCCATGAGCATCTTATGTGGTATACAAATATCGTAGAAAAAATAACCATATCTAAAATCCAAGTTTGATGTCTTAAAGTACTTATATAAATAAAGTTAAAATTAATCCTCATGTACTCATAATACCCTCCATTAATAAAATCCTTCGAGGGATATTATTTCTATCCAATATATTCCATGAGTTTTTTCCAAGATGAATAGTTCAATATAACAATAATATATTGTATCTTGTATTTTTAACTACTAAACAAATCATATCATTGAATCAAACATATAATAATTAACATAAATATAATCATCCTCATCATCATCAACACAAACATTATAATCATAACTATGGCCTTTATCAAGTCATTATTATTTCAATATCAAGTCAGCATCAGCTTTTTCATTACGTTTTCACCACATATATTCTCGATAAATCATATAAATCATCATCATTGAGTCACTATAATCACCATCATGAAGCTGATTCTCATAATATTTAATACATGAAATAAATTTTCTAGTGTTAACCTTTGATCTATGAAATTATTATTCTTGTCATACTAGAATAGGTCATATATTCACGGTTATAGATCAAAACATGGGTTGTCAATTATTCATTCCATTTAATTTTGTTTGATAAAACCCACTTTTAGTAATTTGGATATGTGAAGAAAATAAATTATCATATATTTAAAACCCATAAAAACCTTATACCATTTCATATTATTGTTTCTTAATGAATGTAATATTTATCCCACATTCCTCGGGCCACACAGGATGTCACACGAGGATTAAGTTTTTGGATTTATTATTTGGTCTCCCACATATGATTCATTGTCCAAAATAATAATTGAGATTTAGAATCTAAATGAGTGATTCAAAGAAATTATCAAAGGGTTCCATCATATTAAATTTTTGAAAATAGTGTATGTAGTCCCCTTATAATTTTTTTGAGTTGAGTCACCATTTTCATGAAACTCAAGAAATTTATATTTCTCTGAAAAATACCTAAAAATAACATTAATTGCCTAAACATTGTCACCATAATTATCTATGTAAATAAATGATCAATTTTAAATATCCATTAATAATATTTGGACATCATTTGGAAATAACATATTTTCCCTAAATTATGTACATCCATTCATAAATCCATCAATCCATACATAAATATATAGTATGTATCTATGTATTCATCTATCTATTCATATATAGTAACAATAAAAAATATTAATAATAATTAAATTTTGTTTATAACTCATGAAAAAGAAAAAAATACAACCTGACTTAGGATTTATTGCGATACATACTCCCAAACCATACCCCACCCAAATAATTTACACCAATGCAGGGTGTATAACAACAACAACAACAATATAAGTAGAAATAATAACAACAATAGTAATATTAGTAATTTACAACCACACACACAATAAATGAAAATACCATATTTAAACCCACAATATGCACTCTACCTCAACCCACTCAACCCACTAATTAATAATAATAAGAATAATAATAATAATAGAAGGTCCTATAGGTTATAATGAATCTACTCACTACCCTGGTCTCACATTTATAGTCCACACACCCTCTAAGGGTTAACCCAATCAATATAAATCCCAATATATTGATTGTCTTGAATGTATAGTCACCCAAAGGTCATTTACATGGGCCAACACCAATTCTTGTATGCTCCAATGTCATCTACTTGAATCATTTATTCCTAATTTAAGTCCCTGCATCACCTCCTACATCTTAAATCCCCTAAGGGGTTTCTAGGATTCAAACCCAGGATTCATAGACATGAATTGGACATATTTTATTATATATTAGTCGCTTAAATAAAGAAGATATTTATGAAATGAAGGCTCATATTTTCTGCTTTGAAGAGGCCTAGATCCTGACCAAAAGTCCCAAATACTTGTGGCATGAAAACATTCCCAAGTAAATCCCAAGGACCTAACTATCATGCTCGTGCATTAATCCCCCCTACTAGATGGCCCTAATTATTAATAGGCCAAAAACCCATTGGATTAAACCACAATTTGACATAATTGTTAATATATAATCTCCTTTCATTATTTTTTTCAATTACATCCACCCATTCTTTAGTGAAATTCACCCCACACATATCTTTCATTAATTTTTTTGGAAACAATTTTTTATTCATCTCCTCCCCAGTTAGAATTTTGTGATCTACACAACTTTCTAGAGGTGTTTCATCCCGTGTTTTTTACATGGTTCCTCCCATGACAGTATATTTCCACCACCCATATGCTCCACTGACCATGTTTACTAACCTAGAACTGGACCATTCCACACATGGTTCACCTTCATGAATAATGATGACATCCACCCTAGTTTTATCAACTTCTATTCCACCAATTTATTCAAACCACTAAACTTTCAAAGAACGGACAATTTCCCTCCTAGATGAATGTTAAAGGCGATAAAAACCTCTCATAAATGGTAGAAATAGGGGATTAGCCTAAAAATTGATGTAGGATTGAGTTTTCACTTAACTAATACGGTAAGAACCCAACTGGATGATAATGATAATAATAAACAACATCATAAATGACATGGAATAAAAACTCATACATATAATATTTTTTAGAAAAATAAAATTGTACTACTCAAAGAATGAGGTGTAACATACTTTCACCAACATATAATATAGTGAGTTTGGACCATAGATTTAAATAATAATTTAAAAGTATGTTCAATATATTTAGTTGGTATTTAAATTGAAAACATCAATTCATGACCATTAAAATATTCTTATCTAGACCACTCATAATGATGAATCTCTAAGCCTCTAATCATTATATATGTAATGAGTGATTTGGTGATTCATCTTTATTCTAAACAAATATCCTTCAAGAATGAACAAAATATAATCCATGAACATATTAAGAGAGAAAGAAAGTTAAATCCCATGAATCATGGTCGTATTGAAGAGAAATATTTGTTACGACCTTCTCATGAATTTTATTGTTCACTTGAAGTATACATAGTGAAACACCTGTAAATAAATACCAAAACTGAAAGATGAAGTTTCAAAATTGGTTTAAACCAAATTTAAAATCCATAATCAAAATAAGGGAAAATATACCAACCTCATCATATATCGAATATAATAAAATATGTTTCTATACTCTTCTATAGTTGACACTTAAAACCCAAACTCCCTCTACCTCTCTTCTTTGACATGATTATAAACAAGTCTCACCAACATAATTTCCTTCTATATTGTTTTATTTAATGTTTTATTGTTTTCCAAACATGAGGATTGATAGTTTTCCCATTATTATTACTTAATTGGTTGGCAAGGTAAAATCCCTTGATGAAAAATTCATTATCCACATTATTATAGGTGGATCTAACCATTCTCATTTTTAATAAAAAGATGTGACTATACAAGGTTATGGTTTATGATATATATATATATAAGAATGAACAAAATAGTGGGTATAAATAATAGGTTTTAATCATTTAAAATAAAATAATTATTTATTTAACTGATAAATTATTCATAATCACAAATTAAATGAAGTATTAAACCTGAAGATAAAATACAACATTTCAAAAACACCATTAATTTAAATTCTAATTATTTAAAAACATACTTGATCGGGTATAATTTGATATTTAAATTTATATATTATTAATTATAAATAGAATGATTAAGTTGATAATGAATTTTTAATGACATTAACTTGTGTTTACCTTTGATCCCAATTCCCTAATTCTCAAAAAGTAACCTAAAATTATAGGTTCTTTTAATTATTTAATGACAAACCAAACACATTTAATGGGCCTTTGTAGGCTTAAAATCTGGATATGAATTGTTCCACTATAAAATGAAAAATTATGAATATATCATCACGCTTCAAATAGAACCCTAAATAATGATATTATTTTATAGATATATAATTTAACACACAATGAGTATGTTAATTAATTATAAAATAATACAATTTAATTTATTAAAATTCGTCGAATTTATAAATCCACTGAAACAAACCAAACATGTACAATAATAAAAAGGTTTCAATGCAGGATCACTAGTGTGGTCTTTAAATTTTTTATGAATTTAATTCCATGTGAAACAATCATTTATCTCCAAAAATTGAAATACACACAAGAACCATTTGAATAACTATTTGTTGAAATTATCAAATGTTCTATGACTTAAAACTCTTTTAGTTAATGCTAAGCATTCACCTCTAGGTAAACACCACATTTCGAGATAAAAGAAATTGTTAGAAAATTTATATATTTTCATTTACTAGGTTAAATTATCATTTTACCCTGTTAGGTTCATAATTATAAAATTTACCATGGAATTTCACAGACACAAAAACATAAATTTTTGACCCTTATTATTTCTTACGTATATCTTTCTTGAATTAAGAAGGAAGGTGGATCATTATAAATATTTGAATGTTTAATTCCATAAAATATTCAGTAATATCTATAAAATTATATTCTATTATATTATAATATTATCTCAAATAATCAATGGATAATTATATAATAAATTCTAAAAATATATAGGTTGATTCTAAAATGTTCAAAAAATAGGACTAATGGAAATATCAATGAACATATAAAAAAATTAGTTTTTTCTCTATTATGTTATATATTTCATGAAATTTTATTTCAGTATTTATATTTCACATGTTATTTAAATCACTCATACTCAACTAATGAAACAATCATATCAAAAATTTATAATATTCGTTATTATTGAATTAATAGAACAAAAATTCAAGATCATTTTTATAAAAAAATAAACGCATAGCGCATTTTTTTAAATTTTTTGCCTTATGATTTTCCCTTGATTTATATATTTTATTTATAAATTTATAATAATATAGTATTTAAAATGATTATTTGTTTTTGGATTATAATTGTACACCATTTATAAAAGAGAAGAGTTTAATTGAAAATATGTTCTTTTATGAAACATTTATTATAGTTGTGCTCTTAATTCATCATTGGTGCTAAATAATATAGGGGAAATGATTGTGGATGTGTAATCAATAAAATTCAAGACAATTTATAAATATATAATAGACGCTTGGAAAACTTCATGGTCTATGTATCATTTTTTGGAACATGAGATGGTGTCACCTGATCGAAGATGTTGTATGCCCACATCTATTATAAGGTGTTTAGAGCCCATTCTTCATGTACAAACCAATGAGGGTATGTCATCTCTCAACATAACCTCAAAGATATTCCTAGAAATATAATAGATTACCAATGTAGACCCAAAGAGGAACTTAAAATTATTTATATTCCATTGGATGATGTTCCAACTACCCAATACTATGATACTTCTCCAATTCCATATCATGACCAAAATCATGATATGAATGACTTCTAACGTATACATTTTTAATAAACTATATTAGGGGGACTTGAATGGCTATGAAAATTCACACAACATTATCCTAAATGTAATATAATGTTGCAACACACAATTTTATTTGTAATATATTCTTGGGAACATAATAAAAATTATAAAATATGTCAACATTTCCTTATGTCAATTACCAATTCCTTCTATGATCACAAATAAAATAGAAATTAAATATGTTGTAGTGTGAATCCATGCATGTTACTACATGAGTCATACAATATTATCAGTACTACTAAATAAATTTAATCAACATATTGGGAATGCATGAACATCATCTACTGAAATCATCATAATATTCATGGGAGATACGAGGATTCTAAGCTAGTAAAATCTAAAAATAACTCCATGATAGATTAACAGTACATTTCATTTTACACACATAGAAACTAATGAGACTATATAGGATTATCTATATGAAATTTCCTAACTATATCAGTTAACTCTCCATTAAAAATTCCACATAGGAAATGATTAAGGAAAGTGATGAAGTGGGGTTATGGGAACTCATTCCCACTTTTTAATTCATGCTAATGATGTCCTCTCACATACTTATAGAATAATCCCATTCAATAGTCCAAATCCAAGTGGGGTTGTTCCCAATACCCAAAACATATTGACCATTGTTATATGTATAGGAAATAAGGGTTACCACTATAGAAACCTGAGCCTCATAAACATTAATTTATGATTATAAACATAAATTTTCAAAAAAACAGAACTATATAATATAGAGGTATAATTCCTTTGGTATATCGATAAATAAAACATAAATATAAATATAAAAATATAAATATTTATTAAAATATTCACAATGTTCTCCTAGATCCATTTAAACATCTAATTCTACATTAGATACCATGGGGATATACATAAAGATAAGGTTGAGCTACAAAACCCAATAATGGAATAATCAAAGTAATGAATAATGAGAAATAATACATATGAGATAAGTCACATGTCATGAAAACATAATAGGTTGTAAAAATGTATATTAACATGGAGGAATGGAATTAGAATATAGTATCATGAGAAATTGAAATCATAAGAAAGTGAAGAAACATAAAACATGGCATTATAAGTAAAAGTAAAGGCTCTCTACCAACACAACATAACATAGCTTCCTATGATAACTACCCATGCACCATAAATGGTCTATTAAGAGATTGGGAAAATTTCCCAATAAATTTTGGGGGTTTATAATTTCAAGACCACCTGTCATATTCATAACATGTACATGAATATGTGTTCCACCTAAGGGAGTATTACATAGGGTATAAGAATAAAAATATCCATTAAAAATAAAATCAGTTATATATAATTTTCTTAAAAAATATAAAAATGGAATATCATAAGGTTTCTCATGAAATAGTCGATTAAAAATTCTTGTATTTTCATGAATGGTTAATTAAGAAAATTACATGAAAAATTATCTAAGTGAAGTTAAGACTTAAAATAAGTGGTGAAGCATGTTTCTAAATGGATTTCTTAAGAGTGTTTTTTGGAAAAAGGATAAGGAGTCATTAAATTGGGTAAGAACATAATAATTTACATAAAGATAGAAATGAACCAAATTTTTTATACATTTAATGATTAGTGCTTTTGAAAAAAATAACTCCAGGTTAAAATCATTTAATTAAGTGGTGCATGAAATGAGGTAATAAATAGAGAAGTTCCCTTTAATTGGTATTTCTTAATTAATGATAATGGTAAGGTAACCTTATAATATTTTATATAAATAAAAAAAAGGTAAGTTAAATTTTTTATATATTCGAGGTTTATATATATATATATAATATAAAATAACTATATCAAAAGAATAATGTGATAAAGTGGGTTTGAGAGAGAGAATGAATAACCCAACATAGAAGATAGTGGTTTGGATGTTACCTTACCTTGGGTCCTTGATTCTTTCAATACATCCATGTAACATTATGAATAATTAAATAAATTTTATTAAATTTTTACTTAAAAACCATTTTCATATATATTTCATTTTTTATTACTTTCATCATGTTAGTCTATTATCATTGTATCAAGATACCGTATTTATTCTTACTTTATTAATGGTGTTTCTTTCATATTTACAAATCCACGTCATCTTGTGGATTATTATGGAAGTTCATGTTAAATTGGAATGAAATACCTAACGTTAAATAAAATTATATTAATGTAATTACATAGGTTTAAATAGTCCCAAATATTAATATGTGTTCTGACATATAGATGCTTCATTTAGTATAAATTTTATCATTTTACAGATATATCATTTATGAGGTTTTTGTGACCATTATTAACATGGATATATTTGTTTAATATAATGATTCCTCATAAATTATAGAGTATAAATTAAGTTCAAATATACTTATTGGTATCATAGTTGACCATAATATTTCTTCTATAACTGGCCATGAAAGGAGTGGTGCGAAATGAAATATGTTGTCTACAATAGGGGTTAACAAACATAAACATTGGAGAAATATTAATTTTAGAAAATATAAAAAAAATTATATTATAGATATTAGATTAATATAATAAAAAATTATTAAATTAACAATATTAATGTTATTACATCAATATAGATAGAATATATTTGAGGTGGTATAAGAAGAAAAGAATTTAAGAGACTTCGATTGAGAGTATTAACTATTTCTTTAGATGTTAACAATTAGGATACCTATTAGGGATCCCCGGAACAATATTTTGGTAATAAAACAACCATTCGGACATGGTAAGGATTGAAAAATATATATTTTTTAGTGATTTTTCAATGTAATGAACTTAGAGTGTGAGGAGAATAGGGGCTGTCAAGGGTGGTATTATAAGGGGAGGAAAGGGGTATTATAATAACCTGAAAAATATATAAAGAACAAAATTTTATTCAATATAATATTTTAAATTAAATACTGAGTTAGCTTTCATTATATAAAATAACGAGTTTCTTCAATAGCTTGTGTTGCGTGCAAGACTGAGTTTTACAGGAGAAAAATACTATTATTAACAGTAATTAATATATCACATAGCTATTAGAATTGTGAGTATGAATAGGATTAACTAAATTATGAATGTACATATTTTATATACATTAATTTTTTAATTATTTATTTCAAATAAAATAATAATCATTCAAAAGCATGAAATAAATGTTTTCTAAAAAACTGTGAGGGTTTATTCATGTTTTGAGAACCTTATTTAAAATTTATTATTTCCACTTTTATAAATTTTATTTAGAGAATAAATTTAATTTTTGAAAACAAAATATAAAAATTATCTTAGGGTGAATTTTTGGAATTTTTCTAAAATATATAATTTTTTTATTAATAGTGAAAAATACTGAATTTTAATTGAAGTCTTAATTTTCATTTAAATTATTTATATGATTAAATTATATTTTTAGTTGGTTTTAAAGTAAAATTATTTCAATTTTTAAATTTATTTATCCATTTTATGTGATTATAATCATTTTCATTTTGAATTTTTTTATAAATAACATTTTAAACTTGTGAGCATTCGCACTTTAAAAACTCGTTTTCACGTCGCTTCAATAAGGTTGGTTTTAAATTTTATTATTTCACTTATGTTAACTGAATTTGAAAATATGGATTACATATTTGGAATCAGAATTATTTATAATTTCTAATATGTTAAATATAATTTTTTTTTCAAAATGAATTGTTAATGTAGTAAAAATTAATTGTAACGGTAAAAATTGGTTTATATGGGAGGTTAAACTAAAAAGATAAGGGTAGTAATGACCTATACACTTCTCTAAAAACTATTGTATTGTCATATTTTGACCATTACACCTCTAAGGTTTTATATTTACCCTTTTTACCCTTTTTACAAATTAATAATATGGGATCACTCAATTATTTTCAAAACAACCAAGTGTATTCTCCCTCTAACATTTAAAATCCCACCCCTACCCTCCATTATTCACACCATAAAACCACTATTTTTTCAAATAACTTCCCAAATAGCTTCCCAAATTCCCTATTATAATCCTATAATCCTTATTTTGGGCATAAATATAACCTATGAAGGATTTATAACAAACCCAAGGAGGATATCTCAATAAGATGCAATGTTCTTCAACAAGTGTCTTTATTTTATTTTTTATCCACCTCCTTAAATTATTATTAAA
This sequence comes from Viscum album, assembly GCA_963277665.1. NCBI lineage: Eukaryota > Viridiplantae > Streptophyta > Magnoliopsida > Santalales > Viscaceae > Viscum > Viscum album. The sequence goes on from OY728125.1 coordinate 605,425,448, forward strand.
CCATAATGATATAATAACCTAGGTATATTACATATACTATTATATTTTTATAATAATCACATGAAAAAAACCCATATCCACTTCCATAAAATTTGTTATGAAATCATCGTTCGTGTTTACGGAGGACTACCGCCTCACGAACTGATGTCATTTGTTCTTCCATTACCATTATTCACAATTGGGTACGATGATGGATATAAAGTATATATATATATTATTTTTAAATTATTTATACCTCTATCATCATTATATCAAAAATATATTTTTAACTTCCATTCCATTTGAGATACTATAATGTCCCTCGTGTGTATGGCGGACTACCGCCTCACAAATCGATGTGATTCATTTTTCATTAATGTTTCACATGGAAGTTGATAAAGATAAAGTACGTTATTATATGAAATATAAATGAAAAAATTATGATATTAATTACATATTAATAATTATGTAAATATAATATATCATTTTCTTTCTTACCTTTCCACTCACTTAAATATGATAACATCATTCGTGTACATGTGGACTACCACCTTCATGAAGCGAGGTTACTCTCTTTTTATCACCACACCACATGAATGATACATATATAAGAATATAATATAGTATATATGATATTTTTATAATATAATAAATAATATATATTACTTACCTTTTTCTATAATAATCATTGGAAAATGGAAATGTTTCTTATGTGTACGTACAACCTACCATCTCCATGATTGTAATGTACTTCATTTTTCTTAAAAATATTTCATGATGGGTTTTAATAGTAAAATTGATATAAAAAATCATAATTATGTAATGATTATTATAATGTATATGTTATAACAAAGTAATATTCAAATGAATTGAACATTCATGACAAATATCACATGAGAAAACAAGTCAATTATCATCAGAAACACAGAAAATAATGAAATATTATTAAAGAATGGGTGATAAGATATTATAAAAAGATTATATATTATATAATAAATATTAATACAGTTCCGAAATAAGTTAATAACATGTTTCAAACCATTATATAGTATTTTATATTATGTTAATCCAAAAATAAGTGTAAGGTGATGGATTTAATCTCAATTTTATTTAATTGGATCATATTTTAATGTTATGCACATAGTCTCTTTTATATGGTGTATATACATCCCCTTTCAAATTTAATATCATAAGTACTTAATAATTCATGTCATTTTAGTTTCAATTATAATTATATGTTTTTTCCTCAATGATTATTGTAGCTCACACTAGGATTGTTAGTTTTAGTCGATGTCTAGAACCGAAAAAAATCATGATAAGAAAATGTGGTGACCATGAGAAACCAAATGGGATTATAATAAGAGTGAAATATATTTTGATTATGAATAAATTTTTTTAAATATAATTAACAACATATACCTTAACCAACTCTTGGACTCACTAAAGAAGAGAATAATGGAGTTCACTGAGAGCTCAAGGGGTGAAGACTATACATAAACAAAGGATTAATTTTCATTATATATGAAATGTGGAAGGAGACACCCAGGAAAGTGTATCAATGGAAGAAGAAAATGATTTATGTGTGGAATGTAATTGAATAAAGTAATGAATATCCAAGGGAAAATTAATAGAATAATGGATGTAAATTAATCTCTTCCTAGACATCCATTTATAGGTAGTTGTATTAAATGTGGAGATCCTGGTCATTATCCGAGTCAGTTATCTCTTCTAAAGGATAATCCCTAGACCCAGGAAAGACCTACGAGGAAATAAAATAGGTGATGTATTTATGTATTGGTGTTGTATTGAAAACCATAGTATAAAGGTTATTTAATAAAAAAAATTATTTCAAGGATGTCCATTATATTTTTTGGGAACATTATAGGAATTATGGTAATATAATTTTGAAAATTAACAACCCACATGTCGGGTGACAACCCACCATATACAGAAAGTCCATGAGGTTGAAAAAATAACGAAAAGATAGTAAGGTTTTAGCGCCTTCCACTAGAATATGTGATTTCATAGTTAATATGTTATTGGTTTTAGTTATTTGATTTGAAAATTAAATATCAATGATGAAACCTTGGTGTTTATTTGAGGTTTAAAGATTAATTTATTATATTGGAAAGCTTTTACTAACCATATTGGTTTTAAAAAATGGTTAGTGACAAATGGAAATACACTTCATTCTTTTATTGATCTTACGATTTGTTAAAACTGAATTTTAGTGCTTTGAACATAAAAATTCATATTTTGATATTTATTTCTTGGGGTAAGGGGTGAATTGAAAATTTATCCATGCAAAACCAAAGGATGAAATTGTTATTATGAAATAGAAACATATCATGTAACGATATTTCAATATATTCTTATATATTAAAATAATTATTCAACTTGAGGAAAAGGATCTTGAAAAAATGGTATCCTATTACATTCATATACAATGAATCAGATTTTATTTTAAATACTTATAGATTTATGGTTTTGAGGCCCTTAATTTTTCGTTGATCAATCACTTTCTTATGATCAGTGACCCCAATTACTCTCTATAATTATTTACACTTATCCTCCATGTAAATATCTTCACTTGCCACCAATTTTCTCATACTTGGAAACCTAGTTTTTTATTTTTTAATACAATATTGTTACCTAAATTTCTTACTAATCAATAGGATATTTTAATAACTACTTTTTCAATGTGGGATTTTTAATAATGGTATTTCCAAATATCAAACATTTGATTAATGAAATCATGTTTAAATTATGAGGACACAATTGATTTAAGGCGACGATAATATAACCCCTTGAAAATCATAAAAGAATATAATTTTATTAGATAGTATATGTTACACAAAATAACCTTCACCCTTGGCTGAACCTTCTTGGTATATGTTACACAAAATAATTAGTTATCTTGTGTTACATATAATCACGATTTTCTTTGATAACTTGTGTTACACACAAAATTGAGTTTTACAGGACAAAATATACTATTACCATTATTATTTAATATATCACCCAAATATTATAATGGAGGGTATGAATATGTTTAACTAAATTATGAATCTATCATTCTTATATATGTTCATTTTTTATTAATTTTAATGAAAATAAGAATACTTTAAAATAAAAAAGAAATGTTTTCTAAAAAACTGTATTTTTCAAAAAGACGGTTTAATCGCGCTTTGCAAAAAAAATTAAAATTAATTTTTCACAATTTTACAAAAATAATTTTAAAAAATAAACATAATTAATGAAACATTAATTCAAAAATTGTCTTAGGGTGAATTGTTTTTATTTTTATGAAATATTATTTTTGATGAATAGTGAAAAATACTGAATTTTAATTGAAAACAGATTTCCATTTAAATTATTTATAAGTATATATTATATTTTGAATTGGTTTTAAAGTAAAATTAGTTCAATTTTATATCAATTAATCCAATTTAGGTCAATTAAATCATTTTTATATTATGTTTTGATATGAAAACATAGTATAACTTGAAAACATTTTCACTTTAAAAAACCACTTTCTCCTAGCATCTGTAGGATTCATTTTAAATTAAAAATTTCCAACTCTATGAATTAAATTTGGAAAAATGGATTCCATATTTTAAATAAAAATAATTTTTAATTTATACTTATTTCAACATAATTTTTTACCCATATGAATAGTGAATAAAACAAATTATTACGGTTATGGTAAAAACAGGTTTACCAAGGATTAAACTAAAAATATAAGGGTAAATATTACTTATTAAATTGTTTAAAAACTATTGGATATCTATATTTAGAGAGTAAAACCTATAAGGTTTTATAATGGTACATTTTTTACCCTTGTGATATATGAAAAATGTGGGACCACTCAATTTGTTTAAAAAATACCAAATGTGTCCTTTACCCCACATATAAAATGTCACCCCATCTCCTCTAATATTCACACCATAAAAAAATTGGTTCAAATAATAACTAACTAAATCACTTTTGAAAATTACTTATCACACCCTAGAAGCCTTATTTTTGTCATAAATCAAACCTAGAAAGGATTTATTATAATCTTAGGGTGGATACCTTTAGAAGGGGTAATGTTCTTTGTAACACCCTGAGATTTTATGAAAAATATTATTTTTAGTTTTATTGATGTCCTGTATTGTATGCTACACCAAAAGGAGCTTGCAATACACATATCCTTGACTTGTCTTACATTACACACAATCTCGACCTTCCACGATAGCGTGTGTTGTACGCAATATCGAGTTTCGCCAAACAACGATATGTTATATAAACTAGCAGTTGTGAATAGTAATACTCACTTTTTGAAATTTTATAAATTTTATCTTTTGAAATGGACTTCATTCTTGGATTAGGAATATCCAAATTATCCTAAGGTGAATTTTTGATATTTTTCTGAAAACTTTAAATTTTTGATGAATAGTGAAAACACTAGGTTACTATTTAAAAACCGACTATTTATTTAAATAATTATTTATTTTATTTAAATTTATTTTAGGTCAAAATTGATACATAATACCTATATAAGTTCAATGTAATTCATTGGGGTCATTTTATAATAATTTTAGATATATAAAAATTTTATTAAACTTTTCACCATCTTTTACCCACCTCCAAGGATAATTTGAAAATTTACATAAACCATAATTTTACCACTTCTGTGAGTGGAATTTAGAAAATATTAGAGACATGGTTAATATCAAGGAGAAAAATTTGGTTCAATAAGATAAAAATAATTTTTCATGAATAGTAACTTTTTACTTTTATTTACCACGGTAAAACGTAAATAGGGTAATTAAGGGTAAACATGATATTACTATTACCCTAACACATGTCCTAATTCTATTGGATAAGTGTAATTCGACCAAAACCAACCTTAGTAATAAAATATTACCCTTTAGATCCACTTGGATTGGATTAGGACATTTATTATTATTTTATTTAAAGAAGAGTTAAAATGGTTAAAATCAATGTTTAATAAATAAAACATTTTTAATATAGGGTTATACATAAGATAAATTCGACTATAAATATTCTTTGTAAATATAAAAATATTTACTACCTAATGGTATTTTATTTATAATTTTTAGACATTAAATAATTTAATTTATTTATGACACAATGGTGATGCAGTAATTACCTAACTAATGAAATATTAAAATAATTGATATTATAAATACCCAAATAAATGTAATTTAAGTCTTTTTATGAATTCCATTAATTTTATAGGTTAATATGGCATGTTAGTATTTATTTAATTAACTGTTTTCGAACTAATCATGCTGTTATTATTTTCACAAAAAATCAATTACCAGATAGTGTCAAAATTGACATAAAATGGTTTTTAAAATAAATATTATATTATTAATTGTTATTTTATTCCTAAAAATCTAAGGTTCAGACAAATGACTAAGATAAGATTATATATAATAATAATGAAAAACTTGGGGTTCTTTTAGCTTGTTATAGTATGTTTATTAGCCATATAGTGTAAGAAACCAAGAAGACACGGTAAAAGTTAAATTATTTAACTTAGAGTTAAATCCTAATGATAAGGTTAAAATTTTAAACTAAACTTGTCTAAAATATATTTTTTGAGAGTATTTTGACCCATCCCCACATTAGATTCGAAATAAATCAATTTGGAGCAATTAAAAACCGAATATGACTTTATTATAACATAATATTTTAAGTTTTTCCTAAGGTGCCCCTCTCCTCCCTTATAAAAAGGGAACCCCTTCCCTCTTCTCTTCACACCCTTTTGAGCCTTGAAGCTCAGAAAACCCTGACCCATTTCCCTTATCATCTACCCTAGAAACATTATACAGGTTCTGGTCTCCTCAAATTACCAACCCTAGTGCCTTAAGAGGATGTTAAGAAGAGGCGCGTCAAAGAAGAGGTAATATCCTTTACCGATTCTTTCCAATTTATTTCTTCTTCTACTTCTTCTTCTTTATTTTTTTCATCATAAATTAATAACATAATTATCACTCATATACTGATATGTTATTATAAATATGAAACAACCCAATTTCATCTTCTATCCATCCTACGGAAATGAAATCACCGCGCGTGCGTACTTATGGAATACCGTCTCCACGCCGTGGTGTAATCTCTTTTCCACCACCACCTTACTTGGATGGGTATAATGGTGTAAATAAATAACTATATATTATTATTTTAAATTGATATTGATTCTGAAATATTATACATACACTTCAATACAATTCCACGATCATGGGAATGATATCATCGCTCGTGCATACGTACGGACTACCGTCTCCACAATGCGATGAGATTCATTCTCCATGTTAAACATTCATGAATGATTATAAATTTTATATAATGAATAATAATTAAATATATGACATAATAATGATACTGGATTTACGTATATATATATATATGTATGTATTTCATCTACTTAATTCCATTTATTTCAATAAGGAAACGAAAACACCGTTCATGCGTACATATGGCCTACCGTCTCCATGAATGGTGTATTTCATTTCATTTATATATCTATTATATATATATCTATGGTAAATATAAATATGATATATAAATAATTATTTACATTCTGGAAGTAAGTAAATCAAGATATAAGTAATAATAATATCAATAACAACAAGTCCAAACATGTACGATAAATAAAATGATTTTACCCAAAATGCTGCTTTAACATGGAACTTACAAAAGAACGGGTAATATAAAGTCATAAGTGAACCATATATGATATCACAACAATGAATATGATTCTTTAATAAGTCAATGACATTATTTAAATCATTATACAGGAGGTTTGGATACATACGAAGCATATCAGACCTAAGGTAAGGGATAATTTTGAAAATCTCATTTTTCTCCAAGATTGCTTGTACGTAAGTATTTATTGGGGTTATATTCTTCATCCATGTCCATAAAAATGTTTTTCATAAAGTTTTTAATATTATTTCACGTATTTTTAAAGTCATTTTTACCCCTATTTGACTTTTACTTTGTGTTATTGAAGGAATCTTTCTTTTGTTTACCATAGGCGGTACTTTTTGACTTTTCCGACAAAAGTACGAGGAGAATGTTTTTTTAACTTATACGGTATGAATAGATTTTTACGGTTTCATATCGCCTAATTTTAAAGATGATTGATCTACAAGTTTTCGTGGTTATTTTAAATAGAATCCTTTTCTTTTAAAATTGTGTGGCATTTTGTGAAAAGAAAATGATTTTTAAGGAGAAAAGATATTTTCCTCAAGAATTCATTTCAAGTGTTTTATCAAAACTATTTTCCATATAAGATGAAATTATTTAGCATGTTTATGTTTCAAGTATAATTTATCTCTATTTACATGGTTGTATTCTTCTTATGATGAAATGATATCCATTTGTTTTATATGGATTACGTTATGATGGGATGATATTTATGAAAACCATTTTATTCTTTGGGTTATGATGAATGAATTATGTTTATTTTGTGTCACAAGTAAGAATTATTTCAATATGAGATGGGTGGGACCTATATTTCCCTCCAATACATTGGGTAAAGATTTATATCGCATGATATAGACATGGATAGAATGGTAAGTTAATCTGGTTTAGTGATACAAGATTGGAATGAGGAGTGAACTCGATTCAGAAAGGGACTTTATCCACTAAGATGGTCAGGGAAACAATGCCTTGTCTACTATGGAAATAATATCATGTGCTTAATGTTTTTCCACAATTAAATGTTTTATTCCTATGTAATTTTATCATGATTGATGTTTCTTTATGATCTAAGCCTTATGTACTGCTAAGATTTATTTCACAACTCAAGATTTTTATGTTTAAACTTTATGTTCATGTTTTGAAGTTCAAATGTATATGGTTTGTTTTATTTTTTTCCCTGATTACCCTTATTGAGCATTTGAGCTCAGCCTTTATATGTTTTATTTTCCCCAGGAAATAAAGAAAGGTTTTAGGTAAGAAAAAAAATGAATATCTTTATGGGAGATGTTGAAGATCTTTCACCAATATTAGAAGATTATGTTTCAAGTTTCCAAGGAACTAAACTATTATGGTCCTTTGGTGTCTGTTTTTGTTATGTATTAAGTATTCCACAAAAGTAAAGTAATGTCCATGTACGTCAAGATTTGGTTCTCTACATTCTTCAACGAATTTACTTAGTTTATTTATTTCTCAAACTCATTAAATTGTTATTAAAACATGATTACATAATAACCTAATTGTATTATATATATTTTGATTTTTTAATAAATAATACACTACCTTCAATCTTCTCTACCTAAATAAAATGGGTTACGAAATCATTGTTCGTGTGTATGGAGGAAAACTTCCCCACAAACTGGTTTCATTCGTTCTTCCATTACCACATTTAATGGTTTATAAAAATTATGGATATAAATTATATATATTATATTTAAAATTTATTTAGAAATATATAATAATTATATCATATATATATATATATATATATATATCTTTTTAACATCCATTTTGTAGGATATACGATAATATTTCTCATGTGAACGGCAGACTACCTCTTCACAAAAGGACGTGTTTTGTGTCTCACAAAATCTTCACATGAAAAGTGACGAGGGTAATGTTAATTATTATATGTGATATAAATGAAATAATTATGATATTAATGAAATATTAAACATTACATAAAGATTATATATCATTTATTTCATTCATTTTCACTCACTTAAAGATGATAACATCATTTATGTACGTGTGTACTACCGCCTTCATGGAGGGATGTGACTCTCATTTAATCACAACACCACATGGATGATATATATGATTATATAATATGGTATATATTATACTATTATCATTAAAAAATATTAATAATTACTCACCTTATTTCCATAATGATCTTTGAAAAAATGAAATGTTACTCATGTGTACGTACGACCTACCGTCTCCATGATCAAAACATATATCATTTTTATTAACACCTTTAATGATTTGTTTTAAAGATAAAATTGATATATAAATATTATAATTATTTCATTAGTATTATTCTATATATGATTGTAAGAACCCGGTTCTTATTTTTGAGGTACGGGTTTACTCTTTTCTCTTTTCCGTAACTATTTTTGAGAAAATAAGGAAAATGGGAAAAAATCCTAAATTTTGGGACTACATGCCGTGTACTATTCCACACGCCATGTTTTTTTGGCCGTGTGGGATGAGTACACAGGGTGTGTAGCCATGTCGGTAACGAAGGGTGTAAAAACCGACTACGCACCGTGTAGTGTATATTTACACGTCGTGTAGTCAGTCAGTAGGAAAATAGTAAGGGAGTAGAAGTAGCTTCCAACTGAGTAGCAGTACATGCCGTGTAATCAGAAATACACATTGTGTACTCATGTCGACGGATGAACAGTGTAGTAATGCCGCCAGAGGAATAGTTAAATGAGAAAAGTACACTCCGTGTAGTCAATAGTATAGGTCATATAGTTTTTTTTCTCTTAAAATAGGCAGTAGCCTCACCTATTCACAGGTAAGGCTTAGAACCGAAGGAAGGAATCGAGATATGAGGCCGGAACTTTGAGGATCTCCAGATCAAGCGTCGAGAATCTGTTTTTCACCTCTGACGATCTTGTTGGAACCGCACGGGTAAGTCCTCCACTCTCCTTAAGCCATTCTAGCCAATTATTATTCTAAGGGGAGTTATTTAAGTTTGAAGGGGGTTTTCTTTCACTTAAGATCTATGTCATTCTTGGACGATTCGAGGATCCTCGTTCGTGTATACCGTTCAGGGGTGTTAAAGGTAGGTAGATTGGTGTTTAATTTCCAACTGTTGTGCGTTTGTGTGTATTTTTGGGATATGAACCCACATTGGGGTGTCGTGTGGCTGAGGCCATGGATATTTAAATACCTAAAAATGTATAGGTAATTAAATGTGATAATAAAATATTGTTTGGGATCGTTGATTGGATCTAGGACCACCCTGGGGTGCGTTCCTCTATTTAGCTGTTTGGCTAGGATACCCGAGGGTATGCCATGTTTACATTATGCATTACTTTTTCCATGAGAGTAATTGTAAATAATTGCATGTTTAAATGTTTGGCATGTCCTGTTTACTCTATAGCATGAGGGCGTGGTTACTTGGTTAGCCTAAGGGTGTGGTTCTATTCCACCTAAGGGCAAGCCCTGAGGGTGAGTTTCTGATTACCTGAGGATTTCGTTTCAGTTTGGCCTGAGGGAGAGATTCTATTTCGCCTGAGGGCAATGCATGAGGGCGAGGTATTCTAAATCCTGAGGGCGTGGTTTTACTATATTAACCCGAGGGCAAGCCTGAGGGTGTGGTTTTACTATATTAGCCTTATGGTGAGATTATGTTTGGCTTGAGGGCTTGGTTATGATGGGCACAGAAAATTATTAAATTAAAAGGTTAAAATAGAAATGGTAAGAAAATGGTAGTGATAGTTACTTTTGAGTACATACTGGTTTACTGCATTTACTTTTTCACACTGTAGTTGCATATTTTCACACAGTTGGACACATGCCTTTGGTGGGTTCTTACTGGGATGCATTTCTCACACCCTGTTTGGGGTCATGTCTTCGTCCCAAAAAAAATTTCTTTTCTGTAGGTGTGGATAAGGGCAGGGGTCCCTATACAGGTACATGATTGTTTTTGAGGAGTAGGGGTGCATGGGACCAAGATTAGGCTCATGATACTGTCATCTGTTTTATTTTTATTTTTTGTACTCTGTATTGTATTGTATTGTTGTGTAACATGTTCTAGCGATTTTCTTAGAACTTGAGACATGTGCCATCATATCAATATAACTAGTTGGTTATTGTTTACTGCAATTGTTTATATTAAATATGTATGGTTTATTGCTTCCACAGTTGTTGTATATTTTATCTTGTATTCCGCTGCGCTACACTTTGACAAATGAGGGCATAGTTTCCCCACTATCTGACCTGGGCCCCCGCTGCAAGTCAGAAGCCTCTAGAGTTTGGGGAAATGCGCTTGAGGCTACGTGGCGAACCTGGTTCGGGGAACCCATTCAGTGGCACCCAGTCCCGAGATGTTACAAAGTGGTATCAAAGGGGTTCTTTTGTTTGACTTACTATTTGGAGCCTTAGTCAGGGATAGGACGAGAATGGTAATTGGTAATAAGCTGTGTGTGGGTGTAGCTAACCCATGTACAGGGAAAAGACAATTTACCTCGTGTTTCAATTTTATTGATTTCACAATTTACAGTTGATCTGATTTTCACCTTTGGGTGATGCACTTGGGAGTTGGGCTGTTTAGATTTTATCCATGGGTTCTATTTATTTGCAACCCAATGAAATGATGGTATTCCGTCTCATGCATCATTTAGGAACATGCTAGAAATCACATTCCATGCATAGTTTCATTCCATATAGGTGCATTAGAAATTTCATGTTGTTGTGATAGTAGTTGTGCTAAAGAAGCATGCTGTTGTGATAGATTCTTGATAAAAACCTGCTATGTGATAAGGTATTTATTATGAGACTGTTGATAGAATGGATGCCAAACTTTGGTTTTTGGGGAGTATGGGCCCTCATTGACTAGAATTTAGTGGACCATTGACTGTTTATTTTTTTTATAACTCTTTTAATATTTCAATCTTTGATTCTCGGGGAGTATGGGCCCTCACGGATCAGAATTTGACACTTAGGTGTTGTTATTCAGTATTTTCTGTGTTCCAGAGTAGTTTCAAAGGTGTACTATCCGGAAAACCTTGTATACACTCCGTATAGTTCCATGGACACACGCCATGTGATCTTATTTTTAGGAAGAAAAGAAAACTTTTTAAGTACACGCCGTGTACCCTCAGTACAAGATGTGTAGTCTCTTTCTGTGTCATAGACCGTGTGGGTGGGGACACGAGGAAGGGAAATTCTTGGTTACAACACATCGTGTGTATATGGAACACGTCGTGTAGTGTTGACCCGGAGTCTACCCCTATAATTAACAAACACATACGGATGGGACCTTAAGACATACACACCGTGTCCTTTATGGAACATGCCATGTAGTCTGACCTGGGATCCGGCCGTGTAACTAACAACACGGGTCAGTGTGATCCTTCTGTGTACATGTTGTGTGGATATGGAACACACCGTGTAGTGTGAGCTGTGTATCTGGCCGTGTAACTAACAACATGGGTCAGTGGAATATTTTTGTTCATGCCATGTCAATGATGAACACGCCGTGTAGTCTGACCTAGGGACGCGGTCGTGTAACGAACAAACACAGATTGGTGTTACCTCTTCTTCAACACTCTGTGTACCTGAGGGACACGCCGTGTAGTCTTGTCCGAGGATAGACCGTGTGCACTTAGTCATGTGGCTAGGAAAATAGGTGGTGTACATGTCGTGTGGGGGTGTAACACGTTGTGTGGTATCAAGCCGAGTAGTCGACCATGTCACAAATGACACGGGCAGTTGGAAGATTTCACCATACACACCATGTAGATTATATACACGTTGTGTCGTTTTGTTTAACGGGATCCACGTGGCTTAGCCATATAGAAGGACCCGGGAAGGGGAAGAGAAGTCATGTACATGTCGTGTAGTCAGTATACACGTCATGTAGTCTTGTTTTGAAAATCTTGAAATGCCTTCTTCCTCTTGTTCCCTTTTTGGTCCCTTCATTTTCAGTTTTGATAATCTTGATCTAAGGTTTGCGTTTGACCTTGTAGAGTCATGCCTCCTAGACGACCACAGGTTGTTCACCAGGAGAGCAGAAATGACTATAATATAGATATGGTCATCCATGGGCTACCAGTGGATCCTCCAGCAGAGCCAGATGCGGTGCCAGCCGTTATACAGGACACAGGCGCGGAGGCACAGTTCTGTGAAGGCTTTTTGTGGTTCATGCAAACCTTTCAGGGAGCACCGCCGGCTGCCACATCTATGGATGAGCTAACTCATATCTTCCAACAGCAGCATCCACCTACATTTTCAGGGGATAGTTGACCACAGGCTGTGGAGTCTTGGTTGGGGTCTATGCAGACTATCTTCAAGCATCTTGAGACATGGTGTGAGAATATTTTTATACAGCCTTCTATGAATTATTCTTCCCTAAGACGCTGAGAGCAGATAGATCTCGAGAGTTCATGAATCTGCAGTAGGGATCTATGTTTGTGATGGATTACTCTGATCATTTTATGGAGCTTCAGCATTTTTCAACTATCCTGGTGGTTGATGAGACGTTGAGGGCTAGGCTCTTTGAGGATGGTCTTCAATTTGACATCCAATCACTGAAAAATGTTTTCAGGTTTCCTACTATATATGCTATTCTGAACCAGGCCATGATTACAGAGAGGAACCTTCGAGAGGCTAGTGGTTCAGGCCAGGGTGGTTCGACACCACGTTCGGGTACTATTTCTTCCAGTAAGAGGAAGTGACAGATGAGTTTCTCTCATAGTGGCAGTACTAGCCAGACGATTTCTTCAGGTGGCCCGATCAGGTGCTACCAGTGTGGTAAAGAGGGGAAAAAGTGACATCAGTGTCCACGAGACCCAGTGGAGTGCTGATATTGCAGCAAGATGGGTCATCTATAGGGATTTTGCAGGGCGGTTATACCAGTGAATAGTGAGAGGGGATCTATGTAGACTCTGCGTGCAGGAGCAGGACTAGTAGCTTCTTACCAGTCGATAAACTGGAATACGTTAGGGCATGCAGGTAGGGACAGTGGTCGTGGTCGTGGTAGCCATACACTAGGATCTCAGAGGCAGCAGTGCGGGACAGCTCAGGGTAGCCCGGTTGTGTCGCAGGGCTGCGACACTGGGCAGGAATATACAGTGCAATAGTCCCAACAGAAGCAGGATCTCAGAACTTCTACAGTCAGAGGTACTATTCTAGTAGCTTCTGTCTTATCTTTTGTACTTTTTGATATGGGTGCAACATATATTTTCATATCTGTACTTGTTTTGGTGAGCCTTGGGCTCGGTGTTTCTTCTTATTCTACTGTTATGATGCTAGACACTATGTTGGGAACAAGAACGACGTGTGTGCGACAGTGCAAGGAGTTCCCCCTTGAGGTTGGTGGGTGTCACTTTCTATGGGACCTCTATGTCTTGGAGATGACGAGATATGATGTCATTCTTAGGATGGACTGGTTGGTTCCCTTTTTAACCTTTATAGATTGCTATTGTCGCAGGGTGTGTTTCACGTCACCAGAGGGCGGAGAGTTTCTATACAAGGGTGAATGAGATGTTCAGACGAGTCGAGAAGGACCAGAGCATCGTGGGTGAGGTGGTCTGACATCCCAGATTGTGATTTTGTATCTAGATGATCAGGGGACTTGTCAGTAGGATTTCCCTCTAGTAGTTGATCATTTCAGGGATGTCTTCCTGGATGACTTTTCGGGTCTACCTCCAGAGCGTGAGGTGGATTTCTCTATCGAAAATGTTCTAGGAGCTGCATCAGTGTCCATTCCTCCCTATAGTATGGTTGAACCAGAGTTACAAGAACACAAGAGGCTACTAGAGGAGTTAAAGACAAAGGGTTTCATCCGACCCAGTACTTATCCTTGGGGTTCTCCTGTCCTTTTTGCGAAGAAGGAAGACGGTACCCTCAGACTCTGTGTGGATTATCAGAAGTTGAACCAGTTGACGGTCTAGAACCGATATCCCTTTCTCAGGATTGATGATATTTTTGATCAAATTTGTGGAGCATGAGTGTTATCGAAGATTGAATTGAGATCAGGATATCATCAACTGTGCTTGAGACCATCAGATATACCGCTTACAGCTTTTCGGAGAAGATATAGTCTGTACGAGTACTTAGTTATGCCGTTTGGACACACGAACGTGCCAACAGTTTTCATGGCTCTGATGAATTGTGTGTTCCATCCTTATCTAGATTCTCTTGTGGTTGTATTCGTGGATGATATCTTGGTGTATTATCACACTCGACATGACCATGCCACCCATCTTGAGATCGTATTGAGTACACTGAGAGAACATCGGCTATATTCTAATCTCTCAAAGTTCCACTTTTGGATGGACCAAATTCACTTCCTGGGTCATATCATCTCAGAGGCGGGAGTTGCAGTGGACACAGAGAAGGTTAGAGTAGTGGTTTCCTGGGAGCATCCTATGAATGTGTTTGAAATACAGAGTTTCTTTGGGTTGTCTGGTTACTACATGCATTTTATATAGGACTTCTCCCACTTAGCAGCACCGTTGATGATTCTTGACTAAGAAGGGTGTGAAGTTTGTTTGGTTAGAAGCTTGTGAGACAGCCTTCCTAGAGCTGAAGGGAAAGTTGACAACAACATCAATCCTGATACACCCGGAACAGGGAAAGAGATATACAGTTTACTGTGATGCATCAGGTATTGGGCTGGGAGCAGTGTTGATGCAGAGCGATCGGGTCGTTGCATATGGGTCTCAGCAGTTGAGGTCACATGAGAGGAATTAACCGACTCGTGATCTCTAGTTGGCTGCAGTTGTTCATGTGTTGTGCTGTTGGAGATATTATCTCTTGGGAGACCATTTTGTGGTTTTCACCGACCACAAAAGTCTCAAGTAGATCTTTACTCAGCGTGACTTGAATCTGAGGCAGCGAAGATGAGACAACTATCTGATTTAGAAGGCCTAGTTCTACGGGAGTCGGTGGCCAGTGAGGACCCTCCTCCTTGGTCGACGATATGTGATGATGAGGTACTGCATTTCCATGGACGAGTATGGGTTCCAGGGGATATACGTGAGGACTTTCTGCGACAGTTTCATGCTTCAACTTGAGCAGTTCATCCCAGGGTTTCCAAGATGTACCGTGACCTGAGACTTCAGTACTGGTGGCCAGGTATGAAGAGAGATTTAGATGGTTTTGTTACGAGGTGTTCCACCTGTCAGCAGGTGAAGGCAGAGCATCAGAGGCCAGCTATTCTGTTATAGCAGTTACCCATCCCAGAGTGGAAATGGGATGATGTCATGATGGACTTCGTGACCGGGTTGCTGAGGTCACCATGAGGCAATGATGCTTTGTGGGTTGTTGTGGATAGACTCACGAAGGTAGCTCACATTGTGCCAATCAAAGAGACCTTTGGTGTTGATGAGCTCATAAGGATATATATCTGAGAGGTTGTAAGTCTGCATGGGTTCCCTCGTTATATCATTTCATATAGGGATGACCGCATTACATCTCGTTTCTGGTAGAGTTTTCAGAGGGAACTGGGTACACAGGTGCTTCTGAGTACAGTTTACCACCCTCATACCGATGGCCAGTCAGAGCGTATGATACAGGTGTTGGAGGACATGTTGCGTGTATGAATCCTAGATTTTGGGGGATCTTGGGAGAAGAACATACCCCTTTCCGAGTTTGTATATAATAATTGTTTTCAGGCAACTATTGATATGGCACCTTACAAGGATTTATATGGTAGGTCATGCCGATCACCCTTGTGCTGGTTAGAGGTAGGTGAGGTAGCTTTACTGGGACCATGTCTCATGCAGGAGACATCTGAGAAGGTCCAGTAGATTCAGAAGCGAATGGCTACCGCACAGTCTCGTCAAAAATGTTATGCTGATCGCCACAGACGACCCTTGGAGTTCGTGGTCAGGGATCAGGTTTTCTTGCGTGTTTCACCGAGGTTGGGACACAGACGGATTAGGAGACAGGGTAAACTTTCACTGAGATATGTGGGGCCATTTCAGATTCTGGAGAGAGTCAGGCTGGTTTCCTATCGGTTACAGTTACCACAGAGGTAACGAGCCATGCATAACGTCTTCCATGTATCTCAGTTGCGTCACTATCATTCAGACACATCTCACGTCTTGCAGCCCTAGGAGGTTGAGCCCCAGATCTATGTGTCCTTTGTGGAGCATCTGATTCGTATCATGGATAGGAGCACGATGGTTCTCCAAAGCCAGTCAGTTCCTCTTGTACAGGTGCTATGGCAGCATGGCTGAGTGTAAGACGAAACCTAAGAGTGGGAGACCGATGTACGTGCTCAGTGGCCAGAGTTGTTCTGAGCTTTATCTTTTCCACCCTTGGAAGGGAAATTTGGGGACAAATTGCTTTAAGGGGGGAAGTTTTTAAGAACCCGGTTCTTATTTTTGAGGTACGGGTTTCCTCTTTTCTCTTTTACTTAAGTGTTTTTGAGAAAATAAGGAAAATGAGGGAACATCCTAAATTTTGGGACTATATGTCGTGTACTATTCCACACGCCATATACTTTGGCCGTGTGGGATAAGTACATAGGGTGTGTAGCCATGTCGGCGATGAAGGGTGTAAAAACCGAATATATGCCATGTAGTGGATATTTACACTCATGTAGTCAGTCGGCAGGCAAATAGTAAGGCGGTGGAAGCAGCCGCCAGCTGAGCAGCAGTACACGCCGTGTAATCATAAATACATGTCATGTACTCATGTCGACGGATGAATAGTGTGGCAGTGCCTCTAGAGGAACAGTTAAATGATAAAAGTACACACCGTGTAGTCAATAGTATATGCCGTGTAGTTTGTTTTTTTTGCTTAAAATGGGTAGTATCCTCCCATGTTCACAGGGAAGGCTTAGAACTAGAGGAAGGAATCGGGAGAGGAGGTTGGACCTTCAAGGATCTCCAGATCAAGCGTCAAGAATCCGTTTTCGCCTCTGACGATCTCGTTAGAATGGCATGGGTAAGTCCTCCACACTCCTTAAGTCTTTCTTGCCAACAATTCCTCTAAGGGGACTTATTTAAGTTTGAATGGGGTTTTTTTCCACCTCATATCAACATCGTTCTTGTATGATTTGAGGATCGTCATTTGCGTATACCGTTCAGGGGCGTTAAAGGTAGGTGGCTTAATGTTTAATTTACAACAATTGTGCATTTGTGTGTATTTTTAAGCTACAAACACATGTCAGGGTGTCGTGTGGCTGAGGATGTGGCTGTTTAAATACCTAGAATTGTATAGGTAATTAAATGTGATAATAAACTGCTGTTTGGGATCGTTGCTTGGATCCAGGACCACCCTGGGGTGTCTTCCCCTGTTTAGATGTTTGGCCAGGATACCCAAGGGTATGCCATGTTTACTTTATGAATTACTTTATCCTTGAGAGGAATTGTAAATAATTGCATGTTTAAATGTTTGGCATGACCTAGTTACTTTATAGCCTGAGGGTGTGGTTACATGATTATCCTGAGGGCGTGGTTCTATTCCCCCTGAGGGAAAGCCTCGAGGGACAGATTCTGATTACCTGAGGGTTTCATTTCAGTTTTTCCTGAGGGAAAGATTCTATTTCACGTGATGGAAATGCCTGAGGGCGAAGTACTGTAAAGCCTAAGGGTGTGGTTTTACTATATTAGCCTAAGGGAAAGCCTGAGTGCATGGTTTTACTATATTACCCTGAGGGTGATATTCTGGTTGGCCTGAGGGCTTGGTTCTGATGAGCACATAAAATTATTAAAGTAAAAGGTTAAAATGGAAATGGAAATAAACTAGAAGTGATAGTTACTTTTGAGTACATACTGGTTTACTACATTTATGTTTTCACACTGTAGTTTGATATTTTCACACAGTTGGACACGAGCCTTTGGTGGGTGCCTACTGGGATTCATTTCTTACACCCTGTTTGGGGTCATGTCTTCAGCCCCAAATAGATTTCGTTTCAGAAGGTGTGGATAATGGCAAGAGTCCCTATACAGGTACATGATTGTTGATGAGGAGTAGGGGAGCATGGGACCGAGCTTAGCTCGTGATGTTTTTGACTATTTTATTTTTCTTTGTTGTACTCTGTATTGTATTGTAGTGTTGTGTTACATGTTCTGGATGTTTTCTTAGAACCTGAGACATGTGGCATCATATCTATATAACTGGTTGGTTATCATTTACTGCAGTTGTTTATATTAAATATGTATGGTTTATTTCTTCCGTTGTTGGTGTATGTTTTATCTTGTATTCTTCTGCGCTACACTTTGACAAATGAGGGCATAGTTTCCCCACTCTCAAACATGGGCCCTCGCTGCTAGTCGGCAGCCTCTGGCATTTGGGTAAATGCACTTGAGGTTACATTGTGAACCAGGTTCGGGGCACCTGTTTAGTGTCACTCAGGCCCGAGATGTTACAATGATATAACTATTTGATATTAAAAATAATCATTACTTTCATGATAAATAATAGATGAGAAAATAAGGTAATTAACACCCAAAACATGGAAAATAAATATATCTTTTTAATAAAATGGTGATAATATATTATAAAATGATCATATATAATATTATAAATATTAATATATATTTTTTATAATTTAATAAAATATTCAAAATACTATACAGGATGTTAAAGCACGTTCAACCAAAATGATGTATAAGGCAAGGGAGTTTATCACAATTTAATTTCATTTGGTCATATCTTAATGTTATGCACCTAGTTTCTTTTATATGGTTTATATACTACCAATTTTAAATATAATATAAGGAATAATTAATTCTTCATGGTATTTTATGTTTCAATTTTAATTATTTCATCTAAGGGAATTTGACTTTAAATTAACTAAGTGGTAAATAATTTCAAAACCCAATTTCATTTCATTATGTTGTAATACTTCATCATTGTCTTTGATATTATAATATTATATGTATAATGAATTTTATATTCTTATTTTTTATTTAAACTTGTTTTATGTGGATTTACATTTTATACACATAGTCATTTTATTGATTAAATCTCATATCAATGATTTGATCATTATAAGGGTTCGTTTCACAATTTAATTATAATTGAGATTTTTTATAATTACATTGAAGGAAATTATTTGATAATTATATAATAACCCTATATAAATTTATCAAAATCTATTTATTCATTATATTTCAAAGTGATATTACCATTTTACACTATTTGGTACTTAAATTAATTGTGAATTGTTTTTAAGAAAATCCGACTTCATTTATCTCTTCAGTCGGAAATATGTTTTCTTCTAAAAACATTTTTTTTTCTAAAAATGTTTTCAACTATATAAAAATGATTTATGAAATTAAATTTCATCCATTATCAGTCTTTAAATTTTTTTAAATGAATCTTATGTCATTTTAAAAATAATTCATGTTTAGATTATTCTAAAAATGTAAAAGAAATATTCTTATCATCTTCTGAATAGGAAACTTTCTTAACCTTTCTATAGTGAAAAAGGAATGTTTTTTTAACTTTTTCAGAATATATAGAATTACCCACCATCATGACCATAATTTATTTTGACCTTTTTTTACAAGTTTACCATGAACATTTTAAGGAAAATATTTTTAATAGTGATTTTCAAAGAAAAGGATTTTCAAAATGTTTTTCAAAATGAAAAGGATGCTTTCCTCCAGAATGTTTCTAAAGATATATTTATGGTATTTCTATTATTTAATGAAAACAACCTTTAATTATTACTTTAATGGGTATATTTTGATACCATCATTCTTCCTTATGAGTTTTTATGATTATTTTGATCAAAGATAGTATTGAAATTCACATCCTTATTCTATTTTGTATTTATTAACTTCTCTATGAAATATTTACTTTATATTGATCAGTATACATTAAATTTAACCTAAATATCCATATTATTTATCATGGGAATGATTATTTCTTAAATTTTATAACATTATATCATACAATGTTTACATTGAAACTTATTTTTTTGTCTACAGAAATATTAATAAATATGTATTCATTAATCAATATGGATATTTGATGTTATGTCATATTGATTCATGAATTATGTCAATTATTTGATATACGAGGAATAATTTGTACCTACAAGAAATGGGTGGTTCCTACTTAATTATATCCCCTCAATGCATCAGTAGTCTCGTGGGATGATTTTATTAGATAGACTTAGTTAAATGGTTTTTACCCATTATTTTTAAACTCTCCTGAGAATAGATCTTGATGGTAAAGGTATTATATTCTTCAAAAACATTACATCCATTAGTTATTCATTTTATTTTTTAGTTATTTACCTTTCTATATTGATTGTACATTACCTAGTGATTTAAATGGAATTTGTTCTTAGTTCTACACCTTTCCATATTTATTATTCCTTATATTGTTATTTAAATGGAATGTGTGCTCAGTTATTTTCCTTACCATATTGATTTTTTCTTATCCTTTTATTTAAATTGAATATGTACTTAGTTATTTACCTTACCATATTTATTCTTCCTTATACGGTTATATAAATGGAATGTGTTCTCAATTATTTACCATGCCATATTGATTATTCCTTATCTAGTTATTTAAATGGCTAGTGTTCTTATTTATTTACTTTTCCATATTGATTATGATTATTGATTCATAATGGATTACAATGAACATAACCCTTATATTTTCCTTTCTCAAGAATCTATGAAGTTTACTATGTCTGATATGAAAATATATTCTAAAGATAATAATGTCATTCTTGAAAAAACATTATTTTTCCATTTGTGTTTTCAAATGTAATATGGGAATCATTTATGTATCTTTTTTTAAAATACTACCAAAATATTTTTCCCGTAGAGATTTTATTCATTGTATCTTATGCCAACATAATAGAGTAGGTATTTTCTCTAGGCTACTGGGGTTGGGGTCTCTATGGATACTTTTGAAAATTATCTACATTAGTTTATTATTTTTTATTTGGACTTTCAATAGTGATGATTATTAAGAATATATAAATTAATTGTGTAATTTGAGGTTGTGATAATGGTGTCATATATCATTCTTTATGCGATTAATCATGTATTTCACTTATAAAAAAATATTGTATTTTTTTGTATATTACTATTCAATACAAATTAAGAAATTTAAAAAAATATAAAATTCACCCTAATCTAATTTCAATCTATTTATTCTAAAAATGAAAACAATTTAATCTAAATATTTTTCTAAATATTGTAAATTGAATATTTATATAAAATCCATATTTATTAAAAAAATATTTTTATGAAATGATCAAAATCATAACACAGAAAAATTACTTAGGGTTTTCTAAAATAATAATATCATAATTAAAAAAATTATATTCTTTAATGAAACCATTTTTTAAAATTTTGGATTTATAGAAAATATTCATATTTATCAAAATTAATATTTTAATGATGAAAAAAATAATATATTTTTTCAAAAATATATTTAATATTTTTTTATATGAATTATTTATTTTAACATATTTGACACTTTTATTTAATTATTTTTCATATAAACTCATTATATTATTCCACAAATATTATAGATCTCTTTTTTTAGTTTGTTATTCCTAAAAGACATATTACTATTCCAATAGACAGATTATTATTCTAATGGTCAGATAAATTTAATATCATAATGGCCACATCACCCTTTAAACCCTATATATACACCACCATTCTCATACTTATTCACTATATCACTTACAAAGGTCTTCACACATCCCTTGATAATGTCTATCGAATTCCTAAGGCTTTTGTTTATACATTATTTTCTTAGGGGTGGTCTTTATGGGAGAATTCGGGCATATATATTTTTCCTTAGTGTTTATAGTATTTTTTAGTGTTCATCTCCCAATAATTTTATTTTCATGTATAGAGAAAATATTACCCCATGATGTGTAATATTATAATGAAATGTAAATTTATTCCTATGTGAATCTATTCTAAAACATAAAAAACAATCATAGTAAATGGTGAGTCCTTTTATTAATAAAAATAATTTTTAATTCGTTAAATATTATATAATGCATGTGTTTTATACTATGATATATTATTAAATATAAATCAAATTTATTTAAAAAGATTAATTTTATATGTATTAGTCTGGTTCATTAAATTATTTCCCCATTAAGAAATTCTTCCAACAAAATTTTCTTTCATACACTATGATGAACACAAGTAATGGTATTTTGTCTTTATTTGTTCTTCGTGTTCCAAAGTCACCTCTTTTTATTTATGGATCTTCCAATTTAATTTTATTATGTTAGATTTATCTTTATATAGATATTTTCCTATATGGCCCAAGATCTTCACCAATTTTTCCTTTTTTTTTATTTTTTATTTTTTTTATTTTTTTCACCAATTTTTTCGTATAATATTGATCATTCTCCAACTCTAACACCTATTTATTAAGTACATGTGATGGATTTTTCGTGTTCTTCCTCAAGAGTGTTATTATATAACCCCCTCTTTAAGGTACTTGATCCTTCATTTATATATTTTAATTATATATAATTATTGGTTTAATTTTGTAGTTGTTATGGTGGGGTGTGGAGCTTTTTGGATTCTTTTATAGAGGTTTAAAGTTTGAGAACAGTTCAAAGAAACCATGAAACACCTCTGGGAAATTGTGTAAAGGAAAATTGATGTCACTAAGAAGGCACGCAGTTGGGCCCAACCATGTGGATGCCTTGGTAAAACCATGTGATCCAAAAATCATTTGAGAGAGTGTATAATGAATGGTTAGTGAATATTTTTTCTAACCATGAAATCAAACCATGTGAGGGGCAGCTTGAGGCAGTAGCCTATGCATTCTTAGCGCACAGTTTTCCTAACAGTGTTCCCTAACCATGCAATGTAAAAAACTGTATCTTCAAAAAGTGGATCTAACACGGTTTAACTCTATAATAAATTTTTTTACATTATCTTGTAATAAAATGAATTCATGTTCCTACCAAGGATGGGGAGACATTAATTTTCAATCCATGTGTGATTCCTAGGTGAGTCCAAGTGTATTTGAGGCCTAAATTTTATGTTAGGTATTCATTATTCATCACTTATCTTGTCCTCCTCTCTCTTGGAATTATTTATCTAATCCATTAGGTATAGATCTATTCTATGGGATGTAAATCGTGATTATTTATGACTGTTTTGATTAATGGGAACAAGATATAAGGTTCTATTTTGAATATCTAAGCTAGGATGATGACGTTGTTGTGCCATTATTCATTATCACCAAAGTTTGAGAGGTAGGTGGCTTTTCTCTTGACTCTTCTAGATTATAACATGAAGTACTTGTTTCAAATTGATATTTTTCTTGAAATTATTATGAAATTGATGTGTGATGCTTTATTAAAAGATAATTTTTAGTTGTTTTTCAAAATGGTGGAAATTGGATAGTTTTGTGGAAAACCTCGTTATGTACATTTTAAAATAGATATTTTTAAATTTTGGAATTTGTTTTGTCTCATGAATTTTTTTTGTATAAATATTTTTAATAAATCAAATGTTTTATTGAAATGGATTTTCATGATTGTATTGGAATAGTATTTGGTATACACAGCTATAATGAGTTCATTTTGATTATATATGACCCTATAGAAGGGTTTTTTGACATTTAGGGAACCTAGTATTGGTTACCTTGTGATGACTTGGTCGATAGATGAGAGACCACTCAAGAGAATATAACTATCGAATAGGAACACATGTTTGGTTGTGTGGAATTTTGGAACCATGTTTGGGGTATTCCAAATGGAAATAAGAAATGTTTTAAAGGTTGTTTTATTACATCCCATGAAAAAATATTTGGGTTTGGAAAATTATTTTGGATTTGATATAAAAATATTTATATTATTTTAACCTATTTTATATAAATGTGCTCGCAAATAAATCCTAGTTATGTGAGTCGGGAATTCATCAGGGAAATCCTTTTATGTTTTATACTCACCAACTTCTTGGGAAATATGGTGTATTTACAGATGTTATATATCAAGACACATGTAAGGCAAAGGTATCCCACTTCTTTAGTGATGCTTATTAATACCTTGGTTCAGGCATATGGATTTGGAGCTTGGATGATATTGGGAGTTTCTATTTTGTTTATTTGGGTTTTTTCATCTTTTGATTCTGTTGTTTATGTCACGTTTATTCTTTATGTACTTTGATGTTGTCTTTTGGCTTGGTTTTGTATTTTTATGAATTTTTAATACTCATGAACCATATAGTGGTTTTATTATTATTATTTTGTGGTAAGGTTGTTTTATCATTAAAGGTAATGTCATCCCCTAAATTTTCATGAGGCCCTTGGAATATATTCCTAGCCTTTTATGTGTTGTGGATGTCACCTAAGTCTAGTAGCACACCTGTCACTTCTCAAGGAAATTTTGAGGGGCAGGATGACACAAATTGTATCATCATGTTTTGACCTATAGTTACAATGGGTATCGGTTGTTTAGTCCATGAGTTGGGTTGGTAGTAAAAAGTAGGATTGTCAAAAATTAAAATATATAACATAAAAAACTCATACCTAACATATTTACATTGCAGTGTAAATTACCATAGATTTTGGGTATATTAGTGTTTTGTGACACTTTTAGGAGTGGTCACCTTATCATTATGGTTTTAGCTGATGAGAAGATCCCGACATGCATTGATTGTAATTACATGACACTATGAGTGAATAATTCATTTTTTAGTAATGATTTATGATTTTGTGAAAAGGTTATGATTTTTGAAAATAATTTAAAATGATTTTATTTTCAAATACAACGATGAATTTATCAAAAATGGTTTGAAAGAACAAAAATTTGAATTTTTAATATCCTTATTGTGATATGTGTGATGTGGTAAATTGGAATTTTTTATATTTCAGTATCTAGAGAGTGATATTTAATGACGTTTTTTATGTTATAGAGAACGGAACTAGATAGGAACCTTAGAAACCAACCAAAAGAGTTTGTGAGAATGAGGTTGATTGAAATCCCTCGGTGAACCAATAGTTGGTCCAAATTATTTTACAATATTTTCAAGCTATGTATAGAGGGAACATAATTGTTTAACTAGGGAAAGTGGTTCATTTGGTTCAACCCCATAAGAATAACTCACCCACCTTTCAAGTGGATTCTGAACCAGTGAAAGAAGAAGTGTGGATGAATAAGAATAATTGAATCATTAATTTTATTGGCACACAAGGTGAGATGAAGGTGAAGTCAAAAGCATATATGCTGGAAGATCTAGAAATCCAATGGTTGGATTTAGCAATTCATGCTAAATTTTACCAAAGAATTTCATTGAGGTATTTTGATGAATTTTTCAACAAAAAATTCTACCCTCACATGTTTGGAAATGATAGAACAACAAAATTCTTTATTTTTATGTAAGATAATATTCTTGTAATAAGGTATGTGGATAAATTTATGTGCGTATTTTTCTCTGCACCAAAATTTAATGTGAGTGATTCCTTGAAGGAATGCATTTTTGAATCATAGTTGAAACAAAAAATTCTCACAAATATTGACGTACGTTTTATAACGTATTATACAGAGATAGTAAATAGAGAAAGAGTTGAAGAAAGGGAAATATTAGGTATCATGGTGGGAGGAACCATGTATATTTCTATGAGAATGGTTGGGAACAACATTGTTGGAAAAAATAGAAGGATGGAAACTTATACACAAGGGGTCTATATATATCATAATCATACTATGGGATTTGGAAACGTACCTATACATCTGATGAGTAAGGCTGGATGTTTTTAGTGTGGTTATCTTGAGTATATGAAGCTTGATTTTATAACACCACCTATTTTGTGTAACAATTCCAACCATATAGGACACCATCAACGTTTTTTTTGCAATGCTCTAATTTCGGGCTCTAAGGACACATCTCATGCTTCTCATGAATTGTTTTCTTAGACAAGACAAGTGTAGTAGAATATATTTCTCTAGTAGAACTAAGCAAGCTATGGTGATTCTCAATATACCAGGACTCCTCAAATAGTGAAATATCAATAGGATAATAAAGAGAAAGGTGTATCAATTAATCAATTGCGTGGGGATTATTAAGTGATCACACATGATCAATCATGTACTTCAATGGTGAGAGGTGTAATTATTTTTAATTCTACCCTTATGAAATATTTTTTTATAAGAGTGTGTCCCATTTTTTTATTTCTTCTCATAATATTGATCTTCTGGGTTTACATGTTGAGATGATGCATTTGGTATTGAAATGTCAAACACCTTTAGGAAAATGGTAATATCATTCCTTAAAATGTGGTTTATGTTCGATAACAATCAATGGGAAAAAGGTGGTATGGAATTTATCTGTGATATAGATAGTTTCATATTACTTTATTCTGGGAATGGACTCGATAACGAACTGTGAATCCTCTATCAATTATTATTCATGGAAAGTTCATTTCAAATATTTTTATGGTGTTAGAAATATATTTAATTGAGATTTGGTAGTGGATGCCAGCATAGTAGGACCCTTGGTACAAGTATTTGGAACTTTCCTTTACCAGCTAATAGTAGTTTCATTGAAATTGATAGATAAGATAAGAAATAGGGATTTTATAATCATATTGGATCAATTCCTTTATTTTTTTCATGAATATTTCTTAGGGTTTCTACCCAAAAGAGAACTGTATTTTATCATTGATCTCTTACATAGGTCCAATATTATTTACCTTCCATATTATAATATGGAAGCAATAGAATTGATGCAATTTAAGGATTAGTTGGAAGGGATAGAAAGTAAAGGATTCATCTAACCGAGTACGTCTATATGGGATTCACTAGGAATTTTTCAGAATAAGGAGGATAAAACTCTTATATTTTTTAAATATTATCATAAAAATAACCAACTATGATAAATTATCACTACCCTCTAGCACACATTGATGATTTAATTGTTCATTTGAGGAGAGCCCAATGTTTCTCAAAAATTGACAACCATTCAGGATATCACCAATATGTGGGTTTGGAAGGAGGTTATTCTGAAGATATATTTTAGAGGAAGGTATAGCCATTATAAGTTTATTTTTATTATTTTTGGCCATACAAATGCGTTGCACTTATTTATTTAATTGATGAATCATATATTTCAATGTTATCTTGATTCCATCATGGTGGTGTTTTTGGATTATATACTAATATATGCTATAAAAAAGGAATATCAAGAGAAACACTTGGAAACAGTGTTGCATATTTTTCAGGATAATTATTTGTATGAAAAATTATTGATGTTTCATTTCTAGATACAAGTGGTATGTTTCCTTAGCCAGGTCATTTATAAGAAAAACCATTTTTGTGGATCCTGAAAAGATTGAAGCTATTATCTCATTGAAAATGATAAATAATTTCTTTGAGATACATAGTTTTCTTATCTTTTCGGGATACTATAGATGTTTTTATGTAACTTTTCATGTCTAACAGCCCCAATGATAGCTTTTATGAGGAAATGTGTTCCTTTCAAGTGGATCAAGGAATGTTATAAATACTTTCAAAAGAATAAGTT
Organism: Viscum album; assembly: GCA_963277665.1. NCBI lineage: Eukaryota > Viridiplantae > Streptophyta > Magnoliopsida > Santalales > Viscaceae > Viscum > Viscum album. The sequence goes on from OY728125.1 coordinate 605,453,596, forward strand.
AAGACATAAATGAGCACCATTATGCATATTTATAGTGTTTATATAGATATATATAGTTTATTTTGATGCATCCAAATTAGGGTCGGGATTTTTTCTCATACAGGGAGATCATGTAGTTTCATATGGTTCACGAAAGCTACAGTTTCATAAAAATAATTACACGACACATAATTTAGAATTATTATTCACTTTTAATGCCTCAATGACTTGGAGATTTTATCCTTTTAGGGATAAATTTTTGTTTTTTACAGATCATAAGAGTTTTAAAAAAAATTTCCCCCAAAGAGATTTGAATATGAGGAAAATAAGATGGATAGAATGCCTTCAAATGTTTGATTTTGACTTGATTTTTACACTTGGTAAAGAAATTCAGAAGAGGATACTTTAAGAAAAAAAATTATGCTCAATTGGACAAAGAAGAATTGTATCATTGGAAGATAATGTTGGATATAGAAATCATGCACTTATATTATTCCGACTACGGTGATGTTGTAGTTGTCCTCCCAGTTTCATTTGTTCTTGATTTGGTTCATCATGTGAAAGATGCTCAGATATCTAATTTCAAATCAATTTAAATAATGTTAAAAATAAATGGTGGGGACACCATTGAGGGATGTAAACTATATAAGAGTTATGTTTTTCATTTTAGAGATCATATCATGGTACCTTTGGATTGTAAGAAGAAAATTCTTAGTGCTTACTACCATTAAAAATGAGATGTTAATCCAGTCATTCAAAATATGTTGAATTTGTTGAGAGAATATATTTTTTGGGTTTGTATGAAAAGTGTAGTGGATGAGTGTTTTCAAGATGACTCACATGTTAGTAGGTAAAGGAATAACTCAAAAAACATGTGGTTATGTTGCAGTCTTTACCAATTCCGGTATGGAAATGGGAGAAGATAGCTATGTATTTTTTTAAAAGTTTACCTAGAATGGTTAGAAAACATGATGTTGTATGGGTAATTATTGATCATATCTTGAAGTCAACACATTTTATCCTTATTAATGAATCTCATACAGTGGAGTACATTTCAAAAATATATATATTATATGTTTTAAATATACATAGAGTTCCAAAAATACCATGATACTTAGATTTCATTTTGGGTTGGGCATGTGGATTTGGATCTTGGAGCAGATTAGGAATTATTAGTTGGTGCCTTAGTGTTTTTTATCTTTTCATTCTATTTTTATTTCACGTTCATTCCACTTGTACCCTAATATTTTCTTTGGGTTTGGTTTTGTATTGGTTTGAATTTTTGGTACTCATACATAATATAGTGGGTTTTTTATTATTGTATTGTGGTCTGGTGGTTTTATCTTTAAAGGGAAAATCATCACCCAGATATTATCAGGCCCCTAGAATTTATTTCCATCCTTTGGTGTTCTGTGGATGTCACCTATGTCCAGTAGCACACATTTCACTTCTAAAGATAATGAGGAGGAGTGAGATCTTATAGATATGCAGAACACATCATGTATTTTTGATAAGTTTGGTGGGAGTATAATCTGATAGGCCATGTCTATGATGCAATAAAGTATATCAAAGGGTTCAATATACCTATAAAATAACTTACCACCCCTCTAAATCATCATGGATCTCTTCTTGTGAGATATAGAAAGGAACACTTTATCAAAAATCTCATGATATTGGTCTCATCAATTGTTATCAAAATATCTATTCTATCTATCTTCGAGTGATTGAATGTGTTTTTAATGGTCTTGACCTTCTTTATCACTTCATCTTCTAGTTTTTTTAATAGCTTATATTCTAAAACATCATCCTAGCATCTTGGTATACAAATTTATTTCGATAGAGTGATTCATAGGGATCCATATGAATACTGTTGTGAATGTTATTATTGTATGATAACTCTACTAAAGGAAATAGTTAATACCAACCTCATTTTGTAACTATTGTGTAATCTCTCAAAATATTCTCTAATGTCTATATTTCTTTCTAAAATTTGAAATCATTATAATGGTTACAGGATGCACTAAAGTTTAATTAAGTATTTAAATCACATTGAAGACTTTTCAATAATTTTTAGGTGAATCCTAGATCTCAATCAGATACAATCAATAATTGTGTTCAATGCATCCTCTCCAATTCTCTAGAATAACTCCTTGAATTTTGATCGAGTTATAATTACTCCCATATTTTAATGAAATGAGTAGTCTTTGTATGATAGTCTACGAAAACCCATGTGGCTTTATATCCATCAGTTGTCTTTATATTTCCAATGAAAAAATCAATAGTGATGTTATCCCATTTTCATGAATGTACGGGTAATGGATACATCATCCCATTGGGATTTTTCTTTTATATATAAACTTATTAATCAGGTCTATCCACTATAATTTGTTCAAGGTTGTTTATTCTTATTACCTTTATTCTCCTTCCAAGGATGATAATGGATTCCGTAATCATATTCATTAATCAATTCTAACCAACATCATTGGTTCATATTGAGATCCTTATATGTGAATATATATTTAAGAGTATAATGATCTGTGTATATGTTACACTTATCACCATATAGATAATTCTTTCACATATTCAATCTAAATATTATTGTATCCAACTCTAGATCATGATTCAGATAATTATTCTCATGGATCTTAAATATTGTAGAAGCATAATCTGTCACTTTATCATGTTCTATAAGAAAACAACCAATTACTTTTATAAAGTATCATTATAGATATAAAAATAATTATATATAGGTGGGTTGTGTAAGTATAGGTGAATTGATTATCCTCTTCTTTAGATCCTTGAAGCTCCCTTCACATTATTTGGTTTAGATAAACATTACACTCTTATAATTTATATTAATTACTGGGTTTGTAAATCATTAAGTATCTCTAAAAAAACACCAAAAGTACCCAGAAAATTCAAGGAAATTATATATATATATATATGTATATATATATATATTATAGATTTGAGTCTTATACATACCTCAAATACAATTATCTTGGATGTATCTATAGATATTCCCTTACTCATGATATCATTCCCCATGAATGATAATGTCTCTATCCAAAACTAATATTAAATAAAATTTTCATATAACTTCTCATTTCTCAATGGTTTTAAAAAATTATTTAAATACTCCTTATATTCATCCTTTCTTTTGCATTATATTAGAATATAATCTATAAATACTATAAAAAATTTCAAAACAATATCTATAGACCCTATTAATCAACTCCAGGAATATTTAATTTAGAATTGGTGAGTATGATGGGTTTTCTATGAATTCATTCACTAATACCTTATATGAAATTATTTTTAGGGAATATCTTCCTAGATTACATTTAATTGATGATATCCTGAAGAAAGATCCACTTTAGAGAAGTATTGGGTCCCACATTGCTGATCGAAAAATCTTCAATCTATGGAGTGGGAAACTTGTTCTTTATCATGATTTTATTGATTTCACTATAATAAATGAAGAGTTTCATCAAACCATACTTATTCTTGATAAAGATGATAGGCTCACCCCATGGTGAATCACATAGGAATATTAATTCAGTTTTTTATATTATCTTATAGTGGATTCTTTAATTCATCATGTTCAATATAGGCCATTCTATATGGAGTCTTTGGTATTAGCAGAATATCAAATATATTTTCAATTAAGAACTCATCCTCTCAGTTAGAAGTAAGAATAAAAATAATCTCATGTAATATAATAATATTTTCTCTTAAAATGTGAACTTCTTCTAGAATGATACTCTCTTTTGTCTCTAACATTTGATCTAGAAATTAATTCCCTTTAAGAAATAATATCTATCTATGAGAAGAAGATTCCATAAGAGATTTATCTTCATCCTTGCACTTGTATAAAATAAAAGGATTATTTTTATATGTAAATTGAATTCCTTCTCAAGATAGTTGATGTGTAATCTATATAAAGATAGTCAATATATGCCCAGAATTGAAATAAATTCCACTAAATGAATTATGAAATTACTTTATGTGATATTTAGAAAAAAATTGAGCAGGGAGGATTTATATTCTTGAGATTAAAGGATTTCTCCATTTTTTTGATAACTCAATATCCATTTTTTGAATTTGTGTATGCATATTTCAATTAAACTCACATGATATGAAAGAATATATAGAAACAAAATAAAAAATTAGACCGAATAATCTTTAATAAATAACCATCATACATATCACAACACTATTGTTAGGATCCACCTTAGTAATAGTGATAACTTGAGAATGTTTAGATTTGGAGGTTTTTATTTTCCATTTTCATCAACAACTAATAGCTTGGGGAATTTCCTTGTATTGTGTATGTTACCCTTGTAATTGAAACATTGGATAATTGGATAAGAATTTATTAGAACCATATTTTGATCTATCACATCAGTGAGATTCGTAATCTCTGCACATCATTATTTATCTTTATTCCACAATTTTCCAAACTATAACATCACCATATTCTATTTAGGCAGTTTCCAGGATTCTTCTTCCCACACCAAGATACCATTGAGAATCACTAATTTTAATATCGATGTTGATATAATATTGTATAGTTTTGTCCTTATTTTCATTATTTATAATATCTAAAACATTTTAAATACATTTCTTTAACCTACTGGTTAATTACCATCTTTACATTAAGTATCCATGATAATTATGATGGCATATCATTCAACCCTTTAGAAATGTTTCTTTATAAGTATTAATATATTAACCTTTATTTTTATTGTGTAAAATAAATTCTCTATAAAATTTAATATAGATATCATGGAGGAAATATTTATTAAAAAAATATATTCACGATTCTATCCCATTCCATGGATTAAATGTCATCCTTGGTCATTGCAATCCTGATCAAATTCGACCACCAATTATCTTCTTACATTAGTCTATATACATAAAACATGAATTTATCCTACATAGATCATTGTAGGACAAACTATATTGTGGAATAAAAGTAAATTTATTTCTACATAATTAGGGGATTAAAATATGCATGAAATATAAGATGCCTTTATCACATAAATTAAGAGACCCAATACTTAAACATATATTATTTCATGAGTAAAAACATAATTTTCCAATATATATAAACTAACTATTGAGATTTGTAGTGTCTCAGAGTGTTAGAAACCTGAAGTATTCATCTTAAATATAAAACCATTATATTTATTTAAACCTCCACATAGTTCTCCTACCTCCTATAAATCTTTCATACCAACCTACAATACCATGGGGAAAATATATAGGAAAAGGGTGATATAGAAAACCCATTAAGTAAATAAACATATAAATAAATCATAACAAGAGATTCAATAGATATAGCATGATATCATAGAGTGGGTGATTGTATTCATTGAAACTTAAAATAAGTAAATTACATCATAAGATCATAGAAACATTGAATATATTAAAATAACATAAATCATGACATCAAAAACAAAACTAAGGAGTCACCCCCAAGGATATAATCATAAAATGAAAAAAATACCCATTTTGAATTGAGTTCGCACCCCATTCCCATAAACATTGTGAAAAATTTCCCATAATGGATTAGTTTTAAACCTAAATGACTTACATAATATCTCATGAGATATAAAGATTCATGAAATTATTTATAGGGATATATAATTCTAGGACCACTATTCACATAAAAACAATCATACATATTCATGATAGATGATGAAGAAAAACAATATATAAAACATAACCATGACTATGCCCATTATAAAGAAGTGGTTTTTACTATCCTAATTCAATGTACAATCGAAGGATAAAAAATAAATATTCCCATCTAAAGAAGAAAAGGGATTGTTATTTTATATGAAATAAAAAATGAACCTAGAGGGTTCTACATAAAATAAATAGGTTCTTTTTATGTTAATAATTTTTTAAAAACATTTTATGGGGGTGATTCATAATAAGAGACATGAAATAAGAAACTTTCCATAAATCAATTTTATATAAAAGTGTAAATATAGATGTGAACTAGAAAATGTATAAACCTAAAAATGAAAAGTATATTTAACTAGGTATTTTTGTAATGGAAATATATAAAAAATTATAATATGTTCATGATAATAATATTTCTTAAAATAGAGAAAAAGAAAGATAATGTGTAACTTATAAGTCTTGAAGGATGTACTAAAGATCCCTTACCTGATGTCTGAATGTGCTATCCATTAGTGCTTAACTTCAGGAATAACAAAATTGATTTTATTAAGTACCAAGATAAGAAAATTTTACATATATATATCATATTTAATTTTCAATTAACTAAAATATGTTATTTATTTATAATATAGTTTTCATGCATATGCTGGTTACATGAGGTTGTTCGGATAATTTTATATAACTCCTTATGTTTGTTGACCATGGACAAAATAATTCAAAAACATATTCATAATATCTATAAAATTAATACTTATATGTACATAAATTTTTAAAATTTAATTTAATTTTAAATCCATCCATGATGGGATGATGATGATAAATTAAATTTATTACTCATGGGAGTGGAAGTCTTCATGTGGACACAATTAATGTATCTATTTCTCAACGAATGAGACTGAATTAGTGTAAATGATATATTTTACTTTTAAAAATCTTATTTATATTAAATATATCATATTTGTTTCATCCATTACATTATTTTTACAATATTTGAATAGAGATGATGAAAAATTGAAGATGTTACACTGTCATGGTAGTAGTTCATGCAATGCACAAACGACCCTTTTATTTTTCTTAAAAGATAGAGAAGAGTAAATAGTGGTTATTACACTAAAATAATAACATAGTATTATAAAAATTATACTGATTTAATTAAATTTTTCTGTATATATGTTATTTCAAAGAGGATTATTAAGAATAAAATCATTTGAATAAGGTAATATTTATATTGGATGCTTGACCTTATCTTAGAGAACTCCTAGGAATTGAATTCCTTAAGATAACTTCTAGAGGCAAGGGGCTCAAGGATAAGAAATTTAATTTTTTTTATAGGTAATTTTTTCATAGGATCAAAGGTAAAATGAATAGGGAATGTAAACATTGAGTGGTGAAACTATTCCTCTTTTATATGTGAAGACAATGACACTTTTAGGAATACCCTATACACTTCCAGGACATCATTAAACTCCTCCTTGGTAAAGGTCTTTATAATTAAGAAATAATGGGTTTTTGGGAGGTATTTGTTCTATCTTTCAATATCCACCACTTTCCATGCATGTTTTAAACATGTTTTAATTCTTTTACTATAGGGTTTTTCATCTTAAAATTTTGATTTCTCGATTGGAAACAAGTTATTAACAAAGTAATTAATATTTTATTAAAAAAATTAATGAAACCCCTATTAATAATTTTATATATTATTAATAAAAATATAATATCCATTTTTTCTAATTTAATTTCTAAATATCTGTAAAGAATCCTTTAAATTTAAATATATAACAGAAAAAACAATTTTTTTGTAGAAAAATGTCTTTTAACAATTTCATATTCTTAATATTATTTTTTATTGATTACCAAGTAAATAAGTGTTATTATGTTTATATATATGTAAGAAATATCATAATTTATTCTTTATTTAAATTAAATCAATTTTATTGATTAAACAAAAATTAAATGATATAATAGAAGAATTTATTTAAAAAAGCTATTTTATCATTATTTAGACAATTTTCTTTAATCTAAAAAAAGTATTTTTATGACAAAAAATGAAATTCAAATTATTAACTAATATTTAAATTTTGAACACAAATATTAGATACATTTGTATATATTTAATTGATCTATGTTACAACTAATTATTTTTATTATAAGTCCGTTAAAACAGTTTTTAATGTGAAATTGTACTTGAGTTTCGAAAATTTTAAACATGTATTTTATAAATTCAAAATATGTTTTTAAAAATATTTATATTAATTAATAAATATATATTTTGAAAATAAAAATTTATTTTAAAGTTTTAAGTCATTATTTTATTACAAATGTGATAGTTTTAATCAATTTTTTTTATCATTCACATAAAAATCGTTTCATTGAAACAAAATATCAAAAAATCACACTATGAAAATTATGATATGTGAATTAAAAAATAAATCAAATTATAATAATTTAAAATTCAAAAACTAATATATTTAACATTAAAATTAAAAAATTTATTTATAAATAAAACTTTTGTCATTGAAAAAACAGAATTTTTAAATAATTATATAGTCTTAATATTATTTAATATCTATTTAAAATTTTTGTGATATTAATATATTAATACATATATAATAATATTTCACAAGTGAATATATAATATATTGGTATAAAATATACAATAATTAAGAAAAAAATTTATTCGTAAATAAATATTACTTTTATACTAAATACACTTTAACATATATGATTAATTTTTTATTTATGTTCTAAAATTTTATTTTACAAATTTGTTGTTATTGAAAAATATATTTCATTTTTATATATACATAATGTCATATATTATTATTATTATTCATAACATGTAAATATATATATTTTAATAATATTTTAATATCATATTTTTATTTCATTGTGAGTTATATTAAAAAAAGAAACTTTAATATGCTTATTAGATGTATATCCCATGACCATATCTCCAAATGACCATATTTGCAATGACCATATATTTTTCTAATTTGCAGTCTTACGAAACTTATTCTATTCATAGTTCTCATTTAAATAGTTTTCATTTTAGATCTCACAATATGCTTTCTCCATTCATGGGGTTCTCTCATATTATAGGTTTTCTTTAGCTATTGGTAATCCAAAAAGGTGAAGATCATCCATATGAACTTCTCATTTTGAAGATTTTATTATTTTCTATTTATTATCCCCTTTCAATTTATGCACTTTTAATGGATTTACATGTCCATAGTGATTAAAAATCCATGGTTTTTAATACACAATTTCATTTTATTTTTTTGATATTTATTTTTATAAATGAATAAAATCTTATTTGTTTAATTACTATATTTTTTTTAAATTATTTAAAAATATAATTTAATTCTTTGGACATATAGAAAAATGTTTAGAATTATAGACATTTAAAAAATATATTATTTCTAAAAATCTAGGTATTTACATTCTCTCCCCCCTAAACAAATGACATCCTTGAAATTATAATTATTACTTATGAATGAAAATATATAATCTTCTATTGAAGATAGAAAAGATTTGAGATATAATTTTTTAGTGATATCAATATTTCAAACATATAAAACATAAATATTTCATTATAATAGTCTTAGACCTATTATTGAGTTTTTCTCCAACTGTTTGAGACAAGAGTCTATCATTACTCAGTATCAAGTCTCACATTATATAATTTCATTATGAACAGTGTTCATAATTATCCTTTCATAGTATATCATTGTTTGATATAAATTATGATATCCTTATTCCAAATAATTTTCCTCTAAGATAATATAACCAACCCATTTCCAAAATCACATTAAATTTATCAAGGAAGGATATAAATATTTTAATGAGACAATTTATAAAGAATATAAACTTGGGATTCAATAATCATAGAAATATATTTTTTATTAATAATTAAACAAATATTTATGAAGGTGATGATTTTCTGTTCTTATACATAATTATAGGTTCAATATAGTATATTGAGAAAGATAGAAATATAATACTAATAGTAGTTTTGATTTCAAAGGCTTTCTCTTATTCCCTTGAACATGGATATTGATGATGCCTAACATCCTTATTGTCCTTCAGATTAGGGAATTTCTTGGTATAATGTATAAGTTTTCCACAATTAATGAATTGGACCATTAGTGGTTCTCTTGGATTTATGTTCTCCACTCTCATCGTGATAACTGACTAATTTATTTTCCTAGGGTAATTTAATGTTTGATGACCCCCTCTTATACAAGTAAACCATCTTCATGTCCCCTTCAGGTAGTTCCCTTGGTGTTTCTCCAAGGTTTTTTACACAAATAAAATTGAGTCTTCTTTCCTTCATCATCATATTCATATGAATATTCATGAGACTACATCACTCTCTTCAAATTTTCAGTTAGTATTTCAAATATACTTATATTGTTAATCATGTTTCACAATAGTTGGTTTTATAAAATCACTATATTTCTTAGTCTGTGGACAGTTATAATGGGTTGATCATTGACTAAATCACCACATTTCACCTTGTACCTAGGGTTTACTTGATTCATTCTCATTCCATAAATCATAAAAAAACCAAAAATTTTAACATGATTGAGGAACCGATAACATCATAAGGGTACTATCATAATAAATAACATAAAATGGATTCAATCTTAAATTTATTTACCCTTTTAATTCATCTTGTTAGCCCATAATTACATTAATTTGTCATATATAAATATTAGTTTAACTTAAGTTACATTAATTTGAGTTATCTTATACTTCTCAACCATTCCCCTAAGTAACTAAAAAATAATTCTATCATATTAGTTCATAAATATTATATATTCCACCACTAAATAACTCTTGATAGTTTCTATTCGTGTTTGTAGTCTTAGTCCCACTCATCATGCATTTATGTGATGATCGAGTAAATGCTCAGCCAACCCCTTTTGGGGTGATTACCCATAGTTACATTTTTTCCATAACCACATCCACATTCCAATATCCAGATAGAGGTATAATTTCCAATAAACCCACATAAAATATAATTTACTAAAATTTTTGGGTGTTATACTATACATACAATTATCCTAATGGTTTTCACTAATGTTATTTTATCCTAATACCCTAAAATAACTATAACTTACTTTGATATAACCTAAATTGACCAAATTATTAAACACATATTATTTCATAATTTATAACATCATTTTCCGACATATATAAACAATGTATCCATATTTATAGTTTAGATGGATAATTAGACACATTAAAAAATCAACTTAATCCTAAAACATCATATTTCTTTAATACTCCACACAATTCTACAAACTAACATAGATCTTATAAACTACATAGGATTCCCTCAAAAAATATATAAGTAAAACGGGGAGATATAAATCCAAATAAGGTAATAATAATGGTTATAAAAAATTATATGAGAGTCAAGATTCACAACATGATATCATAAAGGGGGTGATCATAATCATCAAAACATGGAAAAAGTAAATGGCACCATTAGATCATGAAAAAATAAAAATATGGAACAAATTTAAGACATAACAGCATAAATGTAATTCAAAGTACAATCACAATACCATCATCATAAAATAGGCAAAGTCCCATGGTGGATTTTGTTTACTTACTATTCTTATAATCATAGTTGGTAATGTCCCATGCTGGATTATATTCACTCCCAAATCCTTTACAAAACATATCATTAGATATAAATATTTACCCAATATATTGGAGGGGTATATAATTATGGCCCCACTCATCACATAATGAAAATAATACCTAATATTTTTATTTGAAGAAAATAAATCATACCTAAATAATAGACATGACAAAACCATGAGAAGGATGTGGATTTGAGAATACTCATTTAATGCATAGTCGAATGTTAAATCATAAAGATTCCCTTGAGAAGTAGGAAAGACCTTATTATTTAAAATAAAACCAAAACTAATCCATGATTTTTATCCATAAAATAATGAGTATTTTTAGAAGCTATTCATGGATAAAAAAAATTGATGGGGTGATTCTTGAAATGAAACATGAGATAAGAATGTTATCGTAAATCGGGTTTACTTAGAAATAAGAATTTTAAAGGGAACTAATACATTTATAACCCCAAAAATGAAAATAATATTTAAATACATATATATATATATTAGTTAAATATATAAAAAATAATAATATATATTAATTATAATAATTTTTCATAAGATAGAGAAAAATAAAGTGAGTGTGTAACTGAGAAGTCACAAAGGAAGTACAAAAGATCACTTACCTCATGATTAAATATTCTATGCACTTGTGCTTAACTTCTTGAATAATGAAATTATTTTTATTAATTACTTAATTAATAAATTTATCCAAATATATTTCATATGTATATTGCCTTTAACTATAATATGTTATTTATTTAAAACATATATTTCTTTCCTATGTCTGTTACTTGAGGTTGTTCGGTAAATTTATTTATAACTACTTGGGAATGTTGACCATAGAGGAAGTCACTGTAAGATAGTTTTATAATATCAAAAATATTAATAATTTCATATACTTAATTTTTTATATTAAAAATATTTTAAAATTCATTAATGATGGGGGTTATAAAAAAATAAATTCATTTATCTTGGAGGCGGTAGTCTACACATTCACATGATTAATGTTCTACTTTATTAATTTATGAGAAAAAATGAGGGTAATTTATATTTTTAGATAGTTCAGAATCATAGTTATATTATATATATTTTATTTTTTCATCCAATACATCCTTTTTACCATCCATGAATGTTGTTGAAAAAAAATGGAAGATGTTGCTTTTTGGATGATGTAATATGTGCAACACAATGTCAAAGCTTATATTTCATAGAGGATGGAATGGAATAAAAAATAATTTTAAAATTAATATAAACATATCTAAAAAATAGTGATATTTATGTCATTATATTTTTATCAATATAATATATTAGGAGGAGGAATATTGAGGAGAAAAGATTACTAAGAAGGTAATACTTATAATGGAGACTTGACCGTCTCTTAGATATCCCCTTAGTTGTGAAGGACTTAAGATAACATATTGAGGTTAGGGTATTAAAAATCATAAATTTAAATTTAGTAGAGGTATTTGGGTATAGTTTCAATGGTAAATATAATTGGTAATGTAACCCGAGAGGGGTGGAGGTGTTTCCCTTTTATATGTGAAGAAAAGTTTTCTTTAGAAAAAAACTTCACAATTATACGATATCATTAGAATATTAATTGGTTAATGAATAAATTTTTCTGTAATAACGGATTTTTTTGGTCTAGGTCCATTAGATTATAAACTAATACTTTTAAAAAAAATTAAACATATTTTATATATTTTACCATACGTTTTCATATTTTAACATTTTATTTTTTAACATTATAACTAGTTTTTACCTAAGTAACATAAAATTTATTTAAATAATATGGCGAACCCTATTAAAAAATTATTATGGTTTGAACCTATATTTAATATCCATTTAGTCCAATTAAATTTCTATATGTGATAAAATACAATTTTAAACTTAAATATATAATAAATAAATAAATATTTTTTTTGAAAAATGACTTTTAACCATAATGTGTTATTAGTTCTCCTTCATATTTTTTTCAATATTTTCAATAAACCACTTTTAGGATTAGTGGTAACCAAAAATAACAATAAAATTTACTCCACCAATCATAGAAAGCCTCAAATATAACTAATATAGATAATTCAAAATATAAACCCACCGACCACCTTAAGTTTCAAAAAATGTTAAACATGAATTTTATAAATTAAACATAGTATTTTTTTTAATAATTTATATTATTTATTAATTATTATATTATATAAATCATGTTTCAAAATATATTTTTTAATTTTTAGTGTTAAATGAGATAGTTTTTATCAAAATTAGTATTTAACTGTTCATATAAATATTTATTATTTCATAAAAGGCTCAAGAATTAATACAAAGATAATTTTAATATAATTAATTAAAAAATGAGTTTAATTTTAATAAAATAAAATAATAAATTTTTTATATTAATATTTTATATTAAAAATATATTTTTTACATAAAACAGATTTTATTGATAAATAGTGTTTTAAATCATTATGAGTTCGTGATATTAGTTCATATTGATTTATAATTTATGTGATTATCATATGTAATAATATTTTAAAAGTATCAGTTTAATTTATTTAGATAAATTTTATATTATTAATAAACCAATTCCTTGAAAATAAATTTTACTTTTAATCTAAATACACTTCAACAAATACCATTATTTAATTATTTATATTTTAAAATTTATTTTTACAACCCCATTGATATTGAAATATTTGTTTGAATTATATATATAGATAATATCATATTTTAATATTATTGCTATTATTAATACATGACATGTAAATAAATATATATATATAATATTTTATTATCATTTTTTATTTCATTATGAGTTTTTATTCTTTTAATAGTACATAAATTTAGTATACCTATTGGTTTTTTATCAAATGACCATATATACAATGACCATATTTATCATGGCTATATTAGAAATTATTATATCTTCAATTATCATATTTTAAATGAACATATTGCACTCCTATATATAGTCTTTCTTAAATTTTTACATTCACACATATCATTTCAATAGTTTTCATTTTATATCTGACAAAATGATTTATCCATTCATGATGTTATTCCTTATTATATGTTCTGTTAGGCTATTGGTGATCCTAATAGGCGAAGATAATCCAAGATATCTCCTAGTGTTGATGATTTTATTCTTTTATATTTATTGTCCCATTTTAATGTATGCACTCTCAATTGATGTACTTGTCCATAGTGAATAAAAATCCATGGTGTGTAATTCTTAGTTTCATGTTCTTTTTTGTGAGTTCTTTTTTTATAAGTTCTTATTATGAATTGAGATTTTTTTTTAATTTCAATCATGAATGAATTATTTTCTAATCTATTTAAATTTATTGGAAATATATAAAAAATAGTATTATAGAAAAATAGATTATAGAAAGAATTTGTTTTCTAAAACATTGGGAATCTAAATAAAGGGCTCAGCTAAAAAACATATTCTCTATTGGGAGAAGGAAGAAGTTTGACTTGATTCATGTCATAACTAAAATGTTTAGACAGTTTTTCTAGAATTTCTAGTGAGTTCTCAACACCCACACTCATCATATTAGGAATTTTTTATAAAAATCATTACATTTCCCATCACTTATGTGGTTGATATGATTTCTTATATTTATGTACCTTTTATAAAATAAATAATTTTTTTGGTTTAGAATTGTCAAATTAATTAATGTATAAAAGTAAAACTATAAGAAAAGTAGAAATAACTCATAAATTAAATTTATACCATACCTTATAAATCTATAGTTTTAATCTATGTCATACATGATCATTTTCCTAGTATGTTCTCCAAACTAACTAGTTATACAAATCTTCATAAAATTATATAAATACTAAAAATTTATTTGTAAATATCTTGTAAATCTACTAAATAATATCCCCCAGGAGTGCCAAACCAAGTGTATAGTATGTCCAACTACTTATAACCTATGTGAAGATTGAGTTAATACCCAACCAGCCCTTTTTATGGTTATTACCCCCAACCACATCTAATCTAGAATCACATCCACCTATAGTATTGATACATGGATTACATTACTTAGAAATGATACACTCATTACATTACCAATATTTTTTCTGTTTTAATATATTTAGACAGTTCATTAGTGTTTTTAGTAAAGCTTTAAAATCATAATCACAAAAAAAATAAAAACTCATTCCTATGATAATATATGTATAATCCTATGCCCCATGCACTTTATTTTATAATTTTTAATGTAATATTTCACTAAACAAAACCCAAAAATATAATGGTCATGTGAAATTGTTAGATTAGATGTACAAAATGTATACATGATCATAAATGATTTTTTAAAAAATATGCATAATTTTCTCCTCAATGCCTGTGAAATTATAATACTGCATTGGATACCTTTTGTACATAAAAAAAGAGAGGGGTGAGATATTAATACCAATATGGGAGTTATTAGGGTAAGGAATGGTGATAAGTAACAAATTTGAGGAAAGAGGCATATCCTAAAAACACAAATGGTGATAATATTATTTAATAAAATGGAATAATGGAATGAGAAGTTTGTATCCTAAGATCATGGAATCATATTAATATAAACATAACATAAAACAAGAAATTATAATAATAAGCCGATGATCATTGTGATGAAAATATAACGTAGTGTTCTTGGATAACTACCTATGCACTATACATGGTATCTAATGAGATAAAAACATTAACCAATGAATTTATTAGATGTAAAATTCTTTAACCACCCATAAAATTAATAACATGTACATTAATACGTGTGCCCCGTAAGTAAATCATACATTATAAATAAGGATAAGAAAACCCATGAAAAAGGAAATGGGTTACACATTCCTATCACATATAATAAAAAAGGAATGTCATAAATATTCCCTTGAAATAAATTATGTTATAATTTTGGTGTATACATAAATTATTATTGAAGAAAATTTCATGAAAATAAAGTCCAAGTAAACTGAATACATAGAAATAGTGGGAATTGGGTTCATAAATGAATTTATTAAGTAGGGTTTTAAATGAATGGGTAAAGATTCATTAAATAGAGTAAGAGAATATTAATATGTATAAAAATATAATAATACAAAAGGTCTGAAATTTAAAAATCATTGTTTTTAGAAATCAATTATGGTTAAATTCACTTAATTAAGTAGTATAAGAAATGAGGTAAGAAATAGAAAAGTTTCATTTATTCATATTTGTTTAATGAATGAAAAAGACAAGAGAAACATAAAATATTTTATATCACCAATAATAAAATATAATATAAAAAGGTATATATCTGAGTAGTACATTTATACCAAATATAATTAAAATACATTATAATTATATAGAGATAAATTGATTTTTAAGGAGATATGTCTTAAACCAAAGTAGAAGGGGGTTTGGATGTTCCCTTAAACTGGGTCACCGATTCGCCTTGGAAATTCATCAAACATCCTAAATAATAAAATTAAATTTATTAAATACATTATTAATAACGTTTTTATTATATATTTAATTTACTATTATTTTCTTTATGTCATTTTATAATCATTTTATTTCAATAACATGGTTATTCCTACTCTTAGGATTGTGTTCATTTCATCGTTCCAAATATATTGATATTGTGAATAATTATGGATGTTCTTTCCAAATGGGACTATAAATAAAGAAGTAAAATAAAAATATATTCATGTAATTCAGAAGGATTAAATGGTCATAAATATCTATATGTTTTATAACATTTGTATGATTCATTTAATAAAAAAAATTATGTTATATGTTTAGTTCATTGTGGTGGATTTTCTTACCATCATGAACCTAGATTAAATTCATTTCATTTAATGATTAATAATATAATCTATAACCTTGAATAATTTATAACATAATTAATATAATTATATATAACAATAATATTATTTCCATAATAAGCTGTGAAAGTAGGGGATAAAAACGAAACTTGTCATCCGTGGAGGAGATTAACTAACTAAGACATGGGTGATATTATCATTTTAGAAAAGATGAAATAAGTTTAGATTATTTATATTAAATTAATATTATACAAATTTAGTATATTAGTTATACTGATGTTATTATTATAATATGGATATAATATATTTTAGGTGGTATAAGGAGAAAAGTATTTACGAGATTTCAGTTGAGAGTATTACCTCTTCATTTGGATGTTAACTCTTAGGGTACCATTAAGGCACCATAGAATCAGATTTTGGTAAAAAACATCAAGGGAAATGAAAATGATGAGTTTTAAAAGGTAAGGAGATTATATTTTTAGGGGAATATGGGAGGTGAAGGGTGGTATTTATAAGGTGAGGATAGG
This sequence comes from Viscum album, assembly GCA_963277665.1. Classification (NCBI taxonomy): domain Eukaryota; kingdom Viridiplantae; phylum Streptophyta; class Magnoliopsida; order Santalales; family Viscaceae; genus Viscum; species Viscum album. The sequence goes on from OY728125.1 coordinate 605,471,237, forward strand.
GGTGTTTTTTACTAAAATATTCATTTGTTTTTTTTATTGTTCTTCATGATTACTAATTTTGACTATTATTGTGAGTATATATAGTAATTGGTGCATGTAGGGCCTAAATAATGGTTTCTTACATAACACCTTATGAAATTAATCATGTATTTAACTTATAATGTAAAATAATGTATTTTTTTTGTATATTTGTTTTCTCAAAAAAATTAACATTTTTAGAAAAATACCAAAAATTCACCAAAGGCCACTTTCATCATACTGATTCCATATTTTACCTCATTTTTATAAAATTATTTTTCTAAATATAATAAATCTAATATTTTAATAAAAAAATTATTTATTTAAGAAAAATATAAAATAATAAATTATCTAACATTTTAAAAAATACTTATAATTTCATAAAATTATATTATAATATTTTTATAAGGCTTCATTTCTTCAGGAAACAATTTTATTAATGTCAAATTGTATTTAAAACTTTTAAATTTCATCATAAATTATTTTAATGAAGATAAATCATATATATATTGATAATAGTATTATTACAATTTCATTTTTTCAAACATTTAAATTTTCACATTTAAAACTTTTTTTAATTTATATTATCATATCAACACATTTTATAATTTCCAAAAAAATACTAATACATTGGTCGGTTTACTATTTCTAATGATTAGATTGTTATTTCGATGATCATGTTAATATTCCAATGGTAACATAATGGTCATATAGAAATGGCCACATTACCCTTTAAAACCTATATAGACACCATTATTCACATAATTCATCATTCATTATATCACTTATATAGGTTCTTACACTCCTTGTGATAATGAATATTGTTTTCTAAACACTTCTATTTCCTTTTAAAAATCATTAACGTTAGAGTAATCTTCATGGGATTATTTTGGATTATGGATCTCTCTTTTGTTCTTTCACTAGTAATTATTGTTTATAACCATATATTATTCTTTACTATTAATTAAAATATTATTTCATTATGTGTAATCTTCATACGAAATGTAAAATTATTCTTAGGTTCATCTATTGTAAAACATGATAAAACATTCACAGTAAAATATGAGTTAATTTTCTAATTGAATGAATTTTCAAACTATTATATATTATTTACTATATGTGTTTTTTATTAAACTATATTTTAAAATATGATGATTTTTTTTAAAAAAAGAATAATTTCACAAATAAAATTCTTATTTGTTACATGCACCTTTGTAATTAGATATAGTTCATGTTTTTTGTATTTTAATTCTACACAGATGTTGTCCCCCTAAGTTTCTCACATGAATATTCATGTAAGGATAACCTATTTTAATCAACCTAAGTATTATCAGCAATATAGTTCTTGAGTTTAAAAATTATACTTTCTATTTTTTGATTTTCATATCCCCGGTCAAAGATCATACAATGTTGAGTGATGGGGATGGGTGAAATTTTAAGACCATTACTCCTGAATTCATTCCCTTCCCTAAACCATTGGTATATTAATTCAATCCCTTTATTAATTATATAATTATTTAGATAGTCTATATGATATAAGAGTCAATGGATTGTACGAAAAGTAATGTTTTTTAGATTGTGCACGGCCTCCCACTATGATTGCAAGGTCATTAGACACATGAAAATTAAAAATATAAAACCTACTTAATCTAGTACTATGGAAATAAGTTTCGAACCATAGAGAATGAAAAATGTGTGTTCTAGTGACCAAAAAACTAAAACAAGAAAAAAACTAAGACTAAAAGTGAACAGTGAAAGAGTGAAGATCATGGTGAAATTAAACGATGTAGGTGAAACAATTTTAGAGTAAGAGATAATTAGAATTTGAGTTAGGGGATCTCGACTAGAATATATTGATTAAAATTTCACTACTCTTGAATGGAACCAATCACAGAGGAACTGAAGTTGTGTGAAGAGGAATTAAATTTCTAACTATCATTAAAAAAAGAACCCTTGCCAATGATCTCCCTTGGGACATTTTTTTCTATGGGAACCCAAGAAAATGATGATTTATCATGCATAAGAGCGTACCACAGCCTTTTATAATCTAGTAAATTAGATTTGGTTTCTAAGGAAAAAATAATATTATACCCTTCACCTCTTAGTACATAGGGTATAGTGAAGAATGCTCGTGAGAAGAGAAACAAGAGATCACTGGATGACACAAATCACCACTATATGATTAATCTGATTGTAATAATAGACTAATTGAAAGTAGTTAAATACTTCATATTAAACCCCCTAAACTAATTGGATAGTAATAATAGAAGTCACAACAAAAATATAATTCATTAAAATCAACTCAGAATAGTAAAATAGAGAATAAGAAAGGGGAGAAGAAGCCATCCTGGTCTGATCGACTTATTTCACCAAATCAAACTCCAATGTCCTCCTACTCTATGTGTGATCCTAGGTTAGTTGTCTCCTCTCACTATATCCCTCTCAATGATTGTTGGATGGTGTTTGAGATGGATGATCAGGATATTGTTCTCGAATGGTGTCCCCCTTATAGTCACCCCCCTCATACCTTCTTGCCTCTTAATATTTTTAATAAAAAATATTGTGGCCCACTCCCATGAACACTCAATACTAGAAAAAAGGATATATCCACAGTTTTTAACCATGGATATAGACTACAGAACTGTGGATATAGGTAATATCCACGGTTTCACCAACTGTGGCTCATATTGTCGTTTCTATAGAGGAAAACCAATAGCCACGGTTCGAAACCGTGGCTATAGACCTATAGCCACGGTTTAAACCGTGGCACTATACCTATAGCCACAGTTCAAATCGTGGAAATAGATCTACTACCATGGTTTATAACTGTGGAAACATAATAGAGTCTCTATAAAAAAATAGATATAATTCAATTGATTTTGTAGTAAAAAAATCCAGGTCTGCAATCCATTTCCAAAAGAGAAAAAAACAGCTCTACTGCACCCCGCCTCCGCCCTGCCTCCCTAGCTGCCTCCCTCCTACGCCCTGCCTCCCTACTCAACCACTGCTCTATGCTCCCTATCTCCCTGCTTAACCACTTCTCCATGCTCCCTGCCTCCTGCCTCCGCCCTGCTCCCTGCCTCCTGCGCCCTACCTCCCTACTCAACCACTGCTCCATGCTCCCAGCCTCCTACCTCTGCCTTACTCCCCGTCTCCCTGCCACTGCCACTGCCCTACTCCCTGCCTCCTACCTCTGCCCTGCTCCCTGCCTCCCTACCTCTGCCGCTGCCCTGCTCCCTGCTCCCTTCTCCTTGCTCCCTTCTCTATGCTCCCTGCCTCCTACCTCCGCTCGGCTCCCTGCCTCCCTACCTCTATCGCTGCCCTACTCCCTGCTCCCTGCTCCCTGCTCCATGCTCCTTGCCTTTTGCATTTTCCCTGCTCCCTGCTCCCTGCTCCCTGCTCCCTGCTCCCTTCCAGCATCACCATTTGATCCTCCACCTTGGTCATAAAACATTCATAACCATCAATGAATCTATTCATAACAAAACTCTTATTGTACCGATACCCTGAATTACAACAGATGAAGAAAACACAATCATCCATTTAAAGATTACTAAGAATGATTCATGAACAACCACACCAAGGCATGATTGTAGTTAAGAGATACAGTGATATTTATAGCTCTGGACACTGTCAAAAGATGCAACACATCACCAGTTTCAGAAACCAAAACCAAGACAACAAAATAGAGTAAAACAAACACACTTAATTAAAAGCTCATAGCACATCGATCCAAATGACCCCCCATTAAACACTATCCCACTTAACCCAATGTACAGAAGCAGTGCCAAGAAATTTTATTACTGAAGGCTTCTATGAATTAAGGACAGTTGTAGTGTGATGAATTCAAGTCACAATAATTCATGCATGTAACATACCTAACAAAATATTAAGAACATACTTGACATATTAAAAATAAATTACTCTGATAGGTAACTTGCACTGAATCTTCATCGAAGTCTGGCATCAAATCTCTTTGTATGAAAAAAATTATGTTATTAATAGATAAAAAATGATTCAATTGTAGAAATTATTCATATATGAATATCATGGCGATTGTTTCATACACAAATATCTATACTTTTAATGTTTTAAATGTTATTATAATGCAACACATAAGAATAGAGTTAAAAAAAATTATATTACTGTATATGATAATGTGTATGTATTTTAGTATTTCTAGAAGCATAAGAATAAGCTCTGTAAAACATGAAATTCTTGAAGCATCCCTTCCTAAATACACCATGTGATCTCTATAATATTTCATTGGATTCCCTTTCTTCCCAAAATGCCAACATAAAAGTACGAGACCATCAAATTTACCTTGAATCCCCTCCATTGATATAACTTTTTTCCTCTAAACTTTCCATTGATTAAAATATCATCTTTCTTTTGAATTCACCATGGTTCTAGAAAATTCTTGGACTTCCATATACCTAATATCTTAATTTAGGATAAGATCACCAATATATTCAAACACAGTCAAAATATCTATAATAATTTCTTATGGAATTCAACAACATATCCCATTATTACATAAGTAATGAAAACAGTAAAAATTACTAAAAAACATACGAAAATTTCACTTTAATAGATTTGAGATGACCATAAATCATTTTGAATTCATTGAAATGATTAGACACTATTATTCCTTCTGATATATCATACTAAATAACCTATGTATCATATATTGTTTTTCATTTTTTTGGATTCTCAAGCATATCCACTATAGCCTTCATTAACTCTGCGGTGGTTTTCACTTCCCAGATGTTATAGGAAACATTTTTCTCTAAAGATATATGTATCACTACAAGTTCCATCCTATCAAGACATTCCCATTAAACTTTATATATTTCTTATGGTTTTAACCCTTTCGATGGAAACTCAAAGTCATTATAAAATAGATAATCTTCCATCTTCATCCTTCAAAAATCAAAGTTCATCTTGTCAAACTTGTCTATCGAGAAATTTCCTCCTTATAATTCCATTCCATCAAAAGAAGTCAACTACAACTAAAATTAAAAATCAAGGGAAAAACATTACCATAATAATATGATGAGAGTATTGATCCATGATGAAGAAAAATATATAATACCACTTGTTGGGTTCCATGAAACCACAAATTTGTAAGAAAACCATTATAACTTCAACACATGGAAAAAATTCTAAAACTACTATAATCATATGATCTTATAAAATGATATTCTATAAATAAGATGAAAAATACACCCTAACCACTACACCAAATCATTCACTATCAAATTCTCAGAACTCCCAAAAGAATTTCACAACTAGAAACAAAATCAAAAAAGGAATAAAAACAAGATATTTACATGCTTCATAATTTTAACCTTATATCCATGAGAGAATAATATTTCTTTTACTCATGGAAGAATAGGAACATTGCAATCACAATTGTATAATTAAATTGATATTAGATAAATCATAGTTACAAGTAAAAAATCATAAGTGTTACCACCCTAACTATTTATAGTGGGTCTAGTTGGTTAATTGATTCCACTGACTTTTCAAATTTTTGGAGAGCCCATTGTTAAAATATGTTGAAGGCCACCAAAGTGACTTGTGTTTTCTTATATATCATCATTCATGGGGAGATAGCTGAATCTAGAATATATTGAGGAAGGAATGGCTGGTTGAAAAGTTTGAATTAACAAGTTGGTGGCTTTGTATAACTTGGTTGACTCTAGGATAACAGGTTGAAGGAGTCACCTGGGGAAAGAAGAGGTGGGGGTCTCATGATGTTTTTACATGGTCCAACCTACAATGGTCATTTATGGGTGTCCAATGGACCAAAAGATGTTTTGTAAGAGGTTTACCATCTCTTTAGACTTAAATTAAAGTCTAAATAAGGGATGTAATCTCCATAGACGTTCTCACAAGGTAGATGCTCATAAATACTTTCATTTCTCAAACTTCATGCCTCATGAAATTACTTCTCAAAAAGTGTGTTGGGGGTGTAATTATATGAAATGTTAGTCTCTTTTTATTCCAGGACTTATGAAACTACTACTGTATAAAATTGATGTGTGGAAGCGTGGATCACTGCATCGACGCCATAAAACAAAGGCCATAAAGTAGACTGGTAATAGCCCGTGCGTGTTACCTTTCTCCCATAAATGACACCAGAGCTACATGAATCCTTTCAACAAAAAAGAAGGGGTCCAAAATGACCAGAAAGAACGAATGCATCAAGAAATTTCTACATAGTTTCATTGATTGTTTTACATAGTTAACAATCCTTTTGATGAAAAAGTAAAAAAAAAATTGGAATTATTCTATACAGATCTTCATCTCAAAGTGTTTGTAAATTTTTCAGGAACCAAAAAATTACCCATTCATAATTGGATCTGATTAAAATAAATAGGATTGAAAATTGAGGTAAATAGGTACTTCTACACAATGGTTTCATGTAACTCATAAAGTGGAAGATGAATAGTTATTTTTCCCCTATATATAGTGTCGACGGTCCCCTTCTTCTCTAATTTTTGAACAGAATAAGGTTCTTGAATTCTCTCTTTATTCATAATTTTTTTTTCTAGTGTCATTGTATATTATTTTTCTGTGAAGTAATTCCAAAATCAACTAGGTAACTACATTAAAACTTACACAAAACCATTTCATATGCGAATGATTTACATGATTCCATGTAAAACTAATGGGACACGTCCTATACAAAATTTCCATGTGGAATTCATTCATTAGAAAAAAATTATGATTTTCTTCTTTTCAACTCCTTTTTTTAAACTGACATGGCCTATAAACTCTTTTAATTATCCTTTTATTAACATAGACATGAAACCAGATACTCAGTCTTAGACTTTTTGATGAACTGATATGGAAAACAACATTGAGTATAAGCAATGACAATATGTTTTTCCAAGGAATTTTTTGTTTTCAGAGTTGATTGGATCAACAGAAAGAAATTTCTTGGAATCAGAGAGGCTTCATCATTATGTATTTGGGTTTCTAGTTGACGCACCAATCCTTAAACCTCATTCAGGAGGGAAGTAGCCAGTGCACTGGATCAATTCACATCAGAGCATTTTATTAAGGAGGCTAAACAGAGAGATGTGTACGTCTTTGGATATTCCTCACTAAATCAGAAAGTGGGTCCTCAAATCCAGGAACATATATTCATAATTAATCAACTATTATGTGGAGGGACATTGAAGACCACACGTAGGGGAAAACATGGAATAATTGGTGTGTGGCCATAGATCATTTTTCTAGTAATGATCCCACTTTATACAGAACATGAAAAAAACCAAACATGAAGGTGAAAGCATTAAAATTTCAAACATAAGGCGAGTTTAAAAAAAATTAACATGAAAAATAAGGCATGATTATGATTAGAACAAACCTTTTTCCATGCAACACTTGCATTGGAAACTCTCATAGCTAGTTGAGGGTGCACAAATTTTCCAACTTCAATATCCTTAATCTAAAACAAAAAACAATGTTGAAGTGACTTGGTAGGACATTCATGCATGTGGGAATTTATTAGACTGTTAATGATCAAAATGTGTAAAATAAAATATGTACATGAAGAAATGGAGAGGTCTTTCAATGGCTATACAGGTTTAATGATAGTTATGTAGAAAATAAAAATAAAATTAAAAGAAATACCAAAAATATTTATAAAAAAACACCAAATCATCCCCCTACATGAAGACCTTTCTCACAGGAAGCAACAACTAGGACTAGTAATGGTCACACGTTATTGTGTTTGCATTCTCATTTTTTCATTATTTCTTTAAAAAGACTATTTTTAAATTGGAAACCATTATCATTGATAATAGTTATAGGAACTGCATATCTATAAAATATTTATTTTCTAAAACAATCAACATATACGAACCCATACTATCTCATAATGCAATAGATTCATTCCAAATTGACACATAGTCTATTGAAAAGATTATGCGCTCATTCCCATGAGATTTAGTAAATGGACCAATGAATTCCAAGTCCCATACATCAAAGGTATCAAATTCTAGTATCCCTGAATATGGAATATCCTATCTACTCCCTATATTTCTTATTCTCAAGTAGTTTTAACAGTTCTTAACCAACTCCCTTGAATCTTTGAATAAAGTAGGATATCATAAACTACATTGAATGACCTTTGTCACAACTAAAATAATACTCTATACCCATGGAACTAGTAATGTAATTCAAATATTTTATTCTTGGAGGATCAAGACTAAGATATTATGCTACATAGGCTATAAAAGAACCCAAAATAATTCTAAGGAGAACATTGTAAAGTATCTTTGCCCAATGAAGTGAATGAATTTTAATGTTTCCCTACATTGCAACGTGATATAGTAAACATGTCTAAACACAACTTTCAAAAAATTTCATAAAAAAAATAGATAAGGAATGTTCATGCATTAACATTATGGAATAATATCTAATGAAAATGTTACATGACACCAATATTTATAACAGTGAAGCATGCCCACACTAAATGCATTCAAATTCATGAGAACCAAAATAGTATTTTTTTATATACAATTTTAGGAGAATTTTTCCTTAAGACAATTTAAAAAAAAATCAATTCCAATTGCATGGAAAGTCGAGACAATGAAACTTTAAATTTTTATTAAATGTTTCCATTTTGTATTTTCATAGGATTTGAAAATTCATGAAATCCAACAGGTGATATCAACCAAATTCCAATGATACACAATTTAAGGGATGGAAAACATCAAGTAAATATATATCAACTTCCTTGAATAGTGAATGAATTTCAATGTATCAGTGTATTCAAAGAAGTCTATGAACACCAACTGGTGGGGTATTTATGAAAATTCTTAATACAAAACCACATTTTTGGAACCATCAGTGGACTTAACATAGAAAGTATTGGAACTCAATGGAGGTTTAGGTCTAAAATTAAAGAAATACTTTAGTTTTGTCATTCCAAGGTATGAAATGGATTCATATAGATTGTGAGTAATTAAAAAACAAGTTTGAGCGATATTTTTTGCCTATTTAAGAGGGAATATTTAAAAGGTAAAAAAATATATTGTTGAGATTTCAAGACACATGAAGTACATGGCCAGCTTTTGGGGATGAAGGGAATCCTTGTACATTCAAAATAAAATAAATTTGGTAATATATTAAAGAGTTTTGTAGATGGAAAAAAATCCAGATTTGACAAATTATGGTCATCTGAGCAAGGTTAGTGGAGTTTAAGGGGATGATTTGGTGTTGTTTTACATGTGTAATAACTCTAACCTCTCTTGACTATGAGGAGTGATCACCAACATTTATGAGAACCATGCTAAGGTATAAAATAGGAGAAGAAATCATAGAGAGGGAATTCTATAATGGAGAGAAGACCAGCCATTTGAAACCCATTAAGCATTAGAAATTCACCAAATGAGAGGCACTGTGTTAAACTACCATCATTTGTAGTACTTTCCTATCATTAAAGGGATTCCATTAGAGGTTTCCTTATCATTAATCATAGATTTCACAACAACATTCTTGTATCTGCAACTCAACAGAGTATCAAAGGATTTATATATATTAAGGTGTATTCCATACTAAATGAACTAATAAGAAAGAAATGCATTGCTTCCAAAGGAATATAACTCTTTTAAAACATTAGAAGTCATATACATTGCATTTACCAGGATATTTTACCCTATAAAACTAACCATTGACTTGTGAACTAAAATATTAGTTTTTGTACAAAAACAACAAGAAAAATTTCAATAGCATTGGGAATGATTCCATGAAAATTACTAAAAATACCCTCAGTTTTATCACTCACCGTTAATGAAATTCCTTAATGAAATATATAATGTAATAAGTTAAAGCCTTATTGATTCGGTTATAGGAGGCTATTATAGTGATAAAATAGTAAAGGAACTCAAATACATTTACAATATAATCAACATGAACTTGCATTAAAATAGAATCATAGGTATAGTGATAATTCTAATAAAGATTCAGTCATAGTTGATTTTAACCCCCAAATTATAGAATTGAATGAAAATAATTTCAAATTTACATATCAAATTCATAACAATGCGGAATTCATCAACTATGGAATGTTTAGTCACAGTTCCATTAATTTCATGAATATTAACATTCTAGCAACAACTTCACGACTAGAAAAAATTGATAAGTATATTACAAGGGTAAATATGACACATTAAGTGAGATATAATCCATTTTGAAATAGCTATAACCCCTGAGGGTATAAATATCTAAATATTTCTTAAAAGGAGTAAGGTGATCTTAAACAAGTTAGTCCTTCTGTATTCAATGGGAAATAATAAAGCCAATAAAGTATTCAAGATAAAATATAAGGAAACCAATATTGAAATTCATACCAAGAGGATATAGGGACATAGAATATATTAAAAAAGATATACTAGATAGAAAATAATAAAATCAAGAATGATTTTAAGAAATGAACAAAATCAAATCTTTCCAAGTCCTTATTAGTTAATTCATAGTAGTCATTAAAGCATCCATAATCTAAAAATGAAAGTGGGGTGGATTGCATGAAAAAACACAATGATATATAAGGGGAAGATTCCTAATACAATTGGGGGAAATTCAATATATGGATTCATGTAAATTACCAGAAGAGGTGGATAAATAGTCAAGGTAAAGGATGAAAAAGAGACTAAAAAGATAAATTAGATGCTAAATAATATAAACAAAACTATCAAGAAAATGATATGAAAGAAATGAAAAATTAAAGAAACAATCTAATGAAGATGTTGATAAATAAGAATTTGGAATGAATGAATCTTTAGGAGATTTATTTTCAAGCTAGACAACAGAGTTTTCAAGTATTATAAGACACCTACACAATTTTCAAAAAGAGGCATAGAACTTTATATTAATAGATATAAATAGTACTTATGTTTTATTGAAATGATTTAAAATGTTAAATTTTTTATTCCATTTTAAGAATCACATTCCAATATTCCCACAAATACGAATTTGAACAAGAACATTATCACAAATAGGAGGAGTCCTGAATAATTTTATACTCTTCCATTTATAGAAAAATAGTGTTTTAATTCAATGGAAGATCCCATTAAAGCCTAAGGATCCTCATAGTTTCAAAATTCCGTATGCATTTGAATGTAAAATAACATTTACTTATCAAGTAGATTCGGTATCCAACATTAATTTAATCCATTTTATAGTTAATAAGAAATTGGATATGGGAGATATTGATCCCATAATAGTGGCTTCGCAATTATTAAATAGAGCTATCACTTACCTGATACGAGTAATTTAATACATACAAGAGATATTTTAAAAGATTATACTACTATGTGATTTTCTATTCTAGGACATGAAAATTGATAGGGAAGTACCCATCATCCTTGGAAGACCCTTCCAAGCTACTAAAGGTTTCTTGATAGATGTTCTTCAAGGAATGCTAAATTTTCAAGATGGAGATGATAAATGGATACAAAATGTTTTTCAGGTTGTGAAACATCCACATAAATTGGTTGATTATTTAACAGTTGGTGTGATTGATATGGCAGTTTAAAATGATATATGAAATTAGTTTAACATTGAAGAATCAAGAATATATAAACTCATTAATTGTATAAAATACCAAACTGATAAAATTGAATAGTGTGATGATAAATATGATGATTACTATCACAAAAATACATTTGGGTATTTAAGGGATGAGTTGCATGAAGAGAAATTGGTTAGAAATCTATCATAACATAATCCATCAAGATTTTATTTGAATAAACTTCTACTAAAATTGAATTATGAATATATGGGTGACAATGAGAAACAACCTATGATTGGGTCATCTAAATTATAGATCAAACAAGAAAATAGACAGTTTAGGATGTATGCTAAATAAGCACAATACATCCCCTGGATATACAATATTAGAAAAACAAATGAATAATTCCTTCCATTTTAATACATAATATACTAATAGAAGATAATGTGAACCTCTCTATTGAACCAGTAAAGGAATACAAATAATTAGGGTTAAATATTAAAATGAATTTTGTGTGATGTGAAATATAATAGAACCACAATAACTATGTATTAACATGTTGAGAAGGTTGACATTTGTGAATGGTCGTAGTGAGGGTGAAATAGGGAGTGACGTGATGCAGGAACCGCATGGCAGATGTCGGGATCACGGGTGGATCTAGACGTAGTAACGGAATGGAGAGCAGTGAGGACACTAGGGTAAAATGATATTTCTATAACCCTAGTTTATATGTTCGGGATCCAGAGAAGAGGTTGGAGCGAGCGGGATGACAGGTATGGAGGATCCTGAGGCAGAGCGGCCGGAGGTGGAGCGGCCAGAGGAGGAGCTGCCGAAGGAGGAGCTGCCAGAGGTGGAGCGGCCTGAGGCGGAGTGGCCTGAGGTAGAGCGGCCCAAGGCGGAGGTAGAAGAGGGTAGGTATGAGGGGGTTGATGGGTATGGAGGAGTGAAAGGGAGAGGGATGATCTGGAGTGGTACGATCAGCCGCGGGAGAAAGTTTCGAGCGAAGGGATCATGGGTAAGAGCTTAAAGCCGCACGAGGGATGGTAAAATCTATTTCTGTAGGATGCTTTGTACCATGGATATATTAAATATAATGCCACATTTTTAAAATAATTGTGGTTATATCTCACTCTATATACACGACCTAATTAAACTGTGGCGATTGGTCTATGGCTATAAGTTATTTTTCTAGTAGTGACTCACAGTCACTGCTAGGTCAAAGATATCTATCTTCCAATTGGTTTATACGTTAATGTACCTCAACCTTCTCTAGTGACTCATGTGAAACACTAGAAACCAATTTCACTCCTCCCAAAAAAAACTTTAATTCCCTATATGACCTTGTCCATGCACTTCATGTCACTGGATGATACCTGTAATATGAAAAATTCAATAATCAGAATTTAAAAATTGGACCAAATAAATCAAGACCCCTTTCTTGGATCTAAATGGTTTTTTAGGATATTTAAATTTTATATTCAAAGTGATAAAGTTATTATTTATAAACATAAATAATTATAAATAAAAATATAAGTTTTTGTATACATATACTTATTAAATATAATAATTAAAATTATTATTTTTAAAATATAAATATTGATATACTTATGATTATATAAAAAAATTATATATATATTATAGAAATATAAAATATTTACAAACAAAATAACATTAAAATAAAAACAAATTACAAAATCCTATTATAATAATTATCATTATTAATATTAATATATATATTAATATTAATATTATATTTATTTTTATATATATTATTCTTATTATTATCATATATTATTATATATTTAAAAAATATAAGAAGAGGGGGGTTGATTTAGCATAGCAGGCTAGGGAGGGGTCGACTTTGATAGGTAGCCTGGCGGTTCCTGCTTTTGGCCATAAATGATGGAGGGGTTTGATTAAGATTTGGTTTGGTTGTGGTGAGAATCTATAGAAGCATCAATGTTGGATTACAATTTTATAGGAATAGGTGGCTCGAGCTCTGGTTTTCATACCTGGAGCAGTGGTGACATTCGATGGTTGCAAATTCTTCGGAGATGGAAAAGCATCTGACTCCTCAGTGGATCTAGGATGGATGTAGCAACTTCGGGTTGTATTTATTTTATTTCTAGATGTCTTATTTAGTGGTAAGGTGGGTCTGGTTCCAGGGATTCTTTCAATTTGGCTTACATAAATGATGGTTTGGGTTTATTTTTTTCAATGATATGGGTTCAATTTGGGGTTTTTTTCTATGATGTTGACTCAATGGTGTGAATTCAGTAGTTTAATAGTGAAATCTTCCAGAAATAGTGATGCTACCAGTGGTTGTAATGTGGTTGTAGCAGGGTTCTATCAGTGGTTTGGTTCCTACTGATGGATGGAGTCGCTACCAAGAGTGGATAGAGGCACTGGCGGTATAACCACTAAAGAGGTGTTGTAAGTTGCATGGTTCTACCACTGAAGAGGGTTTTGAGGTAGCTAGATTTGTGGCAATGGATGGATTTCTAGAAGTCGTAGGTGATTATACTATTGTATTGGGTGAATGTTGGTGGATGTAAGGGTCCAATAATAGTAGAGTGCTACTGTTGGAAGGGGTCTAATAGTAGGTGTTATGGCGGTAGAAGATGATAGGAGTGGTAGTGGTCTAAAGGCAGCAAGGGCTGGTGGTGGTAGTAGTCCAACGACAACAACAATTGCCTGAAAAAATTAACTAAATAAATTAATTATAAATTTAAAAAGAAACAAAAATACAACAAATTGAAATTTAAGAACAACAAAGTTAAAATTCATTTATTTAAAAATTTAAAAAATAAAATTATGAATAAATTAATTTAATTATATTAAAATAATATAAACATATGAAAAATTAAATTGATCAATAAAATACTGAAAATAAAGAAAACTAACTATATTTATTAGAATTAAAATGAAACCTAGAAAAATTATTTATTTTCAAAAAAAATAAGGAATTAATTTAATTTACGAAATGATTTAAAGTAAAAAACAAAAAAAGAATTAAATTAATTATATAAAAAATGAAATAAATAAAAATTAATAATAATAATAATAAAAGTGATAAATAATTATTAATTTTAAAAACAATTAAATACCAAATTTGAAAAAAAAATTGACATAAAATAAAATAAATTAATTAATTAATTAAAATAATGAAATATTATTATTAAAATTTAAACAAGTACCATTTTTAGAAATAAATGTTAAAAAATAACTATTTAATTTTAGAATAACAAAAAATAATTAAAATAAACAAAAAGATACATACTTTAACATAAAATCATAGTTTCAATCATTAGAAACAAAATTAACAACAATTGAAAATTATTAAATAAAAACATTATTTTAATAATAAAAAGATAATTAAATATTACGATTGATTTGAAAAAATAAGAGATAAAAAGGGTACATTATAATTTCCCACACATAATCAATTTCACTCTTGGTAAATTATATGTGTTTTTTATTTATTAAGAAAGAGACAAAGAAAATATCATTCTACCAATGTTCTAAAGCACCAAAAAATCAAAGGATATAAAAATCCCTCAATTGCATGAAAATTCATTCCTTCAATGTGAATACTACCCACTATCTTATTTCAAATCAGAATGGTTCCAGTTCCCAGAGTGAAATAGGTTAGATTAAAATGGAATTAACTTTTTAACAAGACACACTATTTAATTTTACACTCCCCTAGACTCCACAAATTAAAGATCCTTTTTTTTGTTTTCTCAACATTTAATTAATTCAACTCAAATGATAATTTAATAATTCAAATTCCCCCATCTTATTTTAGGGTTCAAAATTACCCTCACCTAAATGAGCACATTTTTTACAAGGCCCTTTAATTTAGTTTTTCACAGCCATATTTCTCATGTATAACACTATGAAAAGCACTTATTGAATTTGAAAATAACTCTTATTTATTTACAGATATGCACCCAGTGCACTTGTCTTAGACACTCACCATGGGATCATATTTTTTAATTTTACTCCACATCCAAAGGAAATATATGATTATTATTTGAGTTAACTCCTTGAAGTGTTTGTTCAAAAATAGAGTATCCCCTAGGTTCAACATTAAATTTATAGTTTCATTATGTTAATATCATAATTCCAAAATGATCTCCTCCATCACACTCACTTTTCTAGTTTCTAATTTGAACTTTCACAAACAAATTAGGTAAAAACACTCAACAATCATTCAATTATAGAAATTTTATAACTTTTGTAACCCCTCAATCTAGAATGAAATTAGTACCTTTGAAGGATTTAATTGAAATTGTTTTTTTTGTTTTTTTAATTGTAATTAGTTTTACAAACACAGAATATAAGGGATAAAATTTAAAAACAATTGGCGGGGGGTTGATGTGGTGTATTTGAAACAAAGATAAGTTGAATTATAACCCCTCAACTAGACGTAAAAATAAAAAATTCCCCAATTTTTTAATATCAAGATGAGAGAAAATATTAAAAATAAATGTTTAAATAAATCATAAAATCAACACAGATAAAATTTTGTTTCAATGGGTATCATAGAATTTAAAGAAACTTTTTTTACATAGAAAGAAGAAAATAAATTCAAAAATAACCCTTGTTATCACTATGAAAAAATCAAGAATATAAAATTGAATAATAGAAGATTACATGCATCATATTATTTCATTAATGATTTTTCAAGGGGAACCAAATTGTAACATGAAATAATATAGGGACTATCATGAAATATAATTATTCAAAATTCAAGAAAAATCATCAGTAATGAATTGAAAACAATGAATTAAATGAAACAAAAAGTAATAGTATAATAGATTGGATGAATTAAAACAATTAATAACAAGATATTTAAATCATTGTGAAATTTTTAATAGTAAAACTATAACCTCCCTCAAAGAAAATGAAAATAGTCCCCCAGTTATGAAATTGAAGCTCCTACAAAATGAATAGTGTGAGAGGCAAAAATCATGCTAGAGAAAACAACATAATAAAGGGGGAGTACCTTCAATATATAACATCTTAGGGTTAATTCTATGATTTTTATCATAATTCTAGGACTATAACCTATACTTATACTTAACCTTAGGGACATCCCTAGACACAGCTAAGAAATATCTCTAGGGATCTCACTAAATTTTTCACTTCCTAGTTTCCAAAGGTTAACTAAACCATTCCTCTGATACCAACTGTAGAGACCCAAAGCTTTACGTACATGGACATTACATTACTATTGCGAAATACTTAATACTTAACAAAAACAAACACTAAAGGATAATAATAGTTTAGTGTCTTTGAAAACTTGGAACATAATCTTCAAATCCTGGTGAAAGATCTTCAACATATCTCATAAATATCTTCCCTTTTTTTCTTACCTAAATCCTTTCTTTATATCTTGTGGAAAAGAAAACATATAAAGGGTGAGATAAAATTCTCATTAAGGGTAAGCATGGACAAAATAAAACAAACCATATAAATTTGAACTTCAAAAGATGAACATAAAGTTTAAAAATCAAAATCTTGAGTTGTGAAATAAATCTTAGCAGTACGTAAGGAATAAATCATAAAGGAACATCAATCATGATAAAATAACATGGGAATAAAACATTTAATTGTGGAAAAACATTAATCACATGATATGATTTCCATAGTAGCCAAGGAATTGCTACCATGACCATATTAGTGGACAAAGTCCCTTTCAGAATCGAGTTCACTCCTCATTCCAGTCCTGTATCACTGAACTGGATTTACTTACCATTCAGCCATGCCTATCTCATAAGATATAAATCTTTACCCAATACATTAGAGGGAGATATTGGTCTCACTCATCTCATTATGAAATAATTATTACTTGTTCCACAAAATAAACTTAGAACATTTATCATAACCCAAATAATAAAATGGGTTTCATAAACATCATCCCATCATCACATAATCCATATAAAATAAACGGATATTTCATCATAAGAAAAAATAAACCATGTAAATCATAGAGACATTATACTTGAAACATACACATATGAAATAATGCCATCTAAGATGGAAAATGGTTTTGATAAAACACTTGAAATGAATTCTTGAGGAAAATATCTTTTCTTCTTCAAAGTAATTTTCTTTACACAAAATTCCATGAAATTATAAAAGAAAAGTATTTTTTTGAAAATAGTCATAAAATCTTGTAGATTAAGCTTCATAAAAATGAGGCGTTATGAAACCATAAAAATTAGTTCATGCCATATAAGTTAAAAATAACATTCTTCTCAAACTTTTGTCAAAAAAGTCAAAAAATTCCCCGTGTGGTAAAAAAAAGTAAGATTACTTTCATAGCATGTGGTAAATTTTAAAAATGGGTAAAAAGGACTTTAAAAATACATTATTTTCTTTTAGAAAACATGGGCATGAATGATAACAATAACCCCAGTAAATTCTTACAAATAACAATCTCATATAAGAACGAGATTGTAATAGTTATCCCTTACCTTAGGTCCAATATGCTTCGTACGCATCTGAACCTCCTGTATAATGATTTAAATAATATCATTGACTTATTAAAGAATCATATTCGTTTTTATGATATCATGTATGATTCACTTATGAATTTATATTACCCGTTCTTTTGTAAGTTCCATGTTAAAGCAACGTTTTGGGTAAAATCTTTTTATTTATCGTACGTGTTTGGACTTGTTGTTCTTGATATTATTATTACTTATATCTTGACTTACTTACTTCCAGAATGTAAATCATGATTTATATATCATATATATTCAGTATATATATAAAATAGATATATAAATGAAATGAAATACAACGTTCATGGAGACGGTAGGTCGTACGTACGCATGAACGCTTTTTTCGTTTCCTTAATGAAATAAATGGAATTAAGTAGATGACATACATATATATATACATAAATCTAGTATCATTATTATGTCATATATTTCATTATTATTCATTATATATACTTTATAATCATTCATGAATGGTTAACATGGAGAATGAAGCTCATCACGTCGTGGAGACGGTTGTCCGTACGTACGCACGAGCCATGATATCATTCCCATGATCATGGAATTGTATTTAAGTGTATGTATAATATTTCAGAATCAATATCACATTACAATAATCATATATAGTTATTTATTTACACCATTATACCCATCCAAATAGGGTGGTGGTGGAAAACAGATTACTCCACGGCGTGGAGACGGTATTCCGTACGTACGCACGCGCGGTGATTTCATTTTCGTAGGATGGATAAAAGATGAAATTGGGTTGTTTCATATTTATAATAATATATCAGTATATTAGTGATACTTATGTTATTAATTTATGACAAAATAAATAAAGAAGAATAAGTAGAAGAAGAAATAAATTGGAAATAATCGGTAAAGGATTTTACCTCTTCTATGACGCACCTCTTCTTAACCTCCTCTTAAGGCACTAGGGTTGGTCATTTGAGGATACCAAAACCTCTATAATGTTTCTATGGAAGATTATAAGGAAAATGGGAAGGTGTTTGCCTAGATTCAATGCTCAAAAGGGTGTTAAGAGAAGAGGGAAGGGGTGCCCTTTTTATAAGGGAGGAGAGGGGCACCTTAGGAAAAACTTAAAATATTATTTTATAATAAAGTCATATTCGGTTTTTAATAGCTCCAAATTGATTTATTTCGAATCTAAGGTGGGGATGGGTCGAGATACTCTCAACCAATATATTTTATACAAGTTTATGTTACTATTTTAACATTATCATATATATTTAACTCTAAGTTAAATAATCTAACTTTTACCGTGTCTTCTTGTTTTCTTACACTATATGGTTAATAAACTTACTATAACAAGTCAAATGAACCCCAATTTGTTCATTAGTAATATATATAACATTATCTAAGTCATTTGGACAAACCTTAGATTTTTAAGAATAAAATAACAATTAATAATATAATATTTAAAAAAAAACTATTTTATGTCAATTTTGACACTATTTGGTAATTGATTTTTTTTGTGAAAATCATAACAACATGATTAGTTCGAAAAAAGTTAATTAAATCAATAATAACATGTCATATTAACCTATAAAATTAACTAAATTCATAAACTGTCTCAAATTACATTTATTTGGGTATTTATAATATCAATTATTTTAATATTTCATTATTTAGGAAATTACTGCATCACCATTGTGTCATAAATAAATTCAATTATTTAATGTATTGAAATTATAAATAAAATTACATTAGGTATTAAATCTTATTATATTTCTAAAGAATATTTATAGTCGATTTTATCTTATGTATAACCCTATATTAAAAAATTTTTAGTTATTAAACTTTGATTTTAACCATTTTAATTCTTCTTTAAATAAAATAATAATAAATGTCCTAATCCAATCCAAGTGCACCTAAAGGGTAATATTTTATTCCTAAGGTTTGTTTTGGTCGAATTACACTTATCCAATAGAATTAGTACAAGTGTTAGGGTAATAGTAATATCATTTTTACCCTTAATTACCCTATTTACTTTTAACCGTGGTAAATAAAAGTAAAAAAGTTACTATTCACCAAAAATTATTTTTATATTATTGAACCACATTTTACTCCTTGATATTAATCTTGTCTCTTGTATTTTCGAAATTCCACTCGCAGAAGCAGTAAAATTAAGTTTTATGTAAATTTTAAAATTCTCCTAGGAGGTGGTTAAAAGAAGGTGAAAAGTTCAATAAAATTTTTATATATCTAAAATTATTATAAAATGACTCAAATGAATTAAATTGAACTTATATAGGTATTATGTATCAATTTTGACCTAAAATAAATTTAAATAAAATATTTAATTATTTAAATAAAAAGTCGGTTTTTAAATAGTAACCTAGTGTTTCCACTATTCATCAAAAATTGAAAGTTTTTAGAAAAATACAAAAAATTCACCTTATGCTAATTTCGATATTCTGAATCCAAAAATGAAGTCCATTTTGAATGATGAAATTTATAAAATTTCAAAAAGTGGGTATTATTATTCATAACAGCTAATTTATATAACATATCGTTGTTTAGCGAAACTCAGTATTGCGTACAACACACGCTATCGTGGAAGGTCGTGATTGCGTGTAATGCAATCCAAGTCAGGGATGCGTGTAGTGCAAGCTCCTTTTGGTGTAGTGTACAACACAAGACATCAATAAAATTAAAAATAATATTTTTCATAAAATCTCAGGGTGTTACATTCTACCCCCCTTATACTGAATTTCGCCCTAAAAATCATCAGGGTTATAAATGGCTTACAACTCAAAAGTTTCTTTAATAGAGACCCCCATCGTAAAAAGGAATACCAAAAATTATCTTTAAAACTAAAGTATGAAACATAATGGTTACCCAAATTATCTAATCACTGGGTTTCCACATAGGAGAACATAGGTGAAAATATGGATATGGAAGAGAAATCTAACCATCATATTGTAATAGAGAGTGGTAGAGAACATGGCTATGAAAAAGCCAACAATCATAAAGCCATAAATTTGTGATGATTTAAGGTACCATCTAATTCATCGGATATAAGAACACTAGGACAAAATTTTTTGTATTCAAGATCATTTCCCTAAAGTTGAACAATTGTTGAATTAAAAGAAATACTTACTTGATTTTGGTACAATCTTACTTTTGTTTGTCCCTTGAACAATTTACACAACATATATTAAAGAAATGAAGTTGAATTTGTCTTCTGTGTAGTGTTAGCAGATCATGCGATAGAATGATAGGTCATTCCATTTGTCTCAAACAAAAGGATAGTAAAAGTTATTAAATATACATAAGTCCATATATAGTGAGATTAATTGTATATGGTTCCTAAAATGGACTTATACTTCATATATCATACCTCTTAATATAATAAAACTAACTTCTACTAACCTTGGACTTCTTATAGGCCAGTGGTAGGCGATAAAGGCCGGTCGCACTTCGGTTGTGGGTTCGATTCCCATAGCCTTGTCCGACGCGACGGGTTTTCACCCGTTCTACATGTTTTCCCTTTTCTTAAACTACACTATTATAACATTCCATCAATAATATCGAAATAATTTCTAGCCTTAAACAATACTAACTTATGTCCAACATAATTCATTCCAATCTTTAGGATTATCTAAAATAATTCTGTCCAAGCTCATAGTATAAAGAAAACAATTACTATAAATGTCATCTACCGATCATGTGAATATCATCATTTATCCCCCATATATCATACGATATATCTTTTTGGTCACATTCCAAACATGTGAATACCTTAATCATGTATTCTCTTGGAACATAATTTACCACAGAACCTTAGTGAAAACATGAATGCTATCAAAAGTTAACTCTTTCCACATACCAAAATCCCAAAAATTCTATATACTCAAACCATGATATCACATTGTCCTTACATCATTCATGAGCTCAATAATACTATCAAACATATCATTATCTCCTTATCCCTTTATTATGCGAATAAAATCTACATTCCAAAAATATTACAATTACTTTTCATGGTTACCGGTACCATATAATTATTGAAAACCAATACATAAATATTCCAAAATTCCACAATGTCATAAATGTGATTCCATGATACTATTTTGAAATCCCATTACATAAACACTTAATCATTACACAACATCATTGTCATACTCAAAATCACAAATAATGATCGCATGTTACTTCCCTTTATCATTTTCCTTAAGTGGTTTCTCACGTTGATCATCATTAACCCTTAGATTAGGGCATTGATTATCATAATTCCACATTTCTTTTCACTTGAAG
Source organism: Viscum album (assembly GCA_963277665.1). NCBI lineage: Eukaryota > Viridiplantae > Streptophyta > Magnoliopsida > Santalales > Viscaceae > Viscum > Viscum album. Next base: position 605,493,578 of record OY728125.1, read on the forward strand.
CATTGAAGTGTTGGAGGTGCGTTATCTGTAGTCTTTTCTTTATTCACATCATTAGAAACCCTTTTTCCATTACTTTGACATTCAGCTACTCGATGACCTTCTTTTCGACACTTAAAACATTTTATAGTCCCTTTAAGACAATCTCCACCATGCTTCTTTCCACACTTTGATCATAAAGAAACATTCCTCTTCTTTTCACCAATATTCTGAGATTTCTCCTTAAACTCCATCTTTCGTTTCTTGTCAAAACCATGAGATGGATATGTTACACCAACTTCCAGTTCTACCTTGATATCACAACGCACAATTTCTTCATATCTACTGAAGTCTCTTATAGCAAATTCCCTTCAAAGACTTGGTTTTAAGCCACTGAAAAATCGATCAACATTACTTTTAGGTTGGATGATAAAACCAGATGCATACCTTGAAAGCATTGTAAAATTCTCTTCGTATATACCAACAGATTCATCATCCTTTTTCTTAAGCTCAAGGAACTCCTTTTCCATCTTTGTTCTAAGAATACTAGGGAAGTACTTACTGAAAAACAAGTTCTTGAACTCATCCCATTCCATGGATTCAATTTCATCTTGGGGCCTTGTATTCTTAATTAGAGTCCACCACTGGTCTGCTTCACATTCTAAATGGTAAACAGCTAGAATTATTTTATCATGTTCCGAACAAGGAAGTATGGAAAATATCTTTTCAATGGTACTAATCTATTGTTCAGCAAAAAGTGGATCAGAAGACCCATTGAAAGAAGGTGGACGTTGCCTCCTGGAATACTCAACAGAATATTGTTCCCTTCTCTGATCATTTGGAAATCCAGAATGATTCATAGCTTGTGTAAGTATAGTAATAAGATTTTTCACTCAATCTCCCATCACATTTGGTTGTTCAGGAGGAAAATCATTGCACTATCCGTTACATTGATCAACACGGTTCCTTCAGGTTCCAGCCATCGTCTAAAACCCAAAAAGAATAGTGTGAGAGGCAAAAATCATGTTAGGGAAAACAACATAATAAAAGGGGAGTACCTTAAATATATAACATCTTAGGGTTAATTATAATATTGTTACCATAATTCTAGGACGATAACCTATAATTATACTTAACCTTAGGGACATCCCTAGACATACCTTAGAAATATCTTTAGGGATCTAACTAATGTTTTCGCATCCTAGTTTCCAAAGGTTAACTAAACCTTTCCTCTGATACCAAATGTAGAGACCCAAAGCTTGACACACATAGAAATTACATTAATTTTTCAGAATACTTAATATATAACAAAAACAGACACCAAAGGTCTGTAATACTTTAGTGTCTTTGGAATCTTGGAACATAATCTTCTAATCTTGGTGAAAGATATTCATCATCTCCCATAAAGATCTTCCCTTTTTTTCTTACCTAAAACCTTTCTTTATATCTCGGGGAAAAGAAAACATATAAAGGGTGAGCTCAAATGGTTAGTAAGGGTAAGCATGGAAAAAAATAAAACAAACCATATACATTGGAACTTCAAAACATGAACATAATGTTTAAACATCAAAATCTTGAGTTATGAAATAAATCTTAGCAGTACGTAAGGCATAGATCATAAAGGAACATCAATAATGATAAAATAACATGGGAATAAAATATTTAATTGTGGAAAAACATTAATAACATGATATTATTTCCATAGTAGCCAAGGAATTACTGCCTTGAACATCTTAGTGGACAGAGTCCTTTTCTGAATCGAGTTCACTCCTCATTCCAGTCCTGTATCAATAAACCAGATTAACTTACCATTTCAGCCATGTCCATCTCATGAGATATAAATCTTTACCCAATGCATTTGAGGGAGATATTGGTCCCACCCATCTCATAATGAAATCATTCTTACTTGTTCCACAAAATAAACTTAAAACATTCATCATAACCCAAAGAATAAAATGGATTTCATAAACATCATCCCATCATCACATAATCCATATAAAATAAATGGATATTTCATCATAAGAAAAATGAAACCATGTAAATCATAGAGACATTATACTTGAAACATACACATATGAAATAATTTCATCTTAGATGGAAAAATATTTTGATAAAACACTTGAAATGTATTCTTGAGGAAAATATCCTTTCTTCTTAAAAATCATTTTATTTACACAAAATTCCATGAAATTTTAAAATAAAAGTATTTTATCTAAAATAGTCATAAAATATTGTAGAGTAAGCTTCATGAAAATTAGGCTTTATGAAACCATAAAAATCCATCCACGCCATATAAGTTAAAAATAACATTCTTCTCGTACTTTTGTCAGAAAAGTCAAAAAATTCCCCGTGTGGTAAAAAAAGTAAGATTCCTTTCATAACATGTGGTAAATTTAAAAAATGGTTAAAAAGGACTTTAAAAATACGTGATTTTTTTTATAAAACATGGGCATGGATGATAACAATAATCCCAGTAAATACTTACGAATAACAATCTCGGATAAGAACGAGATTGGAATAGTTATCCCTTACCTTAGGTCTGATATGCATCGTACGTATATGAACCTCCTGTATAATGATTAAAATATTGTCATTGAATTATTATAGAACCATATTCATTGTTATTATATCATATATGGTCCACTTATTACTTTATATCACCCGTTATTTTGTAATTTCCATGTTAAAGCAGCATTTTGGGTAAAATCGTTTTATTTATCGTACGTGTTTGGACTTGTTGTTCTTGATATTATTATTACATATATTTTTATTTACTTACTTCTAGAATTTAAATCATGATTTATATATCATATATATATATTCAGTATATATATATATATAATAGATATATAAATGAAATGAAATACAACGTTCATGGAGACGGTAGGTCGTACGTACGAATGAACGCTGTTTTTGTTTCCTTATTGAAATAAATGGAATAATTAGATGATATATATATATATATATATACATAAATAAAGTATCATTATTATTTCATATATTTCACTATTATTCATTATATATACTTTATAATCCTTCATGAATGGTTAACATAGAGAGTGAATCTCATCGCGTCGTGGAGACGGTAGTCCGTACGTACGCACGAGCGATGATATCATTCCCATGATCGTGGAATTGTATTGAAGTGTATTTATAATATTTAAGAATCAATATAACTTTAAAATAATCATATAGAGTTATTTATTTACACCATTATATCCATCCAAGTAAGGTGGTGGTGGAAAACAGGTTACACCATGGCGTGAAGATGGTATTCCGTACGTACGCACGAGCGGTGATTTCATTTCTGTAGGATGGATAGAAGATGAAATTGGTTTTTTTAATGTTTATAATAACATATCAGTATAAGAGTGATACTTATTTTATTAATTTATGATGAAAAAAATAAATAAGAAGATGTTGAAGAAGAAGAAATAAATTGGAAAGAATCGGTAAAGGATATTACCCCTTTTTTGACGCGCCTCTTCTTAACCTCCTCTTAAGGCACTAGGGTTGGTAATTTTAGGAGACCAGAACCACAATAATGTTTCTAGGTAATATGATAAGGGAAATGGGTGGGGGTTGGCTGAGCTTAAAGGCTCAAACGGGTGTGAAGAGAAGAGGGAAGGGGTGCCCGTTTTATAAGGGAGGAGAGGGGCACCTTAAGAAAAACTTAAAATATTATTTTATAATAATGTCATATTCGGTTTTTAATAGATCAAAATTGATTTATTTCAAAGCTAAGGTGGGTATGGGTCTAAATACTCTCATCCAATAGATTTTAGTCAAGTTTAGGTTACTATTTTAACCTTATCATTTAGATTTAACTCTAAGATACATAATTTAAATTTTACCGTGTCTTCTTATTTTCTTACACTATGTGGTTAATAAACTTACTATAACAAGCCAAAGGAAGCCCAAGTTGTTCATTATTAATATATATAACCTTATATAAGTCATTGGGAAGAACCTAATATTTTTAGGAATAAAATAAAAATTAATAATATAATATTTGTTTTAAAAACTATTTTATGTCAATTTTTACACTATTTGGTAATTGATTTTTTTTGAAACTCATAACAGCATGATTAGTTCTAAAAAAGTTACTTAAATCAATACTAAATTGTAATATTAACCTATAAAATTAAATAAATTTATAAAAATTCTCAAATTACATTTATTTGGGTATTTATAATTTCCATTATTTTAATATTTCATTATTTAGGTAATTACTACATCACTATTGTGTCATAAATAAATTAAATTATTTAATTTCTAAAAATTATAAATAAAATACCATTAGGTAGTAAATCTTTTTATATTTCTAAAAAATATTTATAGTCAAATTCATCTTATGTATAACCCTATATTAAAAATGTTTTAGTTATTAAACTTTGATTTTAACCATTTTAACTCTTCTTTAAATAAAATAATAATAAATGTTTTAATCCAATCCAAGTGGACCTAAAGGGTAATATTTTATTCCTAGGGTTTTTTTTGGTTGAATTAGACTTATCCAATAGAATTCGGACATGTGTTAGGGTAATAGTAATATCATCTTTTCCCTTAATTACCCTATTTACTTTTAACTGTGGTAAATAAAAGTAAAAAGTTACTATTCACCAAAAATTATTTGTATCTTATTGAACCACATTTTACTCCTTGATATTAACTGTGTTTCTCGGATTTTCAAAATTCCACTCACAGAAGCGGTAAAATTGTGTTTTATGTAAAATTTCAAATTCTCCTAGGAGGTGGGTAAAAGACGGTGGAAAGTTCAATAAAATTTTTATATATCTAAAATTATTATAAAATGACTCTAATGAATTAAATTGAACTTATATAGGTATTATGTATCATTTTTTACCTAAAATAAATTTAAATAAAATAAATAATTATTTAAATAAAAAGTCGGTTTTTAAATAGTAACCCAGTGTTTTCATTATTCATCAAAAATTGAATGTTTTTAGAAAAATACCAAAAATTCATCCTAGGCTAATTTTTTTATTCTGAATCCAAAAATATAGTCCATTTCGAAAGTTAAAATTTATAAAATTTAAAAAAGTTTGTATTACTATTCATAATGCCTAGTTTATATAACATATCATTGTTTAGCGAAACTCGGTATTGCATACAACACACGCTATAGTGGAAGGTTGTGATTGTGTGTAATGCAAGCCAAGTCAGGGATGCATGTAGTGCAAGCTCCTTTTGGTGTAGCGTACAACACAATACATCAATAAAATTAAAAAGAATATTTTTCATAAAATCTCGAGGTGTTAGAGTGTACCCCTTTCTACATGACTTGAATCTCTTGTCCATCATATCTTGTACAAGATTCATTAGGGTTTTTCCCTTTATCCTTCCCTTTAAATTCAATTGGTATTGTTTCCTATTCACATTAGTATGATCCCTTTAGCCTGACTTTCTAAATAGAAATTTGAATGCCCTCTGAGAGGACTAGAGCCAGATCCTCTATCCATTCTTATTCCCTAACTAGGGTCTTGGTATCAGTGCAACCAATCCTACCAGACATTGATCCTCAACTTAGCATGTGAATCCAAATGAGCAATGGTATCACCCTATGGCCTTGGAAGTGATCCTCTTCTGTGTATCTTGATCTTCCAAACTCTTGGAGTAACTTCTCTCAGAATGAGTGTATAATATTCTCTCTTTAGATATATCAGTGTATCTATCTCATGATGGTTCCTGATGAAAAATACTTCTTGGGAGGATGTCATCAGTGCTATCAAACTCAGAAGTGTGTTCTCCCAGATGATTTCTTTTTGGAATCTTCATACTTAATCCTTAGTGATGGTATGTCGTATTTGACACTTACCTCTAGACTACGGGTCTAGATTTGAGTATATTTGGATACATTATTATTATATGTGTTGTAGACATATACCATGTAGAGATGACTATATATTCCTTTGTGTATTGATTTGTGGTTTCGAGGTGTCCAATTGAGTATTGTTATACTCACCCCTACATGGTATTTGCCGACACATGTCATGTATTGTGCAAAAGATAAACCTTTTGACGTAGTCCAGGGTGGACTAGGACTGGACAGAGCTTTATGAGTTCAGGTAGGCTAAGGTTTTCCTATGTCTTTGAGTAGTATTCCCATTACCTATTTTGTTTATAGGTTGTATATTGTAGTTTGTAGACTCTTTCTTTTGGTGGGCTTGTATTCTGGCCCAGTTTACTTTACTGCACATTACTTTTATATTGTACTATGTTGGTTGGATTTAGTTATATGCATTCATTTTCATCCTTAGTGGTTTTTTACATTTTAGAGTTTGTGTCTTGGAGATGTGCATGTGTGTGTGAACAGTTACTTAGTAAATACCTCCCATGTTATTTATTTTCTGACTCTATACTATTCACTAACCTCAGGCCTGTTGAAGGTGGGCGTGGGGAGTCGCGACATGAACCCCACTGGGACGCTTCATGACATAGTGGTATCAGAGAAGGTCAGTTCTACCTTAGTACTAGGAGTCTATGAGATTGTTTTGGGAAAAATGTAATGTGTTTCAAGTTTGGATTTCAGTATAGGGACTCTAGTGTTGGTGTGGGTGACTGATGTATCCATACACCCTGACTCTGACAAGCATCTTTTATATTCTGTACATGAGAACACTAGTTGTAGGGAAACTAATGGTACATGTATCATATAGGAATGGGATGTGGTTTCCATGTTCTTCTTGAGTCAATTATCTAGATAGACTCATTGACTATAGAATGTATTGTTTCCTTAAAAGATGACTTTGTGATTCATACCATCTAGTATTCAACAGATCTATCACTAGGATAACCCCCTCAGCAACGAGGATTTGATAAAAGGGACAACTACCCAGATGTTACCTCCAGGTGGTGAAACAACCATACCACCACCAGGGGAGATGCACATGGTTCCTGAAGTACCAAATGACAAGAAGTGCAGGTTGAGTGTAGTCTACAAGTTTCAAATATAGAGACCCCTAAGGATCTGAGGCAATCCAAACCCTCAGGCGAATGAGGGATGGCTTGAGTTGGGGACTAGAGTTTTCTATCTAGTGAGGACACCAGCGGACTAGATGGTGATCCTGGCAATGAGCCTTCTTCAGGGTTCTGTAGGGTGATGGTGGGGTTCGACCTCATAGACTCATAATGAGGTGTATTTTTCATGAATGGAGTTCAATTGTCTTTTTAGAGAGTATTTCCCTCTAGTTACGCTAATATTTGTGTGTATGAAAGTGCTTCTTCTGCTCTAGTAGGGTAGCTTGGTGGTGGATAACTATTCATCAATATTCACCAACCACTCTATGTACTTGATGGATATAGTAATGGATCTGTACTTCATGTCTCGAACCATCATGAATTTTCTATGTTGGGAAATCTGATCTATATTTATACCTCTATGAATTCTGACTTATTCTGGAGTGCTTGAGTGAGCTTTGGTGGGAGAGAGATTCTTAGTTGAGTAGATAGATCCAGTGACATTCCGCAGCAAGCAGATTGGTATAGAGACCTCGACAGTGGGAATCTGACATGAGACGTACGGATATGGATTTGGGAGACATTTCAAGAGATTCCTAGATTGGGGATTTGTGGTTCAAGTCTCTCAGGATAGACCAAGTCAGCCAGAGGAGATACGGTCCTACACACGCTACGGCAGGGGATATCTCGCTAGAGATTTCCCAACCCGTCAAGCTGCTGATAGAGAGATGATGGATGGACCATTGAGGTAGAGGCAATGAGCGGAGAAATCATATACTCAAGGTAGAATACATGGAAGAGGAGTAAGGAGAGCTATAAGAGGTGGAAGACGTCTTGATATACTACCCCCACCACCCCTAGGAGGTTCACACTGAGATTAGGGAGCTAGAGGATAGTGGTAGGGGAAGCTACATGTGATTGAGGTGTAGAACAAAAGTACTCCAGGGATGATCCAAGGTATGATTTGTGTCTTTTCAACCTTATCTATCATAAATATTGACACAGGTTCTAGTCATACTTGTTCTATACTTACCTAGTATAACACCTTGAGATTCAGTTATAACCATTAACACTAACCTTATGCTTAGAGACATCTATGGAAGGATACTCGATGATCAAACACTTTTTACGATAGTGTGATCTGACCCATGGAGGTGAGAGTTTTGTTTGGAATCTATTGGTGGCAGCATCAAGCCCTTACAATTTCATTCTCAGTACAAATTGGCTATCTTTGGTCCATGCCCAGATTGACTATTTTATGAAAAATGTGTGGTGTGTTCACAACTATGGGATGAAGCTTTCCTTTATTGGTGAAATGGAAACCCAAGAAGAATTGGATGGACTCATACATAGGTGGGTGTAGCTGATCAATCATTAGTTGGCTATCCTTACCCTTGTAGAAACAATGTTTTTGAGCTTTTAGTTCCCAAGAGTAGTGGTGGAGTATGCAAAAGTATTTTTTGAAGATATCCTAGTATTACCTCCCTATAATGAGATAGATATTTGTATCGCTTTACACCCTAGGACAACATCGATATCAGCACCAACATAATGGATGGATCCTACAAAGCATAAAAAGATGTGGGTGAAGTTGGAGGACTTTCATATAAAAGGATTTGTGAGACTCCATTTTTTACCATGGGTGGGCCCGTTTTTGTTTGCAAAGAAGAAGGATGAGAGCTTGAGGTTGTGTGTGGATTATCAGCGCATGAACCAGGTGACTACGAAGAATATGTATCCACTATCTATTATATATGACCTCTTTGGTCAGTTTAGAGGTGTGTGATGGTTCTCGAATGTTGATCTTTGATCAGGCTATCAGCAGCTGTGAGTACTGGATAAGGATATACTAAATACATATTTCAGATGCTTCTATGGTCATTATGAGTACTTATTGATTCCCTTTGGAATAACAAACTCCCCAACAGTGTTTATGGGACTCATGAACTGAATCTTTCAATAGTACTTAGACAGGTTCTTGGTCGATGATATCCTTGTGTACTCGAAATCTAAAGAGGAGGACACGAGACACCATTGCATTGTTTTGTACGTACTCTGAGATAACTAGCTTTATGAGAAACTCTCAATGTTCCAGTTCTCGATTAATATGGTCCACTTTTTGGGAAATGTTATCTCAGCAGATAAAGTGGTTATGGACCTGGCCAAGGTTGACGTAGTGTTAGCATGGGAGCCACCTTGGAGCGTGATGGAGGAGTGTAGCTCCCTTGGGATAATAGGCTATTACAAAATATTCATACCTGATTTCTCCAGGATATCAGCACCTATAACAGCTCTGACCTTAAAAGGGTAGCCTTTTGTATTGACAGAGATGTGCCAGTAGGCTTTTCAGTAGTTGAGGTAGAGTTTGATGAGTTCCCTGAACATGATATTTCTAGAGGAGTGTTTCGAGTGCATGGTATTATATGATGAATCAGGGATCAGACTTGGTTGTGTCTTGATGTAGAGTCAAGTGATGATTTCCTATGGCTCGTTCCAGTGGATACAACATGAGAAGAACTATGAAACACATGATCTTGAGTCGGTAGCGGTAGTCTGCACATTGAATATGTGGAGATACTACCTGATGGGAGAGTAATTTTTCTTCTACTCTCACCATAAGAGTCTCAAGTATATATTCTCTCAGAAGGATCTGAACTTGAGATGGAGGTTATTTCTAGTGTTCCTCTAATATTATGACTATTATATTTTCTATACTCCTGGGAAGGAGAACTTTGTGGAAGATTCTTTATGTAGGAGATCTAGTTCTCATTTTCTGAATGAGGAGTCAGAGAAATTAGCCTCATTATATTTATCCTTCATAGATGGTGATGATGTATCTTACCTCTAGTCAATGGTTGTAACCCCTCCACTCTTACAGTGATTTAGGGAGGCACAACTTAGGGATAATGACTATGATACCCTACGCGATCAGATGTCCACAGTGCATGCTCCTAACAGATATTCACATGTTGGGGAGAACGTCATCCTTTTCAAAGGACACATAGTAGTTCCAGTGATGTTACAGGAGGAGGTCTTGTGGGAGTTTCATGCATCCCCTTTGGTGGTATATCCAAGTGTGGTAAAAATGTATCAAAACCTCCACCACCATTTTTTGTGGCTTGAAATAAAGAAGAGAGTGTTGGAGTTTGTTTCTGGATTCCTTACATTTCAGTAAGTGAAAGTTGAGCCCTAGGTTCTAGCATTTTTGACTCAACCACTAGAGTTTTCAGAATAAAAGTGGGATGGGATATAAATGGACTTCATGATGGGTTTACCACATTTATATAGGTACATGATTCCATCTGGGTGATCGTTGACTGAATCACCATGTTGAACCACTTCCTAGCTATCTGAGAGCGGAGTTCAGTAGTGAACATGGGATGTATCTACATTTAGAAGATAGTTCGACTCCATAGAGTCCCATCAAAGATAGTTTCTGATCGTGATTCTTTTTTCACATTCTGGTTGTGGAAGGTATTATATGAGGCATTTGGGACCTAGTTACGCTTGAGCATAGCGTTTCACCAAGAAACATATGGCCAAACAGAGTTGACCTTTCAGGCCCTGGAGGACAAGTTTTGGGCTTCTATGTTGGACTTCAACCGTATTTTGGAGGATAACATACCTATGGTGTAGTTAGCGTACAACAATAGATATCATTAGACCATTGGTATGGCACTATTTGAGACTTTGTACGAGTGACCCTATCAATCATCACTTTGCTGGACTGAACCTGGAGAGTTAGCAATCATGGGCCCAGAGATGGTGTAATCTACCATTGAGAAGGTTTCGATCATGAAAAGAGGATGAAGACTATAAATAGTCACTATAAATATTATACTAACAAACAGTGGATACCTTTGGAGTTCAAGGAAGGAGTCCATGTATTCCTTCAGGTATCACCTCGACGTGGGTTATAGAGATTTGGCCGAGGTAGTGAGTTATCTCTAAGGTTTATCAGCCATATTTAGATACTCTGTAGAGTTGACGAGGTGGAATATCGCTTATCTCTATGCCTATAGTTTCATCAGGTACACAACACCTTCCACGTGTCATAGCTGAGGAGGGACATGCATGATCCATCGCACGTCATCGACTTGGGAAAGCTGGACATTGAGGATAGAACGACTTTTGTAGAGTACATAGTGGAGATCGAGGATCGATATAAGATGATCTGTCATGGGTGAGTTATTACCTTATTACGTGTCTGGTGGCAGCATGAGAATCTTCAAAAGAGCACATGGGAGTGGGAGGATCAAATTCATGCACAATACCCACATGTTTTTAGTATACTTTTTATATGATTTTCGGGGAATTAAATCCCTAAGGTGGGGAGAATGTTATGTCTTGTATTTTCTATGTATTATTTTTAAATATTTTATGTAATTAATAAGAGACTAGTAGATGAGATATATTATGATTTTGATGGACAATGTTTTGGGAATAAATTTTTGAATTATATTAAATATATTTAATAGCACGCGTGATCAATTTTCCTTTAAAAAAGTGGAATAAATCCGAAATGGGTGTCCATATCAGAAGTTTGAGGGCAAAATTGAATTCAGAGCATCAACTTTACCTGAGGAGAACCTTACATCGGCTGGTGTGGTTTGTATTTGGAAGTTAGTTTTTTGGAAATTTTAAAGAAAAAAATAAATTAAATATTTTTTTATATTAATGTTACCCTATAAAACAGGGAAAAATTTTCTATTTTAAAATAAGTATCTTAGAAAGGGACCTAGGGGTATAATTCATAACCCTAGAGAAATCCCTTGGATCTCTAGAGAGGAACCATGGAGAAATCTCTCGATGGATGACGTCAACATGGGGGATTGAGAGAATTCTTGATGGATCGCCATCAGTAAGGAATCCTCAATAGGGAACGATCCAAATCCCAAGTTGGGAATTTTTATTTCAATTCCTTATTTCTCATTTTTAGAATCAATTATGAACACATATCAACCCACAAATAGGTTTACCCTCAGTTTGATCATTCTTGTGGGATGGGTTGATTGTCGGATTGATTTGGGGATAATTATGATTGTTTTTTTACTAGTTTGTTGTTTATTATTACGGGAACATATTGAGGCTACAACAAACAATGACCAATGTTTTTTCCTTGGGTTTGTTCTTCATAAATTTTCTTCCCCCTTTTTCATGAGCGTTATTCGTTCTTCACAGGATATGAATAGATGATCATTGCTCCTTAAATTCATGTTGTAACAATCCATTATTGTAGATTAGGCATTGGTACAGCCTAGAGGAGGTGATATAGAGTTGGAGATGTATATATTGAAGTATTTTAGGAGATATTGTTCTTCGATCATTCTTCATGCAGGTGATCACAGTCATATTTTGAATCTAATTGAACACCTAAAAGTCACTGATTTGGTGTTATAATGAAAAGGTGACCTTGGATCTTCAGTTTTGGGAGGAGAAGACCAACATATCATGAACTAGAAGATAAAATAAGCCATTTTGAAGAATAACTATAAAATCCTAAAGAATTTGGTGTGTATTTTGGGATACACACCATGTGGGTCCCTATGAGTGGCGAGTAGGGTTTTAGGAAGCCGTAAAAGTGTCACACGATGTGTGAAATCTATCGCATAGTGTGTGGGTCCTTCCTCGGGACTTGGAGTGTGTCTCACATGATACAAGGACTCAGGTTGGAGTACAAGGATTGCCTACATGTCATGTACTCTGCCACATGACTTGACCAAATCCAGTCAGATGGACAACTCTATGAAATAGTACACGAACAAGAATACACGGGTTGAAGAAATGTAATGGCACAAGGAAAGTGTAAATAGAGAAGAACCTGGATAGTAGGACATGGAATGTGACCCTTGTACACACCATATATACATTCTCTACCTTACATGTTCTGATGACAAAGGCCGTTGAACATAGGAAGTACCCTGGGTCAAGAGACACGATATGTGACCCTACTAAACATTGTATTCCCCTTCTTACATGGGTTGAATATCTTGTCCACCGTATCATGGACAATTTATTTAGGGTTTGTGACCTTTATTTATCCCATGAAGGTCAATTTGTATCAATTATAATTCATAAGAGTATAATCCCTTCAACAAGAATTTATAGATAGAGTTTGGAATCCCCTCTAGGAGGCCCGGAGTAGGATCCTCGATCCATACTTGTGCTATAAGTAGAGTCTTGGTATCCACGTGACCAATACTAACAAACTTTGATCCACTATTTAGCAGGTGAATCCATATCTTTCATGGTATAACCCCATATCCCAATAAGTGATCCTCATTTTTTTATCGTGGTCTTCCCTGCTCGTGGAGTGAGTTCTCCCAAAACGATTGCATCTTATTCACTCTTCAGATCTATTAGTTTAGCTCTCTCATAAAGGTTATTGTAAAATAGTACTTCTTGGGCAGACTACATCAATGTTATCACCCTTAGGAGTGTGTTCTCCCAGATTAGTACATTGTGGAATCTTTAGAATGAATCTCTAGTGATGGTATGCGGTAATTGTGACTAACCTCTAGACTAAAGGTCTAGGTTTGAGTATAACTCGATATATTATTATTATATATTTTATAGATATAAATTGTGTAGAGATGAATATATCTTTCTTTGGGTATTTCTTTGTGGTTTCGGGGTGTCTTACTGAGTATTCTTATTCTCACTCCTATATGGGCTTTGCCCGGACATGTCATGTCTTGTGTCGTTGAGAAACCTTTTGACAGAGTCTAGGTTGGACTAGGACTAGACATAGATTTTTAAGTTTAGATAGTCCAAGGTGTTCCTATAGATTCGATCATCATTACCAGTACCTATTTTTTTTACAGGTTAGAATTTGTATTTTGCAGAATATTTCTTTTGGTGGGTTTGTATTCTGGCCCAGTTTACTTTGTTGTACTTTATTTTCCTCCCATACCTTGTTGGTTGGGTTTAGTGGTATGCATGCCTTTTTTTCTATATTGTTTTTTTAAATTTAAGTGTTTTTGGATTGGAGTTGTGTGCATGTGTACATGTACATAGGAAAATCCTCCCATGTTACAGATATGCATACCCACTACAAGTCACCAACCCATGAACTATTGCAGATGGGATTGGGGATTCACGACATGGGCCCCAATGGGATGGGTCGTGACGACCATGTTCATACAAAACCTCATGTAACTCAGTAGCTTGAAGAAGTCTTGTATGAAATTATAACACTCAACTACAAAGCCTCAGTCTATAAAAAGTTTCAAAATCCATATTTTTATCCAAGGGACCATGAAAATAAAAAAAATAATTCAGCGCCAACATCAGAATAACCAGCCTTACAATTCAATTGTTCATCGTCACTCTCCCCCACACTAGTAACATTAATAGGTTAACATTATTAAAAATAGGAAACTCAATGTGAACAACATGATGAATTTTAAAGAAAAATTATTTGGGTGAGGTATTTGTGTAATCATCAATTTATTCTAAGAATCTCTCAAAATCAAGGAAAAAAATTTCATCATCCAAGTGGTTTAAAGAAGTAGGTTCAGACTGATAGTCCATATTGGGAAAAAAGTCCATAAACACATTTAGATGACACTTAACAAACCAAGAAATCTCATCTTAAATTTCAAGTCGAATAGAATCGACTCTTGAATGATCCTTAGATCCCATACTTTTAGTCATAGAAAAATAATTACCAATAGTAGACTAACTTCCCTCATGTTTGATAGAACATGAAGCAACATCAGGGATGGGAATGTGAGAGATTTTTATACTTTGAATAGGTTGAGAAAAAATTTCATTAAGAAAACATGGGTTAGGAAGGACCACTTCATGGTCCTTAGTAATGAATCTCCTAATTTTTTTCTCAATTCTATTTGGCATTTCCATCTCTTGTGTAGATTCATATTCAAAAAAAATTTCTTTAAAATTCTTAGTAACAAACTCATTGATAAAATCATCAAAGGGAAAATGATTTTCCTTTATAAACATAGCTCTAAACACCTTATATAAATCATCAATCGACTTGAAACATACCACAAGTAGAGATACTTAGTATAATTGAAATTCCTCTTGGTCCACATCAACTTGAAAGGTTAACATAACCTTTGAAACATCAATGAAAACCCCAATAGTAACCAAGAATGGTTATCCTAAAATGATTAAACTAGATTTGTCACACTCCATGTGTAGAATAAAGAAGTTTATTGGAAGAGATAGTTTCCCAAAATCCACTAAAACATCATCCACCCTCACCTAAGGGTTATAATGTGACTTATTAGCTAGCTATAGTGTCACTAAAGTTGGTTTCAGATACCTAAGATCCAATATTTTGAATAGGATCTAGAGAATACGGTTGATTCTAGATATTAAATCACACAAGAACCTAATATCCTTGTATCATGTAATTTTACAAGAAATGAAAAACAACTTGAGTCTTTTAGTTTGGGATTAATATATTTTGAATTGTAGAAATTCACTCCTCATCAGAATTTAAAAATTGGACCAATGAAATCAAGACCCCTTTCTAGGATCTAAATAGTTTTTAGGATATTTAAATTTTATATTCATACTGATAAAGTTATTATTTATAAACAAAAATAATTATAAATAAAAACATAAGTTTTTGTATACATATAATTATTAAATATAATAATTAAAATTATTATTATTAAAATATAAATATCGATATACATATGATTATATAAAAACATTATATATATATATATATTATAGAAATATAAAATATTTACAAAAAATAACATTAAAATAAAAACAAATTACAAAATCCTATTATAATAATTATCATTATTAATATAAATATATATTTTAATATTAATATTATATTTATTATATTTATTGTTATATATTATTATTATTATTATCATATATTATTATATATTTAAAAAATATAAGAAGAGGGGGGTTGATTTAGCATAGGAGGCAGGGGAGGGTCGACTTTGACAGGTATCCATGGAGGTTCCTGCTTCTAGCTATCAATGATGTAGGGGTTTTATTAAGATTTGTTTTGGTTGTGGTGAGAATCTACAGAAGCATTACTGTTGGATTACAATTTAATAGGAATAGGTGGCTTGAGCTCTAGTTTTCATACCTGGAGAAGTGGTGACATTCAATGGTTGCGAATTCTTCGGAAGTGAAAATGCGTCTGACTCATCAGTGGATCTATGATTGGCTGCAGCAGCTTCGGGTTGTATTTATTTGATTTCTATATGTCTAATTTAGTTGTATGGTGGATCTAGTTTGAGAGATTCTTTCGATTTGGCTTAAATCAGTGATGGTTTGTGTTTATTTTTATCAGTGATATGGGATCAGTTTTGGGTTTTTTATATGATATTGATTCGATGGTGTGAATTCGGTGGTTTAATAGTGAAATGTTCTAGAAATAGTGATGCTACCAGTGGTTTTAATGTGGTGGTAGTAGGGTTCTATCATTGGTTTGGTTTCTACCGATGGATGGAGTCGCTGGTAAGATTGGATAGAGGCACTGGTGGTAGAACCTCGAAAGAGGTGTTGGAAGTTGCATGGTGCTACCACTGAAGAGGTTTTTGAGGTAGCTAGAGTTTTAGCAATGGATGGATGTCTAGAAGTAGTAGGTGATGCTACTATCGTATTGGGTGAATGCTTGTGGAAGTAAGGGTCCAACAATAGTAGAGTGCTACCGTTGGAAGGGGTCTAATAGTTGGTGTTATGGCGGTAGAAGAGGATAGTGGTGGTAGTGGTCTAAAGGCAGCGAGGGCTGGTGGTGGTAGGAGTCCAACGACAACAGCAATTGCCTGAAAAAATTAACTAAATAAATTAATTATAAATTTAAAAATAAAAAAAATACAAAAAATTGAAATTTACAAACAACAAAGTTAAAATTCATTTATTTAAAAATTTAAAAAATAAAATTATGAATAAATTAATTTAATTAGATTAAAAAAAATATAAACATAGGAAAAATTAAATTAATCACTAAAATACTGAAAATAAAGAAAACTACATATATTTATTATAATTAAAATGAAACATAGAAAAATTATTTATTTTCAAATAAAAAATAATGAATTAATTTAATTTATGAAATGATTTAAAGTAAAAAAAAAGAATTAAATTAATTATATAGACAATGAAATAAATAAATAAATAATAATAATAATTAAAGTGATAAATAATTATTAATTTGAAAAACAATTAAATACCAAATTTGAAAAAAATTGAAATAAAATAAAATAAAATTAATTAATTAATTAAAATAATGAAATATTATAATGAAAATTTAAACAAGTACCGATTTTAAAAATAAATATTACAAAAATTAACTATTTAATTTTAGAATAACAAAAAATAATTAAAATAATAAAAAAGATGCGTACTATAACATAAAATCATAGTTTCAATCATTAGAAACAAAATTAACAGTAATTGATAATCATCAAATAAAAAACATTATTTTAATAATAAAAAGACAATTAAATATTAAGATTGATGTAAAAAATAAGAGATAAATAGGGTACATTATAATTTCTCACACTTAATCAATTTCAATCCTGGGAAATTCGATGTGTTTTTTATTAATTAAGAAAGAGACAAAGAAAAGATCATTCTACCTATGTTCTAAAGCACCACAAAATCAAAGGAGATAAAAAATACCTAAATTGCATGAAAATTCATGCCTCCAATGTGAATACTACCCACTATCTTATTTCAAATCAGAATGGTTCTAGTTCCCAGAGTGAAATAGGTTAGATTAAAATGGAAATAACATTTTAACAAGACACACAATTTATTTTTACACTCCCCTAGATTCCACAAATTAAAGATCCTTTTTTTGTTTTCTCATCACTTAATTGATTCAACTAAAATGATAATTTAATAATTCAACTTCCCCCATCTTCATTTAGGGTTCAAAATTAACCTCACCTAAATGAGCACATTTTTTACAAGGCCCCTTAATTTAGTTTTTCACAACCATATTTCTCATGAAAAACACTATAAAAAGAACTTATAGAATTTGAAAATGACTTTTATTTATTTAAAAACATGCACCAAGTGCACTTGTCTTAGACACTCACCATGGGGTAATATTTTTCAATTTTACACCACATTCAAAGGAAATATATTATTATCATTTGAGTTAACTCCTTGAAGTGTTTGTTCAAAAATAGAGTGTCCCTTAGGTTCAACATTAAATTTATAGTTTCATTAAGTTAATATCATAATTAAAAAATGATATCCCCCGTAACACTCACTTTTCTAGCTTCTAAAGTAAACTTTCACAAAAAAAGTAGGTAAAAAAACTCAACAATCATGCAATTATAGAAATTTTAAAACATTTGGAACCCCTAAATCTAGAATGAAATTAGTACCTAAGAAGGATTTAATGGAAATTGTTTTTTTTTGTTTTTTTAATTGTGATTCGTTTTACAAACACAGAATATAAGGGAGACAATTTGAAAAAAATTGGTAGGGGGTTGATGTGGTATATTTGAAATAAAGTTAAGTTGAATTAAGACCCCTCAACTAGATTTAATACAAAAAAATTCCCCAATTTTTTAATATCAAGATGGGAGAACCTATTGAAAAGAAAGATTTAAATAAATTATAAAATACACACGGAGAAATTTTTGTTTCACAGGGTATTAGAGAACTTAAAGAAACATTTTTTACATATAAAGAAGAAAATAAATTCAAAAATCACCCTTGTTATGACTATGATCAAATCAAGAATATAAAATTGAATAATAGAAGGTCACATGCATCAGATTATTTCATTAATGATTTTTCAAGGGGCACCAAATTGTAACATGAAATAGTATAGGGACTATCATGAAATATAAAAATGAAGAATTTAAGAAAAATCATTAGTAATGAATTGAAAAAAATTAATTAAATGAAACAAGAAGTAATACTATAATAGATTGGATGAATTAAAACAATTACTACCAAGAGATATAAATCTTTGTGAAATGTTTAATAGTAAAATTGTAACCTCCCTCAATGAAAATGAAAATAGTCATCCAGTTATGAAATTTAAGCTCCTACAAAATGAATATATGAACATGAGACAATTTAGAATTTAAAAACAGAGTTTGTAATTCACTAGAGTTTGTGTTGAGAGAAGTTTCATCCTATTTTTCCATCTTAGTTCCCCTTCAATCATTGAATACAAATAAACTATATCACTACTATGGAAATATCACAACCACCTTCGCCCCCTTCTCATGGTTACTCCTCGAATTGTACACCATCTTCAACTCATGGTAACTAAACAGGGAAACTTTTAGACAAAAATAATTCAGAAAATATAAAAAATATTTCAATAAAAACTATATTAAAATTTGTTCACAAATTAAAGGAGACACAAAATTTATCAAAGAACATTTACTAAAAATGAAATTTTAAGAAAAAAACTATAAAATCAAGGGTTTCCTCCCATGGAGTACAAGGTTAAACTCCCCATCAACACTCAATCCCATAAATATTTATCCATGGTCATTAAATGGGTAAGATAAAAAATTAAGTGGGTCTTGGGTATTTCCTTTTGAATGTTCATCATTTTAATGTCCCTAATTTTTTGTTTATTATTTTTAATTATTATATGGAATTAATTCAAGACCAGGAACTGAGACGGAGTGCGATTCTAAGCCTTAATGTGCCCGAAATAAATTTTTGAAGTATATTAAATATATTTAATAGCATGCTTGATCTGTTTTCTTGAAAAAGTGGAATAACATCATAAATTGGTGCCGAGATCAAAAATTTGAGGGCAACATTACATTCATAGCAGTGACTTTACCTTAGGCAAGGCCTAACATCAGCTGGCGTGGGTCTGCTGTGAAAGTTATTTTTTGGACATTTTAAAGAATAAAATATATTAAATATTTATTTTATTCTAATGTTACACAATGAAACATTTTTTGTTTTTAAATAATGATCTTAGAAAGGGACTAAGGTTTATAATTCATAACCCTAGAGAAATCCATAGGAGCTCTAGAGAGGAACCGTTGAGAAATATATCTAAGGACGATGACAAGATGATGGATTGAGATCATTCTTGATGGATCACCATTGAAAAAATATCATTGACAATGAAAGATCCAAATTCTGGGTAGGTCATTGTGATTTCAATTCCTTCTTTCTCATTCTTAAAATCAATGATGATCAGGGATCAACCCACAAATAGGTTGACCCGTAGTTCGATCATTCATATGGGATGGGTTAATTGAAGATTGATTTGGGGATGATTATTATTATTGTTATGATTATCTTATTGATCATTATTATGGGAATATACTGAGGCCACAATGAAAAATAGTCGAGATTCGTTCCTCAGGATTGTTCTATGTAAATTCTGTTCCCCATTTTTCTTGAGTTTCTTTCGTTCTTCACCGGATATGACAGGAATATCATTGTAACTTATTTTTGTAGAGTAATGATATGAATTGTATATACAACATCAGGACAACCTAGAATAGGTGAATAAGTGATGGTGATCGACATATCAAAGTATTTCAGGAGATATCATTATTCGAGCGTTCTTTATGTGGATGATGAAAATCTGATTTTGGAGCTGAGTGAATGCCCAAAACTCACTGATTCATTGCTATGATGATGAGATGACATTAGATAATTAGTTTCTAGATGAATGGACCAATGGATCGAACATAAAAGGATTGGATGAGGTGCACAGAGGATGAACTATGTTTCTGGAAAATTGGGAAGATCATGGCATGTATTTCGTGATACACATCATGTAGGACTCGTTGACCAGTGGCTTGGGTTTCAGGAGGCCATCAAAGTGTAAAACGACACGTGACATCTATCACACGACATGTGGGTCCTTACCCGGGATATGGAATGTTTCTCAGATGATTTATAGACACGGGGTGGAGTACATGGCTTGCCTACACGGTGTGTACTCTACCACACAACTTGACCAGATTCGGTCACATTAACTACTCCATGTAATGATACATAGAAAAGAATACAAGGGTTGAAGTTGTGTACTAGAACTTGGATAGTGTACACTGAGCAGACCTTAGACAGTAGGAAACAATATTCAACCCTTCTACAAGTTGTGTATACCTCTATTGCACGACATATTCTGATGACACGATCCATTGAACACGGGCAGTGCACGAGGTCTAGCGACATAGTGTGTGACCCAAATACACGACATGTACCCCATCCTACATGGCATGAATCTATTTACCACCATATCTTGTACAAGATTCAATAGGGTTTTCCCTTTATCCTTCCCTTTAAATTCAATTGGTATCATTTCCTATTCACATGAGTACGATCCCTTCAGCCAGACATTCTGAATAGAGATTTGAATGCCCTCCAAGAGTACCAGAGCCAGATCTTCTATACATTCTTGTTCCCTAACTAGGGTCTTGGTATCAGTGAAACCAATCTTACCAGATATTGATCCTGAAATTAGCATGTGAATCTGAATGAGCCATGGTATCACCCTATGGCCTTGGAAGTGGTCCTCGTCTATGTATCTTGATCTTCCCCACTCTTGGAGTAACCTCTCTCGAAATGAGTGTATAATTTTCTCTCTTTATCAGTGTATTTATCTCATGATGGTTCCTGATGAAAAATAATTCTTGGGAGGATGTCATCAGTGGTATCAAACTCAGGAGTGTTTTCTCCCAGATGATTTCTTTTTGGAATCTTCAGACTTAATCCTTAGTAATGGTATGTCGTCATTGAGACTTACCTCTAGACTACGGGTCTAGGTTTGAGTATATCTGGATACATTCTTATTATATGTGTTATAGACATATACCATGTAGAGCTAACTATATCTTGCTTTGTGTATTGATTTGTGTATTCTAGGTGTCCAATTGAGTATTGTTATACTCACCCCTACATGGGATTTGTCGACACATGTCATGTATTTTGTAGAAGATAAACCTTTTGACGTAGTCCAGGGTGGACCAGGACTGGACAGAGCTTTATGAGTTCAGGTAGGCTAAGGTGTTCCTATGTCTTTGAGCAGTAGTCTCAATACATATTTTTTTATAGGTTGGACATTGTAGTTTGTAGAATCTTTCTTTTGGTGGGCTTGTATTCTGGCCCAGTTTACTTTACTGCACATTAATTTTTTATTGTACTATGTTGGTTGGGTTTAGTTATATGCATTCATTTTGGTCCTTAGTGGTTTTTTACATTTCAGAGTTTGTGTCTTGGAGATGTGTCTGTGTGTGTGTGAACAGGTACTTAGTAAATTCCTCCCATGTTATTTATTTTCCGACTCTATACTATTCACTAACCCCTGGCCTGTTGAATGTGGGCTTGGGGAGTCACGACACGAGCCCCACTGGGACGCTTCATGACAGAGTGGTATCATAGATGGTCAGTTCTACCTTAGTACTAGGAGTCTATGAGATTAGTTTGGGGAAATATTTTACGTGTTTCGAGTTTGGATTTCAGTCTAGGAACTCTAGTGTTGGTGTGGGTGACTTATGTATCCATACACCATGACTCTAACAACCATCTTTTATACTCTGTACATGAGAACAGTGGTTGTAGGGAAAATAATGGTACATGTATAATATAGGAATGGGATGTGGTTTCCATGTCCTTCTTGAGTCAATTATCTAGATAGACTCATTGACTGTGGAACGTATTGGTTCTTTAAAGGATGACTTTACGATGCATACTAGCTAGGATCCAGTAGCTCGATCACCAGGATGACCCCCTCAGCGACGAGGCTTTGATACATGGGAGAATTACCCAGATGTTACCTCCAGGTGGTGAAACAACCAAACCACCCCCATGGGAGAAGAACATGGTTCCTGAAGTACCAAATGGCATGAAGTTCAGGTTGTGTGCGGTCTACAAGTTTCAGATATAGAGACCCCTAAGGATCTGAGGAAACCCCAACCCTCAGGTGAATGAGGGATGGCTTGAGTCAGGGACTAGAGTTTTCTATCTAGTGAGGACACCAGCGGACTATATGGTGATCCTGGCAGTGTGCCTTCTTCAGGGTTCTGTAGGGAGATGGTGGAGTTTGGCCACATAAAATCATTATGAGGTGTATTTTTCATGAATGGAGTTTAATTGTCTTTTTAGAGAGTATTTCTCTCTAGTTACGCTAATATTAGTGTGTATAGAAGATCTTCTTCAGCTCTAGTAGGGTAGCTTGATGGTGGATAACTATTCATCAATATTCACCAACCAGTCCATGTACTTGATGGATATTGTCATGGATCAGTACTTCATGTCTTGGA
The DNA here is from genome assembly GCA_963277665.1 of Viscum album. NCBI lineage: Eukaryota > Viridiplantae > Streptophyta > Magnoliopsida > Santalales > Viscaceae > Viscum > Viscum album. The sequence continues at coordinate 605,516,752 of OY728125.1, forward strand.
CCTTCGAGAATTGTCTATGTTGGGACATATGATCCATCCTTATACCTCTATTAATTCCGACTTATTCTAGAGTGCTCGAGTGAGCTTTGGTGGTCTAGAGCTTCTTAGTTTATCAGATAGATCCAGTGACATTCTACAGCAAGCAGATTGATGTATAGACCTAGACAGTGGGAATATGACATCAGACGTAGGGATATGGATGTGGGAGAAATTGCAGGAGGTTCCAGGACTGAGGATTTGTGGTTCAAGGCTCTCAGGATAGACCATGTTGGCCTAGGGAGAGACGGTGCTACACATGCTACGATAGGGTACATCTTGCTAGAGATTTATCAACCCATCGATCTACTGATAGGGAGATGATGGATGGACCCCCAAGGTAGAGGCAATGAGTGGAGATATCATATCCTCATGGTAGAAGACATGGAAGAGGATCAAGGAGATCTATAGGAGGCGGAACCCATTTTGATATACTACCCCCACCACCCCTAGGAGGTCCACGTTGGGATTAGGGAGCTAGATGACAGTGGTAGGGGAAGCTACATGTGATTGAGGTGTAGAACAAAAGGACTCCAGGTATGATCCAAGGTATGATTTTTTTCTTTTCAACCATATCTATCGTAAATATAAACACAGGTTCTAGTCATACTTGTCTCTCTACTTACCTTGTATAACACTATGAGATTCATTTATAACCATTGAATATAACCTTACGCTTAGAGACATCTATGGAAGGAGACTTGATGATCACACACTTTTTATGATAGTGTGATCTGACCCATGGAGGTGAGAGTTTTGGTTGGAACCTCTTGGTGGCAGCATCGAGCCCTTACAATTTTATTCTCGGTACGAATTGACTATCTTTGGTCCATGCCTAGATTGACTGTTTTTGGAAAAAGGTGTGGTGTGTTCACAACTATGGGATGAAGTTTTATTTTATTGGTGAAATGGAAACCCAAGAAAAATTGGATGGAATCATACATAGGAGGGTGTAGCTGATCACTCATGAGTTGGATATACTTACCCTTGTAATTTTTTTTGAGCTTTTAGTTCCCAAGAGTAGTGGTGGAGTATGAAAAATTATTTTTTGAAGATATCCTAGTATTATTTACCTATGAGGATCTCGATATTTGTATTGATTTACAACGTAGGACAACATCGATATCAACACCAACATATTGGATGGATCCTATAGAGCTTTAGAAGATGTGGGTGCAGTTGGAGGACATACATTGGAATGGATTTGTGAGACTCCATGTTTCACCGTGGGTGGTCCCGTTTTTGTTTACAAAGAAGAAAGATGAGATCTTGAGGTTGTGTGTGGATTATTACCACATGAACAAGGTGACTGTGAAGAAAATGTATCCACTGTCTAGTATTGATGACCTCTTTGGTCAGTTTAGAGGTGCGTGATGGTTCTTGAATGTTGAACTTTGATCAGGGTATCACCAGAAGTGAGTACTGGATGAGGATATAATAAAGACGTATTTCGGATGCCTCTATGGTCCTTATGAGTACTTAGTGATTACCTTTGGAATAACGAACTCCCCAACAGTGTTTATGAGACTCAGGAACATAATCATCCAATAGCACTTAGACAGGTTCTTGGTCGATGTTATACTTGTGTACTCAGCATCTAAGGAGGAGCACAGGAGACACCATCGCATGGTTTTGTACATACTCTGAGATAACTATATTTATGAGAAACTTTCAATGTTCCAGTTCCCGATTAATATAGTCCACTTTCTTGGACTTGTTATCTCAATAGATAAAGTGGTTATGGACCTGGACAAGGTTGATGTAGAGTTATCATGTGAGCCAACTAAGAGCGTGATGGAGGTGTGTATCTCCCTTGGGATAGTAGGATATTACCAAATATTCATACCTGATTTCTCCAGGATATCAGTACATATACAAATTTGAATCTAAACGGGGTATCCTTTCATATTGACAGAGATGTGCTCGTAGGATTTTCAGTAGTTGAGGTAGAGTTTGATGAGCTCCCTGAACTTGAGATTGCTACAGGAGTGTTTCGACTGCATGGTATTCTATGATGAATCAGGGATAAGACTTGGTTGTCTCTTGATGTAGAGGAAAGTGATGATTTCATATGGCTCATGCTAGTGGATACAACATGTGCATAACTATGCAACACATGATCTTGAGTAGGTAGCGGTAGTCTGCACATTGAAGATGTGGAGATACTACCTGATGGGAGAGTAATTTTTCTTCTACTCTCACCATAAGAGTCTCAAGTATATATTCTCTCAGAAGGATCTGAACTTGATATGGAGATTATTTCTAGAGTTCCTCTAATATTATGACTATGAGATTTTCTATACTCTTGGGAAGGAGAACATTGTGGAAGATTCTTTATGTAGGAGATCTAGTTCGCATTTTCTGAATGAGGATTCAGAGAATTTTAACCTCATTATATTTATCCTTCATGGATGGTGATGATGTATCTTACCTCTAGTTGATGGTTGGAACCCCTCCACTCTTACAATGATTCAGGGAGGCACAACTTAGGTATAATGACTATGAAACCCTACGTGATCATATGTCCACAGTGCATGTTCCTAATGGATATTCACAAGTTGGGGAGAATGTCATCCTTTTAAAAGGATGCACAATAGTTCTAGTGGTGTTACATGAGGAGGTCTTGAGGGAGTTTCATGCGTCCCTTTTGGTGGTATATCCATGTGTGGTAAAAATATATCAAAACCTCCACCACTAGTTTTGGTGGTCAGAAATAAAGAAGAGAGTGTCAGATTTTGTTTCTGGATTCCTTACTTGTCAGTAAGTGAAGGCTGAGCACTAGGTCCCATCATTTTTGACTCAACCACTAGATTTTTCAGAATAAAAGTGGGATGGGATATCAATGGACTTCATGACGGTTTTACCACATTCTTATAGATACATGATTCCATCTAGGTGATCGTTGACTGACTCACCAAGTTGAACCACTTCCTAGCTATCTAAGAGCGGAGTTCAGTAGTGAACATGGGATGTCTCTACATTTAGAAGATAGTTCAACTCCATTGAGTCCCATCTAAGATAGTTTCTTATCATGATTCCTTTTTTAAATTTTAGTTGTGGGAGGGATTATAGGAGTCATTTGGGACATAGTTATGCTTGAGCATAGTGTTTCACTACAAAATAGATGGCGAAACTGAGTAGACCTTTCAGGTCCCGGAGAAAAAGTTTTAGGCTTCTATGTTGGACTTCGATCATAGTTTTGAGGGTCAAATACTCTGTTGTGGTTATTGTAAAACAATAGATATCATTACACCATTTGTATGAAACTATTCGAGACTTCGTACGAGCGACCTTATCAATCACCACTTTGTTGGACTGAACTTGGAGAGTTAGCACTCATGGGCCCAGAGTTGGTGTAATCTACTATCGAGCAGGTACAGATCATCAAGAGAGGATGAAGACTATAAATAGTCACTAGAAATATTATAGTAATAAATAGTGTATACCTTTGGAGTTCAAGGAAGGATACTATGTATTCCTTCAGGTATCATCTTGATGCGGGTTATAGAGATTTGGCTGAGGGAGTTAGTTATCTCTGAGGTTTATCAGCCATTTTTAGATACTGTGTAGAGTTAGTGAGGTGGAAAATCACTTAGCTCTATCCCTATAGTTTCATCAGGTACACGACACCTTCCACGTGTCATAGCTAAGGAGTTACATGCATGACCCATTGCACGTCATCGACTCGGGAAACCTGGACATTGAGGATAGAATGACTTGTGTAGAGTACTTTGTAGATATTGAGGATCGATAGAAGATGATCCATTGTGGGTGAGTGATTACCTTATTATGTGTCTGGTGGCAGCATGGGAAGCACGTGGGAGCGGGAGGCTCAGATTCGTGCACAATACCCACATCTTTTTTAGTAGACTTTTTATACGATTTTCGAGGAATTAAATCCCTAAGGTGGGGATAATGTAATGTCTTGGATTTTCTATGTATTATTTTTAAATATTATATGGAATTAATAAGAGACTAGTCGATGAGATATATTATGATTTTTATAGACAATGTCTCGGAAATAAAATTTTGAATTATATTAAATATATTTAATAGCACGTGTGATCAATTTTCCTTTAAAAAAGTGGAATAAATTCTAAATGGGTGCCCATATTAGAAATCTGAGGGCACCATTGCATTCAGAGAATTGGCTTTACATTAGGAGAGGCCTAACATCGGTTGGTGTGGGTCGGCTATGAAAGTTAGTTTTTGGGACATTTTAAAGAACAAAATAAATTAATGATTTTTTTAATATTAATGTTACCCTATAAAACAGCGACACATTTTCTATTTTTAAATAAGTATATTAGCAAGGGACCTAGGGGTAGAATTCATAACCCTAGAGAAATCCCTAGGATCTCTAGAGAGGAACCATGGAGAAATCTCTCGACGGATGATGACAAGATGGTGGATCGAGAGAATTCTTGATGGATCTCCATCGGTAACAAATCCTCGATAGGGAACGATCCAAATCCCAGGAAGGGAATTTTAATTTCAAATCCTTCTTTCTCAATCATAGAATCAATTATGAACACATATCAACCCACGAATAGGTTGACCCACAGTTTGATCGTTCTTGTGGTATGGGTTGATTGCATGATTGATTTGGGGATGATTATGATTGTTGTTTTTACTAGTTTGTTGTTCATTCTTACGAGTACATTTTGAGGCTACAACAAACAATGACCAAGGTTTTTTCCTCAGGTTTGTTCTTTGTAAATTTTCATCCCCCTTTTCATGAGCGTTATTCGTTCTTCACGGGATATGAATTGATGATCGTTTCTCCTTAAATTAATGTTGTAACAATCCAAGATTGTATATCAAGCATTGGTACAACCTAGAGGAGGTGATATAGAGATGGATATGTATTGATTTAAGTATTTCAAGAGATATAATTCTTCTATCATTCTTAATGCAGGTGATCACGGTCATATTTTGAAGCCAATTGAACGCCTAAAAGTCACTGATTCTATGCTATAATGAAGAGGTGACCTTGGATCTTCAGTTTTGGGAGGAGAAGACTGACATATCAGGAACTAGAGGGTCGAATAATGAATTTTTAGGAAGAAATATAAAATCCTAAATAACATGGTGTGAATTTTGTGATACACACCGTGTGGGTCCCTTTGAGTGGCGAGTAGGGTTTTAGGAAGTCGTAAAAGTGTTACACGGTGTGTGAAATCTGTCGCATAGTGTGTGGGTCCTTCCCCGAGACATGGACTGTGTCTCACATGATACATGGACTTAGGTTTGAGTACACGGATTGCCTACATGGCATGTACTTTGCCACATGACTTGACCAAATCTGGTCAGACGGACTACTCTATGAACTAGTACACGAACAAGAATACATGGGTTGAATCCATGTAATGGTACATGGAAAGTGTCAATGGAACAAACCCGTGATAGTAGGACATGGCATGTAACCCTTGTACACACCGTATATACCTCCTCTACCTTAAATGTTCTAACAACACATGACGTTGAACACAAGAAGTACCCAGGGTCAAGAGACACGACATGTGACCCTACTAAACATTGTATTTCCCTTTTTAAATGGCTTTAATATCTTTTCCACTGTATCATGGACAATTTTTTTAGGGTTTGTGACCATTATTTATCCCATGATGGTCAATTTGTATCAATTATAATTCATAAGAGTATAATCCCTTCAACAAGAATTTCTAGAGAGAGTTTGGAATCTCTTCTAGGAGGCCCGGAGTAGGATCCTCTATCCATTATTGTGCTATAAGTAGAGTTTTGGTATCTGCATGACCAATACTACCTGACTTTGATCCTCTACTTAGGAGGTGAATCCATATCTATCATGGTATAACCCTATAGCCCAATAATTGATCCTCATTTGTGTATCGTGATCTTCACTGCTTGTGGAGTGAGTTCTCCAGAAACGAGTGCATCATATTCTCTCTTCAGATCTATTAGTTTATCTCTCTCATAAAGGTTCTTGTGAAATAGTACTTATTGGGCAGACGACATCAATGTTATCAGCCTTGGGAGTGTGTTCTCCCAGATTAGTGCATTGTGGAATCTTTAGACTGAATCGCTAGTGATGGTATGCGATCATTGTGACTTACCTCTAGACTATAGGTCTAGGTTTGAGTATAATTGGATATATTCTTATTATATATTTTGTAGATATAAACTGTGTATAGATGAATATATCTTTCTTTTGGTATTGATTTGTTGTTTCGGGGTGTCTTACTGAGTATTCTTATACTCACCCTTGTACTGGATTTTCCCGCACATGTCATGTCTTTTGTAGATGAGAAAACTTTTGACATAGTCCAGGTTGGACTAGGACTATACAAAGCTTTTTAAGTTTAGATAGGTCAAGGTGTTCTTATGGATTCGATCATCAGTACCAGTAGCTATTTTTTTTACAAGTTAGACTTTTTATTTTGCAGAATATTTCTTTTGGTGGGCTTGTATTCTGGCCTAGTTTACTTTACTGCACATTATTTTCCTCTTATACTTTGTTGGTTGAGCTTAGTGGTATGCATGCATTTTTTTTATATATTGGTTTTTTATATTTAAATGTTTTTGGATTGGAGTTGGGTGTGTGGGAATGTACTTAGGAAATTCCTCCCATGTTACTGATATTCCTACCTACTTCAAGTCACCAACCCATGAACTATTGTAGATGTTATTCGGGAGTCGCAGAACGATCCCCAATGGGATGGTTCGTGACAACCATGTTCATACAAAACCTCATGTAACTCAGTAGATTGAAGAATTCTTGTATGAAATTATAACACCCAACTGCAAAGCCTCATTCCATAAAAAGATTCAAAATCCATATTTTTATCCAAGGGACCACGAAAAGAAAAAAATAGGTCTGCGCCAACATCAGAATAACCAGTCTTACAATTCAATTTCTAATCATCATCCTCCCCCACACTAGTAACATTAATATGTTAACATTATTAAAAATAAGAAAATAAATGTGAACAACATGATGGCTTTTAAAGGAAAATTATATGGGTAAGGTATTGGTGGAATCATCAATTTATTCTAAGAATCTCTCAAAATCATGGAAAAAAATTTCATCATCCAAGTGGTTCAAAGAAGTAGGTTCAAACTTAAAGTCCATATTGGGTAAAAAGTCCATAAACTCATTTAGATGACACTTAACAAACCTAGAAAACTCATCTTAAACTTCAAGCTTAATGGAACCGACTCTTGACTGATCCTTAGATCCCATACTTTTACTCCTAGAAAAATAATTACCAATAGTAGACTAACTTCCCTCAGGTTTGATAGAATAGGAAGCAGCATCAAGGTTGGGAATGTGAGAGATTTTTATACATTGAACAGGTTGAGAAAAACTTTCAGTTAGACAACATGGTTTAGGAAGGACCAATTCGTGGTCCTTATTAATGAGTCTCCTAATTCTCTTCTCAATTCTCTTTGGCCTTTCCATCTCTTGTGTAGATTCATATTCAACAAAAATTTCTTCAAAATTCTTACTAATAAACTCAATTATAAAATCATCAAAGGGAAAATGATTTTACTTTATAAACATTTCCCTAAACACCTTATATAAAACATCAATCAACTTGAAACATACCTCAAGTGGTGATATTTAATATAATTGAAATTTATCTTGGTCCACACCAACTTGAAAGGTTATCATACCCTTTGAAACATCAATGGAAACCCCAATAGTGACTAATAATGGTTATCCTAAAATGATTAAAATAGAGTTTTCACACTCCATCTGTAGAATAAAGAAGTTTATTGGAAGAGATAGTTTCCCAAAATACACTAAAACACCATCCACCCTCACATAAGGGTTATAATGTGACTTATCAGCTACCTGTAGTGTCACTAAAGTGGGTTTTAGATCCCTAAGATCCAATATTTTGAACAGGGTCTAGGGAATACGGTTGATTCTAGATATTAAATCACATAAGAACCTAATCTCCTTGCATCATCTAATTTTACAAGAAATGAAAAACAACCTAAGTCTTTTAGTTTGGGATTAATATTTTTTTAACTGTAGTAATGCACTCCTCATCAGAATTTAAAAATTGGACCAAAAAAATCAAGACCCCTTTCTTGGATCTAAATAGTTTTTTAGGATATTTAAATTTTATATTCATACTGATAAAGTTATTATTTATAAACATAAATAATTATAAATAAAAATATATGTTTTTGTATACATATAATTATTAAATATAATAATTAAAATTATTGTTATTAAAATATAAATATTGATATACTTATGATTATATAAAAACATTATATATATATATTATAGAAATATAAAATATTTACAAACAAAATAACATTAAAATAAAAACAAATTACAAAATCCTATTATAATAATTATCATTATTAATATAATTATATATATTAATATTAATATTATATTTATTATATTTATTGTTATATATATTATTATTGTTATCATATATTATTATATATTTAAAAAATATAAGAAGAGGGGGTTCATTTAGCATAGGGGCAAAAGGAGGGGTCGACTTTGACAGGTAACCATGGCAGTTCCTGCTTCTGGATATCAATGATGGAGGGGTTTGATTAAGATTTAGTTTGGTTGTGGTGATAATCTACAGAAGCATCAAGGTTGGATTACAATTTAATAGAAATAGGTGGCTCGAGCTCTAGTTTTTATACCTGGAGTAGTGGTGGAATTCGATGGTTGCGAATTCTTCGGAGGTGGAAAATCATCTGACTCATCAGTGGATCTAGGATTGCAGCAGCAGCTTCGGGTTCTATTTATTTGGTTTCTCGATGTCTAATTTAGGGGTAAGGTGGGTCTGGTTCGAGGGATTCTTTCGATTTGGATTAAATCAGTGATGGTTTAGGTTTACTTTTATCAGTGATATGGGTTCAATTTGTGGTTTTTTTCGATGATGCTGATTCGATGGTGTGAATTTGGTGGTTTAATAGTGAAATGTTCCAGAAATAGTGATGCTACTAGTGGTTGTAATGTGGTGGTAGTAGGATTCTATCAGTGGTTTGGTTCTTACTGATGGATGGGGTCGCTGGCAAGAGTGGATAGAGGCACTGGCGGTAGAACCATGGAAGAGGTGTTGGAAGTAGAATGGTTCTACCACTGGAGAGGTTTTCGAGGTAGCTAGAGTTGTGGCAATGGATGGATGTCTAGCAGTACTAGGTGATGCTACTATTGTATTGGGTGAATGCTGGTGGAAGTAAGGGTCCAACAATATTAGAGTGCTACCGTTGGAAGCGGTCTAACAGTAGGTGTTATGGCGGTAGAAGAGGATAGCGGTGGAATTGGTCTAAAGGCAGCAAGGGATGGTGGTGGTAGTAGTCCAACGACAACAGCAATTGCCTGAAAAAATTAACTAAATAAATAAATTATAAATTAAAAAAAAACTAAAATACTAAAAATTGAAATTTAAAAACAACAAAGTTAAAAGTCATTTATTTAAAAATTTAAAAAATACAATTATGAATAAATTAATTTAATTATATTAAAATAATATAAACATATGAAAAATTAAATTAATCACTAAAATACTGAAAATAAAGAATACTAACTATATTTATTATAATTAAAATGAACATTGATTTTTTTTTATTTTCAAATAAAAAATAATGAATTAATTTGATTTATGAAATGATTTAAAGTAAAAAAAAGAATTAAATTAATTATATAAACAATGAAATAAATAAAAAATAATAACAACAATTAAAGTGATAAATAATTATTAATTTGAAAAACAATTAAATACCAAATTTGAAAAACAAATTGACATAAAATAAAATATAATTAATTAATTAATTAAAATAATGAAATATTATAATTAAAATTTAAACAAGTACCAGTTTTAAAAATAAATGTTAAAAAATTAACTATTTAACTTTAAAATAACAAAAAATAATTAAAATAAACAAAAAGATACATACTTTAACATAAAATCATAGTTTCAATCATTAGAAAAAAATTAACAACAATTGATAATTATTTAATAAAAACATTATTTTAATAATAAAAAGACAATTAAATATTAAGATTGATGTGAAATAATAAGAGATAAAAAAGGATACATTATAATTTCCCACACTTAATCAATTTCACTCTTGGTAAATTCTATGTGTTTTTTATTTATTAATAAAGAGACAAAGAAAATATCATTCTACCTATGTTCTAAAGCACAACAAAATCAAAGGAGATAAAAAATCCCTCAATTGATTGAAAATTCATGCCACCAATGTGAATACTACCCACTATCTTATTTCAAATCAGAACGGTTCCAGTTCCCATTGTAGAGACCTGAAGCTTATCGTACATGGACATTAAATTACTTTTGCGGAATACTTAGTACATAACAAAAACACACACACAAGGACCGTAATAGTTTAGTGTCTTTGGAAACTTGGAATATAATCTTCTAATCGTGGTGAAAGATCTTCAACATCTCCCATAAATATATTCCATTTTTTTACCTAAAACCTTTCTTTATATCCTGGGGAAAAGAAAACAAAAAAGGGTGAGCTCAAATGCTCAGTAAGGGTAAACAAAAGAAATATCAATCACATCATATTCATAAGAACATAACATTTTGGAAATCACAACCTGAAATAGAGATCATAATATCATAACATGGGATAAATCATAGTAGTGAAATGTAAACCCCCAATAATCATAACTTAAAACATGAAACTTTGTGGCATACACACATAATCATAGAGAATCATTACTTATTAGTCAAGACTCATTTCCAAGACTATCTTAGTGGACAAAGTCCATTTCTGAACCGAGTTCACTCCTCGTTTCAGTCCTGTTTCGCTGAATCGGTTTAACCTGCCGTTCCATCCATGTCTATATCATGAGATATCAAATATTTACCCAATGCATTGGAGGGATATATAGGTCCCACCCATCTCATAATGATACCATTCTTATGTGTGCCACAAAATCCGAAACCATACATCATAGCATAACCCATATAATAAAAATGGGAATCTTAAACATCATGACATCATAAAACAATTCATATAAGATAAAGGAATTCATAAAAATATTTCCATCACAACATAATCAAATCCATTTAATAATAGGGATAGAAATAGAACCCTATATTATCTTAGATGGAAAATAGTTTTGATAAAACACTTGAACTCCATTCTTGAAGAAAATATCCTTTCTACTTCAAAAACATTTTTCCTTTCTTAACATGTCATATAATTTTTAAACTAAAAGAATTTGATTAAAAATAAACTTGAAAACATGTAAAGGAAGCTTCTTGTAAATAAAGTTTTAAAAATCTATTCATGTCGTTAAAAAAACATTCTTCTCGTACTTTTGCTGGAAAAGTCAAAAAGTACCTTGTACGAAAAACGACAAAAGATTCCTTTCATATATTTTACTAAAAACTCACTGAAGGGTAAAATTGGATTTAAACAATTATAGTTGGATGGAAATAATAGTAAATATTGAGGAAACATGGAAGTGGATGATAAAATACACCCCAGTAAATACCAAAGTATAAACAATCTCGGATAAAAATGAGATTGTGATATTTTCCTTACCTTAGGTCCGATTTGCTTCATTAGTGTCTGAAACTCCTGTATAATGATTTAAATAATGTCATTGACTTATTCCAGAATCATACTCATTGTTATGATATCATATATGGTTCACTTATGACATTATTTTACCCATTCTTTTGTAAATTCCATGTTAAAGAGCGTTTTGGGTAAAATCGTTTCATTTGTCGTCTGTGTTTTGACTTGTAATTAATCATATGATTACTTAGATAATGATTACTTAATTCCAGAATATAAAACATTATTTATATATAATATATATTCAGAATATACATATATATAATAGATCAGTAAATGGAAATAAATACACCGTTCATGGAGACGGTAGGCCGTACCTATGCATGAACGCTGTTTTCGTTTCCTTATTGAGTTGAATGGAATTAAGTAGATTACATACATATATATACACATAAATCCAGTATCATTATTATTTCATATATTTCATTATTACTTATTATATATTCTTTATAATCATTCATGAATGGTTAACGTGGAGAATGAATCTCATCGCGTCGTGGAGACGGTAGTCCGTACGTACGCATGAGTGATGATATCGTTCTCATGATCATGGAATTGTATTGGAGTGTATGTATACTATTTCAGAATAAATATCAATTTACAATAATCATATATAGTTATTATGTACACCATTATACCCATCCAAGTAAGGTGGTGGTGGAAAATAGATTACACCACGGCGTGGAGACGGTATTCCGTACGTACGCACGCGCGGTGATTTCGTTTTCCGTAGGATGGATAGATGGTGAAATAGGGTTATTTAATAATTATACTAACATATCATTATATAAGTGATACTGATTTTATTACTTCATAATTAAACAACATAAGAAGAAGAAGTGGAAGAAGAAATAAAGTTGAAAGAATCGGAAACAGATATTATCTTTTCTTTGAAGCGCCTCTTTGAGTCCTCCTCTTAGGGAACTAAAATTGGTCTTTGAAGAAGACCAGGACCTCTAGGATGTTTCTAGGGAAAGTGGAGAAGAGAATTTGGCAGGGTTTGGCCAAGATTGAAGGCTCAAAGTTGTGTGAGGAAGAGAGGGAGGAGGTGCCCTTTTGTAAGGGAGGAGAGGGGCTCCTTTTGAAAAACTAAAAATATTATCTTATTATAAAGCCAAATTCGGTTTTAAATAGCTCCAAATTGAGTTATTTCGAAGCTAAGGTGGGGATAGGTCGAACTACTCTCCTCCAATATAATTTAGACAAGTTTAGGTTCCTATTTTAACCTTATCATTTATATTTAACTTTAAGTTAGATAATTTTACTTTTACCGTGTCTTTTTGTGTTCTTACACTATAAAGTTAATAAACTTACTATAAGAAGCCAAACGAACCCCAAGTTGTTTATTATTAATATATATTACCTTATATAAGTCATTTGGCCTAACCTTAGTTTTTTAGGAATAAATTAACAATTAATAATATAATATTTGTTTTAAAAACTATTTTATGTCAATTTTGACACTATTTAGTAATTGTTTTTTGTAAAAATACTAACAGAATAATTAGTTATAAAACAGTTAATTAAATAAATACTAACATGTCATATTAACCTAGAAAATTATTTTAATTCATAAAAAGTCTCAAATTACATTTATTTGGGTATTTATAACATCAATTATGTCAATATTTCATTAATAAGATAATTACTGCATCATCTTTGTGACATAAATAACTTAAATTATTTAATATCTAAAAATTAAAAATAAAATGCCCTTATGTAGGAAATCTTTTTAGATTTTTAAGTAATATTTATAGTTGAATTTATCTTATGTATAACCCTATATTAAAAATGATATACTTATTAAACATTGATTTTAACTATTTTAACCCTTCTTTAAATAAATTAATAATAAATGTCCTAATCTAATCCAAGTGGGCCTAAATGGTCATATTTTATTCCTAAGGTTGTTTTTGGTCGAATTAATCTTATCCAATAGAATTAGGACATGTTTTAGGGTAATAATAATAACATTGTTACCCTTAATTACCCTATTTACTTTTAACCGTGGTAAAAAAGTAAAAAGTTACTATTCACCAAAAATTATTTTCATCTCATTGAACCACATTTTACTTACTTACATAAACCGTGTCTCTCGGATTTTTGAAATTCCACTCACAGAAGCGGTAAAATTAAGTTTTATGAAAAATTCATTTTTTTTAACTACCACTTAGTGGTTTCACTATTCATCAAAAAATGAAAGTTTCCAGAAAAATACCAAAAATTAGGCCTAATCTATATTTTATATTATGAACTCAAAAATGATGTCTATTTTACCAAATTCAAAACATATCAGTTTCATTAATTAATTTAAAAATTAATTCCCATCGTCAAAACAAATAGCGTGTTCTTAATAGATAATAACTATCAAAAGATTGACCCTTGTTTATGTCTGGTTCAAATGTAAAATTAAATCCAATGACCAACATTATATTAAATTGTAAAAATATATTATAAATATACTTTAAAACCACTCAAATTAATAATTTATCACTATTAATTATTTCGATTAGAAAGGTTGTTTTTAATTAAAATTTTGAAATTTTAACTATTCATCAGAAAATGAAAGTTAGCCAAAAAGTACCAAAATTTCACCCTAAGCTAATTTCAATATTCTGAATCCAAAAATGAAGTCCATTTTGAAAATAAAATTTACAAAATTTCAAAAAGTGGTTATTACTATTCATAACGGCTAGTTTTAATAATATTTTAATAGCATATCGTTGTTTAGTGAAACTCGGTATTGCGTACTACACACGCTATCGAGGAAGGTCGCGATTGCGTGTAATGCAAGGCAAGTCAAGGATGCGTGTTTTGCAAGCTTCTTTTGGTGTAGCGTACAACAAAAGACATTAATGAAATTAAAAGGAATATTTTTCATAAAATCTCGGGGTGTTACATTCTACCCCCCTTAAAATGAATTTCGCCCTCAAAATTCGTCGGGGGTTATAAATGGTTTACTACTCGAAATTTTCTTTAATAGAAACCCACATCGTAAAAAGTAATACCAAAACTTGGCTTTAAAAAACTAAAGTATGAAACGTAACGGTTACCCAAAATAACTCATCATTGGGTTTCCACGTAGGAGAACATAGGTGAAAATATGGATATGGAAGAAAATCTAACCATCATGTTCTGATGGAGAGTGGTAGAGAACATGGCTATGGAAAATCCAGAAATCACAAAGCCATAAATTTGTGACGATTTAAGGTACCATCTAATTCATCAGATATAAGAGCACTAGGACAACATTTTTGGTTTTCAAGATCATTTCCCTAAAGTTGATGAAATTTGAATTAGAAGAAATACTTTTGTGATTTTGGTATAGTCTCACCATTGGTCGTTCTTTGGAAAATTTCCACTTCATCTCTTAAAGAAATGAAGTTGAATTTGTCATTCATGATGTGTTAGCAGATCATGTGATAGAATGATGGGCCATTCCATCTGTCTCAAACAAAATGTTAGAAAAGTTATCAAAACTTACATAAGTCCATCTATAGTGAGATTAATCATATATAGTACCTAAAATGGACTTATACTTCATATATCATACTGCTTAATATAATAAAACTAGTTTCTAATAAACAGGGACTTCCTATAGGCTAGTGGTAGGCGATAAAGGCAAGTCACACTTCGGTTATGGGTTCGATTCCCACAGCCTTGTCTGACGCGATGGGTTGTCGCTCATCCTGCAGGTTTTCCTTTTTATAAAACTACATTACTTTAACATCACATAAATAATATCAAAAAAAGTTCTATCCTTAAACAATACTAACTTATTTCCAACATAATCCATTCCAATCTTTATGCTTATCTAAAATACTTCGGTCCAAGCTCATAGTATAAAGAAAATGATTACTTGAAATGTCACATAACAATCACGTGAATGCCATCATTTATCCCCCATATATCATAAGATATATCTTGTTGGTAAAATTAAAAACATGTGAATACCTTAATCATGTATTCTCTTGAAGAATGAATACCCATTGAAAATTAGTGAAAACATGAATGCAGTTAAAAGTTAACACTTTCCACAAACCAGAATCCTCAAAATTATTTATACTCAAACCATGATATCACTTAGTCCTTATATCAATCATGAGCTCATGAATACTGTCAAACATTTCATTTTCTCCATATCCCTTCATTATGCTCATATCATCTATATTCCAAAAATATCTGAATAACCTTTAATGGATACTGGTACCATTAATCATACACTTTCAAAACTCAAGGAAAGACAATAGTGTAACAATCCGTAGATGTCTCTTTATTCCATAGTACCATGATATTACTTATATAACATTACACTTGATAAACATGTAATCATTCCACTACCTTCTTAAACCATTGACCGAGCTTCAACAATTCTTTCATATCACATATCATTTGTAGTCTCTTCATCATCATCAACATAAATACTACCCATATGGCCGTACTGATTCTCTTCATGAGACATTCACTTAGGGAATTGGTTTGAATAATGCCCTTACATTCCACATTTAAAACATTTAACCATTGTTGATGTCGTAGAAATACCATTATCCTCATCCATGGTGTTAACTGAACCTTTTCCTTTGCACTTACTGGATTTGTGTCCTTCTTTTCCACACCCAAAGCATCTTCCAGTTCCCTTGAAACAATCTCCTTGATGCCTCTTCCCACATGATTTACATGAGGGAAATTGAACTTTCATTCCTCTATGATCATCATGAAACTCCATCTTTCTCTTATTATCTGAGTTGGGAAACTTACCAACGTTAAGATTATTGATCATATTATGAGACTGCTGATTAGGCATAATAACGATGTTTGGACTTCCAAATCCCGTTTCATTTGGTTTCTCATGAAGAATATCATTCCATTGTCCGTCATATCCTCCATTATCATGAATCATCTTATTTCCAGCCATTTTCTAAAACCCAAAAAGAATAGTGTGAGAGGATAAAATCATGCTAGGGAAAACAACATTGTAAAGGGGGAGCACCCTCAATATCTAACATCTTAGGTTAAATTCTAATATCTTTACCGTAGTTCTAGGACTATATCCTATACGTATACTTATCCTTAGGGACATCCTTAGACATACCTTAGACATATCTCTAGGTATCTCACTAACGTTTTCGCATCCTAGTTTCCAATGGTTGACTAAACCTTTACTCTGATACCAACTGTAGAGACCTGAAGCTTATCGTATATGGACATTACATTACTTTTTCGGAATACTTAGTACATAACAAAAACACACACACAAGGACCATAATAGTTTAGTGTCTTTGGAAACTCGAAATATAATCTTCTAATTGTGGTGAAATATCTTCAACATCTCCCATAAATATCTTCCCTTTTTTTTACCTAAAACATTTCTTTATATCCTGGGGAAAATAAAACATAAAAGGGTGAGCTCAAATGATCAGTAAGGGTAAACAAAAGAAATATCAATCACATCATATTCATAACAATATAACATTTTGGAAATCACAACCTGGAAAAGAGATCATAATATCATAACATGGGATAAATAATAGTAGTGAAATGTAAACCCCCAATAATCATAACTTAAAACATGAAACTTTTTTGCATACACACATAATCATAGAGAATCATTTCTTATTAGTCAAGACTCATTGCCAAGACTATCTTAGTGGACAAAGTCCATTTCTGAACCGAGTTCACTCCTCGTTTCAGTTCTGTTTCACTGAACCGGTTTAACCTTCCATTCCATCCATGTCTATATCATGAGATATAAAATCTTTACCCAATGCATTGGAGGGAGATATAGTTCCCACCCATCTCATAATGATACCATTCTTATGTGTGCCACAAAATCATAAACCATACATCATAGCATAACCCATGTAATAAAAATGGGAATCTTAAACATCATGACATCATAAAACAATTCATATAAAATAAAGGAATTCATAAAAATATTTCCATCACAACATAATCAAATCCATGTAATAATAGGGATAAAAATAGAACCCTATATTATCTTAGATGGAAAATAGTATTGATAAAACACTTGAACTCCATTCTTGAGGAAAATATCCTTTCTACTTCAAAAACATTTTTCCTTTATTAAAATGTAATACAATTTTTAAACTAAAAGAAGTTGATTAAAAATAAAATTGAAAACATTTAAAGTAAGCTTCTTGTAAATAATGTTTTAAAAATCTATTCATGCCGTTAAAAAAACATTCTTCTCGTAATTTTGTCGGAAAAGTCAAAAAGTACCTCGTACGAAAAACGACAAAAGATTCCTTTCATATCATTTACTAAAAACTCGCCGAAGGGTAAAATTGGTTTTAAAAAATTATATGTGGATGGAAATAATAGTAAATATTGAGGAAACATGGATGTGGATGATAAAATACACCCCAGTAAATACCAAAGTATAAACAATCTCGGATAAAAATGAGATTGTGATATTTTCCTTACCTTAGGTCCGATTTGCTTCGTTTGTGTTCGAACCTCCTGTATAATGATTTAAATAATGTAATTGACTTATTCCAGAATCATACTAATTGTTATGATATCATATATGGTTCACTTATGACTTTATTTTACCCGTTCTTTTGTAAATTCCATGTTAAAGAGCGTTTTGGGTAAAATCGTTTCATTTGTCGTCCGTGTTTTGACTTGTAATTATTCATATGATTACTTAGATCATGATTACTTAATTCCAGAATATAAAACATGATTTATATATAATATATATTCATAATATACATATATATAATAGATCAGTAAATGGAAAGAAATACACCGTTCATGGAGACGGTAGGCTGTACGTACGCATGAACGCTGTTTTCGTTTCCTTATTGAGTTGAATGGAATTAAGTAGATGACATACATATATATACACATAAATCCAGTATCATTATTATGTCATATATTTCATGATTAATTATTATATATACTTTATAATCATTCATTAATGGTTAACGTGGAGAATGAATCTCATCGCGTCGTGGAGACGGTAGTCCGTACGTACGCACGAGCGATGATATCGTTCTCATGATCGTGGAATTGTATTGGAGTGTATGTATACTATTTCAGAATCAATATCACTTTACAATAATCATATATTGTTATTATGTACACCATTATACCCATCCAAGTAAGGTGGTGGTGGAAAATAGATTACACCATGGCGTGGAGACGTACTCCGTACGTACGCACGCGCGGTGATTTCGTTTTCCGTAGGATGGCTAGATGGTGAAATGGGGTTGTTTCATAATTATAATAACATATCATTATATTAGTGATACTGATTTTATTACTTCATAATGAAACATCCTAATAATAATAAGTGGAAGAAGAAATAAAGTTGAAAGAATCGGTAATAGATATTACCTCTTCTTTGAAGCGCCTCTTTGAGTCCTCCTCTTTGGGCACTAAAATTGGTCTTTGAAGAAGACCAGGAACTCTAGGAAGTTTATAGGGAAAGTGGATAAGAGAATTTGGAAGGGTTTTGCCGATCTTGAAGGCTGAAAGTGGTGTGAGGAAGAGAGGGAGGAGGTGCCCTTTTATAAGGGAGGAGAGGGGCTCCTTTGGAAAAACTAAAAATATTATCTTATTATAAAGCCAAATTCGGTTTTAAATAGCTCCAAATTGAGTTATTTAGAAGATAAGGTAGGGATGGGTCTATATCCTCTCATCCAATAGAATTTAGACAAGTTTAGGTTCCTATTTTAACCTTATCATTTAT
The DNA here is from genome assembly GCA_963277665.1 of Viscum album. Taxonomy (NCBI): domain Eukaryota; kingdom Viridiplantae; phylum Streptophyta; class Magnoliopsida; order Santalales; family Viscaceae; genus Viscum; species Viscum album. The sequence goes on from OY728125.1 coordinate 605,536,088, forward strand.
ATTTAACTTTACGTTAGATAATTTTACTTTTACCGTGTCTTTTTGTGTTCTTATGCTATAAGGTTAATAAACTTACTATAAGAAGCCAAAAGAACCCCAAGTTGTTTATTATTAATATATATTGCCTTATCTAAGTCATTTTTCTGAACCTTAGATTTTTATGAATAAAATAACAATTAATAATATAATATTTGTTTTAAAAACAATTTTATGTCAATTTTGACACTATTTAGTAATTGATTTTTTTAAAAATTATAACAGAATGATTAGTTCTAAAAAAGTTAATTACATCAATACTAACATGTCATATTAACCTAGAAAATTAGTTTAATTCATAAAAAGTCTCAAATTAAATTTATTTTGGTATTTATAACATCAATTATGTCAATATTTGTTTAATAAGATAATTATTGCATCATCTTTGTGTCATAAATAACTTAAATTATTTAATGTCTAAAAATTACAAATTAAATACCATTATGTAGGAAACCTCTTTATATTTCTAATTAATATTTATAGTAGAATTTATCTTATGTATAACTCTATATTAAAAATGATATACTTATTAAACTTTGATTTTAACTATTTTAACCCTTCTTTAAATAAATTAATAATAAATGTCCTAATCTACTCCAAGTGGGCCTAAATGGTCATATTTTATTCCTATGGTTGTTTTTGGTAGAATTACACTTATCCAATAGAATTAGGACATGTTTTAGGGTAATAATAATAACATTTTTACCCTTAATTACCCTATTTACTTTTAACCCTGATAATAAAGTAAAAAATTACTATTCACCAAAAATTATTTTCATCTCATTGAACCACATTTTACTTACTGACATCAACCATGTCTCTCGGATTTTTGAAATTCCACTCATAGAAGCGGTAAAATTAAGTTTTATGAAAAAATCATTTTGTTTAACTACCACTTAATGGTTTCACTATTCATCAAAAAATGAATGTTTCTAGAAAGATACCAAAAATTAGGCCTAAGCTATATTTGATATTATGAACTCAAAAATGATGTCTATTTTACCAAATTCAAAACATATCAGTTGCATTAATTAATTTAAAAATTAATTCCCATCGTCAAAACAAATAGCGTGTTCTTAAGAGATAATAACTATCAAAAGATTGGCATTTGTTTATGTCTGGTTTAAATGTGAAATTACATCCAATGACCAACATTGTATTAAAATGTAAAAATATATTCTAAATATACTTTAAAACCACTTAAATTAATAATTTATCACTATTAATTATTTCTATTAAAAAGGTTGTTTTTAATTAAAATTTTGTAATTTTCACTATTCATCAGAAAATGAAAGTTAGCCGAAAAGTACCAAAATTTCACCCAAAGCTAATTTCGATATTCCGAATCCAAAAATGAATTCCATTTTGAAAATAAAATTTATAAAATTTCAAAAAGTGGTTATTACTATTCATAACAGCTAGTTTTAATAATATTTTAATAGCATATCATTGTTTAGTGAAACTCAGTATTGAGTACTACACACGCTATTGAGGAAGGTCGTGATTGCGTGTAATGCAAGGCAAGTCAAGGATGCGTGTTGTGCAATCTTATTTTGGTGTAGCGTACAACACAAGGCATTAATGAAATTAAAAAGAATATTTTTCATAAAATCTCGGGGTGTTACACCCATAGTGAAATAGGTTAGATTAAAATGGAATTAACATTTTAACAAGACACGCTATTTATTTTTACACTCCACTAGATTCCACAAATTAAAGATCCTTTTTTTGTTTTCTCATCACTTAATTGATACAACTAAAATGATAATTTAATAATTCAACTTCCCCCATCTTCATTTAGGGTTCAAAATTACCATCACCTAAATGAACACATTTTTTACAAGGCCCTTTAATTTAGTTTTTCACAGCCATATTTCTCATGCATAACACTATGAAAAGCACTTATTGAATTTGAAAATGACATTTATTTATTTACAGACATGTACCCAGTGAACTTGTCTTAGACACTCACCATGGGATCATATTTTTATATTTTACTCCACATTGAAAGGAAATATACGATTATCATTTGAGTTAACTCCTTGAAGTGTTTGTTCAAAAATAGAGTGTCCCCTAGGTTCAACGTTAAAATTTATAGTTTCATTAAGTTAATATCATAATTCCAAAATGATCTCCCCTATCACACTCACTTTTCTAGTTTCTAAAGTGAACGTTCACAAAAAAATTAGGTAAAAACACTCAATAATCATGCAATTATAGAAATTTTAAAACTTTTGGAGCCCCTCAATCTAGAATGAAATTAGTACCTAATAAGGATTTAATGGAAATTGTTTTTTTAATTGTGTTTCATTTTACAAACACAGAATATAAGGGAGAAAATTTGAAAAAAATGGCAGGTGGGGGGGGGGGGGGTGATGTGGTATATTTGAAAGAATGTTAAGTTGAATTAAGACCCCTCAACAAGATGTAAAACTCAAAAATTTTCCAATTTTTTAATATCAAGATGGGAGAAACTATTAAAAAGAAAGATTTAAATAAATTATAAAATCAACACATATAAAATTTTGTTTCAAGGGGTATCATAGAGTTTAAAGCAACCTTTTTTTACATATAAAAAAGAAAATAAATTCTAAAATCACCCTTGTTATCACTATGATAAAATCAAGAATATAAAATTGAATAATAGAGGGTTACATGAATAAAATTATTTCATTAATTATTTTTCAAGGGGCACCAAATTGTAACATGAAATAGTATAGGGACTATCATGAAATATAAAAATGCAGAATTCAAGAAAAATCATCAGTAATGAATTGAAAACATTGAATTAAATGAAATAAGAAGTAACACTATAATAGATTGGATATATTAAAACAATTTCTACCATGATATTTAAATCATTGTGAAATTTTCAATAGTAAAATTGTAACCTCCCTCAAAAAAAATGAAAATAGTCCTCCAGTTATGAAATTGAAGATCCTAAAAAATGAATATATGAACATTAGACAATTTAGAATTTAAAAACAGAGTTTGTAATTCACTAGAGTTTTTGTTGAGGGAAGTTTTATCCTATTTTTTCCTCTTAGTTCCCCTTCAATCATTGAATACAAATAGACTGTATCACTACTAAGGAAATATCACAACCACCATCGCCCCCTTCTCGTGGTTACTCCACTAACTGTACACCATCTTCGACTCATGGTAACTAAACCGGGAAACTTTCAGAAAAAAATAATTCGGAAAATATAAAAAATATTTCAAAAAAAAATATAGTAATATTTGTTCACAAATTAAAGGAGACACAAAATTGATCAAGGTAAATTTACTAAAAAGTAAATTTAAAGAAAAAAACTAGAAAATAAAGGGTTTTCTCCAATGGAGTACAAGGTTTAGAGTCCCCATCAACACTCAATCCCATAAATATTTATCAATGGTCATTAAATGGGTAACATAAATAATTAAATGGGTATTTGGTATTTCCTTTTTAATGTTCATCATTTTAATTTCCTGAATTTGTGGTTTATTATTTTTAATTATTATATGGAATTAATTCAAGACCAGGCACTGATACGGAGTGCGATTCTAATCCCTAATGTGCCCGAAATAAATGTTTGAGGTATATTAAATATATTTAATATCATGCTTGATCTGTTTTCCTAAAAAAACTGGAATAAATTCTAAATGGGTGCCCAGATAAAAATTCTTAGGGCACCATTACATTCATAGCAGTGACTTTACCTTAGGCAAGGCCTAACATCAGCTGGCGTGGGTCTGCTGTGAAAGTTAGTTTTTGGACATTTTAAATAATAAAATATATTAAAGATTTATTTTATTCTAACGTTACACAATGACACATTTTTTGTTTTTAAATAATGAGATTAGAAATGGGATGAGGTTTAGAATTCATAACCCTAGAGAAATCCATAGGAAATATGGAGAGGAACCTTAGAGAAATATCTCTAAGGACGATGACAAGACGATGGACTGAGATCATTCTTGATGGATCACCATTGAAAACAAATCATCGACAATGAAAGATCCAAATTCTATGTAGGGAATTGTGATTTCCATTCCTTCTTTCTCGTTCTTAAAATCAACGATGAGCATGGATCAACCCACGAATAGGTTGACCTGTAGTTTGATCATTCATGTGGGACGGGTTAATTGAAGATTTATTTGGGGATGATTATGATTATTGTTTTGATTATATTATTGATCATTATTATCGGAATAGATTGAGGCCACAATGAACAATAGTCAATATTCGTTCCTCACATTTGTTCTATGTAAATTTTCTTCCCCATTTTTCTTGAGTGTCATTCGTTCTTCACTGGATACGAATGGATGATCATTGTAACTTATTTTCATAGAGAATTGATCTGAATTGTATATACAATATCAGGAAAACCTAGAATAGTTGAATTAGTGATGGTGACCGGCATATCGAAGTATTTTAGGAGATATATTTCTTTGATATTTCTTTATGTGGGTGATGAAAATCAGATTTTGGAGCCGAGTGGAGGCCCAAAACTCACTGATTCAATGCTATGACGACGGGATGAAATTAGATCTTTAGTTACTAGATAAATGGACCAATGGGTCGAACATATGAGGATCAGGTGAGGTGCATAGAGGATGAACTATGTTTCTGGAAAATTAGGAATATCATGGCATTTATTTCATGATACACATCATGTAGGCCTCGTTGATCAGTGGATTGGGTTTCAGGAAGCTATCAAAGTGTAAAAAAGACATGTGACATCTATCACACGACATGTGGGTCCTTCCTTAGGATGTGTAATATTTCTCATATGATTCACAGACACGGGGTGGAGTACACAGCTTGCCTACATGGTGTGTACTCTACCACACAACTTGACCAGATTCGGTCACATGAACTACTCCATGTAATGATACATAGAAAAGAATACACGGGTTGAAGCTATGTACTAGAACATGGCCAGTCTACACTGATCAGACCTTAGATAGTAGGAAACAATACGCAACCCTTCTACACATTGTGTATACCTCTATTTCATGACATATTTTGATTACATGGTCCATTGAACACAGGAAGTGCACGAGGTCTAGGGACACAGTGTGTGACCCAACTACACGTTGTTTACCCCTTCCTACATGGATTGAGTCTCTTGTCCACCATATCTTGTACAAGATTTATTAGGGTTTTTCCCTTTATCCTTCCCTTTAAATTCAATTGGTATCATTTCTTATTCAAATTAGTATGATCCCTTCAGCCGGAATTTCTGAATAGAGATTTGAATGCCCTCGGAGAGGACCAGAGCCAGATCCTCTATCCATTTATATTCCCAAAATATGGTCTTGGAATCAGTGCATCCAATACTACCAGACATTTATCCTCAACTTAGCATGTGATTCCGAATGAGCCATGTTATCACCCTATGGACATGGAAGTGATCCTCATCTGTTTATCTTGATCTTCCCCACTCGTAGAGTAACTTATCTCAGAATGAGTGTATAATATTCTCTCTTTATATCTATCAGTGTATCTATCTAATGGTGGTTCCTGATGAAAAAATACTTCTTCTGAGGATTTCATCAATGTTATCAAACTCAGGAGTGTGTTCTCCCAGATTATTTCTTTGTGGAATCATCAGACATAATCTTTTGTGATGATATGTCATCATTGAGACTTAACTCTAGACTACGGGTCTGGGTTTGAGTATATCTAGATACATTCTAATTATATGTGTTGTATACATATACCATGTAGAGCTAACTATATATTCCTTTGTGTATTGCTTTGTGGTTTATAGTTGTCCAATTGTGTATTGTTATACTCACCCCTAGATGGGATTTTCCAACACATGTCATGTATTTTGCAGAATATAAACCTTTTGACATAGTCCAGGGTGGACCAGGACTGGACATAGCTTAATGAGTTCAGGCAGGATAAGGTTTTTCTTATGTCCTTGAGTAGTAGTCTCATTACCTATTTTTTATATAGGTTGGACATTTTAGTTTGTAGAATCTTTCTTTTTTTGGGCTGGTATTCTGGCCCAGTTTACTTTACTGCACATTACTTTTTTATTGTACTATGTTGGTTGGGTTTAGTTATATGAACTCATTTTGGTCCATAGTGGTTTTTTACATTTTAGAGTTTGTGTCTTGGAGATGTGTGTGTGTGTGTGTGTGTGAACAGGTACTTTGTAAATTCCTCCCATGTTATTTATTTTCCGACTCTATACTATTCACTAACCCCTGGCCTGTTGAAGGTGGGCTTGGGGAGTCGCGACATGATCCCCACTGGGATGCTTCATGACAGAGTGGTATCAGAGATGGTTAGTTATACCTTAGTACTAGGAGTCTATGAGATTGGTTTGGGAAAAAATGTTACGTGTTTTGAGTTTGGATTTTAGTCTAGGGACTCTAGTGTTGGTGTGGGTGATTGATGTATCCATACACCCTGACTCTGACAACCATATTTTATAATCTCTACATGAGAACACTTGTTGTATGGAAAATAATGGTACATGTATCATATAGGAATGGGAAGTGGTTTCCATGTCCTTCTTGAGTCAATTATCCATATAGACTCATTGACTGTGGAACGTATTGGTTTCTTAAAAGATGACTTTGCGATGCATACCAGCTAGGATTCAGTAGCTCGATCACCAGGATGACCCCCTCAATGACGAGGCTTTGATACAAGGTACAACTACCCTGATGTTACCTCCATGTGGTAAAACAACCATACCACCACCAGGGGAGAAGCAAATGGTTCCTGAAGTACCAAATGACAAGAAGTGGAGGTTGAGTGCAGTCTACAAGTTTCATATATAGAGACCCCTAAGGATCTGAGGCAACCCCAACCCTCAGGAGAATGAGGGATGGCTTGAGTTGGGGTCTATAGTTTTCTATCTAGTGAGGACACCAGCAGACTAGATGGTGATCCTGGTAGTGAGCCTTCTTCAGGGTTTTGTAGGGCGATGGTGGAGTTTGACCACATAGACTCATAATGAGGTTTATTTTTCAGGAATGGAGTTCAATTGTCTTTTTAGAGAGTATTTCTCTCTAGTTATGCTAATTTTAGTGTGTATAGAAGAGCTTCTTCAGCTCTAGTAGGGTAGCTTGGTTGTGCCTAACTATTCATCAATATTCACCAACCACTCCATGTACTTGATGGATATTGTCATGGATCAGTACTTCATGTCTCGGACCTTTGAGAATTGTCTATGTTGGGACATCTGATCCAAATTTATACCTCTATGAATTCTAACTTGTTCTGGAGTGCTCGAGTGAGCTTTGGTGGTCGATAGCTTCTTAGTTGAGCAGATAGATCCAATGACATTCCACAGCAAGCAGATAGATGTAGAGACCTCGACAGTGGGAATATGACATCAGATGTTTGGATATAGATATGGGAGACATTTCAAGAGGTTCCAGGACTGGGGATTTGTGGTTCAAGGATCTCAGGATAGAACAAGTTGGCCTAGGGAGATATGGTGATACAAATGCTACAGTAGGGGACATCTTGCTAGAGATTTACCAACCCGTCGAGTTACTGATAGGGAGATGATGGATAGACCACTGAGGTAGAGTAAATGAGTGGATAAATCATATCCTCAAGGTAGAATACATGGAAGAGGAGAAAGGAGAGCTATAGGAGTTAGAATATGTTTTGATATACTAACCCCACCTCCCCTAGGATGTCAACGTTGGGATTAGGGAGCTAGAGGACAGTGGTAGGGGAAGCTATATGTGATTGAGGTGTAGAACAAAAGGACTCCAGGGATGATCCAAGGTATGATTTGTGTCTTTTCAACCTTATATATCATAAATATAGACACAGGTTCTAGTCATACTTGTCTTTCTACTTACCTAGTATAACACATTGAGATTCAGTTATAACCATTGACTCTAACCTTATTCCTAGAGACATCTATGGAAGGAGACTCGATGATCACACACTTTTTATGATAGTGTGATATGACCCATGGAGGTGAGAGTTTTAGTTGGAACCTCTTGGTGGCAGCATCGATCCCTTACAATTTCATTCTCGGTATGAATTGGCTATCTTTGGTCCATGCCCAGATTGACTATTTTAGGAAAAATATGTGGTGTGTTTGCAACTATGGGATGAATATTTCCTTTATTAGTGAAATAGAAACCCAAGAAGAATTGGATGGACTCATACATTGGTGGGTGTAGCTGATCACTCATGAGTTGGCTATCATTACCCTAGTAGAAACAAATTTTTTTATCTTTTAGATCCCAAGATTAGTGGTGGAGTATGTGGAAGTATTTTTTGAAGATGTCCTAGTATTACCTCCCTATGAGGATATCAATATCTGTATTGATTTACACCCTAGGATAACATTGATATCAGCACCAACATATTGGATGGATCCTACAGAGCTTCACAAGATGTGGGTGTAGTTGGAGGACTTACATAGGAAGGGATTTGTGAGACTCCATGTTTCACCGTGGGTGGGCCCATTTTTGTTTTCAAAGAAGAAATATGAGATCTTGAGGTTGTTTGTGGATTATCAGCACATGAACCAGGTGACTGTGAAGAACATGTATCCACTATCTAGTATCGATGACCTCTTTGGTCAGTTTAGAGGTGCTTGATGGTTCTTGAATGTTGAACATTGATCAGGCTATCACCAACTCTGAGTACTGGATAAGGATATACTAAAGACGTATTTCAGATGCTGCTATGGTCATTATGAGTACTTAGTGATTCCATTTGGAATAACGAACTCCCCAATACTTTTTATGGGAATCATGAACCGAATCTTCCAATAGTACTTAGACAGGTTCTTGGTATTCCTCATCGATGATATCCTTGTGTACTCAGCATCTAAGGAGGAGCACACGAGACACCATTGCATGGTTTTGTACACACTCTGAGAGAACTAGATTTATGAGAAACTCTCAATGTTCCAGTTCCCAATTAATATGGTCCACTTTCTGGGACATGTTATCTCAGGATATAAAGTGTTTATGGACATGGGCAAGGTTGATGTAGTGTTAGCATGGGAGCCACATGAGAGCGTGATAGAGGTGTGTATCTCCCTTGGGATAGTAGGATATTACCAAATATTCATTCCTGATTTCTCCAGGATATAAGAACCTATAACAGCTCTGACTTTAAAGGGGTAGCCTTTTGTATTGACAGAGATGTGCCAGTAGGATTTTCAGTAGTTGAGGAAGAGTTTGATGAGCTCCCTGAACTTGAGATTACTAGAGGAGTGTTTCGAGTGCATGGAATTCTATGATGAATCAGGGATTATACTTGGTTGTGTCTATATGTAGAGTCAAGTGATGTTTTCCTATGGCTGGTGCCAGTGGATAAAACATGAGCAGAACTATGCAACACATGATCTTGAGTCGGTAACAGAAGTCTACACATTGAAGATTTAGAGATACTACCTGATGGGAGAGTAATGTTTCTTCTACTCTCACCATAAGAGTCTCAAGTATATATTCTATTAGAAGTATCTGAACTTGAGATGGAGGTTATTTATAGAGTTCCTCTAATATTATGAATATGAGATTTTCTATACTCCTGGGAAGGAGAACATTGTGGAAGATTCATTATGTTGGAGATCTAGCGTGCATTTCTTGAATGAGGAGTCATAGGAGTTAGCCTCACTATATTTATCCTTCATGGATGGTGATGATGTATCTTACCTCTAGTCGATGGTTGTAACCCCTCTACTCTTATAGTGATTCAGGTAGGCACAACTTAGGGATAATGACTATGAGACCCTACGTGATCAGATGTCCATAGTGCATGCTCCTAATGGATATTCACAAGTTGGGGAGAACTTCATACTTTTCAAAGGATGTACAGTAGTTCCGGTGGTGTTACAGGAGGAGGTCTTGAGGGAGTTTCATGCATCCCCTTTGGTGGTATATCCATGTGTGGTAAAAATATATCAAAACCTCCACCACCAGTTTTGGTGGTCGTAATTAAAGAAGAGAGTGTTGGAGTTTGTTTCTGGATTCATTACTTGTAAGTAAGTGAAGGTTGAGCACTAGGTTCCATCATTTTTGACTCAACCACAAGAGTTTTTAGAATAAAAGTGGGATGGGATATCAATGGACATCATGATGGGTTTACCACATTATTCTTGGTACACGATTCCATCTGAGTGATCATTGAAGGACTCACCAAGTTGAACCACTTCCTAGCTATCTGAGAGCGGAGTTTAGTAGTGAACATGGGATGTATCTAGATATATAAGATATTTCGACTCCATGGAGTCGCATCGAAGATATTTTTTTATCATGATTCTATTTTTACATTCTGGTTGTGGAACGGATTATAGTAGGCATTTGGCACCTAGTTACACTTTAGCATAGTTTTTCACCAAGAAACTGATGGACATACAGAGTAGACCTTTCAAGTCCTGGAGGACAAGTTTTGGGCTACTATGATGGACTTAGACCTTAGTTTGGAGGATCACATAACTCTGGTGTAGTTAGTGTACAAAAATAGATATCATTACACCAATGGTATGGCACTATTCGAGACATTGTACGAGAGACCCTATCAGTCACCACTTTGCTGGGCTGAACCTGGAGAGTTTGGACTCATGGTCCCAGAGTTTGTGTAATCTACTATAGAGAAGGTGTAGATCATCAAGAAAGGCTGAATACTATAAATATTCACTATAAATATTATACTAACAAATAGTGGATACCTTTGGAGTTCAATGAAGGAGACCATGTACTCCTTCATGTATCACCTCGACGCGGGTTACCGAGATTTAGCTGAGGTAGTGAGTTATCTCTGAGGTTTTACATCCATTTTTAGATACCATGTAGATTTATGGAGTTGGAATATTGCTTAGCTCTATCCTTATATTTTCATCAGGTACATGACACCTTCCACGTGTCATAGTTGAGGAGGTATATGCATGACCCATCGCACGTAATCGACTCGGAAAAGCTGGACATTGAGGATAGAGCGACTTTTGTAGAGTACATTGTGGTGATCAAGGATCTATAGAAGATGATCCGTTGTGGGTGAGTGATTAACTTATTATGTGTCTGGTGTCATCATGGGAATATTCAAAAGAGCACGTGGGAGTGGGAGGCTCAGATTCGTGCATAATACCCACATCTTTTTTAATAGACTTTTAATAGGATTTTTGGGGAATTAAATCCCAAAGGTGGGGAGAATGTAATGTCTTAGAGTTTCTATGTATTATTTTAAAATATTATATGGAATTAATAAGATACTAGAAGATGAGATATATTTTGATTTTGATGGCCAATGTTTTGGGAATAAATGTTTGAGTTATATTAAATATATTTAATAGCACGTGTGATCAATTTTCCTTTAAATAAGTTGGATAAATTCTAAATGGGTTCCCATATCAGAAATCTGAGGGCACCAAAAAATTATGAGCGTCTAATTTACCTTATGAGAGGCCTAACATCTTCTGGTGTGGGTCGGATATGGATGTTAGTTTTTTGGACATTTTAAAGAACAAAATAAATTAATTTTTTTTTATATAAATGTTACCATATAAAACAGCGACAAATTTTATATTTTTAAATAAGTATCTTAGAACGGGACCCAGGGGTAGAATTCATAACCCTAGAGAAATCCCTATGATCTCTAGAGAGGAACCATGGAGAAATCTCTCAATGGATGACAACAAGATGATGAATCGAGAGAATTCTTGATGGATCACCATCAGTAATGATTCCTCGATAGGGAAAGATCCAAATCCTAGGTAGGGAATTTTTATTTCAATTACTTCTTTATCATTATTAGAATCAATTATAAACACATATCAAACCATGAATAGGTTGACCCACAGTTTGATCATTCTTGTGGGATGGGTTGATTGCAGGATTGATTTGGGGATGATTATGGTTGTTGTTTTTACTAGTTTGTTGTTCATTCTTACAGGAACATATTGAGGATACAACAAACAATGTCCAAGGTTTCTTCCTCAGGTTTGTTCTTTGTAAATTTTATTCCCCCTTTTTCTTGAGAGTTATTCGTTCTTCACGGGATATGAATGTATGATCTTTGCTCCTTAAATTCATGTTGTAACAATCCAAGATTATAGAACAGGCATTGGTACAACCTAGAGGAGGTGATACAAAGATGGATATGTATATATTGAAGTATTTCATGAGATATCGTTCTTCGATCATTCTTTATATAGGTGATCAAAATCATATTTTGAAGCCAATTGGATGACTAAAAGTCACTGATTCGGTGCTATGATGAAGAGGTGACCTTGGATCTTCATTTCTGGGAGGAGCAGACAAACATATCAATAACTAGAGGATAGAATAAGGCATGTTGAAGAAGAACTATAAAATCCTAAATAACTTGGTGTGTATTTTGTGATACACACTGTGTGGGTCCCTCTGAGTGGTGAGTAGGGTTTTAGGAAGCCATAAAAGTGTCACATGGTGTGTGAAATCTGTCGCATTGTGTGTGGGTCCTTCCCCGGGACTTGGAGTGTGTCTCACATGATAGATGGACTCAGGTTGGAGTACACAGATTGCCTACATGTCATGTACTCTGCCACATGACTTGACCAAATCCGGTCATATGGACTACTCTATGAAATATTACACGAACAAGAATACATGGTTTGAAGCCATGTAATGGGACATGGAAAGTGTAAATGGAGAAGACCCTGGATATTAGGACATGGCATGTGACCCTTGTACACACCGTATATACCACCTCTACGTTACTTGTTCTGATGACACAGGACGTTGAACACAGGAAATACCTAGGGTCAAGAGACACAACATGTGGCCCTATTAAACATTGTATTCCCCTTTTACATGGCTTGAATATCTTTTCCACCGTATCTTGGACAATTTTTTTAGGTTTGGTGACCTTTATTTATCCCATGAAGGTCAATTTGTATCAATTATAATTCATAATAGTATAATCCATTAAACAATAATTTCTAGATAGGGTTTGGAATCCCCTTTAGGAGGCCTGGAGTAGGATCCTCTGTCCATTTGTGTGCTATAAGTAGAGTCTTGGTATCCGAGTGACCAATACTGCTAGACTTTGATCCTCTACTTATCAAGTGAATCAATATAATTCATGGAATAACCCCATATCCCAATAAGTGATCCTCATTTTGTATCGTGATCTTCCCTGCTCGTGGATTGAGTTCTCCCGAAACGGGTGCATCATATTCTCTCTTTAGATCTATTAGTTTATCTCTCTCATAAAGGTTCTTGTAAAATAGTACTTCTTGGGAAGATGACATCAATGTTTTCAGCCTCAGGTGTGTGTTCTCCCAGATTAGTGAATTGTGGAATCTTTATAGTGAATCTCTAGTGATAGTATGCGGTCATTGTGAGTTACCTATAGACTACGGGTCTAGGTTTGAGAATAAGTGGATATATTCTTATTATATATTTTGTAGATATAAACTGTGTCGAGATGAATATATTTTTTTTTATTTCTTGGTTGTTTCGGGGTGTCTTACTGAGTATTCGTATACTCACCCATGTACGGGCTTCGCCCTCACATGTCATGTCTTTTGAAGATGAGAAACATTTTGACAGAGTCCAGGTTGGACTAGGACTAGACAGAGATTTTTAATTTTATATAGGCCAAGGTATTCCTATGTATTCGATCATTAGTACCAGTACCTATTTTTTTACAGGTTAGACTTTGTATTTTTTAGAATATTTCTTTTGGTGGGATTGTATTCTGGCCTAGTTTACTTTATAGCACTTAATTTTCCTGTCATACTTTGTTGGTTGGGTTTAGTGGTATGCATGCATTTTTTTCTCTATTGATTATTTATATTAAAGTGTTTTTGGATTGGAGTTTTGTGTGTTTTTACATGTACTTAGAAAATTCCTCCCATATTACTGATATGCATACCTATTAAAAGTCACCAACCCATGAACTATTGCAGATGGGATTGGGGAGTCGCGACACGAGCCCTAATGGGATGGGTCGTGACAATAATGTTCATACAAAACCTCATGTAACTTAGTAGATTGAATAATTATTATATGAAATTATAACACTCAACTACAAAGCCTCATTCCATAAAAAGTTTCAAAATCCCTATTTTTATCCAAGGGACCATGAAAAGAAAAAAATAGTTCAGCGCCAACATCAGAATAACCAGTCTTACAATTAAATTGTTCATCATCACTCTCCACCACACTAGTAACCTTAATAGGTTAACAATATTAAAAATAGAAAACTCAATGTGAACAACATAATGAATTTTAAAGGAAAATTCTTTGGGTGAGGTATTGGTGGAATCATCAATTTATTCTAAAAATCTCTCAAAATCATGGAAAAATATTTATTCATCCAAGTTGTTCAAAGAAGTTGGTTCAGACTTACAGTCCATATTGGGTAAAAAGTCCATAAACTCATTTAGATGACACTTAACAATCATAGAAAAATCATCATAAACTTCAAGATGAATAGAATCGACTCTTGACTGATCATTAGATCCCATAATTTTACTCCAAGAAAAATAATTACCAATAGTAGACTAACTTCCCTCAGGTTTGATATAATAAGAAGCAGCATCTGGGCTGGGAATGTGAGAGATTTGAATAATTTGAACAGGATGAGAAAAAATTTATGTAAGAAAACATGGTTTAGGAAGGACCACTTCATGGTCCTTAGTAATTAATCTCCGAATTTTTTTTCTCAATTCTCTTTGGCCTTTCCATCTCTTGTGTAGATTTGAATTCAACAAAAATTTCTTCAAAATTCTTACTAACAAACTCAGTGATAAAACCATCAAAGGGAAAATGATTTTCCTTTATAAACATAGCTCTAAACACCTTATATAAAACATCAATCAACTTGAAACATACCGCAAGTGGAGATACTTAATATAATTTAAATTCCTCTTGGTCCACACCAACATGAAAGGTTAACATACCCTTTGAAACATCAATGACAACCCCAATAGTGACTAAGAACGGTTATCCTAAAATGATTAAAATAGAGTTGTCACACTTCATGTGTAGAATAAATAAGTTTATTGGAAGAGATAGTTTCCCAAATCCCCTAAAACATCATCCACCCTCACATAAGGGTTATAATGTGACATATTAGCTAGTTGTTGTGTCACTAAAGTTGGTTTTAGATCCATAAGATCCAATATTTTGAATAGGGTCTAGGAAATACGGTTGATTCTAGATATTAAATGACACAAGAACCTAATCTACTTGCATCATCTAATTTTACAAGAAATGAAAAACAACCTAAGGCTTTTTAGTTTGGGATTAATATTTTTTGAACTGTCGCAATGCACTCCTCATCAGAATTTAAAAATTGGACCAAAGAATTCAAGAACACTTTCTTGGATATAAATAGTTTTTTAGGATATTTAAATTTTATATTCATACTGATAATGTTATTATTTATAAACATAAATAATTATAAATAAAAATATAAGTTTTTTTATACATATACTTATTAAATATAATAATTAAAATTATTATTATTAAAATATAAATATCGATATACTTATGATTATATAAAAACATTATATATATATATATATTATATAAATATAAAATATTTAAAAACAAAATAACATTAAAATAAAAACAAATTACAAAATCCTGTGATAATAATTATCATTATTAATATAATTATATATATTAATATAAATTTTTTATTTTTTATATATATTATTATTATTATTATTATTATTATTATATATTATTATATATTTAAAAAATATAAGAAGAGGGGGGTTGATTTAGCATAGGAGGCAGGGGAGGGGTCAACTTTGACAGGTATCCATGGAGGTTCCTACTTCTAGCTATCAATGATGGAGGGGTTTGATTAAGACTTGGTTTGGTTATGGTGAGAATCTACAGAAGCATCACGGTTGGATTACAATTTAATAGGAATAGGTGGCTCAAGCTCTAGTTTTCATACCTGGAGCAGTGGTGACATTCGATTGTTGCAAATTCTACAGAGGTGGAAAAGCATATGACTCATCAGTGGATCTAGGATAGCTGCAGTAGCTTCGTTTTGTATTTATTTGACTTCTTGATGTCTAATTTAGTTGTAAGGTGGGTCTGGTTCGAGGGATTCTTTCGATTTGGCTTAAATTAGTGATGGTTTGGGTTTATTTTTTTCAGTGATATGGGTCCAATTTCGGGTTTGTTTCTATGATCTTGATTCTATTGTGTGAATTCGGTGGTTTAATGGTGAAATGTTCCAGAAATTGTGATGCTACCAGTGGTTGTAATGTGGTGGTAGCAAGGTTCTATCAGTGGTTTGGTTTCTACCGATGGATGGAGTCACTGGCAAGAGTGGATAGAGGCACTGGCGATAAAACCATGAAAGAGGTTTTGGAAGTAGCATGGTGCTACCACTAAAGAGGTTTTTGAGGTAGCTGGAGTTGTTGCAATGGAAGGATGTCTAGAAGTAGTAGGTGATACTAATATTGTATTGGGTGAATGCTGGTGGAAGTAAGGCTCCAACAATAGTAGAGTGCTACCGTTGGAAGGGGTCTAATAGTAGGTGTTATGGCGGTAGAAGAGGATAGTGGTGGTAGTGGTCTAAAGGCAGCTTGGGCTGGTGGTGGTAGTAGTCCAACGACAATAGCAATTGCCTGAAAAAAAATACTAAATAAATTAATAATAAATTTTTTAAAATAAACAAAAATACTAAAAAATTCAATTTAAATACAACAAAGTTAAAAGTCATTTATTTAAAAATTTTAGAAAAAATTATTAATACATTAATTTAATTAGATTAAAATAATATAAACATATGAAAAATTAAATAATCACTAAAGTACTGAAATTAAAGAAAACTAACTATATTTATTATAATTAAAATGAAACATATAAAAATTATTTATTTTCAAATAAAAATAAGGAATTAATTTAATTTATGAAATTATTTAAAGTAAAAAAACAAAAAAAAAATAATTAAATTAATTAGATAAACAATGAAATAAATAAATAATAATAATAATAATTAAAGTGATAAATAATTATTAATTTGAAAAACAATTAAATAGAAAATTTGAAAAAATAATTGACATAAAATAAAATAAAATAAAATAATTAATTAAAATAATGAAATATTATAATTAAAATTTAAACAAGTACCAGTTTTAAAAATAAATGTTAAAAAATTAACTATTTATTTTTAGAATAACAAAAAATAATTAAATTAAACAAAAAGATACATACTTTAACATAAAATCATAATTTCAATCATTAGAAACAAAATTAACAACAATTGATAATTATTAAATAAAAACCATTATTTTAATAATAAAAAGACAATTAAATATTAAGATTAATGTGAAAAAATAAGAGATAAAAAGGGTACATTATAATTTCCCACACTTAATCAATTTCACTCTTGGGAAATTCTATGTGTTTTTTATTTATTAAGAAAGAGACAAAGAAAATATCATTCTACCTATGTTCTAAAGAACCACAAAATCAAAGGAGATAAAAAATCACTCAATTGCTAGAAAATTCATGCCTACAATGTGAATACTACCCACTATCTTATTTCAAATCAAAATGGTTCCAATTCCCAGAGTGAAATAGGTTATATTAAAATGGAATTACCATTTTAACAAGACACACTATTAATTTTTACACTCCCCTATATTCCACAAATTAAAGATACTTTTTTTATTTTCTCATCACATAATTGATTCAAATCAAATTATAATTTAATAATTCAACTTTTCCCATCTTCATTTAGGGTTCAAAATTACCCTCACCTAAATGAGCACATTTTTTACAAGGACCTTTAATTTAGTTTTTCACAGCCATATTTCTCATGCATAACACTATGAAAAGAACTTATTGAATTTGAAAACGACTTTTATTTATTTACAGACAAGCACCCAGTTCACTTGTCTTAGACACTCACCATGGGATTATATTTTTCAATTTAACTTCACATTCAAAGGAAATATATGATTATCATTTGAGTTAACTTCTGGAAGTTTCTGTTCAAATATAGTTTTTCCCCTAGGTTTAACATTAAATTTATAGTTTCATTAATTTAAAATCATAATTCCAAAATGATATCCCCCACCACACTCACTTTTCTAGTTTCTAATGTGAACTTTCACAAAAAAATTAGGTAAAAACACTCAACAATCATGCAATTATAGAAATTTTAAAACTTTTGGAACCCCTCAATCTAGAATGAAATTAGTACCTAAGAAGAATTTAATGGAAATTGTTTTTTAATTGTGATTTTTTTTACAAACACAGAATATAAGGGAGAAAATTTGAAACAAATTGGCGGGGGGTTGATGTGTTATATTTGAAACAAAGTTAAGTTGAATTAAGACCCCACAAATAGACGTAAAACTCAAATATTCCCCAATTTTTTAATATCAAGATGGGAGAAACTATTAAAAAGAACGTTTTAAATAAATAATAAAATCAACACAGAGAAAATTTTGTTTCAAGGGGTATCATAGAATTTAAAGAAACTTTTTTTGTACATAGAAAGAAGAAAATAAATTCAAAAATCACCCTTGTTATCACTATGATAAAATCAAGAATATATAATTCAATAATAGAAGGTTACATGCATTAGATTATTTCATTAATGATTTTTCAAGGGGCACCAAATTTTAAAAGAAATAGTATAGGGACTATCATGAAATATAAAAATGCATAATTCAGGAAAAATCATCAGTAATGAATTGAAAAAAATGAATTAAATAAAACAAGAAGTAAAAATATAATAGATTGGATGAATTAAAACAATTATTACCAAGATATTTAAATCTTTGTGAAATTTTTAATAGTAAAATTGTAACCTCCCTCAAATATAATGAAAATAGCCCTCCAGTTATGAAATTGAAGCTCCTGCAAAATGAATATATGTATATGAGACAATTTAGAATTTAAAAACATAGTTTTTTATTCAATAGAGTTTGTGTTGAGGGGAGTTTCATCCTATTTTTCCATCTTATTTCCCCTTAAATAATTAAATACAAATAGACTCTATCACTACTAAGTAAATATCACAACCACCATCACCCGCTTCTCATGGTTACTCCACTAACTGTACACAATCTTCAACTCATGGTAACTAAACAGGGAAAAGTTTAGACAAAAATAATTCATAAAATATAAAAAACATTTCAATAAAAAATATAGTAATATTTGTTCACAAATTAATGGAGACACAAAATTGATCAAGGAACATTTACAAAAAGGAAATTTAAATAAAAAAACTAGAAAATCAAGGGTTTCTACCCATGGAGTACAAGGTTTAAAGTCCCCATCAATACTAAATCCCATAAATATTTATCCATGGTCATTAAATGGGTATGATAAATAATTAAATGTGTCTTGGGTATTTCCTTTTGAATGTTCATCATTTTAATGTCCTGAATTTGTGGTTTATATTTTTAATTATTATATGGAATTAATTTAAGACTAGGCACTGAGACTGAGTGCGATTCTAAGCCCTAATTTGCCCAAAATAAATGTTTGAAGCATATTAAATATATTTAATATCACACTTGATCTTTTTTCCTGAAAAATTGGAATAACTTCTAAATGGGTGCCCAGATCAGAAATCTGAGGGCATTATTACATTCATAGTAGTGACTTTCCTTAGGCAAGGCCTAACATCGGCTAAAGTGGGTCTATTGTGAAAGTTAGTTTATGGACATTTTAAAGAATAAAATATATTAAATATTTATTTTATTCTTATGTTACAAAATGACACATTTTTTGTTTTTAAATAACAATCTTAGAAAGGGAATGGGGTTTAGAATTCATAACCCTAGAGAAATATATAGGAGATCTAGAGAGAAACCTTAGAGAAATATCTCTAAGGACAGTGACAAGATGATGGATTGAGATCATTCTTGATGGATCTCCATTGAAAACAAATCATCGACAATGAAAGATCTAAAATTCTAGGTAGGGCATTGTGATTTCAATTCCTTCTTTCTCATTCATAAAATCAACGATGAGAATGGATCAACCCATGAATAGGTTGACCCGTAGTTCGATCATTCATGTGGGATGGGTTAATTGAATATTGATTTGGGGATGATTATGATTATTGTTTTGATTATCTTATTGATCATTATTATGGGAATAGACTGAGGCCATAATGAACAATAGTCGAGATTCGTTCCTCAGGTTTGTTCAATGTAAATTTTCTTACACATTTTTCCTGAGTGTCCTTCGTTCTTCACCGGATATGAATGGATGATCATTGTAACTTATTTTCATAGCATAATGATCTGAAATGTATATACGACATCATGAAAACCTATAATAGGTGTATAAGTGATGGTGACCACCATATCAAAGTATTTCAGGAGATATCATTCTTCGAGCGTTCTTTATGTGGGTGATGAAAATCAGATTTTGGAGTCGAGTGAAGGCCCAAAAATCACTAATTCATTACTATAACGATGAGATAACATTAGATATTTAGTTTCTAGATGAATGGACCAATGGATCAAACATATGAGGATCAGATGAGGCACATAGAGGATGAACTATATTCCTGAAAAATTAGAAAGATCATGGAATGTATTTGGTGATACACATCATGTAGGCCTCATTGATCGATGGCTTGGGTTTCGGGAAGCCATAAAAGTGTAAAACGACATGTGAAATCTATCACACAGCATGTGGGTCCTTCCCCGAGACATGTAATATTTCTTAGAAGATTCACGGACACGGGGTGGAGTACACAACTTGCCTACACAGTGTGTACTCTACCACACAACTTGGCCAGATTCAGTCACATGAACTAATCCATGTAATGATACATAGAAAAGAATACACGGGATGGGGCTGTGTAAAAGAACTTTTCTATTGTACACTGTGTAGACCTTAGACTGTATGAAACAATATGCAACCCATCTACATGTTGTGTATACCTCTATTTCACGACATATTCTGATAACACGGTCCATTGAACACGGGAAGTGCCCGAGGTCTAGGGACACATTGTGTGACCCAACTACACGTCGTGTACCCCTTCCTACATGGCTTGAATCTCTTATCCACCATATCTTGTACAATATTCATTAGGGTTTTTTCCCTTTATCCTTCCCTTTAAATTCAATTGTTATCTTTTCATATTCACATGAGTATGATCCCTTCAGGCGTACTTTCTAAATAGAGAATTGAATTCCCTCCGAGAGGACAAGAGCCAGATCCTCTATCCATTATTATTCCCTAACTAGGATCTTGGTATCAGTGCATCCAATCCTACCAGACATTGATCCTCAACATAGCATGTGAATCCGAATGAGCCATGGTATCACCCAATGGACTAGGAAGTGATCCTCGTCTGTGTATCTTGATCTTCCCCACTCATGGAGTAAATTCTCTCGAAATTCGTGTATAATATTCTCTCTTTAGATCTATCAGTGTATCTTTCTCATGATGGTTCCTGATTAAAACTACTTATTGGGAGGATGTCATCAGTGCTATCAAAGTCAGGAGTGTGTTCTCCCAGATGTTTTTTTGTGGAATCTTCAGACTTAATCCTTAGTGATGGTATGTCGTCATTGAGACTTACCTCCAGACTACGGGTTTGGGTTTGAGTATATATGGATACATTCTTATTATATATGTTGTATACATATACCATGTAGAGCTGACTATATCTTCCTTTATGAATTTCTTTGTGGTTTCAAGGTGTCCAATTGAGTATTGTTATACTCACCCCCTACATGAGATTTGCCGACACCTGTCATGTACTGCGCAGAAGATAAACCCTTTGACGTAGTCCAGGGTGGACCAGGACTGGATAGAGATTTATGAGTTCAGACATGCTAAGGTGTTCCTATGTCTTTGAACAGTAGTCTCATTACCTATTTTTTTATAGGTTGGAAATTTTAGTTTGTAGACTCTTTCTTTTGTTGTGATTGTATTCTGGTCCAGTTTACATTACAGCACATTACTTTTGTATTGTACTATGTTGGTTGGGTTTATTTATATGCATTCATTTTGGTCTTTAGTGGTTTTTTACATTTCAGAGTTTGTGTATTGGAGATGTGCGTGTGTGTGTGTGTGTGTGAACAAGTACTTAGTAAATGCCTCCCATGTTATTTATTTTCCGACTCTATACTATTCAGTAACCCTTGGCTTGTTGAAGGTGTGCTTGGGGAGTCGCGACACGAGCCCCACTGAGACGCTTCATGACATAGTGGTATCATAGATGGTCAGTTCTACCATAGTACTAGGAGTCTATGAGATTGGTTTTGTTAAAAATGTTACCTGTTTTGAGTTTGGATTTCAGCCTAGGGACTCTAGTGTTGGTGTGGGTTACTGATATATCTATACACCCTGACTCTAACTACAATATTTTATACTCTATACATGATAACACTGGTTGTAGGAAAAATAATGCTACATGTATCATATAAGAATGTGATGTGGTTTCCATGCCCTTCTTCAGTCAATTATCTAGATAGACTCATTGACTATGGAACATATTGGTTCCTTAAAGGATGACTTTGTGATGAATACCAGCTAGGATTCAGCAGCTCGATCACCTGGATGACTACCTAGCAACGAGGCTTTGATATAAGGGCCAACTACCCAGATGTTACCTCCAGGTGGTGAAACAACCATACCATCACCAGGGGAGAAGCACATGGTTCCTGAAGTACCAAATGACAAGAAGTGCAGGTTGAGTGTGGTCTAAAAGTTTTAGATATAGAGACCCCTAAGGATCTGAGGCAACCCCAACCCTCAGGAGAATGAGGGATGGCTTGAGTTGGGGACTAGAGTTTTCTATCTAGTGAGGACACCAGCAGACTAAATGGTGATCCTGGCAGTGAGCCTTCTTCAGGGATCTACAGGGCGATTGTGGAGTTTGACCACATAGACTCATAATGTGGTGTATTTTTCATGAATGGAGTTAAATTTTCTTGTTAGTGAGTATTATTCTCTAGTTACGATAATATTAGTGTGTATACAAGAAATTCTTCACATATAGTAGGGTAGTTTGATGGTGGATAACTATTCATCAATATTCACCAACCACTCCTTGTACTTGATGGATATTGTCATGGATCATTAATTCATGTCTCGGACCTTCAAGAATTGTCTATGTTGGGAAATCTGATCTAGATTTATACCTCTATGAATTCCGACTTATTCTGAAGTGCTCGAGTGACCTTTGGTGATCGAGATCTTCTTAGTTGAGCAGATAGATCTAGTGACATTCCATAGTAAGCAGATAGATGTAGAGACCTCGACAGTGGGTATATGACATCAGACGTAGGGATATGGATGTGGGAGACATTGCAGGAGGGTCCAGGACTGAGGATTTGTGGTTCAAGGCTCTCAGGATAGACCAAGTCGGCCTAAGGAGAGATGGTTCTACACATGCTATAGCAGGGGACATCTCACTAGAGATTTTCCAAACCATCAAGCTACTGATAGGGAGATGGTGGATGGACTACTAAGGAAGAGGAAATGAGTGTAGAAATCATATCCTCAAGATAGAATACATTGAAACGGAGCAAGGAGAGATACATGAGGTGGAAGACGTTTCGATATACTACCCCCACCACACATAGGAGGTCCATGCTGGGATTAGGGAGCTAGAGGACAGTGGTAGGAAAAGCTACATGTGATTGAGGTGTAGAACAAAAGGACTCCAGTAATGATC
The DNA here is from genome assembly GCA_963277665.1 of Viscum album. NCBI lineage: Eukaryota > Viridiplantae > Streptophyta > Magnoliopsida > Santalales > Viscaceae > Viscum > Viscum album. The sequence continues at coordinate 605,559,726 of OY728125.1, forward strand.
CAAGGTATGATTTGTGTCTTTTCAACCTTATCTATCATAAATATAGACACATGTTCTAGTCATACTTGTCTCTCTACTTACCTAGTATAACACCTTGAGATTTAGTTATAACCATTTATTCTAACCTTACACTTAGATACATCTATGGATGGAGACTCGTTGATCACACACTTTTTAGGATACTGTGATCTGACCCATGGTAGTGAGGGTTTTGGTTGGAACCTCTTGGTGGCAACATTGATCCCTTACAATTTAATTCTCGGTACAAATTGGCTATCTTTGGTCCATGTCAAGATTGACTGTTTCAGGAAAAAGGTACGGTGTGTTCATAACTATGAGATGACGTTTTCCTTTATTGGTGAAATGGAAACCCAAGAAGAATTGGATGGACTCATAAATAGGAGGGTGTAGGTGATCACTCATTAGTTGGCTATCCTTACCCCTGTAGAAACATAATTTTTGATATTTTAGTTCCCAAGAGTAGTGGTGGAGTATATGGAAGTATTTTTTGAAGATGTCCTAGTATTACCTCCCTATGAGGAGATCGATATCTGTATCGATTTACACCCTAGGAAAACATCGATATCAGCACCAACATATTGGATGGATCCTACAGAGCTTCACAAGATGTGGGTGCAGTTGGAGGACTTTCATAGGAATGGATTTGTGAGACTCCATTTTTAATTATTATATGGAATTTATTCAAGAACAGACACTAAGACGGAGTGCGATTCTGAGACCTAATGTGCCCAAACTAAATGTTTTAAGTATATTAAATATATTGAATATCACGCTTGATCTGTTTTCCTGAAAAATTGGAATAACTTCTAAATGGGTGCCCAAATCAGAAATCTGAGGGCACCATCACATTCATAGCAGTGAATTTACCTTAGGCAGGGCCTGACATCGGCTGGCGTAGGTTTGCTGTGAAAGTTAGTTTTTGGAAATTTTAAAGAATAAAATATATTAAAGATTTATTTTATTATAACGTTACAAAATGACACATTTTTTTTAAATAATATTCTTAGCAAGGGACTGAGGTTTAGAATTCATAACCCTAGATAAATCCATAGGATCTCTGGAGAGGAACCTTAGAGAAATAAATCTAAGGAAGATGACAAGATGATGGATTGAGATCAATCTTGATGGATCACTATTGAAAACAAATCATCGACAATGAAAGATCCAAATTCTAGGTAGGGCATTGTGATTTCAATTCCTTCTTTCTCGTTCTTAAAATCAACGATGAGCATGGATCAACTCATGAATAGGTTCACCTGTAGTTTTATCATTCATGTGGGATGGGTTAATTGAAGATTGATTTGGGGATGATAATGATTATTGTTTTCATTTTCTTATTAATCATTATTATGTGAATAGACTGAGGCCACAATGAACAATAGTCGAGATTCGTTCCTCACGGTTATTCTATGTAAATTTTCTTCCCCATTTTTCGTGAGTATACTTCGTTCTTCACCGGATATTAATGGATGATCATTGTAACTTATTTTCATAGAGTAATGATCTGAATTGTATATACGACATCAGGAAAACCTAGAATAGGTGAATAAGTGATGGTGAATGACATATCAAAGTATTTCAGGAGATATCATTCTTCGAGCGTTCTTTATGTGGGTGATGAAAATCAGATTTTGGAGCCTAGTGAAGGCCCAAAACTCACTGATTCATTCCTATGATGATGATATGACATTAGATCATTAGTTTCTAGATGAATAGACCAATTTATTGAACATAGGAGGATCAAATGAGGCGTGAAGAGGATGAACTATGTTTCTTGAAAATCGGGAAGATCATGGCATGTATTTCTTGATACACATCATGTAGGCCTCGTTGATCAGTGGCTTGGGTTTCAGGAAGCCATCAAAGTGTAAAATGACATGTGACATCTATCACAATACATGTGGGTCCTTCCCCGGGATGTGGAATATTTCTCAAATGATTCACGGACACGGGGTGGAGTACACAGCTTGCCTACATGGTGTGTAATGTACAACACAACTTGACCAGATTCGGTCACATGAACTACTCTGTGTAATGATACATAGAAAATAATACACGGGTTGAATTTGTGTACTAGAACATGGCCAGTGTACACTGAGAAGACCTTATATAGTAGGAAACAATATGAAACCCTTCTACACATTGTGTATACCTCTGTTGCACGACATATTCCGATGACACGGTCCATCGAACACGGCCAGTGCCTGAGGTCTAGGGACATAGTGTGTGACCTAACTACACATCATGTACCACTTCCTGTATGGATTGAATCTCTTTTCCACCATATCTTGTACAAGATTAATTAGGGTTTTCCCTTTATCCTTCCATTTAAATTCAATTGGTATCATTTCCTATTCACATGAGTATGATCCCTTCAACTGGAATTTCTGAATAAAGATTTGAATGCCCTCCGAGAGGACCAGAGCCAAATCCTTTATCCATACTTATTCCCTAACTAGGGTCTTGGTATTAGTGCAACCAATCCTACCCGACATTGATCTTCAACTTAGCATGTGAATCCAAATGAGCCAGGGTATCACCCTATGGCCTTGGAAGTGATCCTCATCTGTGTATCTTGATCTTCCACACTCGTGGAGTAACTTCTCCTAGAATGAGTGTATAATATTCTCTCTTTAGATATATCATTGTATCTATCTTAGGATGGTTCCTGATGAAAAATAATTTTTGGGAGGATGTAATCAGTTCTATCAAACTCAGTAGTGTGTTCTCCCAGATGATTTCTTTGTGGAATCTTCAGACTTAATCCTTAGGGATGGTATATCGTCATTGAGACTTACCTATATACTATGGGACTGGGTTTGAGTATATCTAGATACATTCTTATTATATGTGTTGTAGACATATACCGTGTAGAGATGACTATATCTTCTTTTGTGTATTGCTTTGTGGTTTCGTGGTGTCCAATTGAGTATTGTTATACTCACCCCTACATGGGATTTGCCAACATATGTCATGTATTGTGCAGAAGATAAACATTTTGACATAGTCCAGGGTGGACCTAGACTGGACAGAGCTTTATGAGTTCAGGTAGGCTGAGGTGTTCCTATGTCTTTGAGAATTAGTCTCATTACTTATTTTTTTTATAGGTTGGACATTGTAGTTTGTATACTCTTTATTTTAGTGGGGTTGTATTCTGTCCTAGTTTACTTTACTGCACATTACTTTTGTATTGTACAATGTTGGTTGGGTTTACTTATATGCATTCATTTTGGTCCTTAGTGGTTTTTTACATTTCAGAGTTTTTGTCTTGGAGATGAGTGTGTGTGTGTGTGTGTGTGAACAGGTACTTAGTAAATGCCTCCCATGTTATTTATTTTCCAACTCTATATTATTCACTAACCCCTGGCATGTTGAAGGTGGGATTGGGGAGTCGTGACATAAGCCCCACTGGGACGCTTCATGACAGAGTGGTATCAGATATGGTCAGTTCTACTTTAGTACTAGGAGTCTATGAGATTGGTTTGGGGGAAAATTTTATGTGTTTCGAGTTTGAATTTTAGTCTAGGGACTCTAGTGTTAGTGTGGGTGAGTGATGTATCCATACCCATGACTATACCAACCATATTTTATACTCTATACATGAGAACACTGGTTGTAGGGAAAATAATGGTACATGTATCAAAATGGAATGGTATGTGGTTTCCATGTCCTTATTGAGTCAATTATCTAGATAGACTCATTGACTGTGGAACGTACCGGTTCCTTAAAGGATGACTTTGTGATGCATAACAACTAGGATTCAGCATCTCGATCACTAGGATGACCCCCTCAGCGACGAGGCTTTGATACAAGGGCTAGCTAACCAGATGTTACCTCTAGGTGGTGAAACAACCATACCACCACCAGGGGAGAAGCACATGGTTCCGTAAGTACCAAATGGAAAGAAGTGTAGGTTGAGTGTGGTCTACAAGTTTCAGATATAGAGACCCCTAAGGATCTGAGGAAACCCCAACCCTCAGGCGAATGAGTTATGGCTTGAGTTGGGGAATAAAGTTTTCAATCTTGTAAGGACACCAACGGACTAGATGGTGATCCTGGCAGTGATCCTTCTTCAGGGATCTACAGGGCGATGGTGGATTTTGACCACATAGACTCATAATGAGGGGTATTTTTCATGAATGGAGTTAAATTGTGTTTTTAGAGAGGATTTATCTCTTGTTACTCTAATATTAGTGTGTACATGAGAGATTATTCAGCTCTAGTATGGTAGCATGATGGTGGATAACTGTTGATCAATATTAACCAACCACTTAATGTACTTGATGGATATTTTCATGGATTAGTACTTCATGTCTCGGACCTTTGAGAATTGTCTATGTTGGGATATCTGATCCAGATTTATACCTCTATGAATTCCAACTTATTCAGCAGTGCTCGAGTGATCTTTGGTGGTCGAGAGCTTCTTAGCTGAGCAGATAGATCTAGTGACATTCTGTAGCAAGCAGATAGATGTAGAGACCTCGAAAGTGGGAATCTGACATCTGATGTTGGAATATGGATGTGGGAGACATTGTAGGAGGTTCCAGGACTGGGGATTTGTGGTTCAAGGCTCTCAGGAATGACCAAGTCGTCCTAGGTAGAGATGGTGCAACACATTCTTTGGTAGGGGACATCTCGATAAAGATTTCCCAACCCGTCGAGCTACTAATATCGAGATGATGGATGGACCACCGAGGTAGAGCCAATGAGTGGAGAAATCATATACTCAAGGTAGAAGACATGGAATAGGAGCAAGTAAAGATACAGGAGGTGGAAGACGTTTTGATATACTACCCCCACCACCCCTCAGAGGTCCATGCTGGGATTAGGGAGCTATAGGACAGTGGTAGGGGATGCTACATGTGATTGAGGTGTAGAACAAAAGTAATCCATGGATGATCCTAGGTATGATTTGTGTCTTTTCAACCTTATCTATTGTAAATATATACACAAATTCTAGTCATACATGTCTCTCTAATTACCTAGTATAACACCTTGAGATTCAGTTATAACCATTGACTCTAATCTTACGCTTAGATACATCTATGGAAGGAGACTCGATGATCACACACGTTTCACGATAGTGTGATCTGACCCATGGAGGTGAGATTTTTGGTTGGCACCTCTTGGTGGAAGCATCGAGCCCTTACAATTTCATTCTCGGTATGAATTGGATATCTTTGGTCCATGCCCAGATTGACTGTTTTAGGAAAATGGTGTGGTCTGTTCGCAACTATGGGATGACGTTTTCATTTATTGGTGAAATGGAAAACCAAGAATAATTGGATGGACTCATACAAAGGAGGGTGTAGCTGATCACTCATGAGTAGGTTATCCTTACCCTTGTAGAAACAAATGTTTTTAGCTTTTAGTTCCCAAGAGTAGTGGTGGAGTATGCATAAGTATTTTTTGAAGATGTCCTAGTATTACCTCCCTATGAGGAGATCAATATCTCTATCAATTTACACCCTAGGACAACATCGATATCAGCACCAACATAATGTATGGATCCTACAGAGCTTCACAAGATGTGGGTGCATTTGGAGGACTTGCATAGGAAGGTATTTGTGAGACTCCATGTTTCACCGTGGGTGGGCCCATTTTTGGATGCAAAGAAGAAAGATGAGAGCTTGAGGTTGTGTGTGGATTATCAGTTCATGAACCAGGTGACTGTGAAGAACATGTATCTACTATCTAGTATCGAGGACCTCTTTAGTCATTTTAGAGGTGCGTGATGGTTCTCGAATGTTGAACTTTGATCAGGGTATCACCAGCTGTGAGTACTGTATGAGGATATACTAAAGATGTATTTCAGATTCTACTATGGTCATTATGAGTACTTAGTGATTCCCTTTGGAATAAAGAACTCCCCAAAAGTGTTTATTTGACTCATGAACCGAATCTTCCAATAGTACTTAGACAGGTTCTTGGTATTCCATCTATGATATCCTTGTGTACTCATCATCTAAGGTGGAGCACACAAGACACCATTGCATAGTTTTGTACGTACTCTGAGAGAACTAGATTTATGATAAAATATCAATGTTCTAGTTCCCGATTAATATGGTCTACTTTCTGGGACATGTTATCTCAGTAGATAAAGTTGTTATGGACCTGGCCAAGGTTGATGTAGTGTTAGCATGGGATCCACCTAGGAGCGTGATGGAGGTGTGTAGCTCCCTTGAGATAGTAGGCTATTAGCAAATATTCATACCTAATTTCTCCAGGATATCAGCACATATAACAGCTCTGAATCTAAAGTGGTAGCCTTTCGTATCGACAGAGATGTTCCAATAGGCTTTTCAGTAGTTGAGGCAGAGTTTGATGAGATCCCAGAACTTGAGATTTCTAGAGGAGTGTTTCGAGTGCATGGTATTCTATGATGAATCAGGGATCAGACTGGGTTGTGTCTTGATGTAGAGGCAAGTGATGATTTCATATGGCTTGTGCCAGTGGATACAACATGAGCAGAACTATGCAACACATGATCTTGAGTTGGTAGCCATAGTATGCACGTTGAAGATGTGGAGATACTACTTGATGGGAGAGTAATTTTTCTTCTACTCTCACCACAAGAGTATCAAGTATATATTCTCTCAGAAGGATCTGAACTTGATATAGAGGTTATTTCTATAGTTCCTCTAATATTATGACTATGAGATTTTCTATACTCTTGGGAAGGAGAACATTGTGGAATATTCTTTTTGTAGGATATCTAGTTCGCATTTTCTGAATGAGGAGTCAGAGCAGTAAGCCTCATTATATTTATCCTTCATGGATGATGATGATGTAGCTTACCTCTAGTCGATGGTTGTAACCCCTCCACTCTTACAGTGATTCAGGGAGGCACAGTTTAGGGATAATGACTATGAGACCCTATGTGATCAGATGTCCACCGTGCATGCTCCTAATGGATATTAACAAGTTGGGGAGAACATCATCCTTTTCAAAGGACACACAGTTTTTCTAGTGGTGTTACAGGAGGAGGTCTTGAGGGAGTTTCATGCATCCCCTTTGGTGGTATATCCAAGTGTGGTAAAAATATATCCAAACCTCCACCACCAGTTTTGGTGGCCGGAAATAAAGAATAGAGTGTTGGAGTTTGTTTCTGGATTCCTTACTTGTCAGTAAGTGAAGGTTGAGCACTAGGTTCCAACATTTTTTACTCAAACACTAGAGTTTTTAGAATAAAAGTTGGATGGGATATAAATGTACTTCATGAAGGGTTTACCACATTCTTCTAGGTACACGATTCCATCTGGGTGATCGTTGACTGACTCACCCAGTTGAACCACTTCCTAGCTATCTGAGAGCAGAGTTTGGTAGTGAACATGGGATGTCTCTACATTTAGAAGATAGTTCGATTCCATGGAGTCCCATCGAATATAGTTTCTGATCATGATTATTTTTTTACATTCTGGTTGTGGAAGGGATTATAGGAGGCATTTGGGACCTAGTTACGCTTGAGCATAGCATTTCACCAAGAAACAGATGGCCAGACAGAGTAGACCTTTCAGGTCCTGGAGGACAAGTTTTGGGCTTCTATGTTGGACTTTTATCGTAGTTTGGAGGATCACATACCTCTGGTGCAGTTAGCGTACAACAATAGATATCATTACACCATTGGTATGGAACTATTCGAGACTTTGTACGAGCGACCCTATCAGTCACCACTTTGCTGGACTGAACCTGGAGAGTTAGCATTCATGGGCCCAGAGTTGGTATAATCTACTATCGAGAAGGTGTAGATCATGAAGGGAGGATGAAGAGTATAAATAGTCACTAGAAACATTATACTAACAAACAATGGATACCTTTGTAGTTCAAGTAAGGATACCATGTATTCTTTCAGGTATCACCTCGATGCGGGTTATAGAGATTTGGTCGAGGTAGTGAGTTATCTCTGAGGTTTATCAGCCATTTTTAGATACTGTGTAGAGTTGGTGAGGTGGAATATTTCTTAACTCTATCCCTATAGTTTCATCAGGTACACGACACCTTCCATTTGTCATAGCTGAGGAGGTACATGCATGACCCATCGCACGTCATCGACTTGGGAAAGCTGGACATTGAGGATAGAGTGAATTTCGTAGATTACATAGTGGAGATCAAGGATCGATAGAAGTTGATCCTTCATGGGTGAGTGATTACCTTATTACGTGTCTAGTGGAAGTATGGGAATCTTCAAAAGATCACATGGGAATGGGAGGCTCAAATTCGTGCACAATACCCACATCTTTTTTAGTAGAATTTTTATAGGATTTTTGGGGAATTAAATCCCTAAGGTGGGGAGAATGTAATGTATTGGATTTTCTATGTATTATTTTCAAATATTATATGGACTTAATAAGAGACTAGTAGATGAGATATTTTATTATTTTGATGGGAAATGTTTTGGGAATAAATTTTTGAATTATATTAAATATATTTAATAGCACGCGTGATCAATTTTCCTTTAAAAAAGTGGAATAAATTCTAAATGGGTGCCCATATCAGAAATATGAGGGCACAATTGCATTTAGATAATCGAATTTACATTAGGAGAGGCCTAACATCGAATGGTGTGGGAATTCTATGGAAGTTAGTTTTTTGGACATTTTAAAGAACAAAATAAATTAATGATTTTTTTATATTAATGTTACCATATAAAACAGCAACACGTTATCTATTTTTAAATAAGTATCTTAGAAAGGGACCCAGGGGTACAATTCATAACCCTAGAGAAATCCCTAGGATCTCTAGGGAGGAACCATGGAGAAATCTCTCGATGGATGACAACAAGATGGTGGATCGAGAGAATTCTTGATGGATCTCCATTGGTAACGAATCCTCGATTGGGAACAATCCAAATCCCTTGTAGAGAATTTTTATTTCAATTCCTTATTTCTCATTCTTAGAATCAATTATGAACACATATCAACCCACAAATAGGTTTACCCATAGTTTTATCGTTCTTGTGGGATGGGTTGATTGCAGGATTTATTTGGGGATGATTATGATTGTTTTTTTAATAGTTTGTTGTTCATTATTATAGGAACATATTGAGGCAACAACAAACAATGACCAAGGTTTTTTCCTAGGGTTTTTTATTTGTAAATTTTCTTCCCCCTTTATCATGAGCATTATTCGTTCTTCGTGGGATATGAATGGATGATCGTTGCTCCTTAAATTCATGTTGTAACAATCCAAGAGTGTAGATTAGGCATCAGTACAACCTAGAGGAGGTGATACAAAGATGGAGATGTATATATTGAAGTATTTCATGAGATAATTTTCTTCGATCATTCTTCATGCTGGTGATCACAGTCATATTTCGAAGCCATTTAAATGCCTAAAAGTCACTGATTCAGTGCTACAATGAAGAGGTGACCTTAGATCTTCGGTTTTGGGAGGAGAAGACCAACATATCAAGAACTAGAGTATCGAATATGTCATGTTGAGGAAGAACTATAAAATCCTAAAAAACATGGTGTGTATTTTGTGATACACATTGTGTGGGTCCCTCTGAGTGGCGAGTAGGGTTTTAAGAAGCCGTAAAAGTGTCACACGGTGTGTGAAATCTGTCACATATTGTGTGGGTCCTTCCTCGGGACTTGGAGTGTGTTTCACATGATACATGGACTCAAGTTGGAGTACACAGATTGCCTACATGGCATGTACTCTGCCACATGACTTGACCAAATCCGGTCAGATGGACTACTCTATAAACTAGTACACAGACAAGAATACACGGGTTGAAGCCGTGAAATGGCACATGGAAAGTGTAAATGGAGAAGACCCTGGATAGTAGGACATGGCATGTAACCCTTGTACACACCGTATATACCTCCTCTACCTTACATGTTCTGATGACACAGGTCGTTGAACAGAGAAAGTACCCAGGGTCAAGAGACACAACATGTGACCCTACTAAACATTATATTCCCATTCTTATATGGATTGAATATCTTGTCCACCGTATCTTGGAAAAAAAATTAGGGTTGGTGGACTTTATTTATCCCATTAAGGTTAATTTTTATCAATTATAATTCATAAGAGTATAATCCCTTCAATATTAATTTCTAGATAGAGTTTGGAATCCCCTCTAGGAGGCCCATAGTAGGATCCTCTATCCATTCTTGTGCTATAAGTAGAGTCTTGGTATCTGCGTGACCAATACAACCGGACTTTTATCCTCTACTTATCAAGTGAATCCATATCTATCATGGTATAACCCCATTCCCCAATAAGTGATCCTCATTTGTGTATCATGATCTTCCCTGCTCGTGGAGTGAGTTCTCCCAAAATGAGTGCATCATATTCTCTATTCAGATCTATTTGTTTATCTCTCTCATAAAGGTTCTTGTAAAATAGTACTTCTTGGGCAGATGACATCAATGTTATCAGCCTCGGGAGTGTGTTATCTCATATTAGTGCATTGTGGAATCTTTAGACCGAATCGTTAGTGATGGTATACGATCATTATGACTTAACTCTAGAACACTAGTCTAAGTTTGAGTATAACTGGATATATTCATATTAAATATTTTGTAGATATAAACTGTGTAGAGATGAATATATCTTTCATTGGGTATTTCTTTGTGGTTTCGGGGTGTCTTACTGAGTATTATTACACTCACCCCTGTACGGGCTTTGCCCGCACATGTCATGTCTTGTGTAGATGAGAAACCTTTTGACAGATTCCAGGTTGGACTAGGAATAGATAGATATTTTTAAGTTTAGATATGCCAAGGTGTTCTTATGGATTTGATCATCAGTACCAGTACCTATTTTTTTACAGGTTAGACTTTGTATTTTACAGAATATTCCTTTTGGTGGGCTTGTATTCTGGACCAGTTTACTTTACTTCACTTTATTTTTCTCTCATACTTTGTTGGTTGGGTTTAGTGGTATGCATGCAATTTTTTTATATTGTTTTTTTATATTTAAGTGTTTTTGGATTGGAGTTGTGTGTGTGTGTGTTTATGTACTTAGGAAATTCCTCCCATGTTACTGACATGCATACCTACTGCAAGTCACCAACCCATGAACTATTGTAGATGGGATTGGGGAGTCATGACACGGGCCCTAATGGGATGGGTCGTGACAACCATGTTCATACAAAACCTCATGTAACTCAGTATCTTGAAGATGTCTTGTATGAAATTATAACACTCAACTACAAAGCCTCATTCCATAAAAAGTTTAAAAATCCATATTTTTATCCAAGGGACCATGAAAAGAAAAAAAAATAGTTCAGCGCCAACATTATAATAACCAGTCTTACAATTCAATTATTCATTGTCACTCTCCCCCACACTAGTAGAATTAATAGGTTAACATTATTAAAAATAGGAAACTAAATGTGAACATCATGATGAATTTTAAAGGAAAATTCTTTGGGTGAGGAATTGGTGGAATCATCAATTTATTCTAAGAATATCTCAAAATGATGGAAAAAAACTTCATCATTCAAGTGGTTTAAAGAATTAGGTTCAGTCATACAGTCTATATTAGGTAAAAATTCCATAAACTCATTTAGATGACACTTAAAAATCCTAGAAAACTCATCTTAAACTTCAAGCTAAATAGCACTGACTCTTTACTGATCCTTAGATCCCATACTTTTACTCCTAGAAAAATAATTACCAATAGTAGACTAAATTCCCTCAGGTTTGATAGAACAGGAAGCAGTATTAGGGCTAGGAATGTGAGAGATTTGTATACTTTGAACAGGTTGAGAAAAACATTCAGTATGAAAACATGGTTTAGGAAGGACCACTTCATGGTCCTTAGTAATGAATCTCCTAATTTTTATCTCAATTCTCTTTGGCCTTTCCATCTATTTTATAGATTCATTTTCAACAAAAATTTCTTTAAAATTCTTACTAACAAAATCAGTGATAAAATCATCAAAGGTAAAATGATTTTCCTTTATAAACATAGCTCTAAACACATTATATAAACCATCAATCAACTTGAAACATACCTCAAGTAGAGATACTTAATATAATTGAAATTCCTCTTGGTCCACACCAACTTGAAAGGTTAACATACCCTTTGAAACATCAATGAAAACCCAAATAGTGACTAAGAATGGTTATCCTTAAATGATTAAAATAGAGTTTTCACAGTCCATGTGTAAAATAAAGAAGTTTATTGGAAGAGGTAGTTTCCCAAAATCCACTAAAACATCATCCACCCACACATAAGGGTTATAATGTGACTTATCAGCTAGATGTAGTGTCACTAAAGTTGGTTTCAGATCCCTAAGATCCAATATTTTGAATAGGGTCTAGGGAATACGGTTGATTCTAGATATTAAATAAAAAAAGAACCTAATCTCCTTGCATCATCTAATTTTACAAGAAATTAAAAACAACCTGAGTCTTTTAGTTTGGGATTAATATTTTTTGAACTGTATCAATTCACTCCTCATTCAAATTAATGGTCTCTTTCTCATCCCAATTCCTCTTATAATATAAGAACCACTTAATAAATTTTATATAATATGGTGTTTCTTTCTAATATTCCAAAAAGAGAATTTTAACATTGATGCTCCTAAACAACTGAAGGAATTTGAGGTAATCAGGTTCATTGTAATATTTCATTCTTTGTGAAAAAGGGGTGACAAGAAAATTATTATTAAAAACATGTGGTAAATATCCTCATCCCCAGACCACAATTTTATTTTGATATTTTATCAATTCCCACTTCATTTTCCTTTATTTTTTGGATTCTTCGTGCGAAGGGTTATCATTTTTATCAGAATATTCAAATATAACCTAATTTCCATATTGGAAATTTTCCATGTTTTTAGTTATAGTTTCATATTGGACAACATTTTTATCTTTCCTAGATTTTTTCTGAGATAGTTCTTGAATTTTAATCCTAGATATGGTTGTTACTACCATCACGTTTTCTACTGGGTTTGATTTAGTTGTGTTGGGTAGTTTCCCTTTATCTCTTCCTCCGAGGTCTCTAGCCACTTGACCCATTTGAATTAACAGACTATGAATTATAGATTCTATATATATTTTTAAAGATGTAATTTTATATAACTCATAATAAAACATTACCTTATGTTACATTTAAGAATTTGAGGATTTATCCCCAAATTTATTTAAATTAAACTTCCTTGTATGAGTTTGGTTGTTTGGGGTAGTGGACTATTTGATCACTCCTTTTTCTCTCTGTGAAAAGTCAGGATTTTTTTGTAACTATAATTAAATTAATTATAGAAGAGATCTTGGACACCTTGATTCCTAACCCTATAGTCGAAAAATCGAAAAATCTCCTCTGACTATATATGTAGGTCAAAATTGGGACATCATTTCTATGTGTGAAAAAACATCCCACAATCACAACACTCCTCCCAATGAACTCTATCATCAAAAACAGTATCTTGAGGTTTTTTCATCTCTATGGGTAACTCTCTTCTTATTGTACTTGTGTTGGAACTTTTGGGAAATTTTATCAAAAAAATATTAATATCATTTGAAGTGGAATCAGATAAGTCACCACCACAATATTGGTCCACTATGTTTTGGTTATAAGGAGTAAAGACATTGTAAAAAGTATCTATGAATAGGTGGGGAGATAAATGGTGAATGGGAAATTTCTTAAGAATTATTCTTAACCTATCCCATGCCTCACAAAATAATTCTCTCTCATCATGAATAATCCCAGTGATCTTTAGCCTAACCACAATAGTGGTGTTCCTGTGGTAGAATTTGGATAAAAAAGGCATTGAACACCTAATACCAAATTTGAATTATTTCTTCATATAATTTTTGGAATCATGTCCTAGCCCTCCCCTTAATACATAATGGAAAAACCATCAACCTTACCTTCTCCTTGCTTAGATCTTTAAGAGGCAGTTACAAGAAAAACCCATAATAGTTTCTAATAAAATCAATTGATTCCTCTACTAATAGACCATTGAATGAAGGATGTTGAGAGAGATGATACTATTTGATATAATAGCTCCTAGAACTATGGGAAAACCTAATGCAATAGGTATTACTTGATATAGTTGGAATTTGAAACACCCTAAGTCAAGGTCTCTTTGGGGCATGAACTAAGGGTTGTAGAACAATCACGTTTTATATTCAAATCTATTTTCTAGATTTTCCATTTCTAGCGTTCGTTTCTCTAAGTGAAGAACCATTTTGGTTGATTTATTAAATTTTAGGGTTAAGTTTTGACCTAGAAGTTTTTTTGTGCATCCATTTTTAATAGAGACAAAATTGGTAATTTTTTTATAGTTTTTATGTTTCAATTTTTTTTAAATTCTCTTGATTTTTTTAGTTTTTGTAATATAATTTTTTTATTTCTTTTTGAGTTGGCCATGTGTGAATTTCCCTAAAACAATGCCAAAATTTGACTGTGAGGTCATTGAACTCGTGCAAATTTAATATTTATAAACTACTTACTCTATTATTGTGGAAAGCATGGTCGAACAACTGGGGAGGACTATTGTGTGTTCCAATAACAAAAACAAAATTAAAACAAAAAAACAAAAAATGAAATTGAACATTAATATATTAAATATGATGGTTAAATGAAATAGAAAAAAGTTCGGATTAAAAAATAGTCAGAGTTGAGTTAGGGGAACTGGAAAAGAATAGATCGATTAAAATGGAACTTCTCTTGAATGGAACCAATCATATAGGAACTTAGGTTGTTTTTTGAGGAATTAAATGTCTAACTATCCTTAGATAAATCACCTTCACTTGTGATCTATATTGGTAATAATCATTTCTAATAGAACCTAAGAAAATGAGGTTTTTTCATGGATTAGAGCTTACCATATCCTTTTCTAGATTAGTTATTCAGTTGTGGTTTCCAATGAAAAAGGATATTCTACCCTTAACCTCTTGGAATTTAGGGTAGAGTGAAATAATTCTCATGATGAAGAGAAATAGGAGATCACTGGATGGTACACATCAACCCGCTATGATTAATTTGACTTTAGTAACAGTCAAAATTAAATCATATCAATCCATATAATACAATCCCCTAAACTACTTAGTTATTCATAATAGAAGTATCAGAAAAAATATAATTCTGTAAAATCATCTCAGTATAGTAAAATTGGGAATTATAAAGGGGATAAGAAGACTTCCTAGTCTGATCAGCTTCTTACTCTAAATCAAACTACACATTCCTCCCCTAGTCTGTTCTACTTATCATTTATTATTATATATTAAATAAATACAAGGAGAAGGGTTTGAGTCAATTTTTTGGAGGATTCGGGGGGAGGGGTCAGCATCGATAGGTAGTCACATTTGTTCTAACATTAGGTGACTAGTTAAGAGGGGTTTAGTCTAGATCTAGTTTTGTGGTGGAGAGAATCTCCAGCAGCGGTGAGGGTGGATTCAAATTCAAGTGGAAAATGCTGTTCGATCATAGATTATCTAATCTTGAGTAGTGGTGATGTTTGGTGGTGATGACATATCTAGTGGTGGTAGACCATCTGGCTCTACAATGTCTTGAGTATGGTTGCAGCAGAATTAGTTCATATTCGATTGATTTCTAGATGTATGATTCAATGTCATGGAGGCTCTGATTTGATGGCTGCATTGGATTTGGATTAAATCAACAATGGTTTGGGTTTCTTATTTTTAATGAAATAGGATTTATTTAGGGTTTTTTATTCTATGTTGATTCAGTGGTGAGAGTTTGGTGGTTGAATAGTGAATGGTGGAAGACAAGTTTCTACTACCAGTGGTTGTAGTGTGGCAGTAGTACGATGTTATTGGTGGTTTTGTTACTACCATTGGATGGAGGCGCTGGTAACGATGTAAGGAGGTGCTGGTGGTAGCATTGTAGAAGAGGTGTCAGTGGTATCATGGTGCTACCACTGAAAACGTACTCGTGGTAGATAGAGTTATGGTGGTGTAATTAAAGGATGTCTGAAAGTCATTGGTGGTGCTATCATTGGATTCAGTGAAGGTCTGTAGAAGAAGATGTCCAACTATAGAAAATTGATATTGTTAGTAGGGGTCGATCTGTAGGTTTTCTGGCAGTAGTAGGGACTACTGGTGGTAGTGGTCCAATGGAAGCTAGGGACGGTGGTGGTAGTGGTCTAATGATAATATAAATTGCCTGAAAAAATGAATTAAATAAATTAATTTAAAATTAAAAAATAAATGAATACACAACAAATTGAAATTATAAAAGCAAAAAAGTGAGAAATTATTCATTTACAGAGAGAAAACAGAATTATTAATAAATTAATTGAGTTAGATTAAAATAATGAAAACATAAGAAAAATTAAATTAATTACTAAAATAGTGAAAATAAATAACCCAAACATTATTTATTATATATAAAATGTAACATATAAAATTTTTTATTTTCAAATAAAAAATTAATTATTTTAATTTATGAATTATCTAAAAGTAAAATAAAATAATTAATTACATAATTGAAGAACTAAAAAACAATTAAATAAAAAGTGTAATTAAATATAAAAAGAACTATTAATTCGAAAAAAAATTGATTGTTGAATTAAACAAAAAAAAATTACAAAAAATAAAATAAAATATTTAATGAATAAATAGAATGAAAAATAATAATTAAAATTTAAAAAAGTACACAATAATAAAAAATAATTGTAAAAATTAATTAATTATTTAATTTTAAATTAACTAAAAATTACTAAAATAAAAAATGATAAATACTTTAACAGAAAATCATAGTTTCCATCATTCAATAAAAAATTAGCAATTATTCAATAAATAAATTATTTTAATAACACAAATTCTATTAAATATGGAAATTTATTTAAAAAAATGGGAGATAAAAAAGGACACATCGCCCTTCATGAATCATACATTGAATGAAGATTTGGATGATTGAGACCAATGTACCTCTACTCACAATAAGAGTATAAAAAATAATACAAATGAATAATGGAATTAATTAATTATTATAGTATGAAATCAATGCCCTCTAATATAATAGTAGAAGAGACTAAGGTGATAATGGGCCACTAAAGATAATTAGAGTAATATTTTATTTAGTATAGAAATAATGATAAAATCTCAATGGTGGTTGGACAAGGATAATTCATATCTTCTATATAAATTATTTCATTTACATTACTTAAATTTCAACTTTTTCTTTTATAGAACACTCAACACACCCCCTATTTCAGTTTAATAATTTCATATAAAAACGCAAAAATATAGTATGTTACACTGAGGACCACTATGATTTTCCACCACCTTGTGAGATGACCCTAGGGTCAACAACTTTTCCACTATCCTATGAGTTTTTTAAATTTTATTTTATTGGTTATCCCCACAATAATATTTTGGAAACCACTTTTTTTACAGATATTCAGGTGGAAAAAATTTCAAATTGTGTTTCTCAATTGAATATTTAATTTCACTTTTCCATTTTTTGATTCATTTTATTATCACTAACTAATAATTTCTAATAAATTTAGTGTAAACTAATATTTGGTTTTCTATGTCAATTTTTGTATTTATGTACCTTATCTATGGGGATTTGAAGATGATCAAAAAGGGAAGGCCATTCAACAAGAATAAGTAAGATAATCTTCCAGGATTGAGGCTTCCTAAGAAGTTCAATAATTGAATAAAGTACTTAATATGATGGAGTTGGCCCCCTAAAACCAGATACCATTATACTTTTCAGTACAACAATACTAATTAATATCTTACCACATGATGAGTATTCTTCTATATAATATTAGTATGATAATTACCTTGTATAATTTTTCACACTGAAAGGATATAACAGTTCCCCAATACAATGGGAATAGAAAGTCCCATGAAAATAATCTTAAGGATATGTCTTATAATCGAAATGACTTCATCTGATAGAACACACATGATGATTTCACTATAAAGTTATGAATTCCTATAAGAAGACAAGGATTAATATTATAATGTTTCACACATCTTAATCTCTAAGAGAGGAGGTTATGATAATCGACCTGTTAACCATAATTCTATATGTAATTTGTGTCATTGAAAATTCATATTAATAAGTGTCTATATTGGTTATTCAATATGAGATTATTATTAATTTATATCATGAATCACATACTTTCATGTGTTTTTGAAAACCATGAAGTCATATTCGTGTAGTGAAGCGGGTTATGTTAGGTGTGTAATATGTGATATTGAATTAATTAAATATGAAAGGAATTATTTTTCCATTTCGATTTAATGGAATAATATATCTCTGGACCTTTGATTGAATTGTAATTGTCTAATTAAGTCCTTGGACAAAGAGATTTATCAATGAGTTCATTTCCAGTAGTTAGAGAAAAATAAATCAAGTGTATAGGTTGATCATAGAATTATGCATCCTTCTTGATGATATATTGATAAAAATGGATTATATTAAATTGTAATTATTTATAATAGGTTGTTTTCATTGCAACATCAGCATCGTTCTGTATGGGTTCCATGATATGTTGTTATATTTTAATATTTGACTTTAGGGAAGTTCTACTATAGTAATAGATAAAGATGTCTAGAAGTCCACAAATTTTTTTAATCCAAAATATCAGTTAAATTCTAATTAAGTTTAATAAAAAAAATAAATATTATTCTCATTTAATGGAATAATAATTATATAATTTTAGTTAATCATGTAAATTCAATCACACATTATTTGAGTTTAGAATATATATGTGCGTTGAATAACAAAATTAAATTTAATCACCAATTATTGAATATAAAATATATTTATTTATTGAAAAAAATAATATAAGGATATATATTTTTAAAAATAAATATTTATTGTTATTGGTTTGATAAATTTCTAGAAGGATTGATAGGATATGTTAAGGGTATGATGGAAATGATATATTTTATTTAATAAATGATATTTAAATATCTTAGAGTTGGTGCATGTCACATAATAAAATAATATTAATACTTGTATTATTTGACATGGGGTTAATATAGGAGAAATAATTATTTAAGGGCCTCTTCAAAATTACTAATTATTATCCCAAAGTATATAATCCAAATTATATACTTTTAGAGGAAAGAGAATGAATTTTCTGTACAAATTATTATCATATTGAAATATCTCAAATACCTAGAGATAATTTGTCAATAATACTCTAAAAAAATGAGATATAATTCTCTTACACCCTTTAAATATTGAGAGAGAAATATAAATAATTATTCCATCCCAAGATAATTCGTTTTCAAATCAATACTGAATGACATAAGGTTTTTGGTACCTTCATGCTACCTTTTGGAAAAGCAATGTTGGTATTCAAAGAATAATTAAGCATGTGTAGATAGCATTATAGAAATTTTGATTTGGATTCCTCACCACAATGAAGATACAATGGTTGCATCCACCAAATTGATTTTCATTGAGGAAATAACTATCTAGTCAATGTAATTATAATTTTTAAATTAATTATAAATTATACATAAAAATATCATCTCAATGATGAATCAAGGATTTATTCGTCAATTTATGAGTATCTAATCTAAAAAACCCAACGAAAATCATTATTTGGTATATTCCCAACCACTTATATTGAACCCCTAAACATTAAATTTGTATCATAGTAATTAAATATTATTTTTTAATTATTTTTATTTATTTATTTATTTAATTATTTTTTAGTATTCATTTCTCATTTTTTCATTCATTAATTTAAAATTAATGTTAAGATGATCATTAAATTTAATATGACCATGAAAATGATAAGATCATATGAATAAGGATTGAAGATCCTATCTAGATGTGTTAATGATTCTGGCTATAAGACACAATCACCTAACATATAATTGAAAATTGTATGTGACGTGCCCATGGTTAATAACACAAGTGCAGACCACGTCAATCATGCCAATCCATGCGGGGGTTATTATGTGGAATGAAATTTCACACTATATACTGACTACCAATTGGAATATGGTTTTATGAGGATTACATTGTGTGTAGATGGTCTATACTCTATGTAACCCCATACGGTTTGTCTCCACATAAATTTCATAAGTTTTATAGTCAAAGTGTGGGATTTTTAATTAATACACATGTTATGTATTGAATTTCAATTGAGAAAAAAATAAAGAATATATTATAAGGTTTGTAGATATATTTATAGACCATGTAACGCATATTAAACCCAATGGAATATACGCTAAGTTGCTAGGAAAGTAGAACGAGTGGAAATAAATGAATTATATGACATGTACTTGGTGGTACACATCATGTAACTTTGGATAACTTTTTCAAGGTGCACAACAAGAATGGACTTTAATTTATTCCGCATGTAGATTAGATTGATGAATTTTACCAAAATAGAATTACATGGTATATAGCTGGTTGTATATGTCATTTGACATAGTTTTCCCACACATGGTATACATTGAATAGTTTTAGCATATCATATGAAATTAATTTCTTTAATAATATTTGTCACTATATTATGAAAATAATCAATGTGTATGACTAATTTAAAGGTTTTATACTTTACATGAATTATCATTTGTATAAGATGTATATTTTAAAGGAATATCATGTGGTCATACATGTTGTTATAACTTCTTAGAGTGACCTATTGAATATGAAACCATCTAATATAGAGACACTCTATGTTGGAAGACATTCCATGTAAATAAATAAAACATGATAAGGACCAAACTAAAAATTTATCACATGTCATTTTGACTGATGGTATAAGTCATTTATCTATTAAATACTAGAAATAAATTTAAACATATGCATAAGAGTACACATCATGCTACCTCATGTATATAAAATATATGTAATTAATTTTAAAATTAAAATTAATTTATTTAAAATTATATCACACAAGAACATAAAGGAATGTTTTTGTGGGCAATGATAATGAATGAATTAATAAATAACATAATTAATTTATTATTTAAAATAAATTATCATAATAAATAATGAAATGAAATTAATGTTATCTAGTTCAAATGTGTAGTAATTTCATATTTTATATGATCATGATTTTTAATGACCTATGTATGTATTGGGATTATATTAAATTTAAATATTTATTTCATGGGGGTTTTTCATAAATTTATTGTTAAAATAAATACGATGATATGTGAATTATCCGTTTTTTACTTTTTATATTTAGTAATTCATATTCATGATTTATTTTCTGCAACATAAACCCCAAGTTGCTCCTTGGATATAAGTGAGAGATAATATGTGAATTATGGAGTTCTTATTGACTAGAGGTGGTTCAAGATCGAGCTAAACTGAAACCATATGAGGAAATACAAAGTTTAATGGTGGAATGCTTAAACTCGAGTCAAGTATCTTCTCAAGGAGGTATTCCCCTATATTCAAAGTTTGGTATATATCATGCTCGATAAACCATCCAATAGTTAAAAACTCATAATCAAATCACATGTTTATTTTATTCTTTCATGTGCATGGTTATTTATATATATGTATATGAGACAATTTATTTTATGTGTAAACACTATGACATACAACAAATAAATTAATAATCATGAAATTTGAAATAAAATAGACCATGTTTAAATTATTTTATTTGAAATGGTAAATTAATTATAAAAAATCGACATAATATTAACAACCATATTTGGATAAAAATTTGAATTCCTATAAATAACGATTAAAATATATTAAGAAAAAATTAATTTAGAAAAAACCCTCCATCATCTATGTTATGAATCACTCATAGATAAACTGTATTTTAGGCCATATTTGGGGAAACATTTTAGTTATTATTGATTATTAATAATGATAACCGGTTGACCTAAAAAATTAGTTTTAAGTGTAATAACCATAATATTTTTAATAACCTTTTGAGGTAATAATTAAAGAAATACCATTTTACGATTTCAGGATATGGGAGTCCACTCAAAAGAATATTGAATCATGTGATAATGCAGTTGGAAAGATAGATTATGTAAATAATTTCATGTAATTTTCATGGACATAGTGTAGTTTTGAGAAAGGAAATATATATCCTTAAGACTAGAATATCCACATGATAGGATACTCTGAATCCCACATATTTGGCTAATGGGATTTGATAAAATATTGAAAGACTAATATATTAAATTTATTACAACACCCATGGTAGTCAAGATAAAGTGAAAAAAAAAATATTTTTGTTATAGAAAATGGAACTCAATAAATAAAGATATTATCCCCATGATTTATTTTACCGAAAGATAATATCCTTACTATTGATAAATTTTAAGAGTTTATAGGTTCTTGTTTATAATATTTGATCAAGAGCGTATGCTTCTCATGTTAGAGTCCTTGGTTCTAAGTGAGAATTCTAAGGAATAATGTGAGGAGTGGCATTTTTTATTCTTGAAACATAAGAATGGTGTATTAGATTTATAATTCTTCATACTATAATACATGACTAGTGATATCTTTAATATTTAAAATAAAATTTATGTATATACCATACTCTCTAATATTTTTGATTGTTATTTTGAGAATGAATGAAAATAGAAGTTTGGGATCTCCATTGAACTCTGTGTGAACAATATTGGAGAAATTGTGCCATTTCGACTTGTTGTAGTCCAAATGATTTGATATATTGAGTGTTTAAAAATTTTAGATTTCAAGATACCCAATGAATTTTGAATAGACAAAATACTTTCTACACTTTATAAGAGATTATGTAGTTTTATTTCAAATTTTAAAATGAATAATATAGTTAATTAAATATTATATGATGTGACTCTAATTCTATATCATAATAAATACATGAATCATGAAAAACAATTTGTCCTTATGGAGAAAAGGAGGAACGGAAAGAATAAATACTTATGAATAATTCCAAGTATAAGGAAACTTTACACCACCCAAGAAAGGACAGATGATAAAGTGGAAGGCTAAAGAGTATGATGCAATGTGTTTTTCTTTGGATAATAATGGACACTATAAGAAGAAGAAATATTCCTCAAGTAAGATGCAAGGGGAGGATTCAAGTGAATTCATTATAGTATGTAATCAATCTATTTATAAAATTTGGTAATAAAAAAAATCTTGTTGTACTCACATTTTTATTTAAATATATGAACCATGTGAATACCATAAGACTATTGGGGGTTAGGTTGATCTTCAAAATACCAATGTAGCAAGACAAGATAGAGTGGATATTAAATAATACCATATCACCTTAATGATGAGATGGATTATAATTTAAAAAAAATTATTATGTTCCTAGTGTAACCAAAAAAATACTACTATCAATTTTGAACATGAATGAATTTATTTTCTAGTTTCGAGATAATGGGTGAAACTCGTATTAATATATATTATGTTATGGAATGACACATTTTAATATTGACCTTTGTGTACTATAATATTAAAATCAAGTGTTGGAAATCATTAATGAATCAAGATCCCCTGACTCATTTCAAATCTAATTGCGGAATTAACATCTTGGTTACATAAATGTGAATTGATAGATGATGTTATATAAAAAAAGTTAATTTATATTTTTTGAATAATATCATTTTGATATATTCCATTCTCATTCACAAGGAAATAATTCCAAAGCCTCATTTAGTGAAAAACATAAAATTACCATAGTACTTCTTGAATTAGTTTATATAGATCTATGTAGAATATTTTAAAATAAATCTTGAGGTGGTTACTATTACAATAAAAGTTTTACCCATGCCTTTAGTAGATATGGTTATGTATACTTAATTAGGGATAAATGTAAATCCTTTGAGAAATTTAATGAATTGAATAATGATTTAGAGAATCTTTTTGGTATGTAGATTTTAAAAGTCCTATCATACTTTGGAAGAGTGTATCTTAACTGATTATTAAACAATTATTAAAGTAAATTTGAGATAATATCTTATCTCACTCCTCCTAATGCAAAATATTGGAATGGTGTTGGCATAAGGAGGAACTAAACCTTATTTTGGGTGACCCAATCACTATATAAAAAAAAAATAAAATCATTTTAAATTAATATTCAATACATATCACAAATATAATCACCCTATAACCATAAATATTTAGTCTATTTAAAGACTACATACATAATTAACCTCTTATATGAATGATCTTTAACATATCTCACTTAGTTATTCTAAAAAAACACCCTTTATTATACATTTACTACTTAAAATCATTCTTCTAAACCTATGGAATTGGAATCATAAGAAATAATGTGCATAGAATTACAGTAAAGGTAATAATATATGATATTAATCAAATATGTTAATTGATAATATGATAAGAGGTGGGTTAAGAGAATATTGTAATGTGAAAAACATAAGAGAATCATATCTAGGATAACATAGCTTGAAGAGTAAGGTTCATGAAATAAAATTCTTTATAAAATAAATCATGGTTGTCTAAAAAAATAATTATTTTCATGAGTGATGAAAAAAATAATGTAACCATATTTTATAGCATAAGAATTTTCAAAAACATATGCATAAAAATTTATAATATTATATATTAATAATCCTTACCCGAATACCATATAATTATATATCAATAACCATTACTAGAATCCCATGTCATAATGTTTCATGTAGAATCAGTAGAATCCAATAGTATTGAAGAAAACCCTCCCACAATCACCTGGATATGATGTCTACTTTATTACGTTGGCATAAGACATAAGTAATCACAACCCGAAGGATCGAATAGTTTAGCAGTCTTGGTAAACTAGTTACAAGAATGAAATTATAATTTCATTTTAAAACATAAAATACACAATTTATTTTCTAGGATAAAAAAATTATTCCCCTTAGCATATCACTATATATTAATCAGAAAATTCCTTCAGGTATACAAGGGAAAATAAAACATAATCAAGGGGTGAGTTCAAAAACTCATTAAGGGTAAGTGTATAATGGAATCTATGAATAAATAAGGAATAATAAATATAGCAAGATAAATAACTAAAAAACATTTTATTTAATCAATAAATTGAGCATAATATTGAAGTAATAAATGGTGATCAAATAATATGATATAAATAATCACAAGATCATGAAACATAACCAAGTATATTTTAACTAATCGGATAATCACATGGTATATCAATAACTAAATTCAAAATAATGTAATAAATCATGTTGGAAATCTGAAACATACTATCATTGACTTATTCCATGAAATATAAATACCATAGAGGCCTCATTCTATGATATATATCTAAATGGGTAATACCTTGGCCAAAACCCAATCTAGTTTGTCTCATGAAACCTACCGATGCATCGAGTGGCTATAGTTGGCCATACACATCACTTTTGAAGTCCAATTCATTCCTAGAATGAAAGGGGTGGAACATGTTGTACATAAACAATAAAATTTAATCTATGCTATGAAATTTAAATAATTCCCCCAATCAATAAACATAATCATTAACCATCTATAGAAAAATAAAATTTACTAACATAGTACATCTCTAGTGAAATTGATCATTAACTATCTCGAGAAATAATGAGTATGGTATCATTAGATTATATATCCATTAAATCATAAGTAACATTAAACAATGTCTTGTTAGATGCAAAATAAATTTTAAAGATCACTTGGAATATTTATTGTGCAAAATAAGCTTTCTTTAAAATTCATGTTTTTATTTTTAAAAATAGAAAATTCATAAAATATAATCAAAATCCATTTCTTTGAAAATGAAATTTAAAAAATATGAATTTCCCAAATATTTTGGAAAAAAATTATTTAAAAATAACCATATAAAATTCAAAATTATTCTTCAAATAAATGATGGTAATGATGGTAGGTAATTCCATACACGTCGTATAAGTTAAAAAAGAACATTACTTTTTCACTATTAAATGGATTGAAAATTTCTTTTTTATGAAAATGACAAGAATATTTCTTTCAAATGTTTTATAAAAATTCAAAAATGGGTAAAATATTTTTAATAAACAATTTATTGAATTTTAAAAAAATTGAAACCATTTTTAGAAAACATGTTTTTAGAAGAAAATGGATTTTCAACCACAGAGAGAAATAAATTCAGATTTTATTAAAAGAAAATCAAAATCATTTCAAGTACCAAAGAGATAGAAACACTAATATTAATTGAAAACGTTAACAAATGACCAAAATATAAGAAAATTTATTAATTTTAAGATATTAATATCAAATAATTCCCCCCATGAGAGACTTAAACAAATACAATTCTGAATAATGATGAGATAATGAAATAAATCCTTACCAATTGGGTGAATTTTGAATCATATGCCCCATGAAAGAAAGAACATTAAATAAATCTCTAAATAACTTTAATATAAATTAAATTATGATATCACATAAAAAAATTTTGTACATATACAACATAAAATAAATAAGTGGTGAATATGGCACACGTCTCATAGAAGTAAAAGTGAGAAAAAACCCTTAACTTGAGTCTGACTCATCATGTATGCTATTTATATTCCTAAATAATAAAATTATGTTAATTATTTAATTTCTTAATAAACCTTTTCAAGTTTATTTTTTCATTTATTTAACTTATTATCATTTGATATATTTTTACTTAATTAATCATGCATACATCATATGTTATGATTATATTTTTCTTATGTACCAAAAATGACTTCGGTAGGTTGACTATGGTCAATGAGATCATTATTTAAACATATATATAATGATAATAATGAAATAATTATCATATTTACACATAAATTATAATTTTAAAATCAATTTACAAATATGGTTATGAAAAACAAACTATGTTACAATAATAGAGACAGTAGGTTATACGTATTCATGAGAAACACATGTCCTCAAATGCTAAAAATTAATTTTTATGTTGAAATTATGATATAGATTATTAATAAAACATATTAAATAATCTAAATAAAATAAAATAAAAATTACAAAGAAATATATAATTACATACCAGAGCATGTTTTGGAACTTCATAAACACAATTATCATACATTATAATCCTATTCAATGAATAACAATTCTTAGAACATTTATTGATGAAAATTTATCAATGAAATCATAATAATTCAAACTATTAAAAAATTAATTTTCAATTGAAATCATTTTCATTGAGTATAATCACGCATGTGACATGGTAGTCAGAAGATAAGTTTTGACCAACTTTGTATTAGAATAACTCCTCTCGGTATATGAAACTGTAACAGGTATAGTAAAAAAATTGATATTCTATCCATCACATTTGAAACCATACATCTCTACAATAATATTTGATAAAATTAAGGATATCAATAGATTTAATTAGTTCACTTAGAAATATTGAATTCAAATTCCTAAGCTCTTGAAATAATTCCTCCCCAGAAATATCATCATGTTTATTGTGTTTTAAAAAACATTTAAATTGAATGTAATGTACCAAAAATATTTCTATGGAAATATTTCTAAGATATTTCTTCAAAAAAACCCAAGTATTTCATAAATTTTTTAAATTTGAATAAAATTTTCCCTCAAAGACATAAGTGTTTGATCAATAATTTTAAGGAAATAATTTATTCTAAATGTTTTATTCTAAAGACAAATTTCTAATAGCATCATCTTCCAAATCCTGAAAAAAAAATTCTTCCTATGAACAAATATTTTTTCTTCAAATATTGGATCAATACTAACTTCAGTGAAAGCTATTTTTCTTCATTAATCAACCCTTTAAAAACCCTCTTCTTGAAGTTATTCAAAGAACAAAATCATATCTTTTATTTTTGTACTTTCATCTTACATATCCATCTATTACTTTGAATAATTTTACTTATATGGTTGATTTTATCTAACATTTTATACAAATTCTTAAGATAATGACGAATTATAAATTATTTAATGAATTTTTATACAATACTTTATCATTCAACATCACAATAGCATCATGTTTATAATGATTTTAAATTTTAATCAATGCATTTCCTAACTCAGGTGTTTTACTTCTCTTTACTCTAATACTCTCGATGTGAATTTCCCAATGAGTTATTGATAATGGTTTTGGTGTCAAACCCTTCCCATAAGTATTTAAAATATCCCATCATTGTTTTCAACCCACTAACAGTGTTTAAATAATTTTCACATATGAAAAAAAATCCATCTTTCACACAATATTTTTCCTTGTCACATATATAAATATCTAGGATATTACATCCACATGGAGTGTAAAATGATCTATGATTTACATAAAGAAGCATTTTTTTGGAACCTTTATCTTTACCGTTCATGTTTGATCGATTATCGTAAATTTTTCCTCTAATTTCATCAATGTTTATTTTAAGATAAACTGAAGAATCTTCAAGTTACTTAGAAATCCCAGGATCAGATATGTCATGAACATTTATGAAGCCCTGAAAAAACACCTCCACCTTAACATGAAATTCTTCCTCAACAAACACACATATTATTATAATTAACATATATTATTTATGAATGAGATCCATAGTGCAATAAATGATTATCATAAAATAATTTTCTCTCATGATCTTCTTTACGGTTTTTTATTTAATTGTATTCCCCAAAAAAGTTATCAATTCATTCTGAATTTTATAACTAAGATACTGCTTTTCAATTTAATTGTTAACTACCTGAAAAACATGATCTTACATGAATGGATCAAATTCAGTAACAAATTCAACGTGTTTACAAAAAATACCATTATACTTGCCGTAAATCTTCTCATTTGATCCACCAAATTGTAAGTAATTTTGTGCATGTTTCTACACAACACTAATGATTCTAGTAAGTACAATATTCCAATGAACTCTTTCCTTATAAATGAGTCATTCATTATTTTTTTCAATTGCTTGTTTATATTCAAGTCCTCTGTGTAATTCCACTCACTTCACAATATTATCAATGTGTTCAAAATTTATATCATGATCCCTAAGCCTTGTTTGAAGTTTGTTCCAATCATTAAATCCTCATTCAGTTAAATAATTTTCATCAATTTCAACTTAAAAAGTTTTCCACAAAAACAAAATACATTTTCCAACTCATTCGAATACACAAGACACTACCTCTCATGATTTTCACCATTAAGAAGTAGATAAAACGAATAATTAGAACTAAATTGTCTCCCATGACCGACTTCTTTAGAAATGTGAAATTTTATTTTAATATTTTAATCGATTCATACTAAAAAACAAAATCTCTTAACATTATTGATACTTCCCCATAATCCTGGATCATAATTCACATCCACATATTTTACAAGGTCAATAATTCTTTGATCCATAAGAGCAAGAATCATATGAATAATACTTTCATTATCATCCTCCTTATATTCTACATCAACACCTTAATTTATCATATGTACACTTTGAGTCATGGGTTCCCCTAAAGATTGTTCATTCACTTAATAAAAAATGTCTCCCAATTATTTCTCATTAAATTGAACTGATAAACTCTCTTTTTCACTTTATGAGGATAATACTTCATAAATCTAAACCACTAGTTATGTTTCCATTTGGTTATTTCTTTGCTTGATTTTTATTTTTTTATATCCATAATTTTAAATCATCTTTATTGTAGTACCTATAAGTTATAAATTATGATTAAAATAATTATAATTCATTTAGAGTTGAAACATATTTATATTAAATAGTCATCTCTCAAAAATAAAATATATATTCCGACTAATTAATTTTTTTATTTAATATTCAACATTTAGGTGAATATTTATCTAAAAAACAAATATAAACCAATTAATACATTTCAAAACTAAAATTAGACAAATATACACTCAATTTTTTATTAAATATATCAAAAAAATAAAAACTGTTATTTAAAAGTTTAATATTTAACATTTAAATACTAAATTGTGAAGTTCAAGATATTTTGAAAAATGATTCTTATTTTTATTTTCTTAGCTATTAAAATGTAATGAAAAATTTAAACCAATATAATTATAAAATATTTTAATAAAATTAAATGGAAAATATTCTCTAAAACCAAATTATTTTTAGATTTATTTTATTTTAAAAGTATATTATTTTAGTTTTCATTTTCTAAAAAATATTTTTGGGTTTATATAATGTAATATATTTTATAATTTAATTTATAGAGATAAAATAATGTGTAAAATAAAACTTATTATTCATAAAACTGATAAACCAATCAACTAATATGGTATTCAAATAAACTAATCATAAAATAATTATAATATAACTGTGAAACTAATCAGCTATTGAAAAATCACAAATTAAAAATGAGACAAGCAAGATAGCAATGAATCCATAGTTTTATATAAATTATAAAAATTATAAGAAAAAATTAATTAAAATAAATAAAATAAAAATGGAAATTAAAAAATAATTATAAAAAACATTAATTAATTATGGAAAAATCACAAATTTCAATTTATATGGGGAAATTATGGGTGAAATAGAAAATACATAGGTGAATCTGCAATTTTGATAATTTCTGAAAATTAATCAAAATAATTAATAAAAATAAAAATAAAAATAGAAAATGATAATTAAAAATGATTATAAATAACACTAATTACCTAAGGAAAAACCTCTAATATAAATTGAAATAGCCAAATGTCAATTGAGATGGGAGACACAACAGTGAATTTAAAATTTTGAAAATTTCTTAAAATTAACAAAAAAAAAATTATAATTATAATTAAAAATTGACCATAAAAATATTAATTACCTTTAGAAAATATATATTTGAAATTGAAATTGAGACGATCAAATTTTAATTAACATAGATTAGACTTTGATCAATCCATAATTATTTCAAAAAATTCCTAAAAAATTAAACAAAACAATTAATAAAAATAAAAAATATGACATAATTATTAATCAAACCCAAAAAACCCCTTTACCATCCTTGGAAGTAGCAAGCTTGCATGGAGGGGGTTTCCCTTCATAGTTCATGGGCAACCCCATGTATGTATAGAGGGGGGTCCTTCACTAGAAGCAAGGTTGAGGAGGATGTGTAGACCGGTAGTTGAAGGGAAATCCAAGGTGAATAGAGAAGGGAAGGAGGGAGAGGAGAGAGCATCAAGATCTGTGGGGTGAGTGAGGTGAGACAAGTCAAGGTGAGGTGAGGAAAGGCGAGGCAGCAAGGCACGGTGAACCTGAATATGGAGATTGGGTGAAAGGAGCAGCACTATAGTGGGGAGGTGAATTTTTTTAGGTTATGGTGCATTTTTTCTATCATGGGTGGAGATTCCTAAGACCACGGTCTTACGAGACACACCCATGGAACAACCCTATGAGGCGGTAGTCCACCATACACTAAAATGATGATTTTATAATTCATTTAATGGAAGTTGGGATGGTTTTAGGTCATTAACATATCATAAAAACATAATATTATATATAATATAAATAGTTTATTATATCTACACGGTTTAATAAGAATTGAAGTAGTTAGAGGAAGAAATAAAACAAAAACACATAGCTGGGAATTTTATCTCTTCAAGAACCGCCTCTTTAGGACTATTCATAATGTATTCCTAAAATAACTTTATGAAAAAACCAAGAATTGTGAGATTAGGGGATTGAATTTAGGAAGTGATTTTGGTAGGTATTTTTTGAAATAAAATGTTTTAAAGGTGTGAATAAAAGAGGATATGGGTGGCCTTTTAATAGTGAGGTGAGTGGTACACTTGTAAATTTTGAAAACAAAAAGGTTCACAAACATTTTTCACAAGACACAGGGGTCCGAAATGGAATATTATAAATAATTCAACATGATATGGTCTAAATAGGTCCATAAAATTGGTTTTATACATGTTTTAAAGTGATTTAAACCCATATATTTCTAGTTTGGCCCCTAGTAAACCCATTTTTACCATAACCATGGTAATTAATTTTTAGTATTTTCTCTATTATTTTTGGAAAAATAATTTTTAAATTAGTAGATAATATTAATTATTCTAATTAAAAATATTAAATCAATTTTTCCAAATTTCATTTATATAATTTTTAATTTTTAATTTACAATTAATCTCGTAGATTCGATGAGAAAGCCAGTTTTCAAAGAAAAAATGCTCAAATTCTTTCAAAGATTTTATATAAAACATATATATTAAATTGATTTCAATGAACTATAATGGATTAATATTTATATAATTTAACAAATTTTACTTTAAAACTAATTTAATATAAAATTTCTATATATATATATATATATATAATTTAAACAAAAAGAAAGTTTTCACTTAAAATTTACTATTTTTACTATTTTTCAAAAAATGAAACTTTTTAGAAAAATCACAAAAAATAACCCTAAGAAAATATTAATATTATTATTTAAATAACATTTTTTATTTTTTCAAATAAATTTTATAAAATTGGAATCAAAATAAATATAAATTATGTGTGAAAAAGATGACTAAACTACATTTTAGAAAAAAAATGTTTCTAAGAAATCATTTCTTTTTTATTTTAGATGGTTCCAATTTTATATGTAATCAGTAAATATACATTTTATTTATTACATACAAGTGTAAACATTATAATTTACCTAATTTAGTTAGTACTATTCATACTCACTAACTTAAAAACTAGGTTAAAATAGTCATCTTTAAATAATAATATTTTAATAGAGTATCATGTTTTAGTCAAACACAATGATGCATGCATTCCAAGACATCAAAAATATTTAATTTATTTAAAAATAAATATATTTAAA
This sequence comes from Viscum album, assembly GCA_963277665.1. Taxonomy (NCBI): domain Eukaryota; kingdom Viridiplantae; phylum Streptophyta; class Magnoliopsida; order Santalales; family Viscaceae; genus Viscum; species Viscum album. The sequence goes on from OY728125.1 coordinate 605,592,345, forward strand.
TGTATTCATGTGTAACATTCTCTTCTAATTTTTTTGGTTCATTCCTTATATGATATCAATATTAAGTTCCTCTTTTAAAATTTTGGGGGTTACATCCCTCCCCCCCCACACACTAAATAAATTATATTCCTGAAATTTAAACATGAACGTGGTAATAAAGTGTTTAAAATTTCAAAATTACTTCATTTTAAACCCACATCATGAAAAGGGTTGATAAAACATCCTTCTAGTGAGGGAGAAAGGGAAGTATAAAGGTTATTAGTAATAAGCACATAACAAAGTTTCTAGTTAGAAGAACTTAGGTGGGAAATGAAAACATGGACATAGATGAGAATACTAATGCCTAAGGATTAATAAAGAGTGATAGATAACAATGATCCGAATAAAATGGGTGATCTAGAGAAGGTTACTGGCCACAAAACCATAATTTTGCAAATAGTTAAGGGATCATTTCCTTCATCATAAATGAATGTATTGTGTTAATATTTTTTTCTCAAGATCCTTTCGTAGTATTGATGAATTTCATTACCATCTAGAGAGAGAATATAATACAATATAATTACTTTATATCATTAAATTTCAAAAGAATAATTTCATATTTTTTAGTGCTTCGATAATTTCTCAATATAATTCTTAATATAATAAATGATTATCGAAGATTATTTTTTATGACTAAATCACTAAAATTAACTATTATAGGATTGTAGGAACCTTAGAAGAGTAAAGATATATTCAACTTGTATTTAATAAAACAAAAATGGATTGAAAAGTTATCCAATATCCCTCAAAGTTTAACTTAATCCATTCTATATATAATTAACCTTAAAGCACTCCCAAAATATGTTAGACCAAATTTAGAAGAAAATATCCTAAATTATTGTTATATTTCCCAAAAAATATAAAGTGGACTGTAATGTCACATTCTAAATAATTGAATACCTTGATCATAATAAAACATTAATGAAAACAAGCATACTTCAAAAAAATAAAATCTCAGGTTGTTGTAATATATTCCATAAATCAATTATTGTGGTAAACTCCAATAAAGATAACATATACCATTAACTCACTAAAAAAATTCATAGTCGCCACCACTATATCATAAAAATCTCATTATTATTTCAACAATGGGAACATAGTTAGGGTCATTATTCCTTGATTATGTTTTTTCCAATAGGATCAAATTTTCAATAGAACACTTTTCTTGGTCATTATTACCATTCAAGATATTATCTCAAATACTTTAACAAATAGTAATATATTACATTCCTTATAAATTTTATAATTATTATAACTAGAATATCATTGATTAAAATACACTTATAATATAATTATTGAATACAAACACAATCACAATAATCATTCCACTAAAAATTTAGTAATATCATCAGTATAACCTTGACCCCTTACCTCATTTACGGGTTTCTTCCCTTTATGCTTGGGGAATTCATTTTCCCAGTTCCATATATCCTTGTAATGGGATAATTTCACATTGATAGATTATTTATTTACCTTTAAATTGTGAGTATTGTGGCCTCTTTCTCTATACTTTAGGCAAAATCCTTTTCCTTTTAATAATGTACCATGGTGTTTCATTATACAAGTAGATATTGAAAATAATTCTTTCCCTTATTCACCTAATCCATTTTTTCTATGCTTTCATCTTCTTATCTATATTCCATTGGAATCCATAATAAATAGATAATTATTTCTCTATCTTGAAAGAACATGATACCAAGTCCTCATATGATGAGAAAGTTTAGGATACTAGTTTACTTTGAAAGATTGTCTTAATATCATTAAAGAAATAATAATTATTATTCTTTAGATTTCATAAATTTATAAAGTTCCAATTAATTCCATTAGGAATAATTTAAAAATTATGGTATATGATATATTAGATCATAACATTATGAGACACAATATATAATCCCAAGACTAATGAAGCACTTCACATAAATTAAAAAATATATGAATTGTTAATCTCATAATCATATATATAGTTTCTTTAGGGATATATTTATTTTCAATTTTTAATATTGGTTGCTAAATAAAATTTGAATCATCCTAATAATATCCAACAATATTTTTTAACCAGGTGGGAAGTAAGGCTCATTTTCATGAATCAGGTGATGATCAGGTCAAGACTAATGCACCCTTTTTGATGTTATTACCCCTAGGAACATTTTTCCTAGAACCATGAACACATTTTGTATCCATAAAGAGATGCATTTCTAGGAAAAATCATATAATCTCTTTTTTAAGGAAAAAAATTATGTTATTCTATACTCATTATCTAAGTCAATCATAGTATTTTATTTCTTAATCTATGTTTTCCTAAATCTAGTTTTCAAGGTTTATAATAAACATTCTATGATACCAACTACAAAGACTATGATCCCAGTAGCTAAGATCTAGTGTCTACTTTTTTACATTATTATAAAGTAAAAGGAATCACATCCCGAATGATTGATTATTTTAGTAGTCTTGAAAAACTAGATACAAACTTGAAATTCTTATTAAATTTTAAAACATAAAATAAAAAATGTATTTTTATTGAGAAATCCATTATTACCCTTATTTTATCCCTATATATCAATAAACAAATTCCCTAAACTCATGGAAAAAATAAAACATAAGAAAATGATGAACTGATATAGTCGGTAGGGGTAAGAGTATAATGAAATATATGAATAGATAATGAATAATCAATATAAAAAGGTAAATAACTAAAACACATTCAATTTAATCAATAAATTGAGTACAATATGGTAGGAATAAATGATGATCAAATAATTCCATATGTATATTCACATTATATTGAAAATTGATAATGGGTATTCTAACAAGTCAAATAATTACATGGGATATCGAAAAATGAATTCATAATGATGGAATGCATAATGATGAGAATATGAAACATACAGTCAATGCCTTGTTATTAGAAATTTGAATACCATAAAGGCCTTTTTACAATACAACTATATAATTAGTTACGGCAAAAAACCAATCTTGTTTGTCACATGAGGCCTACTAATCTAGAGAGGGGTTATAGTGGGTCCCTCCCAATATAGACTATTTCTAATTCATTCCACATATGAAAGGGGTGAAAGGTAATATTAATAATCATTCATATTTCAAATAGCATACTATATTTAAATAATACTGAAGAAAGAGAAAAGACAGCTACTGGATCATCCTCCAAGGTTCCTACCTGAAGGGTAGGTACAGATCGCCTCCTCAGCAATCCACATCTGTCTGTCTCCTTCATGTACTAACACATTATGTGGTCCACCTCTGGGTATTGTCCTGTCCTGGTACTCTCTGCCTCCGTTAGCGTTGTCCGTCGTCTGCATCTAATGAAACGAAGTGCAGGCATAACACATGCAGAGGTGAGTATAACAATACTCAGTAGGGACCTCGATACCCTCAATGTCCCACAAAATCCAACAAGGATAAACCACAAAGTATTAAATAAACAGATAACCTTACTTAGGTATATGCCCATACATATACCTAAGTTATCAAGTGATCCATCTCAATCCTGAGGAAAACATAGAAAAATTGACTTAGCTCAACAAGGATTTTATTCTAGGGGTAGTATAAAGTAACATCCCCAATCACATTATCAAGACCATGGATTTTTATGATGATAAAAAAATTGAAAACTTTTTTATAAAACATGGTTTTAGAAGAAAACGTATTTTCAACCGAAGAGAGAAAAAAGTCATGTTAAAAAACATTTTCTTAATCATTTTAAGTACCGGAAAGAGGGAAAATGGTACTATTACTTGAGAAAGATCATTAATTACTAGAGGATAAGAAAATATATTGATTTTATAATATAAATATTAAATAATTCCCTTATGTGAGACTTAAATATGTGATTAATCTGGTGTATTTATCACTGAAGTAAATATGAGATGAGAAACACATACCATGAGTATGACTCATGACGTACAATATTTATCATCACAAAAAATAAAATTATATTAATTTCATACTTTATTAATAAAATTTATCAGGTTTATTATTCATTTTATTTCACTTTTCACCATTTTATATTATATAAATTTCGATGATATTTTACTTATGTGTTAAAAATGACTTTAGTAGGATGTCTATGGTCAAAGAGGTTGTTATTTAAATATCTCCAAAACAATAATCATGAAATAATTATTATATTTACATGTAAATTAAACTTTTAAAACCAATAATGAAGGATAGTTCTGAAAAATAAACTATTTTACAATCATGGAGACAGAAAGTGATATTTAAGCCTGAGTAACATTTCCATTTTTCAATGATAATTATGGAAAGAATGTATATAATATTATTTTTATAAAATTATTATAATACCATTTGTAAAATATTATTTATTTAAATATAATTATATATATCATACATATGGTGTGGTGATGAAAAAAATCCACATCGCTTCATGAAGCTAGAAGGTCATGCATACACGAATGACTTTATCATCTTTCATTGATTGAAAATGTAAGAAATAAAATGATAGATTATCATTTTAGTGTTGGGACCAGGTTAATTGGATATATTTTTTGTATTTTGAATGATTTTTTTCCTTAATGTTTTCTATTTTTCATTATAATAAATCATTTTACATTGTATGTTTTGCTGATCATACAAAGAGAATTTCTGACTCAGAATATCAAACACATATCTCTTAAGAAAGACCATTAATTAAGTTTTTTTGTTCTGGAAGTGTTTTTTGGGTGAAGTTGTTTTCGAAAGCATATTTTTTGGAATATGGTTTTTTGTAATGGAGTGGGAAGATGTACAATATTTAAAATTTCTTTAGATAAGTTCAATAAAAAATCTGATGATGATTTTATAAAATAAAATTTCTCAACCACATGAGTTGACTATAAACATGTGATTTAAGCTTCATGAAATGAATGGGGAGAAAAATGTTTTTAGGTGAGGAAGAAAATAAAAGTGAACCTCTAGTTTTATTTAGAAGTTTATGTTTTCTGTTTATATATTGTCAAATTGAGAATCACTAGGCACATAATTATTTTAGTGAATGGGAGTTTGAATTTTCTGATGTAATAATATTTTCTCAATGTTGGTGACAATGGTCCATGAAATATGTGATGACACTGATCTATCAGATTGTTGCATACATTGATCTATCAGACATGAAATATAACTAATTCATCTGAGGTGTTTCTAACAATGATCCAGCATAAGAGTGTTTGGAACCAATAAGACATCAAAAAAATAGTTCCATTAAATTTAGAACATTAGACTACCCAAGTCATATCAAATGGACTAGATTTATTGAGTGTGAATAATGAGAGAAGTTTTTATTCTGATAATTCAGTTGATTCATCAACATATATCAATCAAATTTTCTCTAGAGACCAATCCATCAGATGATCCATCAAATACTAGTTAATCATATGAAATAAAACCATGTAGTTATCCAATTTCATATGTATTGAAACAATAGAGTGAGTTATAAATAAGTTTTGTTTTCAATTGGTTCAAGACTTTTCAAACAAGGAATGAAACCAAAAAGTTATCAGACATAGTTTTAGTAGATGCGGTTTTATCAGTCTATGAAAAGTTTAAACAGATGAATAAAGTTGTTAAAAAGTTTATAATTATTAAGATTTTTACAAGAATATTACTTAATTTTCCTAAAGTATATTAATTATCAATGATGTTAATGTAAAATTAGTTTCTTTTGATCTAATGTATAAAAGTGTGAATACTTAACAGGATAACTATAATGAAAAACAATGTTTAAGAATATCAATTTCTACACTAAGAAGTTATGGTGTTTTTTTTCCAAAGAGGTTGAGAAGAAAGATGTTATAGAGAATTAAATATTATTTAATAAAAATTAAGATACATTGATAAATAGTCCAATGAAGTTTTAATTTCTCTTTGAATTCAAAAGTGTCAATTTCATTGAGCAAGAAAACAATTTCATGTTCTCATATTTTTTTCTTATAGAACAACTATATAAAGTTGTGAAAGTATAAAGGAATATGACACTATTCACATGTAGGAGAGATTGAGAGAGTTGGAATTTTTATTTCATAAAATAATTGGTAGAGGAATATTTCTAGACAAAATAAGTGTTTAGAGAAGTAGTGGTCAGGATTCATCAAATCATACTAAACAATCAGACTAAACGATCCTGAAGAAGAAAGATGAAGGGAAGAAAATGTTTATGAGAAAGTGATTTAGACTTGCTTCCAAATTGAATAATAAAATAGCTTAACCGATGTGAGAAATTATAATATTTTTTGTAAGAATTTTAGATAATTTGTCTATACCTCATTTTCGGTAAGAAATTGAGGATTTTTCCTTCAGATTATTAAAAATTGTGATATTTTTGAATAACCCATTTGATATGATATGAATATATTGTTAGTTCTGATCATAGTAAAAGTTCCCATTATTGGGTGATGTACTAAAATTTATTATAATAATAGTTTTCCAAAACCAAGAATGAGGATCTTTCACATCAAATTTATATTTAATTTATTTAATATCTGAAGAAATAAATACTTGGGATTAAAAAAATTCTTAATTGATGATTGTTGAACATCCAAAAAGGCCCTTAAAGTTTTATTTTATTAAACTTGAGAGGATCCAAGGGTATAATCCCTCTAGATATAATCCACACATGCTTCAATGGTCTCCGAGAAATGCCACTCATTCTCTGGGTTCGAGTACGATGAATTGAATGTCTGGAATTGTCCATTATTGATCACTTGTTCTTTAGTCCTAAAGAAATTATCTCTTGGGTTTCCCATTTTTGAGAGGGAGAGAGGATCAGGAGTTGAGAAAGAATTTGTTGTGCATAGAAATTACCTATTCCCAATCATGGAATCGATTTCGAATTAATTACATAATAGATGTTGCCATCTATTTATAGAGCTAGGATTTCAGTTACAAAATTTAATATCATACCAACCGTTAAATATAATTATAACCATTAATAAAATCTCATGACACATTATATTTATAATATTATTATTATTTTTTTGTGCGATAACTTAAAAAAAATGGATAAATAATATTTACTAACTTGTAAATAATTATTTTATCACCATACACGATCTTGGTCTGTTAAAAAAACCCTTCTATTTATTGAAAACATGAATAAATATTTTATTCTATTAAATAAATATTTTATTCACAAACTAGTAAAAAAATATTTATTAAATATCAATAAAATAAATATATTTATTTATTTGTAATTCTGTGAATAAATATTTACATAATTTATGAGATTATTATAAATAAAATAAAATTCTTCCTCAGTCTTGAGAATAATATTTATTCCATTAATTAAATTTAAATACAATTTAATCGAGACCCTTAAAAACACTTAGTGTGTGACCCTCTAGGATTATTTCTCATAAACAATTGGCGGTCTTACCTACAGTCCAAGATTATTTTATATCAATGATTCAAGGCACCTAAGAGAAAGAACATAATGTCACAACAAGAATAACCAAATAGAAATGATCACAATGTAATATAAACTCTTTGTTATATAATTTCATCATGCAGGTTGCATGATGATATCATTAACCTATATGCTTGATACATCATTCTTTTACAATCTAAAATAAACTCACTGTTACATCATGGTAGTGGAATTTAGGATGAAAACATTATTTCAATCAAATGTACAAGATATCATCTTCCATAAATATGGAAGGGACAAATCCTTTCTTGAATTGTCCATTAATAACATGTCATTCATGATGCATCCAACATAACATACGTATTGCCAATATATGGCATGGAAATTTTCATCATAAAATCTAAGTGTGTGAGTCATGATATGCATTAATGATAATATTAATGTCTACTAAAAATTACACACACTCATATATAGGAATATTCAGTGACACCAAAACATATGGAATTCATACCGTAGGGTATGTTTACATAATCTCCCATCTTGGAGATAACCAAGTGTGAACATTATGAGAAGTTGTTTCATCTACTTACAATTACATACACCTAACATTCTATATATTATATGTGTCCCATCATAGTATGACATCCAACTGCAAAACTATATTAATAATATTTTCATAGAACTTCAATTTTCTCATCAAATCGGGGAACTATTATGACTTTATCAATGCGATAAATACTCTAGAACATTATTACAATATGTTCATTCCCAAAAATGAACAACATATAATATGATGTTTAATTTAATATTTTGTACATTAAATATTCATGTAATCAAAGTAAAAATAGTTGGTTCTAGGACACCAACTCTAACAAACTCTCTCTTAGAGTATATCTAATTGCCTATGACTTTTAGTCTGCTAGACCTCACATAATAATCATGTTTCTACTAAGTCAAGGCTTTAGTCAAGGGGTCTTACATATTGTCTGATGTAGAAATATTTCTCCCTGTATTTTCAAATCTCTAAGAAAAATCCCCCAAGAGATGATACTTATGAAGTATGTTCTTAGTTAACTGATTTCACCTTGGATATTTTGCGAGGTCCACCACTGTAGTATTATGCCAATAGGGTGGGATGGGATATTTAATTCTAGGTACCACATCAAGATCATGTAAAAAATTATGCATCAAAACTACTTCTTTAGCTACCTCATAAGCTGTATTATACCCAAACTCTACGGTAGAATCTTTTACCATATCCTGCTTTGAGCTCTTCCAGCTAACGACACCTCCATTAAAATTTAAAATAAATCCTATTTGTGACTTCATGTCATCTTGATATGTCTTGAAACTACCAACTACATATCCTCTGATGACTAGTTCCTCATCGTTTTTCATAAAATAGGAACATATCCTCATTATGCCTCAAATAATTAAGTATAGTTTTGACATTCATCCAATGGTGGTCACCTAAATCAGCTTGATATCTGCCCATATCACTTAATGTGAAGTCGACATATATCTAGTACATTACATAGCATACATGTCTGACCCAATTTTTATGTGTATGGAATATTTTCCATTATATTCTGTTCTATATGGGTCTGAGGACATGCTTTCTTAGAAATATGAATTCTATGTGACACTGGAAACAATCCCCTCTTGGATTTTTCCATATTTAATCTCTTCAATATCTTTTCAATGTATGTACTTTGACTTAGGTCAATCAACCTCTTGAATATATCACTATGGATCATAATCCCAAGAATATATGCTTCCTCTCCAAATTCATTCCTGAAAAATAATTTATTCTACCATGCCTTAACAGACTGTACGACTATTATTTCATTTCCAATAAGTAATATGTCCTTAACTTATACTATTAAGAAAATGATCGCACTCCTACTAAATTGTTTGTTGACACATGTCTTGCATTCATTTTTTTATAAAACCAAATTCTATTATGGATTCATCAGAACAAATTTCCCATGATATGGATTCATTCATTAATCCAACAGTGGATTTTTAAAACATTCATATCTTATTGGAATCCTTTGGAGTCACAAACACTTTAGGTTGTTTCATGTAGACATTTTCATAAAGGATCCTGTTAAGGACGATAGTTTTGACATCCATTTTCTAAATTCCATAGTCATGGAAATTAGAAATGGAAAGTATAATTCTGATGGATTTTAGCATTGCAACTGGTGGAAAGTTTTCTTCAAATTCAATACATTGGTGTTGTTTGACCCCTTTTACAACCAGCCATGCCCTATAGGTAATAACTTGTCCTTGTATGTATAGTTTCTTATTGAATACCTATTATCAACCAATTTTATTTTCATCCACTAGATGATGTACAAAAATCCAGACTTAGTTTTGGTACATAGAATCCATTTCAAAATTCATGTCTTCTTACCAGTTGAAAACATCTATTCCACTTACTAATTCCTTATAGGTTAAAGAATAATTATTATAAACCAATAATGAGTCTCCATCCTTAGTAACTAAAAAACCATATCATTCTAGTTCTCTAACCTCTCTTCTACTCCTACATAGTTCTTGTGTCTCTGGAACAGTTTCTTCTTCCATGAGGCTTTGTGGAATCTGATCTTGTACTAACTCCTGAATTCCTTGAGCCCTGACTTCATAAAATTTTATCTTGCTCCCACTATCTCTTTTGGACATGTTCTACCTCTCAAGTAATATGGAATGTCTTTCCACTATAACCCTTTTTTATGAGGGGTCGTATAGGTAACATCCCAATGTTTCCTTGTGGTATCCTATAAAGTTATACTTTTTGGCTTGGGGTGCAAGTTTGTTACCTGAAGAGGCCTTAAGAAACACTTCACTTACCAACACATGCGAATTTGATAACAAGACTTTCCTACACTCCAAAATTCATATGGAAAACCATTAGTTGATTTAGTTGGTACATGGTTTAGTATGTGTGTCATTGTTTGTAACTCATATACCCAAAAGGATAATGGAATACTTTCATGAATCATCATTGATCTCACCATTTCCAACAATGTGCAGTTCCTCCTTTCTTTTACACCATTCCATTGAGGTGTGTAAGTAGGAGTGGTTGTGATAGGATCCCAAAATTCCATAAGTAATCAATGGTTTATTGATTAAGATATTCTCCACCTCAGTCTCAGTGGAGTTTCTTAATCTTCATACCAATCTAGTTCTCAACTTCATTATTATATTCCTTGAATTTATCAAAAGAATATGACTTATACCTAATTAAGTAAATATATCCATATCTACTAAAATTATCAGTAATAGTTTTGATGTATGAGTACCCACCACTTTATTCAATAGGAAATGGTCCATACACATCGATATGAACTAATTCAAGAATCAATTTATCCCTTACTCCTTTCCCACTAACTGGAACTTTGGCCATTTTTTCTTGTAAACATGTCTGGCGTACACCAAGTGGTTTTTGTTTGGAAGATTATAAATATCCATATTGATGTAATTTTATCAATAATTTTTCATTTACATAACCTAGCCAGTAATGAAAAAGTTGGGTGTGGTATGATTCATGTGAAGTAACTTAGGTATCAATTTCTATTACTTGGTTTATGTAATCCAATACGTAAATACTGTTACGTAAATGTGCCTTACCATAAAAATGGTATATTTATAAAATAAGTGACATTCATTTACAAATTTGAAAATGAATGCATCTGTATCTAGTCTAGATACATAAATAATGTTTATGGTAACTGAAGTCACATAATAAAAACCCTTTAAAACAAAGATCATTCTGGTTGACAATGTGTGGTGGTAGTCCCTGATGGCTATAGCATCAAGTTTATCTCTATCAGCTACTCGTAGATCTACCTCCCCTTGGTTAATTTTTTTGAATCTACATGGTTCATGTATTTGAATACATATCTGATCACCACAAGATTTATCTAATAATAAATTTGTAGAAATAGATAAATTTCACTCTATAAAAATGCACATGAAGTTTCCCCTTGCTTCTTTATCTAGGTGCAGTTTTTCTTCTAGTATCCCCTCTTACCATATGCAAAATAGATATCATCTTGTTACCTTGATTACTTTTTGATCTTATTCTTATTTAATGGGTGTGAAGAATCTTTGGGATTAATTATATTTTCTTTCCCTTTTTTTTTGTTCAAAATAAGGATAGAAGTATTTTCGTGCTTCATATCTTTATCAACTTGGAAAAGAATGATAAGAAGAGCTAGAAGATACTTCTCAATGTTGTTTATATTAACATTCATAACAAAACTAGAGAATATTTGAGGGAGTGACTCTATAATGAGATAGGTTCCCTGTAATTTAGAGAGTTTAAACCCTAGAACCTATAGGCTCTCAATTTATCCAATAAGCTTGACTATGTGAGGCCTAGTTGGGGAACCCTCTCTAAGCTTACTCTGAAAGAGTACCTTGGAAATCACAAATCGGTCCTTTATAGATCTCTCCTGGTAAAGAACATTGAGGTCCTCAAGCATGCTATACCCATCCATGTTTTCGTGAGACTTAATGAGTTCACTAGACATAGATGAAAGCCTAAATCATTGAATGTCAACCACATATCTCATATGTTTTTCATATACTAGGAACTCTTCATCACTCACCTCTAGAGTAGAAGGATCAATAAATGAGGATTATATCATGTAAGATTTCCATTTTTGGTGTTGATAAAATAAGAGGTGTCTAAACCACTCATGGAAGTTACTACCAGTGAGTATATTTTCTTCATTCAATATTTATCATAGGGATAGTGACATTTTCAGTTTATTCAACAATTAAAAGAGAATATTATTTGTGATTTTCTTGATTATAGATTTTGTGAGAAATAATTAATTGATTTTATTAAATCTCCCACTATCTTATCAATTCCCAAAATCCCTCACCATTGAACTTGTAATTTCTAGTTTCTAGGACATTTTAGTGTCAAGGAACCATATTCCCCTTTGTATAACCCCAATAAGGGTTGGTCAAGTTATTTTCAAGGTATTTAGGTAGAAAATTATTTTCCCACTGTAAATTTTCATTACCTTGATCTGTTGAGTGGACTCCCCAATCTAGAAATCCTAACATGTATTTTCTCAACACATGACTCTAAATTACATCAATTCTAGAAAGGGCTAATCATCTTGATGTAAAATGGTTAAGTTATCCTGAAACTATCATAAACACTCCCCTTATAAAAGTAAGTGTTCTGAAAAGGGTTGGTCAAACACATAGTTCTATTGAGTATTTTTTCTTAATCAAATAATGGAAGGCTTAGTCTAACTTAATATGATATTGATGGATTTTATTTTATTATGCATAATTTTTTATCTTGTTTTATATTTTACATGGTTTTTTAATATTTAATTGGATTTTTATTTAATAAATTAACAATGTTTGGATAAAACATTTATGTCTAATAAATTTTATTTAAATTCCATCTTGGAATATTAATTCATTCATTTATGTGATTGTGGTCGTTTATCAATAAATATAATTTTAATAAATTAGAGAGTAAATAACTAATTAATTAAATGAACCAATCATGATCTTGTCTAATGGTTGATATCATGATCGGGCATTAAATTAACCAATGAGATAGGGGAAATAAATCCTTATACTGGACTTGGCATGAGCTACTGCATTCAACGTGTCCACCTACGTATCACTGAGTGGTCATAATTATGGTTCCATCTTGAACCATCCCCACACGCATAGGCATGCTCCATTGATTACAAATATTTATTACTCACATGTAGGTAAGGGGAACCAAAGGATTGGTTAAATGGAATTACATAAATATCCTTATATATGCAGGTCCTAAATAAAAATGGACGGAGGGATGACTTGCATTCCAAATTTTAATTTAATATTAAATAATTAGAAAACCATGCAATAAATTTAATTAAATAAATTCCAACACATACATAGGTCTTGTTCAAGCTCATTAATAATCACACATACAATGACTATGCGAAATTTAATGGCTAGCATTCATTTATTCATTATTTTATTATTTAAGGTGCATGTGCTTGTATTAGTTAATTAATCAATTCTCATTCATCTTAATGATAATCCAAAGTTATTTGGAGATACCCATCATTAATGGAATTCTAGGAAAATAAAAAACATAACCTATATTGACATATTAATTACAATAATTTAATTGAGAAATTAAAAATTATTTAAAAATGTTATTAAATTTTCAAACACATAACAGTGTGTTAATCAGTAAAATAAGGTTTTAATACTGAAATTTCTAATTTAGGGTAATTTTATTTTTTTTCATTAATGGGATAATACACAGCATGTACATGTGGATACAATTCAAGTTCCTCAGTTTCTGTATATCCAAGTCAGACACATAAGGCTTCAGTGTGTTGACTCGGCTAGACTACATAGTGTGTGCATGCAAATCACACACCATGTATCTGATTTCTATGTACGAGGTTTATAAGGCCCCAGCCTTAAACCTTACTTAATCTTGAGTTATTACAAGATTACACATTTAGGATCTTTTTAGGTTTAGAGTTTTAGAGAATTAGATTATAAAACTTGCATTACATTCCACGTAAAAAAAAGTGGTTACATAATGATATAATTCTCCATTCCCATAAATGGAAACATATTTAAAATAAAGCATGGATTATTTCTTGACACTTCCTTGACACTATCATCATATCATGTACCTTTCCCTTGACCTGTGAAAAACATTTCAAAAAAACTTGGGATGAGCATAAAAAGCTCAGTAAGGGATATAAAAATATGGAAAGGAAACATGGGTACATATATACATAAGGATGAGATCATACTTTACCCATAAAACATAAGAAATTTAACATACCTCATCAAATCATGAATAAATCATAGAAATCATAAGACATAAAGGTAACTTGAGGCATTCATAACATTCTTACTTAGGGAGTAACCCTCTTGGTTACGTTTGGAATACCCATCACAGTATATTGCCTAAATCTCTTCAGAGAAACCTTAATGTTTCACTCCTTCATGTTACCCAATGCATTGGAGAGCTATATCGGGCTCACCCGCCCTTAGTCTATCATGGAACCACCCGTCTTCATAATAATTCCCAAGAACCTCAACATAATCGTATCACATAAAACAAACATAAAGGAAATATAACATTTCCATCTTTCAATCACAAGATATCAATACAACACATTGATATAAAAACATCATGAAAATCATTTTCAATACCAAAATAAAAGAAAAGTAAAACATTGTATTTATTTTTCTTTTAAAAAGAAGGTATGGCTTGTAGAGGAAGTCGAAACTCAAATAATAGTCACGACGGTGGAGAAGTCGTTGTCGCCGCATACGTACGACAAAAAAACATTTCCGTTTGTCATTTAGTAAATGATTCGTATAAAAAATATTCCTTTTGGATAAACTTAAAAGTAAAATGGGTTTATACACCGTATAAAAGAAGGTTGTGTATAAAACAAAATATGTCTCAATGAAAGGAGATTGAGACGAAGCCCCATACCTCGGGTCCGACATGACTCGATCATTCTTTAATGTCCTGAATAATAAACTTGAGTTAATTTATACTTGTTTAAGAACCTTTCTTAAGTTCATTATTCCTTTTATATCACTTATTTTCATGTCATGAACACTATGTAATTATTTAAGTTAATAACAGTCGTTTTAACGATCATTGGTACTTGAGTCAAAAATAATCCCTTTATAATTACAAGTTGTTCATGTATCCATTATATCCAGAATGGTATTCATGATGTAGATATTATATATGTCATATATATCCAGTACATTCATGCATTTATAATATTACATAATCATTTAGAGGTAAGAAATGAATTGCACCGTTCATGGAGAGGGTAAGCCGTACGTACGCATGAACGCTACTTTCATTTATATTTCTTATTTTATAGAATGGAATAATAATGATATAAAGGTATATTATAATTCCAGTATAATATCATATATAATATCATAGTTCCATCCTTTTTACGTCCCACATATGTTATTTAACAAATCAAATCACTTTGAGGGGGCGGTAGTCCGCACTTCCTTAAATGAAGATATCGCGTTTACCCATAATGGAAACCGTAAAGGTATGCCCAAAATGAAAAAATACAGAAGCTTAAGGAAAACATAAACATATTATATATCATATATAAATATAGTGACATCTTAATGGCCACCTTTAAAGGTGTTAAAGGAATGTTGAACAGTCATCGTTTCGGGAGGCATAAATTCACCATCCACGGAAACCGTATGTTCTTGAACCATTAGATGTAGGTGTGTGTAATTGTAGCTTTAATCCTTATTATAACAACATCCTAGTATATTGAAGATACTGGAGTTGTTACAAAAGAAATAAATAAAATGAGTTTACGGGGTTGGAGAAGCAAAATAAAACAAAAGGACTCAAGTGAAGACATTACCTTAAAATCGGGTAACTCCCTTTGGTTTGAGCTCAAAGGCTTCCTTTGGAAGTCTTCTGCCAAAAGTGAGGCTTCAAGGAGTAATAGAGGGATGTGGAGAGCCAAAATGGGCCGGGGTTGGCCGATCCAAAGGCTTTGGGAGTGTGGGAAAAGAGGTAGAGGTGGGGGCCTTTTATAAGAGGAGAGGAGGGGCACTCTTGGAAAGTAAAGATAAGTTACTTTATTTTAAAATGAGTTTCGGATTCAAAAGGTCCCACATTGATATAATTCGAGGATAAAGTGATAAGGGTTCTAAATCCACTCATCCAATTTATTTTGGCCATGTGTAGGTTTTAGAGTTTACATTATCTTTCCACTTTATTTAAATCGTTAAATAATGAGGTCATCGCTGCATCATCATGATGTAATAAATAATTTAATTCATTTATTGTCTAAAAATTATAAAAAAAATACTATGATGTAAGAAATTGTTTTAGATTTCTAATGAATATTTATAGTCAAAAATCTGACTTGTATAACCCCATGTAAAAATTGTTTTAGTAAAACATATTATGTTTGTGTCATTTTCACTTTAACATTAAATAAAAAGTTATTTATGTCATTTCCCAACCAAAGTGGCTCCATGGGGTCCCCAAGTTGACCCATGGCTTTTCTTGGTCGGCCATGACACAACCAATAAGGGTAAGACATGTTTCTAGGTCATTTCATATTATTAAAGCATTATTTTTACCTTAAACTACACTAATTACCACTAATTGCGATTAAAAACTTAATAAGTTACTAATCACCAAAAATTATTTTAATCTCATTGAACCACATTTTACTTCTTAATGACAACCATGTATGTCGGATTTTTGAAAATCAAATCACAGAAGTGACAAATTTTCATTTAAACGAAAATTCAGTTTCTTTAACTACCACTTAGTGGTTTCACTATTCATCAAAAATTGATGTTTTTCAGAAAAATACCAAAACTTCACCCTAAGATATATTTGACATTCTAAAATCGAAAATGAAGCCTATTTTACAAAATTCAAAACATATAAGTCACATTAATTAATTTAATAATTAATTCCCGCTGTCAGAGCAAATAACGTGTTTTTATGAAACAATAAGTATCAAAATATTTACACCAGTTTAAGTCCAATTTCAAAGTGAAATTGATTCCAATGACCACCATTGGATTAAATGGTAAAAATATATTCTAATTTCACTTCAAAACCAATTCAAAACATAATCTAATAATATAAATAAATTAGATTAAAAAGCAGTTTTGATGTAAAATGCAGTATTTTTCACTATTCATAAAAAAATGAACATTGTCAGAAAAATACCAAAAATTCACACAAAGTAAATTTTGATATCCCAATCCTAAAGAATAAGTTTATTTTGACAAACATAGCTTATAAAATTTTCAAAAGATAGATTCAAAAATGGTTTGCCATCAAAAGGCAGTAAAACAATCTTTTAAAAATATTAGTGTATTCCATGGTTAAGATTGGATTTATTTTCATTTTAAGTCTCTAAAACACTATCTAATTCATTAATAAGAATAGATAAAAATATCTATTATTCACTACTTACTTGGGATGTTACATCCTTCCCCCCTTTAGAAAATTGCATCCCCTCAATTTATTTACTTATCAAATAAATGGGGGTACTTATCCCTCATTGCATTTTCAGATTCCCATGTTGCCTCTTCAATCATGTGGTTTTTCCACAAAACCTTTACCTGATAAATCACCTTATTCCGTAACACTTGCTCCCTGTGGTCAAGAATCTGGACCGGTTGTTCCTCATAAGATAGGTTCTATTCCAGCTGAACTACCTCTGGACTCAAAATATGAGATGGATCTGGCATATACTTTCTCAACATTGAAACATGAAAAACATTGTGTACCTGAGATGAGCTCAGAGGTAAAGCCACTCGGTAAGCAACTGATCCAACTCTCTCCAGAATTTCATATGGTCCAATGAACCTTGGACTCAGCTTTCCTTTCTCACCAGATCGCATCACACTTTTCCATGGTGAGACTTTGAGAAAAACATGATCACCTACCTCAAAAGTTAGATCCTTCCTCCTGTTGTCTGTATAACTCTTCTGCCTGCTCTGAGCTGTTCTCATGTGTTTCTGAATCAGCTGAACTTTTTCTGCCATCTCTTCTACCAATTCTAGTCCCATCAACTTCCTTTCACCCACTTCATCCCAGAAAGCTGGAGTTCGACACCGCTTCCCATATAATGCCTGAAATGGTGCCATCTGTATACTGGAATGAAAAGTGTTATTATACGAAAATTCAACCAATGAAAGATGTTGGTCCCAACTTCCCTGATAATCCATCGAACAGGCTCGTAGAATATCCTCCAAGGTCTGAATTGTTCGTTCTGACTGCCCATCTGATTGAGGATGAAATGTTGTACTAAATTTTAATTCAGTACCCAACGACTTCTGAAGGCCTTTCCAAAAGTTAGAAGTGAACCTGGGATCACGATCAGATAAGATGGAGAGAGGAACTCCATGTAAACTGACTATCTCTTTAATATACAAACGGGAAAGTTGATCTAGGGAAAAAGTATCTCGTATAGCAAGGCAATGAGCAGATTTAGTCAAGCGATCAATAATAACCCAGATTGCATTATTACCTCGAGATGTCTTCCGTAATCCCACAACAAAGTCCATGGATATGTTTTCCCATTTCCACTCTGGCACTGGTAAAGGATGAAGCATCCCTTTAGGTAACTGCCGCTATGCTTTAACCTGTTGACATGTCAAACACTTCACAGTAAAATCAGCAATATCTCTTTTCATTCCATCCCACCAGTAATACTCCCGCAGATCTCTGCACATCTTAGTACTACCAGGATGAACTGAAAATGGAGAACTATGAGCTTCACATAATAACTCTCTCTTCAACTGTGAATCACAAGGCACACACAATCTCTTCCCAAATATCAAAACAAAATCATTATCAATGTTGAATTCAGGTAACTTACCTTTCTGAACCAGCTCTACCTTTTTCTGCAACTCACTATCTTGCTTCTGTGCTTGCTTGATTCTATCTGATAGAGATGATCTCACTGATACCTGAAACAAAACAGAAGAACATCCAGCACCAAAAACTTCTATGCCAAAGTTCATCAAATCCTTAATCAATGGATCACGTTCCAAAAGCAACATTGCTAATGAAGAATTACTTTTTCTACTCAAAGCATCAGCCACTTTATTAGCTTTTTCCGGATAGTAATGAATTGTACAATCATAATCCTTGATTAATTCCAGCCATCTCTTCTGTCTCATGTTTAACTCTTTCTGAGTGAATATATACTTTAAACTTTTGTGATCAGTATATATTTCACACTTTACTCCAAACAAATGATGCCTCCAAATTTTTAAAGCGAAAACAACAGCAGCTAATTCCAAATCATGTGTAGGGTAATTTACCTCATGAGTTTTCAACTGACGTGAAGCATAAGCAATTACTTGATCATTCTGAATTAGGACACAACCAAGTCCTTTCAATGAAGCATCACTGTATATAACAAACTCACCATTCTTGGAAGGAAGTGCTAGAACTAGAGCATTCACCAATCTTCTTTTCAATTCCTGAAAACAATCATCACATTCTTTTGTCCAGATAAACTTAACACCCTTCCAAGTTATCTTAGTCATTGGACTATATAACCGTGAAATTTTTTTAACAAACCTTCGGTAACAGCCTACCAAACCAAGGAAGCTACGAATCTCGGTTACATTTGTGGGTCTTGGCCATTCTTCCACAACTTTTGTTTTTGTAGGATCAACAGTTATTCCATCTTTAGAAACAATATGACCAAGGAAAGAAATTTGTTGCAACCAAAACTCACACTTGCTGAATTTCCCATACAATTTCTTTTCATTTAAGGTTTTCAAGATAACCCTTAAATGTCTTTCATGCTCCTCTTTACTTTTAGAAAACACCAAAATATCATCAATGAAAACCACCACAAACTTATCCAAGAACTCATGGAAAATTCTTTTCATTAATTCCATGAATACAGCAGGTGCATTGGTTAGCCCAAAAGGCATTACTACAAATTCATAATTGCCATATCTTGTACGAAACACAGTCTTTGGAACATCTGCTTCCTTTACCTTCAGCTGATGGTACCCTGATCTCAGGTCAATCTTTGAAAAATACTGAGCTTCCTGGAGCTGATTAAACAAATCATCGATATGAGGCAAAGGATATTTGTTCTTAACAGTGATGTTATTCAAGGCTCTATAATCAATGCAAAGTCTCATAGAACCATCTTTCTTTTTAACAAATAAAATAGGATCACCCCAAGGTGATGTGCTTGGTCGAATGAAACCTTTCTCTAATAAATCTTGCAATTGCTCCTTCAACTCTAAAAGTTCAATTTGAGCCATTCGATAAGGGGGTTTTGAAATTGGCTTACCATCAGGAACTAAGGCAACAGTAAACTCAACTTCCCGATCTGGTATTATTCCAGGAAACTCATCAGGAAAAACATCAGGATACTCATTTACCACTGACACATCATTAATCTGAATAGTTCCTTTATTTTCAACGATGTGTGCAAGGTAACATTAATTTCCATCTTTTACAAGTTTCTTGGCCTCTTGATAAGTTGTCAACAGTAAGGGTTCATTATTGTACACAAACTGAAAGTATTTCTGAAAATAAACTTCTTTAGCTCTACAGTCAATCTTAGCATGGTAAATAGAGAGCCAATCCATACCCAGGATAACATCAAACTCTACTAGAGGTAGAACAATAAGGTTTTCAAGTAGGTTCTTTCCACAGATAAGGATAGGAAGATTCTTATAAATTATTTTTGCCTCAAAATTTCCCCCAGGTGTTTTTACCAGAAGTTCAGGAGTCATTTCTTGAGATGGTATTCCCATTTTACTAGAAAAGTTTTCAGAGATGAAAGAATGTGTAGACCCTGAATCAAACAACACACTGGCATAATCTGAATAAACAAACAAAGTACCCGATACAACTTCATTTGATGGCCTGAAATCTGCTGAAGTAGTTGCAAAGGATTTCCCCACCCCTTTCTACTTGTAGTCTAGCTGGTTCCCATCACTCAAGCTCTTTGTCGGACACTCGTTTTCATAGTGACCCATCTCATTGCACTTATAACATTTCACTAACTGTAAATCAAATTTGATCTTACCTTCACCTTGATCCTTTTCAGTGCAATCACGAGCCTTATGTCCCATCTTACCACATCGGTAGCACTTTCCATAATTCAGAAGACATTCCCCAACATGCCTTTTGCCACATTTATCACAAAATAGAAACTTAGTTTTCTTACCATCAGACTTTTTTGAAGAATTCTTACCTTTCTCCTGCCACCTCGGTATCTTCTTCTGCTAGTTGTTATAGAACACTTGGTTATCGGCAAACTCCATTTCCACCTTCTCAACACATAGAAAAAGCTTTTCATAACTTTTAAACTCACGAGAAGCTATTGCCCTTCGATATTTTCGCTTTAATACTGAGTAAAACGATTGATTTTTCTATCAAGGTCTCGGATAAAATTTGGAGCATACCTTGGCAATCGAGTGAACATTTCTTCATAGGTAGCCACTGAGTCTTCCTCTTGCCTCAATTCCAAGAATTTCTTTTCCATCCTAAGTCGAATAGCCTTAGGAAAATACGTCTCAAGAAACATACCTTTGAATTCATCCCAGTCGAGATCATTAATCTCATCAGCGTCCCTGATATTTTTAACCATAGACCACCACTGATCTGCCTCACCCTCCAAACGGTAAATAGCAAGACTAACCTTTAGATTGTCTGAACACCCCATGACATCGAAAATCTTCTCCAGTGCCTTAATCCACCATTCAGCTAGCACATGGTAAGATGATCCTCTGAATGATGGGGGATGTTGCCTCATGAAATGTTCCACCACTGACATGTTCCCCTGTGGCTGATCTGGTTGATCTCGTGCATGGATACCACCACCATTTATAGCCTGAGTCAACTGTGCCATCACTGCAACAAACTGTTCAGTTCCAATTCCGACCATCTCAGGATGCTGATTCAGAAGGTTATTCCCTTCTGCATGCCTTCCTAGCAATGCTTCCCTATTTCCTCTACGGAAAATCATTCTGAACAAACATGTCTTAGATGAAGCAACATGGTAATATTAAAATGCTATATCACTTCAATTTGACCATAAAAAAATATTTTTGGATAATCATTTAATAGAATTCTAACTCCTAAAGTTATCTAAACCGACCTTTGATACCAACTATAAGGCCCCAGCCTTAAACCTTACTTAATCTTGAGTTATTACAAGATTACACATTGAGGATCTTTTCAGGTTTAGAGTTTTATAGAATTTGATCATAAAACTTGCGTTACATTCCACGTAAAAACAAAGTGGTTACATAAAGATATAATTCTTCTTTCCCATCAATGGAAACATATTTAAAATAAAACATGTATTCTTTCATGACACTTCCTTGACACTATCATCATATCATGTATCTTTCCCTTGACCTGTGAAAAACATTTCAAAAAAACTTGGGATGAGCATAAAAAGATCAGTAAGGGATATAAAAATATGGAAAGGAAACATGGGTACATATATACATAAGTATGAGATCATACTTTACCCATAAAACATAAGCACTTTAACATACCTCATCAAATCATGAATAAATCATAGAAATCATAAGACATAAAGGTAACTTGAGGCATTCATAACATTCTTACATAGGGAGTAACCCTTTTGGTTACGTTTGGAATACCCATCATAGTATATTCCTTAAATCTCTTCGTAGAAACCTTAACGTTTCACTCTTTCACGTTACCCAATGCATTGGAGAGCTATATTGGTCTCACCTGCCCTTAGTGTATCACGGAACCACCCGTCTTCATAAAAATTCCCAAGAACCTCAACATAATCGTATCGCATAAAACATGCATAAAGGAAACATAACAATTCCATCTTTCAATCACAAGATATCAATACAACACATTAATATAAAAACATCATGAAAACCATTTTCAATACCAAAATAAAAGAAAAGTAAAACATGGAATTTATTTTTCTTTTAAAAAGAAGGTATGGCTTGTAGAGGAAGCTAAAACTCAAATAATAGTCACGATGGCGGAGAAGTCGTTGTCGCCGCATACGTACGACAAAAAAACATTCCCTTTTGTCGTTTAGTAAACGCTTCGTATAAAAAAGATTCCTTTTGGATAAATGTAAAAGTCAAAGGGGTTTATACACCGTATAAAAGAAGGTTGTGTATAAAACAAAATATGCTTCAATGAAAGGATATTGAGACGAAGCCCCATACCTCGGGTCCGACGTGACTCGATCGTTCTTTAATGTCCTGAATAATAAACTAGAGTTAATTTATACTTGTTTAAGAACCTTTTTTAAGTTCATTATTCCTTTTATATCACTTATTGCCATGTCATGAACACAATGTAATTATTTAAGTTAATAACGGTCGTTTTAACGATCATTGGTACTTGAGTAAAAAATAAGCCCTTTATAATTACAAGTTGTTCATGTATCCATTATATCCAGAATGGTATTCATGATGTAGATATTATATATTTCATATATATCCAGTACATGCATGCATTTATAATATTACACAATCATTTAGAGGTAATAAATGAAATGCACCGTTCATGGAGACGGTAAGCCATACGTACGCATGAACGCTACTTTCATTTCTATTTCGTATTTTATAGAATGGAATCATAATGATATAAATGTATATTATAATTCCAGTATAATATCATATATATAATATCATAGTTCCATCCTTTATACGTCCCACATATGGTATTTAACGAATCAAATCACTTTGAGGGGGCGGTATTCCGCACTTCCTTAAATGAAGATATAGCGTTTACCCATAATGGAAACCATAAAGGTATGCCCAAAATGAAAAATACAGAAGATTAAGGAAAACATAAACATATTATATATCATATATAAATATAGTTACATCTTAATGGCCACCTTTGAAGGTGTTAAAGGAATGTTGAACAATCATCATTTCGGGAGGCATAAATTCACCATCCAAGAAAACTGTATGTTCTTTAACCATTAGATGTAGGTGTGTGTAAGTTTAGCTTTAATACTTATTATAAAAACATCCTAGTATATTGAAGATACTGTATTTTTTACAAAAGAAATAAATAAGAAGAGTTTAGGGGGTTGGAGAAGCAAAATAAAACAAAATGACTCAAGTGAAGACATTACCTTAAAATCGGGTAACTCGCTTTGGTTTGAGCTCAAAGGCTTCCCTGGGAAGTCTTATGCACAAATTGAGGCTTCAAGGAGTAAAAGAGGGATGTGGAGAGCCAAAATGGGTAGGGGTTGGCCGAGTCAAAGGCTTTGGGAGTGTGGGAAAAGAGGTAGAGTGGGGGGCCTTTTATAAGAGGAGAGGAGGGGCACTCTTGGAAAGTAAAGATAAGTTACTTTATTTTAAAATGAGTTTCGGATTAAAAAGGTCCCAAATTAATATAATTAGATTATAAGGTGATAAGGGTTCGAAATTCACTCATCCAATTGGTTTTGGCCATGTGTAGGTTTTATATTTTACATTATCTTTCCACTTTATTTAAATCGTTAAATAATGAGGTCATCGCTACATCATCATGATGTAATAAATAATTTAATTCATTTAATGTATAAAAATTATAAAAAAGGTACTATGATGTAGGAAATCTTTATATCTTTCTAATGAATGTTTATAGTAAAAAATCTGACTTGTATAACCCCATGTAAAAATTGTTTTATTAAAACATATTATGTTTCTGTCATTTTCACTTTAACATTAAATAAAAAGTTATTTATGTCATTTCCCAACCAGAGTGGCTCCATGGGGTCCCCAAGTTGACCCATGGATTGTATTTTTCGTCCATGACACAACCAATAAGGGTAGGACATGTTTCTAGGTCATTTCATATTATTAAAGCATTATTTTTACCTTAAACTATACTAATTACCACTAATCGCGACTAAAAACATAATAAGTTACTATTCACCAAAAAATTATTTTAATCTCATTGAACCACATTTTACTTCTTAATGAAAACCATGTATGTCGGATTTTTGAAAATCAAATCACCGAAGTGACAAAGTTTCATTTAAACGAAAATTTAGTTTCTTTAACTACCACTTAGTGGTTTCACTATTCATCAAAAATTGATGTTTTTCAGAAAAATACCAAAACTTAACCCTAAGCTATATTTGAAATTCCGAATTCAAAAATGAGGTATATTTTACAAAATTAAAAACATATAAGTCACATTAATTAATTTAATAATTAATTCCCACTGTCCGAGCAAATAACGTGTTTTTATGAAACAATAAGTATCAAAAGATTGACACCAGTTTAAGTCCAATTTCAAAGTGAAATTGATTCCAATGACCACCATTGTATTAAATGGTAAAAATATATACTAATTTCACTTCAAATCCAATTAAAAACATAATCTAATCGTATAAATAAATTATATTAAAAATCAGTTTTGATGTAAAATGCAGTATTTTTCACTATTCATTAAAAAATGAACATTGTTAGAAAAATACCAAAAAATCACACAAAGTAAATCTTGATGTCCAAATCATAATGAATAAGTTTAGTTTGACAAACATAGCTTATAAAATTGTCAAAAGATAGATTCAAAAATGGTTTTCCATCAAAAGGCAGTAAAACAATCTTTTAAAAATATTAGTGTATTCCATGCTTAAGATTGGATTTATTTTCATTTTAAGCCTCTAAAACACTATCTAATTCAATAATAGGCATAGATAAAAATATCTATTATTCACTACTTACTTCGGATGTTACATCCTTCCCCCTTTAGAAAATAGTGTCCCCGCAATTTATTTACTTATCAAATAAATGGGGGTACTTATCCCTCATTTCATTTTCAGATTCCCATGTTGCCTCTTCAATCATGTGGTTTTTCCACAAAACCTTTACCTGATGAATCACCTTATTCCGTCACACTTGCTCCCTGTGGTCAAGAATCTGGACCGGTTGTTCCTCATAAGACAGGTTCTCTTCCAGCTAAACTACCTCTGGACTCAAAACATGAGATGGATCTGGCATATACTTTCTCAACATCAAAACATGAAAAACATTGTGTACCTGAGATAAGCTCGTAGGTAAAGCCACTCGGTAAGTAACTGATCCAACTCTCTCCAGAATTTCATATGGTCCAATGAACCTTGGACTCAGCTTTCCATTCTTACAAAATTGCATCACACTTTTCCATGGTGAGACTTTGAGAAAAACATGATCACCTACCTCAAAAGTTAGATCCTTCCTCATGTTGTCTGCATAACTCTTATGCCTGCTCTGAGCTGTTCTCATGTGTTTCTGAATCAGATGAACTTTTTCTGCCATCTCTTCTACCAATTTTGGTCCCATCAACTTCCTTTCACCCACTTCATCCCAGAAAGCTGGAGTTCGACACCGCTTCCCATATAATGCCTGAAATGGTGCCATCTGTATACTGGAATGAAAAGTGTTATTATACGAAAATTCAACCAAAGAAAGATGTTGGTCCCAACTTCCCTGATAATCCATCGAACAGGCTCGTAGCATATCCTCCAAGGTCTGAATTGTTCGTTCTGACTGCCCATCTGATTGAGGATGAAATGTTGTACTAAAATTTAATTCAATACCCAACGACTTCTGAAGGCCTTTCCAAAAGTTAGAAGTGAACCTGGGATCACGATCAGATACAATGGAGAGAGGAACTCCATGTAACCTGACTATCTCTTTAAGATACAAACGTGAAATTTTATCTAGGGAAAAAGTATCTCGTATAGCAAGGAAATGAGCAGATTTAATCAAGCGATCAACAATAACCCAGATTGCATTATTACCTCGAGATGCCTTCGGTAATCCCACAACAAAGACCATGGATATGTTTTCCCATTTCCACTCTGGCACTGGTAAAGGCTGAAGCATCCCTTTAGATAACTTCCACTCTGCTTTAACCTGTTGACATGTCAAACACTTCATAGTAAAATCAGCAATATCTCTTTTCATTCCATCCCACCAGTAATACTCCCGCGGATCTCTGTGCATCTTAGTACTACCAGGATAAACTGAAAACGGAGAACTATGAGCTTCACATAATAACTCTCTCTTCAACTGTGAATCACAAGGCACACACAATCTCTTCCCAGATCTCAAAACACAATCATTATCAATGTTGAATTCAGGAAACTTACCTTTCTGAACCAGCTCTACCTTTTTTCTGCAACTCACTGTCTTACTTCTGTGCTTTCTTGATTCTATCAGATAGAGATGATCTCACTGATACCTGAAACAAAATAGAAGAAAATCCTGCACCAAAAACTCCTATGCCAAAGTTCATCAAATCCTTAATCAAAGGATCATATTCCAAACACAACATTTCTAATGAAGCATTACTTTTTCTACTCAAAGCATCAGCCACTTTATTTGCTTTTCCCGGATGGTAATTAATTGTACAATCATAATACTTGATTAATTCTAGATATCTCCTCTATCTCATGTTTAACTCTTTCTGAGTGAATATATACTTTAAACTTTTTTTATCAGTATATATTTCACACTTTACTCCATACAAATGATGCCTCCAAATTTTTAAAGCGAAAAAAACAGCAGCTAATTCCAAATCATGTGTAGGGTAATTTATCTCATGAGTTTTCAACTGACATGAAGCATAAGCAATTACCTGATCATTCTGCATTAGGATGCAACCAAGTCCCTTCAATGAATCATCACTGTATATAACAAACTCACCATTCCTGGAAGGAAGTGCCAGAACTGGAGACAATCATCACATTCTTTTTTCCAGATAAACTTAACACCCTTCCGAGTTATCTTAGTCATTGGACTAGATAACTATGAAAAATTTCTAACAAACCTTCGGTAATACCCTGCCAAACCAAGGAATCTATGAATGTCGGTTACATTTGTGGGTCTTGTCCATTCTTCCACAACTTTTGTTTTTACAGGATCAACAGTTATTCCATCTTTAGAAACAATATGACCAAGGAAAGAAATTTGTTGCAACCAAAACTCACACTTTCTGAATTTCCCATACAATTTCTTTTCTTTTAAGGTTTGCAAG
Organism: Viscum album; assembly: GCA_963277665.1. NCBI lineage: Eukaryota > Viridiplantae > Streptophyta > Magnoliopsida > Santalales > Viscaceae > Viscum > Viscum album. The sequence continues at coordinate 605,620,313 of OY728125.1, forward strand.
ATAACCCTTAAATGTCTTTCATGCTCCTCTTTACTTTTAGAAAACACCAAATTATCATCAATGAAAACCACCACAAACTTATCCAAGAACTCATGGAAAATTATATTCATTAATTCCATGAATATAGCAGGTGCATTGGTTAGCCCAAAAGGCATTACTACAAATTCATAATGGCCATATCTTGTACGAAACGTAGTCTTCGGAACATCTGCTTCCTTTACCTTCAGCTGATGGTACCCCGATCTTAGGTCAATCTTTGAAAAATACTGAGCTCCCTGGAGCTGATCAAACAAATCATCGATATGAGGCAAAGGATATTTGTTCTTAACAGTGATGTTATTCAATGCTCTATAATCAATGAAAAGTCTCATAGAACCATCTTTCTTTTTAACAAATAAAACAAGAGCACTCCAAGGTGATGTGCTAGGTCGAATGAAACCATTCTCTAATAAATCTTGCAATTTCTCCTTCAACTCTAAAAGTTCAATTTGAGCCATTCGATAAGGGGGTTTTGAAATTAGATTAGCATCAGGAACTAAGTCAACAGTAAACTCAACTTCCCGATCTGGTATTATTCCAGGAAACTCATCAGAAAAAACATCAGGATACTCATTTACCACTGGCACATCATTAATCTAAATAGTTCATTTATTTTCAACGATGTGTGCAAGGTAACATTCATTTCCATCTTTTACAAGTTTCTTGGCCTTTTGATAAGTTATCAACAGTAAGGGTTCATTATTTTACACAAACTGAAAGTCTTTCTGAAAAGAAACTTCTTTAGCACTACAGTCAATCTTAGCATGGTAAATAGAGAGCCAATCCATACCCAGGATAACATCAAACTCTACTAGTGGTAGAACAATAAGGTTTGCAAGTAGGTTCTTTCCACAGATAAGGATAGGAAGATTCTTATAAATTCTTTTTGCCTCAACATTTCCCCCTGGTGTTTTTACCACATGTTCAAGAGTCATTTCTTGAGATGTTATTCCCATTTTACTAGAAAATGTTTCAGAGATGATAGAATGTGTAGACCCCGAATCAAACAATACACTGGCATAATCTGAATAAACAAAAAAAGTACCTGATACAACTTCATTTGATGGACCGACATCTGCCGAAGTAGTTGCAAAGGATTTCACCACCCCTTTCTGCTTGTAGTCTAACTTCTTCCCATCACTCAAGCACTTTGTTGGACACTCGTTTGCATAGTGACCCATCTCATTTCACTTATAACATTTCACTAACTGTAAATCAAATTTGGTCTTACCTTCACCTTGATCCTTTTCAGTGCAATCACGAGCCTTATGTCCCATCTTACCACATCAGTAGCACTTTCCAGAATTCAGAAGACATTCCCCAGCATGCCTTTTTCAACATTTATCACAAACTAGAAACTTAGTTTTTTTACCATCAGACTTTTTTGAAGAATTCTTACCTTTCTCCTGCCACCTCGGTCTCTTCTTCTGCTGGTTGTTATAGAACACTTGGTCATCGGAAAACTCCATTTCCACCTTCTCAGCACATCGAACAAGCTTTTCATATTTTTTAAACTCACGAGAAGCTAATTCTCTTCGATATTTTGGCTTTAATCTTGAGTAAAAATGATTGATTTTACTATCAAGGTCTTGGATAAAATTTGGAGCATACCTTGCCAATCGAGTGAACCTTTCTTCATAGGTAGCCACTGAGTCTTCCTCTTGCCTCAATTCCAAGAATTGCTTTTCCATCCTAAGTCAAACAGCCTTAGGAAAATACTTCTCAAGAAACATACCTTTGAATTCATCCCAGTCGAGAGCATCAATCTCATCAGTGTCCCTGATATTTTTAACCATAGACCACCACTGATCTACCTCACCCTCCAAACGGTAAATAACAAGACTAACCTTTTGATTGTCTGAACACCCCATGACATCGGAAATCTTCTCCAGTTCTTTAATCCACCCTTCAGCTAGCACAGGGTCAGATGATCCTCTGAATGATGGGGGATGTTGCCTCATGAAATGTTCCACCACTGACATGTTCCTCTACGGTTTATCTGGCTGATCTCGTGCATGGATACCACTACCATTTATAGCCTGAGTCAATTGTGCCATCACTGCAACAAATTGTTTAGTTCTAATTCTGACCATCTCAGGATGCTGATTCGGAAGGTTATTTCCTTCTGCATGCCTTCCTAGCACTACATACCTGTTTCCTCTACGGAAAACCATTCTGAACAAACATGTCTTAGATGAAGCAACATGGTAATCTTCAAATGCTATATCACTTCAATTTGATAATAAAAAATATTTTTGGATAATCGTTTAATATAATTCTAACTCCTAATGTTAACTAAACCGACCTTTGATACCAACTATAAGGCCCCAGCCTTAAACCTTACTTAATCTTGAGTTATTACAAGATTACACATTGATGATCTTTTCAGGTTTAGAGTTTTAGAGAATTAGATCATTAAACTTGCATTACATTCCTCGTAAAAATAAAGTGGTTACATAAAGATATAATTCTTCTTTCCCATCAATGGAATCATATTTAAAATAAAACATCGATTCTTTCTTGAAACTTCCTTGACACTATCATCATATCATGTACCTTTCCCTTGACCTGTGAAAAACCTTTCAAAAAAACTTGGGATGAGCATAAAAAGCTCAGTAAGGGATATAAAAATATGGAAAGGAAATATGGGTACATATATACATAAGGATGAGATCATACTTTACCCATAAAACATAAGCACTTTAACATACCTCATCAAATCATGAATAAATCCTAGAAATCATAAGACATAAAGGTAACTTGAGGCATTCATAACATTCTTACGTAGGGAGTAAACCTCTTGGTTACGTTTGGAATACCCATCACAGTATATTCCCTAAATCTCTTCGAAGAAACCTTAACGTTTCACTCCTTCGCGTTACCCAATGCATTGGAGAGCTATATTGGGCTCACCCGCCCTTAGTCTATCACGGAACCACCCGTCTTCATAATAATTCCCAAGAACCTCAACATAATCGTATAAAATAAAACATGAATAAAGGAAACATAACATTTCCATCTTTTAATCCCAAGATATCAATACAAAACATTGATATAAAAACATCATGAAAATAATTCTCAATACCAAAATAAAAGAAAAGTAAAACATGGTATTTATTTTTCTTTTAAAAAGAAGGTATGGCTTGTAGAGGAAGCTGAAACTCAAATAACAGTCACAACGGCGGAGAAGTCGTTGTCACCGCATACGTACGAAAAAAAACATTCCCATTTGTCGTTTAGTAAACGCTTCATATAAAAAAGATTCTTTATGGATAAAAGTAAAAGTAAAAGGGGTTTATACACCGTATAAAAGAAGGTTGTGTATAAAACAAAATATGCCTCAATGAAAGGAGATTGAGACGAAGCCCCATACCTCGGGTCCGACTTGACTCGATAGTTCTTTAATGTCCTGAATAATAAAGTTGAGTTAATTTCTACTTGTTTAAGAACCTTTTTTAAGTTCATTATTCCTTTTATATCACTTATTTCCATGGCATGAACACTATGTAATTATTTATGTTAATAACGGTCGTTTTAACGATCATTGGTACTTGAGTAAAAAATAAGCCCTTTATAATTACAAGTTGTTCATGTATCCATTATATCCAGAATGGTATTCATGATGTAGATATTATATATGTCATATATATCCAGTAAATGCAGGCATTTATAATATTACATAATCATTTAGAGGTAAGAAATGAAATGCACCGTTCATGGAGACGGTAAGCCGTACATACGCATGAACGCTACTTTCATTTCTATTTCGTATTTTATAGAATGGAATCATAATGATATAAAGGTATATTATAATTCCAGTATAATATCATATATAATATCATTGTTCCATCCTTTATACGACCCACATATGTTATTTAACGAATCAAATCACTTTGAGGGGGCAGTAGTCCGCACTTCCTTAAATGAAGATATCGCGTTTACCCATAATGGAAACCATAAAGGTATTCCCAAAATGAAAAATACAGTAGCTTAAGGAAAACATAAACATATTATATATCATATATAAATATAGTGACATCTTAATGGCCCCCTTTGAAGGTGTTAAAGGAATGTTGCACAATCATCGTTTTGGGAGGCATAAATTCACCATCCACGGAAACTGTATGTTATTTAACCATTAGATGTAGGTGTGTGTAAGTGTATCTTGAATACTTATTATAACAACATCCTAGTATATTTAAGATACTGGAGTTGTTACAAAAGAAATAAATAAAAAGAGTTTAGGGGGTTGGAGAAGAAAAATAAAACAAAAGGACTCAAGTGAAGACATTACCTTAAAATCGGGTAACTCCCTTTGGTTTGAGCTCAAAGGCTTCCTCGGGAAGTATTCTACCAAAAGTGAGGCTTCAAGGAGTAATAGAGGGATGTGGAGAGACAAAATGGGTAGGGTTTGGCCGAGCCAAAGGCTTTGGGAGTGTGGTAAAAGAGGTAGAGGTGGGGGCCTTTTATAAGAGGAGAGGAGGGGCACTCTTGGAAAGTAAAGATAAGTTACATTATTTTAAAATGAGTTTCGTATTAAAAAGGTCCCACATTGATATAATTCTAGGACAAGGTGATAAGGGTTCTAAATCCACTCATCCAATTGGTTTTGTCCATGTGTAGGTTTTAGATTTTACATTATCTTTCCACTTTATTTAAATCGTTAAATAATGAGGTCATCACTACATCATCATGATGTAATAAATATTTTAATTAATTTAATGTCTAAAAATTATAAAACAAATAAAATGATGTGGGAAATCTTTTTATATTTTTAATTAATATTTATAGTCAAAAATCTGACTTGTATAACCCCATGTAAAAATTGTTTTAGTAAAACATATTATGTTTGTGTCATTTTCACTTTAACATTAAATAAAAAGTTATTTATGTCATTTCCCAACCAAAGTGGCTCCGTGGGGTCCCCAAGTTGACCCATGGCTTTTCTTGGTCGTCCATGACACAACCAATAAGGGTAGGACATGTGTCTAGATCATTTCATATTATTAAAGCATTATTTTTACCTTAAACTACACTAATTACCACTAATCGCGATTAAAAACTTAATAAGTTACTATTCACCAAAAATTATTTTAATCTCATTGAACCGCATTTTACTTCTTAATGAAAACCATGTATGTCGGATTTTTGAAAATCAAATCACTGAAGTGACAAAGTTTCATTTAAACGAAAATTCAGTTTCTTTAACTACCACTTAGTGGTTTCACTATTCATCAAAAATTGAAGTTTTTCAGAAAAATACCAAAACTTCACCCTAAGCTATATTTGACATTTTGAATTCAAAAATGTAGTATATTTTACAAAATTCAAAACATATAAGTCACATTAATTAATTTAATAATTAATTCCCGCTATCAGAGCAAATAGCGTGTTTTTATGAAACAATAAGTATCAAAAGATTGACACCAATTTAACTCCAATTTCAAAGTGAAATTGATTCCAATGACCAACATTGGATTAAATGGTAAAAATATATTCTAATTTCACTTCAAAACAAATTCAAAACATAATCTAATCATATAAATAAATTAGATTAAAAAGCAGTTTTGATGTAAAATGCAGTATTTTTCACTATTCATTAAAAATGAACATTGTCAGAAAAATACCAAAAATTCACACAAAGTAAATTTTGATGTCCCAATCATAAAGAATAAGTTTATTTTGACAAACATAGCTTATAAAATTGTCAAAATATTGATTCAAAAATGGTTTTCCATCAAAAGGCAGTCAAACAATCTTTTAAAAATATTAGTGTATTCCATGCTTAAGATTGGATTTATTTTCATTTTAAGCCTCTAAAACACTATCTAATTAATTAATAGGAATATATAAAAATATCTATTATTAACTACTTACTTGGGATGTTACAAGGTTGGCTCGGTCAGCATGAAGTTGGCAATAAAATCATTACATGTAATTAATTACTCATCGCATCTAGATACATTGTGCATGGGTATATAACTTGTGCTCCATCCACACAATGTGTATCCCAGTTTTACCATCCAACGATTTGGCACTTTCGGATGTCATCTTAGAATGTTCTTCATTTATTCTTAAACATTTAAGAAAGTGAAATACTAAACAAAAATAACTAATATATTGATAACATGTTAATTCCAATCGAATTAAATAACAAATAACATGAAATAAAATCTATCCACAATTTCACATAAACCAAAAATCCAATAAATACTTATAAATTTAAATATGACCTCTTTGATAGAAATTTTTTGTTTCAGGCATAGAAGAAGTATGCGTTGGTGGGTGATATATTAAAATTTATTTTAATAATAATTTCCCAAAACTAAGAGCAATGATCTTTCATGTTAAATTTATAATTAATTTATTTAATATCTGAAGAAATAAATACATGGGCTTAAGAACTTTCTTCATTGATGATTTTTTATCATCCAAAAAGTCCCTTCTATATTGCCTTTTTTGTGCTTGTGAGGATCCAAGGGTATAACCCCGCTAGTTGTAATCCACATGTGCTTTAGTGGTCTCTGAGAAACACCACACGCTCTTCAGGTGCTAGCGTAGGAAATTGAATATCTGGCATTATTTGTTCTTTGATCTCTCATTCTTCAGTCTTGAAGAAATTAACTCTTGGGTTTCTCTTTCTTGAGAGGGATAGAGTAGGAGGAGTCTAGAGATAATTCCTTTTGTATAGAAATTCTCTATTTTAATACATGTAATTGGTTTTTAATGAATTACACAAGATACGTAAATGTATATTTATAGAGCCAGAATTTAGGTTACAAAATTTAATTTCATAATAGCCATTAAATATAATTATGATAATTAATGAAAACCCAAGACACATAATAATAATAATAGTATTATTATTTTATGGTGCGCTAACTTTCAAAAAATGGATAAATAATATTTACTGACTCGAAAATAATTATTTTATCACTGGATACGGTCTTAGTTCATTCGAAATCCTCTTGTACTTATTGAACACTCAAATAAATAATTATCATCTTAAATAAATATTATATTCACAAATTAGTAAATAAATATTTATTAAATATTCAATAAAATAAATAAATATATTTTATTCACAATCTGGTGAATAAATATTTATTTAATTTGTGCGATGATTATAACTTAAAGAAAATCATTCCTCATTCTTGAGAATAATGTTTATTCCATTAATTAAATTAAAATATAATTTAATCGAGACCACCATAATCACTTAGTGAGAAACCCTATAGGAGTTTTTCTCATTATCATTAGGGGGCCTACCTAAAGTCCTAGATTACTATCTACCAATGGATCAAAGAATCTAAGGAAAAAAACATAAAGTCGCAATGATGAAAACCAAATATGAATTCTTACAATGTAATATAATACCTTTTCCATAGAATCTTGTCAAGAAGGTTTCATGATGGTGTCATCAACCTATATTCTTGATACATAATTCATTGAATATCTGAAATAAAATCATCATTAAATCATGGTCATGGAATTTAAGGTGATATTTTTATATCAATAAAAGGGTCAAGATATCAACTTCAATAAACATGTAATGCCCAAATCCTTTCTTTACTTATCCATTGATAATATGTCATTCATGATGCACCTAATGTACCCTACTTCCCACCAACATATGGTAGGGTAGTTTCTGATAGAAAATCTAAGTGTGTGAGTCCTGACATGCATTAATAATAATATTAAAGACTAAGGACCATTACGCATGCTCATATATAGAAATATTCAATGAAACCAAAACATGAAAAAAAAATTATAGGTGAGTCTGTTCTCATAATCTTCCGTCTTGGAGATTACCAATTGTGAACATCATGAGAAGAAGTCTCATCTGCTTATGAGTACTCACACCTGACAATCTATATACTATGTTTCCTATTATAAAATGTTATCCAACCATAGAAATATATTAAAAATATTGTCATATCACTTTAAGGTTCTCATAATAACAGGAAACTACTATAACCTTATCGATGAGACAAAAAATATAATACATTATTACAATATGGTCACACAGATCAATGAACATTATGTAATAATATTTTTAAATTAATATTTAATACATAAAATATTCATTTAATAAAAGTAAAAATAGTTGTTTTTGGACACCATCTATAACACCTATTAGTGATGGTTTGAAATCTTATTACAACATCTTATTTATATCTTTTATGTTAGAAGAATCACATGAACTATTGTATTGATCATAGTATTACAACATTGTAAGGGTATTTCCTACTTGTTTTATCCACATGAAAAAATGGTTTTATAGTGAATTGTATGGTATTGGATTATTTAAAACCCATTCCAAGGACTAGAAACTCTTATATATTAGTGAACTCTATAAATACTTATATTCCTGTGGGTGTGTGAATGTTTTATTTTCATCAAAGTGATAAATATTTAACTGGAAGTGAAGGTTGTAAAATAATAAAGATAATATAAAATAAAAACATATCATTGATTCACCCCTCCCCCACTCAGTGATTTTATTGATCCTGGATAGACCTTCTCAATTTTTTTAAGAGATAGGTTCCCTTTATTTACTACTTTGATGATGTTTTTTAATAGAAGTTATTATAGATAATATGAATTTTGTGAATACTAAGGGGATTATAGTTTTTTATTTATGGAACTATCATATCTGGAATGATATAAAGTTTTCCTACCTTATGTCTATTGGTTATGATGTTTTGGAATATTCTACAGGAGGAATTGCTCCTCTTGTTAAAAATTTTCCACTTGCATCTATTGTTAAGAATAATTTGTATAATTATGGAAGGGGAAAAATTGATTTACGTTCATTACTCTCTAAAATTTAATTCCTTAGAGTTCATGGAGTTGGAACTACTATAGGTATCTGAATTTTTTTGAAGAATATATATGAAGGAAATATAGAGGTAAACAAGGAAAATTTACAAATCCAGAGGCTGAAGTATAAAGATATCAAAATGGGTGAGTATTAATATGTTGGTGACTTCTTTAAAAGTTAAAATTATATTCTAATCGTTATAAGATTTCTCGGTGACAAGATGGAAGATTTAATTAATATGGATAAGATTTTATGAAATCATCCAGAAAATTTTGTTGCTAAAGTTTCATCTTTAGAAGATAGAGATCAAGAAAATATATCTTTATATGACTTACATAGAACTCTCATTACATATGAAATGAGAAGATATAAAGTCATGAAAAGAAAATAAAAGGATGATCAAGAAATTTCCTTCAAAGCTTTAATGCGAGGAAGATCTAAGAATATTCTCAAAGATAAACAATTTGGTGATTAGTATTCAAAAAATGAGGTTAGTAACAATTTTATGTATTCTTATCCAATTTCTCTAAAAAGAGTAAACTTATAAGTATAATGGGAAGTTTCTTTTTAAATACTTTGGGTGAGGAGTAATTGGGTAATTTTTCTGCAAATTTCCCCTGAATAAAGGATTAAGAAGAAAGTGATGATGGTGAAATAAAGTAAATAAGATCACAAAAGAAACATGTTTATGAATTTAAATCCTATTCCAATGGAAAAGATAAAAATTTATCGAAATCCAAAAAGCTATATTTTTTTTTCTGAATATGGTGAATATTAGGACAATGAATTTAAAGATGAAAAATTCAATGAATTTTCAGGATAAAACATGTTTATTGAAAATTTTATTGATGAAATGTTCTCTGATGATGAAAATATTATTTCTGAAGAATAAAAATAAACATATTTATTGTAATCTCTGAAAATAGAGTTGATTGTTTTTTTAAATATTGTATTAACTGGAAGAGAAATAAACAAGTTGATAAATGAAAGTTCTTCAAAAATAAAATCAGGAATATATTTTTAATATAGATATAAACTATTAAAAGAGATTGATTTTTTTAATAAGTATATTGAAAAATAAAATAGTAGAAATTAATAGATTGAAATTATGATAAAAGTTAAGTGTGATGAATTAAAACTTGTTTAAAAAAAGTTCTCTAAAGTTGAGAAGTGTTTTATAAGTATTAAAAAGTTTATGTCTAAAATTGGGAAAATTTATAAGAAGCGTGAGCCTAAAAATTATCGACATATGTTATCTTCAAAGGTTGAAAAGAAAATTTAATATATTCATAAGAATAAGAATGCTTAGAAAATAATGTATCTTTAAAAAACAAAAAAATATGAAAATTAAAAAGTTTCCAAATTTCAAAGTTTGAATCAAAGGTTAGTATTATTAGTGATTTTGTTAATGTTGGGAGGAAATGAGAATTAAAGAAGAATGATTTAGGTGATAATATAATGTTTGGGGCTCAAAATGTTTTTGATGTGGAATATAAAATAGTTGTAGAAAAATAAGTTTACAAATCTATATATTCTAGAAGTTACAAAAGAAAATATTATAAAGATGGCTACTACTGGTATTGTAAATTATTTTGGAATACATAAAATATGTGTTGGTTCAATAAAAAACACTAAAATTATCCTTTTATTAATAGGAATCATTTTTTAATATGGATTCAATCCTCTCAAAGAAGAAATATAGATAATATTAGTATAGAGGATAAAAATATATTCCAAACATTTGAAATATTTTTCAAAGATGTGAAGATCCTTTACATCTTATAAGAGGTTTTCTTGTTTTTTTATTGAAAAAAATATCCTTATAGTAATTCTAAAAATCCTGATGAGAAGTAAGATAAAGTAATATAAAAATATCTTACTCTCTAAACTACTCTAAATGATATAAAAGGATAATGACCCTAGATTTTGGATAGCGGGTTCTCTTAAAATATGATAGGATATTTGAAACTGTTTAATAATGATAAATATTTGACATAATGAACGCTAACATTTATAAATAATGATTCACTCAGAATCAAAGGCATTGGATCCTTTATTATTGGGGAAGAAAAATTGAAATCCAAAAATTCTTTGTTTTTTGATGGGCTAAAACAAAACATGTTATGTGTTTCATAATGTTGTGATGATGGTAACAAAGTTTTTTTGAAAAAAATGTTTTTTTTAAATAGTTAATGATAGAAAATTTGTTACGAGATTCCAATGTGAAAAGGGACACTTTTTTCAAGTTGGTGATGTATAGAATTAATGTTATCTAAGAATGATGAAATAAAATCAATTATGGCATAAAGGTTTGGGAAATATGTATCAGATTAATACGAGAGAGTTAAGAAAGATAGATAGTGTTTTTTATATTCTTGATATTGTAAGAAGAAAATATTGGTGATGTTCAATTTTCTTGAAAGGGAAGATTACAAACTCTATGCACATTAAATTTGAAATTCATTCAACTCATCCACTAAAACTAATTCACTCTGATTTTTTTATTCCAATGATAGAAAAAAATTCATATATAATTAATTCATTTATTTTATTTATTATTTTACTCACATTACTTGTGTTGTGTATTTTAAGAATAAATAAAAATATCAAAAAAATTAAGAGTTTCAAGAGAAGAGTAGAAAAGAAATGGGGATATTCTATGAAGAAGTTGCAAACCGATAATGGTGCTGAATAAAAAATGGATGTTTTAGAAGTTATCTTAGAAAACATAGTATTCATCATGAATTAATTGGACATTACATGCTACAACAACATTATAGAGACCCTAATTTTTATTAAATTACTATTACATCTTTTTAAAGATAAACAATAAAATAGTGTTACAAAACCATGATCCAAAGGTTTAGTGTCTTTGGAAAATTAGGACCAAACACAACACTTAAATAATAAAACATAATAATTATTGAATCCCTTCTTCTCTAGTTTCTTAGTGGCCATCATGTACTCCTCAGTATAAGTAGTCACCTGAGGATATACATCAAAGTAAGGGGTGACCTAAAATCCCAGAAAGAGGATATATAAGAATGAGAATCAATATGACATGGTTGATCATAATCATAATCATAATAAAATAAGAATGTTATCATCATCATAATCATTATAAGAATCATTAAATAAATTCATGAAATGTGGAAATGCATAAAAATTACACATCATGTCTTATTGTCCAAATACCACACATAGATGTGAACAAAGCTAGAATCATGTCCACACATAACATATGTGAATAATCATAACATAATCATAATTGTGAACAAATATATCATCATGTTCATGAATATTATAAATTATATCACGATATACATCACACTACCCAACTCATTGGAGCGCTCTATAATTCTGGGCTCACCCATCACATCCTAACATTTACATAATCATGCATGCCACATAGAATGTATAACAATATTTGATATAAAATAACCCATATAAATGAAATAGATGGCATGATAATTTAGTATATCATAAATTCATGAATAAACTTTTGGTTTCCCAAAATAAAAATGGAATGACAAACTTGTTTTAAGAATCATCAATATTGAGTGAAGAAGAAACAATATCAAGAGAAGTAAAAGATGTATTTTTAGAATGAAGAGTTCTTTTAGAAAAATAATTTCATTAGTCATAATATCATTTTAGAAACATTTATATCTTCTAAATTAAAAGGTAAACGAAATTTTATGAACATATTAAGAACATTCATACCATGGAAGAGAAAATAACCAAATGAAAGGAATTGGGTTCAAGAATATCCTTACCTTATATCTGAATGTTATCTTCAATTTAATATCCTGTATAATAAAATTATAATATTTAATTACTAAATACATAACCTATTTTACAATTATTAAATTAGATATAATTTATTATATTCATTTATGTACTTTTTGATGAGTTATAGAGTTTAATTTCATCACTTGTGGGTGTTCATTTTCTTGGTTTTCATGACCATTTTACTTGTATACTTGTATGGAAGATCGTGTAAAATGAGAATAAATATACAGAATTAAAATTAAATATTATTAATTAAAATAAAGAATATTAAATGGCCTTATATAATTTTTTTACAGATATTAGGATGATTAATTAAATAATAATTTAATAATAATCATATAGATTAATTTGGCGGTTTTTCAATCATCACGAACTAGTTTGGTTTTATTATTTAATATTATGTATATATGTTATTTCAAGAACATAAAAAAGGTTACTGAATAAATTTGAAAATATTTTTCAATTATTATAATGGTTTCATTACCATAATTGAAGGCGTTAAAGGAAAATAAAAAAAATTTCTTCCTCGAAGGTGATTAATTAACACCACACAGATGATGTTTTCATTTTTAGAATAAATAAGTGAGGAGAAGAGGTTTGATGATATATTATTCCGTTAATATAATAAAAATATAGTATATTTATGATTATATAGTTATAATTCCACTTAAATAAGTTTAGGTGAGTATATAATAATAAAATAAAATAAATTGAAAAGAAATTAAAAGAAAACGGAAGATGATTTTACCTCTTGAACTCTTCTCCTTGAGAACCTCCTTAGGGAAATTGGATTTGGTATTTTGTTGTGCCCAAAGGATCCTGGATGTGGGGGAGGATATTGGGAATAGTATTGGGAATATATTGGTCGATCATCAAGGATTTTTAAGTGTGAGGATAAGAGGTGGTGAGAGGTAGTATTTATAGTGGAGGAGAGGGGTCTTTTTTATCATTGTATTCTTTAGTTTATTATTTTGGCTCAAGACTATGAATTGTTTGAACATTGTGAGTAAATATACTAAATAATTAATTATAGTAATATATTTTAGTTCTTAAATCATCAATTACTCAATAAATAGTGAATTTAACTTATAATGTTATATACAGTAAATTACCGTATTTCACTATTCACAAAAAAATCAACTATTTTAGAAAAATTCCAAAAATCCACTCTAACCATTTTTCAACAATTAGAATTAAAAAATAAACTCTATTTTATGAATATATTTTTATAAATATGAATAATTTAATTTTTAATTAAAATAATCATTTATTAGAAAAATACTAATTTTAAAATTATAACTTATTTTATGACACTTTAAAAAATTATTTTATGTCTCATAAAAATATATTATAATAAAAATACTATAAAATATTAATATATTAATATATTTTATGAAAATAAATTATATTTTAAATCATTATATTAATTATAAAATTGTAAAAAAACATTTATGTTTTACAAAAATACTAACACTTAATTTATCAATTTTAAGACATTTATTTACTCATACTATGATATAATTAAATCATATTATCATTTATAAGATGCCTAAATTTTATTTTTACTTTCATAGGTAAGGTTGCTATTTTATTTTCTAGATTACTATTCCTAATGGTCTTCCAATGGTCAAGTTATTATTATTTTGGTATATGTTCCTTAACTTCTAAAAATACCTATTATTTAATTCATTATCCATTTATAAAGTTTTTATTGTTCTATCTATGTGATTTTATTTTATTTATACTATATGAAATAATTTTAAGAAGGTAATTTCCATTAATAAAATTATGGTTTGCTACATTCTACCCCATTATGAAAAGTTTCCTTCTAATTTTTTTTCATACTATGGTGAAATAAGTGAGGTTAATTATCCTTCATCGATTTCTATGGTTCCAATTTTTCATCTTCGTACTTATGGTTTTTCCATAGTAATTTGACCAGGTGAGTATTCATGTTGTATAGAACTTTGTCTCTATAGTCCAAGATCTTCATTGGATGCTCCTCGTGAGAGAGTTTATTTTCTAATTGTACCACTTATGGATTAAATACATGGGAGGGATCTAGTATGTACATCATGAAGAGGGTTACATGGAATGCATCCTAAACATGAGACATGGTTGGTGGAAGTGATAGTTTATAGACCACAGATCTAACATGATCAATAATCTCAAAGGGACCAGTGTACCTGGGAATTAGCTTTTCTTTCTTTCCAAATCTCATAATCCTATTACATAAATATATGTGGAGGAATACATAGTCTCTAACCTCAAAATCTCGGCCTCATTAACAATTGTCTCCATATATATTATGTCTAATTTGGGATAACTTGATGTGTTGTTGAATGGTTTTCACCTTTTCTACCATATCTTCAACCATTTAAGTTCCTAAAATCTTAGGTTCACTAACTTTATCTCAGCATGTGAGTGTTCTGAATTTTTTCCTCTAAAGAGATTCATATGAATCCATTTGGAAACTCGAGTGGAAACTATTATTGTAACATAACTCAACTAGAGATAGATGTTGTCCCCATCCTCTAATAAATTCCATAGAGCATTATCTCAACATGTCTTCAAGTTTTTGAATAGTCCACTCATATTGAACATTAGTTTGAGGATGAAAAGTTGTACTAAAGTTCATCTCAGTTTTTAGTGCATGTTGTAGACTTTTCTAAAACTCGGAGATGAATGTTGAATCTCTATTGAATTCAATCATAATGTTACTCCATGAAACCTGACTACTTCTCAAATTTATATTTATTCAAGTTGATATAGTGAGGATTACTCTCAAATTGTGATAAATAGACTAGTATTTGTGAGATAATCCACAATAACCCATATAGCATTGTTTCCTATGTATGTCTTTAGAAGTCCAGTAACAAAGTCCATGGTGATGCTTTCCCATTTCCATGTTGGTATAGTAAATTGTTGCATCACCCCCTCATAATTTTTCTTCATCATTTTCTTACTGATATACCAGGATATTTGATGTATATTCAGTGATCTCCTTTTTCATATTGTCCCACTTACAGTTCTCCCAGAAATCACAATACATATTTGTGATCTGTGGGTGAATAGAGACGGTTAAGTTATGTTCATCATTTCGAATCTCATTCTTTATCTATGGATTGAATGGTACACATAATCATGAACTAAATATTATAAATTCTTTATCCTCAATTTTGAACTACGAGGATTTCCCCTTTATTATAGCTTCCACATTTTTCTAAATTCCCTTATCATTACTCCTCACATCCTTTATTTTTTCCATATGAGACAGTTGAGAAATAATTTTAGAATGTATTTATAAACTTAATTCTTTAATGATTCCCATGTACATAATTTTAAATTTAAATATGATTGGATACTTATTAATTCTCATTATTGATAATTTTTTAGGATCCTTTATACATAGAGCATCTTCCACTTTATTCACTTTTACAAGATAGTAGTGGATTAAGAAGATATTAGCCTTGATGATCTCTAACCATATTCATTGGAAAATATTAATCTCATTATGTGTGAATATATATTTGAGGCTCTTGTTATTAGTATATATTTCACACTTCTCCCTATATAGATAATTCCACTAGATTTTCAATGCAGAGATCAAAGCTTCCAACTCCAAATCATGCATGGGATAAGTTTTCTCCGGAATTTTCAACTTCCTTGTGGAATAGAATATTAATTTATCATTTTTCATTTGTACATAGCCTATGCCCTCCTTTTAAGAATCAATTTATCCACAAATAGTTCCCTACATGTTAGAAGTGTGAGTATTGGTATGATGATATGCCTCTTGTATAACTCTTTGAAGCATTCTTTACATTCACTAGTCAATAATTAATTTTCTCCCTTCCAATTGATTTTTGTTAGTGTGTTTGGAAATCCTAATAAGTTCTTCAAAAAAATTCAATAGTACCTAGCTAGATAAGGAAACTACGGATCTCTATTACAGATGTTGTCCTAGGCCACTATTTGATTGCCTTTATCTTGTAAGGGTCCATATATATTGCTTTTTTGGTGATAACATTACCCAAGAATGATACTTCCTCTATCCAGAACTCACATTTATTGTAATTTTCATACATTTCCCTACTTAACAAAGACTTTTTCATAGTATTTTAATTCCCCTCATGTTCCCACTTTCTCTTAGAGAATATTATAATATAATCTATAAAGAATACCAAAAAAATTCAAGGTAATCTATAAATAATCTATTCATTAATTCTATTAATATTGTTAGATAATTATTGAGTCCTAAGAGCATCACTATGAACTCAAAGTCTCCATACTTCATTCAAAAGCATGTATTGGGAATATCTTCTACTATTACCTTTAATTTGTGATTTCTTGACTGAATGTTCGCCTTAGAAAAATACAAGGCCCCACATAGATTATTAAACAATTAAACTATCCGTGGAAGGAGATACTTATTCTGTATCATGATTTTTTTGATCTCATAGTAATCAATGTAGAGGTGTATTGATCCATCCTTCATTTTTATGAATCAAAACGGAATACCCCATGGTGAAGAAATCACATATATGAAACACCTGTCTAGATTCTCTTATAAGTTCTTCTTTAGTTCTTCCAAATCAATGGTATCCATTCTATATGGTGTCATTGATATGGGAAGGGATCCATAATAAGATCAATTGAGAACTCAAAATATCAGTTAGGGGTAAGACTAAGAAATTAGTCTGGGAATACATCATTTTAGTCCCTCACAATGGGCATGTATTCGATCATGATTCTCTCCTTTTCCTCATTCCTTTGAGCTAGATATTGTTTCTTATAAGTAAATAATGTCCACAATTCCGATGATGATTCTAAACGAGATTCATCATCCTCCTTACACATGTACATAATTAGAGGATTATTTAGGATGTGACGTGTGATATCCCTTTCCCAATAGATGATGTTAGATTTGTATAAGGATATCCAATCCATTCCCAAAATAGCATCAAACTCCACCAAATGAATTAAGACTATTTTTTTGGAGGTTCAGTCCACAAAAATTTACCTAATATGAGTTATTTACTTTGGATGTAGTAATTTCCCCATTTTATATTCTCACAAATAACTCAAACTCCATATTTTAAGGTGGTGTTTTAATAGTTATACAGAACCTTTTTGATATAAAAGAATGTATAGAACTAGAATAAAATAGTATGTTCATTATTCTTGATTGAATAACCAGTGTACCTGTCACAAAATCATTATCAGGATCCACCTTAGAATTAGTGATGGAATAATATTTCCTTTTCTCATTTTTCATTTTTGGTTGTTGATTCAAATTTCCCTCTAGGACATGTGGTTTAGTACAGCATCTTGCATAGTTCTCTTGATTGTTTTAATTTAATAATTAGACCATGGGTGGTGATATTTTTTTCCTCCATCACATTGGATGGATTCTTCATTTATCTTTGATATTCATGAGATTAATGGATTTTTCTACCACATTTGTTGCATTTCCCCTTCCCTTTGAGTTAATTACCATAATGCTTCTTCCCACATTTATAACATGTGAGTGGTTGTGTTTTCATTCCACCTTTTCAATTACATCCCTCAACTTGAATCTCCATCTTTCATTTTATACCTTCATAGCCATGGGACCCTTATCCAAACACCATATCCACCTTGAGATCACCTAGAAAAACTTCTTCATAACACTCAAATTATCTAATTTCAAGATACTTTCAAAGGTGTGGTTTTAAAACACTAATGATTTACCAATTATTTTATCATTGATGATGAAAAAACCTAAGGCATACCTTTTAATCCTTTTAAAATTTTCTTAATAATCCATGACTAACTCACCTTCCTTTTTCTTTAGCTTTATGAACTATCTATACATATTTTTTTCCAATATTTCAATGAAAATACTTATTAAGAAATGTTTTATTAATTTATGCTCACTAAATTTCATAAATTTCATCCTTCATCTTGGTTTTCTTAAAAATACCCACTATTGGGGAGCTTCTCTTTCAAAATTATAAATAGAAAGAGTCACTTTCTCCATCTCAGAATAGTGAATCACAAAAAAGATAGTCTCTATTGAGTTGACCCATATTCTATAACTATTGGATAGAAAGATACACTAAACATAAGTGGTCATTTTGGTGTAAAATATCTGATAACTAGTAGCTCCCTCTTAGTGGAAGGCATACATTCCAAATTATTCAGGTTATTTTTCATAGCCTGAGAAAGTTGGGTAGGCAATTCCATGAAATTTTGAACTCCACCTCCCAAGTCATTAGTTATGTCTTTAGGGAATTAGCTACATTTTACCTCACATGGATTTTTGGAATGGTTTCTCCTAGTTCCCACCATTTTGAAAAATATAAATGTTTTGAATAAAACATAATTCATTATGTAATGAATAAATAATTTATTCCTTTGTTCAATAAACTCTAAAGGTATATATTGGGGGATCCTTATGTTTATAATTTTTCTAAATAAAAGCTTCTTGAGTACATACATATACTTATTCTCATGCTATGTGGTTTCACTAATGTTAATTAATCCTAATTCCCAAATTAACTAAATTTTGCTCTGATACCAACTATAGAGACCCCAATTTTTCTTACATTACTATTTTATCATTTTAAAGATAAACAATATAATAATATTACAAAACTTGGATCCAAAGGTTTAGTGTATTTGGAAAATTAGGATCAAGAATAAAATTTACATAATGAAACATAAAAATTATTTAATTCAATATTCTCTAGCTTCTTAGAGGCCATGATGTACTCCTTAGTATAAGTAGTCAACTGAGGATATACATCAAATAAAGGGGTGAGCTAAAAGAAAATGAGAGGATATATAAGAACATTAATCAATATATCATGGGTGAGAATAATCATAATCATCATATCATAACCATTTTATCATCATAATAATCATTTGAAGAAGAATTAGATAAATTGATGGAATGTGGTAATGCATAAAAATTAAACATCATGTCTTAATTGTCAAATACCACACATAGTTGTGAACAAAGCTAGAATCATGTTCACACATAAATTTTTTTCATAATCATAAAATCATCATCATTTTTAAAAACATTATAGCATCATGTTCATGCATATTTCACATTATCTCATGAGATAGAACACATTTCCCAATGCACTGGAGGGATATATAATTTTGGGCGCACTTGTCACATCATAACATTTATATGATCTGGAATGCCACATAGAATGTATAATAATCTTTTTCATACGGTAAAACATGGAATGGAAAATGGTTACATGATAATTTCATAAAGAATAAATTCATTAATAAACATTGGGGTACTAAAAATAAAAATTTATTAACATACTTGGTTTAAGAATCATTAATATTGAGTGAATACGAAATAATCTCAAGATAAGTAAAAGATGTATTTTTAGAAGGAAAATTTTATTTGGAAAAGTCTTTGAATTTTTAATAAAATCAGTTTGGAAACATTTATATATTATAAAATAAAAGGTAAACTAAATTTTATGAACATATTATGAACATTCATTGTTCAAGAGTGTTTGTTATCTTGGTTTCCATGATCGGTTCACTTGTATACATGTATAGAAGATTGTGTAAAATGAGAATAAATATAAAAAATAGAAATTATATGTTATAATTTAACATACATAATTTTAAAGGGTCTTATATATTTATTTTAGATATGAGGATGATTAATTAGATAAAATTTTAATGATAATCATTTACATTAATTTGGCAGTTTTTCAATAATCACGAACAATTTTTTATTATTAGTTAATATTATGTATATATGTAAGTTCCAGAATATAAAAAAGGTAATAAAATAAATTTTACATTATTTTTCAACAATTATAATGGTTTTATGAAATGAATTGAAGGTGGTAAAGGAAAATTAAAACTTTTCATCCTCGAAGGTGATAAATTAGCACCTCGCGGATGATGTTTTCATGTTTAGAATAAGTCATGGAGGATAAGAGGTTTGATAATAGATTATTAAATTAACAAAATAAAATTATAGTATATATAATATGCTACATTTATCATGACACTAGGATAAGGTTAGGTGAGGATAGAGTAAGAAAATAAAATAAATTATAATAAAATTAAAAGAAAACGGGAGAGGATTTTACCTCTTGAACTATTCTCATTGAGAACCTCCTTAGGGAAATTATATTCCATCTTTTGTTGGTAATAAATGGTCCTAGATGTGGTGGAGTAGATTGGGAAGTGGATTAGATAATAATTGGACAATATTCAAGGCTTTGGAGGTGTTAGGAGATGAAACAGTGCGGAATGGTATTTACAAGGGAGGAGAGGGGTGTTTTTTGATTATTTTATCCATTAGTTTATTATTTTGGCCTAGGACTAAATAGTTTGAACCTTTTTACTAAATTTATTAAATAATTAATTATATTTAAAAATTATGGTTCTTAAATTATAAATAACTCAAAAAATATTGAATTAAACTTATAATTCCATATACCATAAATTACCATATTTCACTATTCACCAGAAATTCAACTATGTTAGAAGAATATGAAAAATTCATCCAAAATTTTTCTCAACTTTTAGAATTTAAAAATGAACTAAATTTTATAAAAAAATTATTAATATGAGTAATTTAAATTTTTTTATGAAAATCCTCATTTATTCAAAAAAATATTGATTTTAAAATTATAACTAATTTTATGACACTTTGAAAAAATAATTAAGGTCTCATACAAATATATTACAATAATTAGAGAAAAATATTAATTTATGAATATATTTTTTGAAATTATATTTTATTTTAAATAATTATATTAATTATAAAATTATTGATAAACATTTATGTTTTAAAAAAAATACCAACACTTAATTTATCAATTTTAAAACATTTATTTACTCAAACTAGGATATAATTATATCATATTATCATTTATAAGATGCCTAAATTTTATTTATATATTCATTTGTGAGGTTAATATTCCATTTTTTGGATTACTATTCATAATGGTCACATTACAATTCAAACTGTCATGTTACTATTCCTTTGGAATAGGTACCTTAGCTTCAAAAAATACCTCTTATTTCATTAATTCTTCAGTTATAATGTTTTATTGTGTTCTATATGCGATTTTATGTGATTTATACTATATGAAATAATTATAAGAATGGAATTTCCATTGATAAAATTCTAGTTTGTTACAAAAATAGTGTTTCTAAAATGAATAATATATGTTTGGTGAATATGGGGAGTATAATACTAATCGAACAGTCTTTACCACTAATTATAGAGGTACGAGATGAGTAAAATAATTTATATTCAAAATAAGTGTTTCTAAAAACCATGTTCTGATATGAATCCTTATGAAATTTTTTATAATTAAATTCCATATTTGATCTACTTGAAGGTTTTAGGATTCCATTAATGATAAAATAAAATTAGAAATCTTGGAAAATTTTATAAAAGATGAGTTTATAAAATTTTTATTAGTTATTATCCCGGTGGAAGAATATATAGAAGTATCAAAAAAGAAATAGGTACTTTATGTGATTCTACTGATTTAAAGTTTCTTAAAATGATGAATATGATGTTTCACAAACATATTAAAATGAGGAATTTTAAGAAGATAAATTAATTTTTGTTGAGTAATATGAATAAAATTCCAACAATGATGATTCCAATAAAGTAGAATAATCAGAATCATTAATTTCTAGTGACTAGTAAGAACATTATACATCTCATCCTAGGATGAGAAAATATGTGGAAGTTCAAAATGCCACTGGTTATAAAAAAACAAAATATTAAATCCAGAATAATATCATTTTTTGTTGCACATAATTATTTGTATTGAAAAGCTGATCGAAAAAATTTTGAAGAAGATTTTGATAATCAAGAGTGGATTCATTCTTTTAAATTAAAGTTGGATCAAATTGAGAAAAATGATAATTGGGAACCTATTCCCAAACTAAATGATAAAAATTTTGTTGGTATAAAGTGGGTGTTTTGAAACATGATGAATGAACATAGTTAATTGATAAGAAACAAAGAATGACTAGTTTTGAAAGGTTACTAACAAATTTAAGGTTGTTAATTTGATGATATTTTTTCCCTCTTGCTATGTTAGAAAAAATCATAACTATCCGTGTAAGTACTGTATTATTAAGTTACAATTTTTTTTGAAGGATATTAAGTTTACTTTTTGGAATGGAGATATTAATGAAAAGTTGTACATTAAAAAATCATTTGTCTTCATAATTGTAATACATTAAAGTAAAGTAATAAGGCTTTGTATTGGCTAAAGTATGCTCCGAGATCTTTGTATTCCAAATTGGATGCCTACTTAAGGAAGTTGGATTTTAAAAATGGAAGAGTTTATAGTAATACCTACATCAAAGAAGATTAGGATATTTCCCTTATCATAATCATTTTCGTTTATTATATTATCTTTTCTAAGAATTATTAAAGAACTTATGAAATATTTTCTAAATAGATGAAGTTTTTTTTGAAATATCTATTCATGGTGAAATAAAATAAATTCTTGGCATACAAATTCCACAAAAGAAGAAATAAATTTTTCTATCTCAGGATATGCATGTTAAGTAAATTCTTAATAAGTTTATAATGGAAAATATTAAACTTTTTTCCACACCAATTTTTTTAGGAACCATGTTTTCTAAAGATGGATAATGGAATGAAGTGGGTGCTAAAGAATTCATAAAGTTTATTGGAAGCTTTTTATTTCTACCTACGACAAGACCATATATTGATTAGTGTATTACCATATGTGTTAGATTCCAAAGTGCTCCAATGGAATATAATATATTTTCAGGGAAAAAAATTCAAATATATATCAAAGGAACTATAGAATTTAGTATCAAATATGATAGCTCCTGAATAATTGATTTCTTTGGTTATACATGTACTGATTAGGTAGCAGGTGTGGATAATAGAAGATCCACATATGGTGGATTTTTATTTTTAGGGGAATGTTTTTCTAGTTGGAATACTAAAAATAATAATTCTATAACTCTTATCAAGGATAAATATGAATATATTTCTACCACTCAGGATGAAAAACAACTTATGTGGTTGAAGACTCAGTTGGAATATTTTCTTGTTGAAGTCAAGTTTTCACTTCTCTTAGGTTGTGATAATCACAGTTCCATAAATATCCCAATATATCTAGTAAAACATTCTTGTTCAAAGAATATTGATATAAAAAATCACTTTATGAAAGATAATGGGGAGAATAATTAACTCAAATTGGAATATTTTCTTACAACAGAACAAGTTTCGAACATTTTCACAGAACCAATACAGAAGGAATCTTTTTAAAACTGATATTGAACATGGGTGTCCTTCCACTTTCTCTCCAAGGTTGAGTTATGTGTTTCTATCCCTTCTATAATCCTTTCCTTGGATATTGTTTTCAACAGGGAGGAAAATGATGTTTCATAAATCTATCCATTGGTATGGGTTGAACCTTTTAAGAAAGAATGTACTTATAGGGAGTTTTTAAAAGGGGTAAGTTATGATATCAATGTGTGAACTATTTTAACAATTTTTTAAAGTGGTTTTAGGAAAGATATTTATAGGAAATTTTGTATGTTGTGAAGAGGAGATTAGTTATGAAGAAGGAGAAGATGGATGTTTGAAAAAAAATTTATTAAATTACTACATATGGACAATGAGATTTTTTTATTCAATTATTACTATTTCCTATAATTATTTCAAGGATATAGGTTTAGAATTATTGATATAGTTTGAGTATAAAAAGTTTCAATGATTTATGAATTTTGTTTGATTGAAAAATCTAAAGGGGATATTATTGGTACCAAGTTGGCAGGATATGTTTTTTATAATGCTGATAGAGGTTATTTTCTAAATTTTTTTATTTTATTATCATTATGATAAATCATCTTACATAGTATGTTTTTGTGATTGGGTAAAGGGAGTTTCAAACTTAGAATATTGGATAAAAAATATATTAATAAATACTATCAATTTTAGTATTTTGTTCTGAATATGTTTTCTAGGTGAACATATTTTCAGACTCATATTTTCTAGAATGGGGTTTTTCATACAAAGTGGGAAGATATACCAGATTCAGAATGTCTTTATAGATATTCAAAAAAATCTAATGAATCATTTTTGTAATAAAAAATCTCAACATTATAATTTGAAAAAAAATATATATTCCAAGCTTTCCGAAATAAAGGGAGAGAAAAATGTATTTGTGTGAAAGAGAAAAGAATTGCGAATCTCTGGTGTTTTTATGGAGTTGATGTATTTTGGATGTATATCATCAGATTGATAATCAATGGATATATAAGTATTTTGGGGAATGGGAGTTTGAATTTTTTTAATTTAGAATATTTTTACTATGATAGTGACACTGATCCATCAATTGGGTGCCAACATAAATCTGTCAGATGAGTGAAGACACTGATCTATCATATGAGAAACACATCCAATGCATCAGAGGATTTTTTTTTACAATGATCCATCAGAAGAGTGTTTGAAACTGATAAGACATTGGATGTAGAGTTCCATCAGAGGAAAAACTTTAGACTAATCAAATCATATTAAATGAACCATATTTTTTACTATGAATAAGAAAATAATATATTGATATTTATCATTTAGTTGGGTCATCAACATTGATCAATTTGGTCTACTCCATATAACCATCCATCGGATAACCCATTAGAGACCAATCAATTAGAAGAACTAAAATAATGTAGTCAACCATTTTCATATGTCCAGAAGTAGCAGAGTGAGGTATAATGATGTTTTGATTTCAATTGGGTCAAGACTCATCAAATAATTCCTAACACCAGTATGTATTCAGATATAGATTCATCAGAAGCAGTTTCATCAATTTGGGGAAAAGTCAAACCTATGTATAAAGTGTTTAAAAAGTTTATAATTATTAAAATTTCCACTGGAATATTGTTTTAGGGTTTTGTAGTCTATATAAATTTCAATTATGCTTATGTAAAAATAGTTTCAGTTGATCAAGAGGATTTAATTTTTATGTCTTTATAAGATAACTTGAATAAAAATTAGTGTTTCGAACAATCAATTATTGTAGTATTAATTTGTAGTGTTATTTTGAAAAAGAGTTTGAGAAGTAAGATTTATTTTATAATTCAATAAGTTTTATGAATAATCTAGAAGCATTACTGAATGGTTAAATAATGTTTGAATTTCCAAAATTATTTCAAAAGTGTGAATTTATTTGGGCAGGAAAACAATTTTGAGAACCCACCTTTTCTATTTCTGGGTAACCTATATAAAGGGATAAAAATAAAAAAAACATTGACACTATTCATGTGTGGGAGAGACTGAGAGCATTGGATATATTTTTGAGACATAATTAGCAGAGGAATATTATTGGTCTTAAGAAGGTTTCAGAGAAGTAATGGTCAAGATTCCTCATATCAAACTGAACCATTAGACTGAATATTTAGAAGAAGAAAGAAATAACATGTTTCTAGATAAACAATTCAGACTTGGTTTTAGATTGAATAATCAGATAGAGTAATCTGTAACACCCTAATATTTTTTAAATTATTTTTTCGATTAAATTTAATCTTTTTGATATCTTTCATTGCACACAACATTAAAAATAATTTATTTTATATTTTTGGCTCAAATTATACTCAAAATTAAATTAATCATGCACTACACAAAACATAAATTTTATCTTTCCCTACACAGAACATCAAGGTTAGCGTGCATTAAATGTAACAATGACTTTCCTCGATGGATTGTGTAATACACATGATTTATTTTAACCAAATAATAATATATTATTAAAATATTATTATTTTATATAATGATATATAACCTAGACCTTAGATTAATAGTTATAAATAGTATTAACTATTTTATAAAAATATATAGTTCAGAAATGTATAAGATGAATTCATAGGTTACTAATTAATTATAAATTAATATGAAAATCGATTGAATATAAATGAAAAATATTAATATTTGTATGTTCAAAAAGATATTTTAACATATTAAATTAATTAAAATTAGTGAGTGATATTAATTTAATATTTAATATATATATTAAATAAAATGTTTTTTTATATTTATCCAATAGATTTTATATACATAAGATAAGAACAAAACAAATTATATTCTTAAAACCCTATATTTTTATGAAGAAATTTTAACCGCCTTTTAATGGAGAACCCATTTTAGATTTTTTTGTAAGTTTAATATATTTAATATCTAAATATAAACTTCATATTTTAAATTTGAGCATAATAATTATATTAGGTTAAATTTGTGGTATTTTTCTGAGAAGTTTCATTTTTAATGAATAGAGAAAAATACTGAATTTGAGTTCAAAAATTTTTTTCATTTAATTTATTTATAAGGTAAATTTTAATTTTAAATTTGTTTAAAAGTTTAATTAGATAATATTTTTATAAATTAATCTAATTTAGTTCATTGGAACCAATTTCACATTTAAATTAGATATAAAAACTTAGCAAGATTTTGATCATTTTTACTTTAAAAACCTGTAGTATCATCTCATCAATTAGATTAAATTTAAATTAATTTCTGCCAATTAGTTGATTTAAATTTGGAAAAAATGATTCCATATTTGTAATAATAATAATTTATAATGTCTAAAATAGAAAAATTAGTTTTTTACAAAAACAAATACTGAATGTAATTAAAATTAATTACATTGATTAATGTAAAATTAAGCTTAACTAAGCACTAAACCATAAATTTAAGACCCAAAACACCTATAAAATTGTCCAAGATCCATTTTATGGCCATATTTTGACCTTATCATACAATTTATTTAATATTTTCCATTATGGAATCCAATTAACATGTGAAAAACTTGTATGGAATTCCTTTGTCAAAATATTACAAGAGTGCCCCTCATCCTCCACTATAAAAAGGCCTCATTTCCTCCACAACTCTAAAATCACTTAGGTTATGAAAATATTAGATCAAATATCTTCTAAAAAACCATCCCTTACACCTTAATTCCTCACTTTTTTCATAAATTCTTCCGAGAAATCCATTTGGTTCAAATCAAAATGAGTAACCCGATTAAGAGGTAACACCCTTCCTCAAACTCCTTTCTTTTATTTTATTTTTTCACTCCCTAAACTCTTATTATTACAGGTTTGTATAAAAAACCTGTATCATAAATATACTAGGATGTATTTATCCTATGTTTTTGACCTAAACATATACACACACTTCCATATAATGGGTAGCGAACATAATATTTTTGTGTACAACGAACTACCGCCTCACTAAACCATGATTGTTCTTTTTTTCTTTAACGCCTCTCATGGTGGAAATTATAATGGAAAATATTTTTATATATGTGTTATATTAAATTTATTTTGTATTTAATCTTCTGAAATCATTTTATAACACATTCCTATATACTTTCCATTTCTTGTAAATGGGATAATTTAGTTTGAAGAAGTGTGGACTACCACCCACTCCAAGTGATGTGATTATTTTACACACTACATAGAATGTATTTAGGAGGGTTTTAGGGACATTATATAATATTATTGTATAATAATTATAATTTAATAATTATTATATACATATATTTCATTTACCTTCTTTATTTTAATACGACAATTAAACGGAAATAGTGTTCATGTGTACATACAGTCTACTGTCTCCATGAATTGTGTATTCCATTTCATAATTATATATTATATATATTATTATAATACACATATAAAAAATATAAATTATATTTATATCAAGGTGTAAATTTAGGAAATTATGATATATGTATAAGGACCGAAGATATAACAAATTAAGAGACATGTAGAGAACAAAGTGAATATTACCTGAAGTGAAACCTTAACATAGAATTGTTAAGAGGAGGGTAATATAAAGTCCTAATAAAACCATATTTGATATTAGATATAATATTATTATTTTTATATATATTTATAATAAATTTATGTTTATTATATAGTATTTCTGAATGAGTGTGATGAGAGTCATGACACAAGGTAAGAGAATTTCTTCTCACTTTTTATTTCTAAGAGATGCATGCTTTATTCACCACCCATTCTTTTTATTTGGTGTATATAATCCCCATGGATGTATTACATGCTTCTTATACTTAAAATTACAGGTTTCTAAATATCCATTTTATGATCATTCTTACATGGGACTTATTCTTAAAAAGATACCAAATTAGTAAAGTAATTTTATCTCAATTTTCCTTCTTTGAGACACATGCCATATTATGAACCTATATTTTTCCATGAAGTGTATATATTGAATTTGAAATTTATAGCATGAATCTATTTATTTTTATGATACATTATGCTTAATTTAATTTAATTTTCTTATATGGGGAGTATGGTTCAAAGTTACCAAGTGGTAATAGTTTATTGAAACAATATCTTCACTTTTTGAGATTATTTATGTTCATGCTTCCTTTGATGAAATATTATGATCCATATATCAAGCACATTCATCAATTTTTTTCTCCTAAAGTTATTCATGATATAATCATGTATTTTTACCATTCTACCACTCTTTTGTACATATGATATTTAAGAAAAAAATTTAAGAAATCCCAACTTTACACTCTCTTTGATCATAAATCTATGTTCCTTCAAAACTGTGATTTCTAAAAAGGGTTTTCAATAATATTATACTTTTATATTATGCTATTTAATTTTTTTTACCATTTTATATTTTATAAATTTTTTAATGGAGTCTTCTTATCTCTTTCTAAAAAAAGTCATTTTCTTACCATTTTACCATCTAAAAGTAATATTATTTTTACCTCACACGACATGTATGGATTTACCCACCGACATTTCTATAAAATTTCTTACCATGATTTAAAAGGTTGGTTTTTAGGAAAATTATTTTAAAATTAATTTTCATGTCAACATTTTTTTAAAAACAAATTCAAAATTTTTTCATCAATTTCCAATTAAATTTTCTTTCAAAATGTTTTCAATATTTCTTTACAAGTTTCAAAATATATTTTCAAAGAAATTGTTTTTATAATGTTTGCAAGCTTCCTTTATAATTTTTCAAAGAATTTTAAAATAAATGGAATTTAAAACTTTTTCAATATTTGTTTATAAGGTTTCAAATTATTTTAAAATAAATGGTCCTCAAAACATTTTCAAGATCTATATATAAGTTTTTAAGGAAAATTGTTTTCAAAATGTTTTCAAACTTACTTTATATATTTAAAAGAAAATTGTTTTCAAAAATTTTTCAAGCTTATTTTATAAGTTTTCAAGGAAAATTATTTTAAAAATATTTTCAAGGGTATTTTATATGTTTTCAAGGAAATGGTTATCAAATTATTTTTAAGCCTTATTTATACGTTTTCAAAATATTTTCAAGTAAAATGGTTTTTAAAAAGTTTTCAACCACTCTTTATATATTTTTAAATAAAAAATATTTCTAAAAGGTTTTCAAAGATTTATTTGTAAGATTTTAATACTGTTTTCAATAAAATGGTTTTTGAAAGGTTTTTATGTTTTAAATATCCTTTTGAAAGAAGAAATAATATTTTCTTTAAGAAATGTTTTCAAAATATCGTTCAAATTTTTTTACATCTAATATGACATCTGTTGATGTTACTCATAACTTTATAAGAAATAACCTAAAGGTCCCATTCATATTCTCTCTTGAATGGTTTATGTTTTGATGGAATGTTTCTTATGACACCTATTTATCTTCCATAGGTTATATGATTTCAAACCCAATTCTTTTAATAGGTTATTATTTTGATGAAATTATTATGAAACCTATATCTTTTCCCATAGGTTACGATAAGATTACAATTTTACAATACCCATTTCATTTCATGGGTTATGATATGATTGTTTATGATTTTGTGTCTCATGTATGTATGATTTCATTATGAGATGGTTGGGACCTATATCTCCCTCCAATTCATTTGGTAAAGATTTATATCTAATGAGGTAGACAAGGATGGTCATGGGAGTGAACCTTGACTGCTAAGATGGTTATGAGAGTTAACCTTGTCAACTATGATGGTCATGAGAGTGAACCATGACTACCAAGATGGTATGAGGAGTAAACATATGCTACTAACATGGATATGGGAGTGAACTATGACTACTAATATGGTATGGGGAGTGAACCCATACTACTAATATGGCCTTGGCAGTGATGCCTTGGATACTATATAAATCATATTAAAAGCTTATGTGTTTGCCACAATTACATGTTTAATTCATATGTTATGCTTTCATGTATTATGTTATTTATTTCCTTATGATTCATGTCTTCTAAGATATCAATATTTTTTCCATGATTCACATATATGATCTTTGATATGCAGGGTATGATCTTATATTTTAATTATCAAGTTCTCATACCCCTATACTCATATTTATGCTTAATGTCTCCCTTATTTACCCATACTAACGATCTGAGATCACCCATTTTTATGTTTCCCTCCCCATATTATGAAGATATATTTATTTTATGATATTTCTAAGATGGGTTCTAGTCTTGGAGAACCTAGTGAGAGAAAATGCAGCTTTCTCATGTACCAATGTTTACGTTTCCATGTTTCCAAAGGTACTAAACTAATACGGTATTTGGGTGTTCATTTATATAAAATTTTAAGTATTCTACAAAATTGATGTAATATTAATGTATTAAAATCAAGGATCTCCATAGATGGTATCATAAAAAATGATTAGTTAAACTTTGGAAACTCCAATGAGAAAACTTTAGAAAGATCCCAAGGTATATTTAAAAGTATATTTCTAGGGATGTCCCTAAGGATAAGTATAAGGATGATTTAACACTTATGAAAATGTCATGTAATTTTGGTAAAGTATATAGAGAGTGGTTTCATAGAAATACTTTTCTATCTGAATAATAAAAGTGGATATTTATATAAAATATATGTAACTAGGGGTAAAAAACCCAACAATATGTTATAGGCTTAACTCGGGGTAATTTGGTACATGATAATGGTCCTTACTTCACACTCGGCTTGACACTCATGGTGTATATTCATTGGGAGTTCACAAAACTCTTCATGAAACAATATGAAGAATTTAAATATAAGATGCCTATGAATAAACTAGTATGAAGATAGGGTTTCATATATTAATGAATGTTTCATGATTGAAACATACTATAAGTAATTATTTTCAAACTATGTGTTTTTCTGATATGTTATGTAATTCACTCACTATGCTTCTGGTTTTAGTCAATAGAAGGAACTGAGAGGAACTAAATTAACATTGAATATGATGCGATATTTTCTTATGATAAGTCAAGTGGTATGATCACAGGAGTTAAATATGTTTTGATCATGCCTAATCATTTTTCATGGAACATGATTAACAACGTGTACCTTAACCAACTATTAGACTCACCAATGAATAGAAAGAAGAAGTTCGCTGAGATTTTGGGTAATTGATACTATTGAGGAAATAAGATTAAATTTCTTTTTTGTCATGAATGTGTAAAGAATCACCTAAGTGAATGTCTTAGAGGAATAAGGGGATGTTTTGAATGTGTATAATAAGAACACAAATAAAGTAACTATAAATGAAAAATGAAGAGTTCGGTTAAATAAATGGATGATAATATTGGCCTCCCCGAGACTTTATCGAAGATTAATTGTTTTAAGTGAGGAATAAATGGTCATTATGCAAATTAATCTATCAAGTGGAATGCTCCTGAAGAGAATCAAAAAGGTAATGTGAGTAATTGTTATATTTATGATAATGATGAGACTACATATGAAATGTGAAAGGAAAGAGGTATTGTGTAATAGGATGAGGTATCCTTGTAAATGGAATAAGTTTGAAGTTGAATAATAATTTTTTTTTATGTATTTAGTTTCAAGAATTATGTTATATTATTGGTTAAATATATAAGGATTGTTCACTTTATTTTTTTCTATGGATTTACAAGAACAAGTTGAATGGTTCTGATGGAATAGAAAAGTGATATAATGGAAAGGTGATTTGCTTGGAAAACACATCATTAAGGGAAATATAACCCTTAATATGTTCCTCATTTTTTGATAATGTTATTTATATAATGTTTTTTGGGATATGAATATATAAATTGGAAGGTGTTGATTACCTTTGAACTAATTAAGGGCTTGTTTAAAGGTGATTTATGTTATCATTGTTGAATTTTACAACATTTTTGGATTTAAGGAATTGATCCAATATACTTTGAAAAGGAAAAAATGCATGTTTTCATTAAGGATTTATGGTAATTATAGTCATTGCCTTGTTTTAGGATAATACTTGATAAAGGTATTCTCATGTTTAGAATGTGACAAACAAGTGGTACGTTGTGATATATATGAGATCAATGTTAAGCTAATTTTGTGACTTTATTTATAAATTTTGGATTTTCATCTTTCAAATGGGTTATAAGGTTAACCATTCAATTAAAAGTTTAAGTTAAAAATTGGAGGAAGTATTCTTGTATTGAGATTGTATTGAAAAATTCATTAAAAGTCTATTTAGTGTTTAACCTTATTTCAAGGATTTCTATCATATTTATTTTGTGAATTTTTTTAGTGTAGTTTTAGAAAATTAAATAATGTAATTTAGGTGAAAACCAATCATGTTTGGAAATTCTTCAGGTCTTAAACCCATGACCGAAGGAAGAGAAGGGTTTCACTCCTACCACTCAGCTACACGATGTCCTTGATAATGTGTAATTATTATTTTTGAATAGATATTAATGATAATCCAATATAGTTAAATTTTGTATTTATATGTTAATGTATTAACCAAATTTACGTTTAATAATAGTTAGAGACAAATAGTTATACATTTCATTCTTGTATGGGCCTTAATATTAGCTAAAAGTGTCTTTTAGTACTTTAGGCATCAAAGTTAATTTTTGGACATCCATTTCTTGTAGTAATGAATGAATTAGAAATAGATAAAAGAATAAATATATAATGAAATTTTGTTTATAGAAATATATAATGTAATTATATTTCATTTTATTCATGGTGAATAAAAAAGTACTCAACATTATGATAATGATAAAAAATGTGTTGTCCTAATACCTTAATTTTTGTTGAACCGATGAACTTTTAAATAATCACAGATTTATGACTTTGAGACCCTCAATTTTTCATTGATTATTAAATTATTTGAGATTGATGACCTCAATCACCCCAATAAATATTTACTCTTTTTCTCCATGTCTAGTCTTCACTCCCAACCTATGTTCTTCTTATGTGGAAACCGAATTATATATTACTTTGGGTAACCATTATGGTTTTATCTTTCCCTTTTAAAGGGGAGTTTAAGTATTAATTTTTATGATGTGGATTTTGATGAATAGAACATTAAAGTATTTAAATTTGGATAATCTATATGAATTTTTAGGTAAAAATCATTTTAATAGTGGTAGAATATAACACCCCAAGATTTTTTTTAAAAAAATTAATTTAATATTGCTGATATTTTTCATTTCACACAAAAATGAAAATAGATTATTTTATATGTTTGGATTATGATATACAAAACACCAAGTTAATCATTTAACATAAATTTTATCTTTATCTACACGGAACACTGAGTTTATCTTGCATTACATGCAGCAATGACTTTCCTTGATGGCATTTGTAGCACGCATAACCAAGTTTTACCAAACAACAATATATTATTAATATATAATTATTCAATATAATAAGATATAAACTAGTCCTTAAATTAGATTATATGAATAATATTAACTAATTTATGAAAATATATTATTTACAAAAATATAAGATGAATTCATATGTTAACAATTAATTAGAAATGAATATGAAACCTAATTGAATATAAAGGAAAATATTAATATTTGTATGGTCACCATGTTGTTTTACCCAATTAAGTTAAATTAATTAACATTAGTGATTAATATTAATATAGCATATATATTATATATTCAATAAAATATTTTTGATATTTATACAATAGATTTTATAGAAATAAGATAAGAATAAACTCAATTTTATTCTTAACACCCAATATTTTTATTAAGTCATCTTTACCGTCTTTTATTGGCGAACCCATTTTAAATATGATTTTTAGAAATTTTATAGATTTATTATTTTAAAATAAAATTCAAATTTAAAATATGAACATAATAATTAGTTTAGGGTAATGTTTTTGTATTTTTCTTTTAAGTTTCTTTTCTTAAAGAATAGTGAAAAATACTGAATTTTAGTTCAAAACATCTTTTTCATCTAATTTATTTATAAGGTAAAATTAAATTTTAAATTGGTTTCAAATTTTAATTATATAATATTTTTATTAATTAATCCAATTTATTTCATTGTAAAAAAAATCACATTTAAATTGGATATAAAAACATAGAAACCATTTGATCATTTTTACTTTAAAAACCTGCAGTGGCGTCCCATCATCGAGATTAAATTTTAATGAATTTCATTAACTTATATAATTTGAATTTGGAAAAATTGATTTTATATTTGGAATAAAAATAATTTATAATTTATAATAATTTCAACATAGTTTTTGACAAAAAGTATTAGTGAATTTAATTATAATTAATTACACCGATTAATGTATGATTAAGCTTGACTAAGGACTATACCTTATATTTAAGATAAACAATGACCTTGAAACTTGTCCAAGAGCCATTATATGAATATATTTCAACCCTATACTTCCTTGTATATAATTTCTTCTATTATTTGATCCACTTAACATGTGAAAAATTTGTATGTAATTCTTTTTTCAAAATATTACAAGAGTGTCACTCCTCCTCCACTACAAAAATGTATCCTCTCCTCCAGTTCTTCACACCTCTAAAAAAACTTAGGGTAAAACAATATATGTTCAAATATCCTCCCAAAAACCCTAAAATCATTCTTTATGTCTCAATTTGTTCATAAATCCTTCCAAGTAATCTTTTTTGTGAAAACTAAAAGGAGTAACCTAATTTAGAGGTAACACCCTCCCTCAAACTCTTTTTGGTTATTTTATTTATTCACTCCCTAAAATATTCTTATTACATGATGGTATAACAAAAAAAATATAATAAATATACAAATAGGTTCTTATGCTATGTTTCTAACCTACACTTACACATAATCTCATCTAATGGGTAACAAACACATTGTTTATGTGTTCGGTGAACTACCGCCTCACTAAATGATGACTGCTCATTTTTTCTTTACTTCTTATCATGGTGGACATTATTATGGATACTATATTTATATATATCATATATTATATTTATTTTTTTAATTTTATTTAATAATTTTACAACACATACCATTATACTTTCGATTTGGTGTAAATAAGAAAATTTTGTTTATGTGTGGACTACCACCCCCACAAAGCGATGTGATTCATTCATACACTACATAGAATGTGTTAAGGATGGGTTTAGTGAAATTATATGTTATATATGATATAATAATTATATTGTAATAATTATATATATACATATATTTCATTTACCTTCTTTTTTCCAATGCAATAATTAAATGAAAACAACGTTCATGCATACGTACGGCCTACCGTCGCTATGAACGGTGTATCCAATATCACACTTCTATATTATATAGATTATTATACAATAAATATTCGGAATATAAATTATATTAATATCATGGTGTACATTTTTGAAATAATTATATAATTATTAGGACCAAATATATAACAAATTAAGAAACATGTGAAGAATAAAGCGAATATTCCCCAAAGTGAAACCTTAACATAGAATTTTTGACAAGCGGGTAATATAAAGTCATAATAAAACCATATATGATATTAAATATAATAATATGGTTCTTAGATATATTTTTAATAAATTTTTATTTATTATATAGGAGGTATGAATGAGTATGATGAGAGTCAAGACACCAGGTAAGGAAATTTTATATCACTTTTTATTTTCGTGAGATGCATGCTTTATTCACAACTCATTATTTTTGTGTGGTGTGTATACTATCCATGGATGTATTCTATGATTATTATATTTAAAATAATTTGTATTTACATATCCATTTTATGATATTTTTATCATTGGAATTATGTTCAATATTTACCAAATCAGTAAAGTAATTTTGTCTCAATTTTCTTTCTTTGAGAACATGCCATGTTATGAACATATATTTTTTCATGAGGTGTATATACTGCATTTGAAATATTATATCATGAATATAATTATTTTAATGATATTTTAAGCTTCCATTAATTTCATTTTTTTACATTTGGAGTATGGTCGAAAGTTACCAAGTGGTAAGAGTATATTTAAACAATCTCACCACTTTTCGAGATTGTTTATGGTTATGCTTCCTTTGATGAAATATTATGATCCATATCTCAATAACCTTCATGAATTTTTATAACCTCTATGTATTCATGATATACTCATGTATTGGTAAAATTTTACCACTCTTTGGTATATATGATTTTTAAAAAGTGTTTTTAAGAAAGCCTAAATTTACCCACTCTTTGTTTGGAAATATATATTCCTTTAAAACAATGTTTTCTAAGAGTAATCTATTATTATACTATACTCTTTAAAACAAAGTTTTACCAATTTTTTATTTTACCAATGTTTTCAAAGAAATATTCTTATTACTCTTCAAACAAGCCATTTTCTTATGCTTTTATCATGCAAAATGAATATTCTTTTTACCTCATACAATACGTACATATTTCCCAGATGTCATTTCTGTGAAGTTACATTACATGTTTAAAAAGGATAACATTTAAGAAAATGATTTAAAAATTAAAATTTCAAGGAAAATTATTTTGAAAACGTTTTCAAGCTTCTTTCATATTTTTTCAATTAAAAAGTTTTTCAAAATATTTTCATGCTTTCTTTACTATTTTTCAAATTTATTTTCAAAGAAATGGTTTTCAAAATGTTATCAAGATTTATTTATAAGTTTCCAAATTATTTTAAAAAATGGTTTTCAGACTTTTTTCAAGATTTTTATATATATTTTAAATGTATTTTCAAACAAATGGTTTTCAAACCATTTTCAATATTAAACTATAAGTCTTCAATTAAACTGGTCTTAAAAATGTTTTCAAACTTCATTTATAAGTTTTCAATAAAAATTGTTTTCAAAATGTTTTCATGATGCTTTTATAAGTTTTCAAGGAAAATTATTTTAAACACATTTTCAATATATTTTTAAATATTTTCAAGGAAAATGGTTTTCAAATTATTTTCAATCATTATTTATAATTTTTAAATTTATTTTCAAGTAAAATGGTTTTAAAAACTTTTAAAGCTATCTTTTATGTTTTAAAAGAAAAAGGTTTCCAAAATAATTTAAAATATTTCTCTATAACATTTCAAGATTATTTTAATGAAAATGGTTTTCAAAAAGTTTTTTATGTTTTAATGATCATTTTTAAAAGAAGAAAGAATATTTTCCTTAATAAATTTTTTAAAAATATTTTTCCATGTTGGTTTCCATGTAAGAAGACTTCTATTGATGTTACTCAAACCCTTATAAGAAAAAATCCAAAGGATTAATTCATTTTATTTCTTTAATGGTTTATGTTTTTATGGAATGATTCTTATGACACCTATTTCTCTTCTGTATGTTATATTCTTTTGAATCATTCTTTTTTCATGGGTTTCACTTTTTATGAAATGATTATAAAACCTGTATCTTTTTCCATAGGTTATGATAAGATTACAAGTTTATGATACCCATTTCAATTCATGGGTTATGATGTGATTTTTTATGATTTTTTGGAACATGTATGTATGAGTTCATTATGAGACGGGTGAGACCTATATCTACATTCAATTTATTAGGAGAAGATTTATATCTCATGAGAGAGACTAGGATGGTCATGGAAGTAAACCTTGACTACTAAGATTGTCATGGGAGTAAACCTTGACTACTAAGATGGCCATGAGAGTGAACCATGACTACCAAGATGGTATGAGGAGTGAACATATATGACTAACATGGTTATGGGAGTGAACCATGACTTCAAACATGGTATGGGGAGTGGACATACACTACTAAAATGGTCCTAGCTATGATTCCTTGGCTACTATAAAATTCATATTATATGCAAATGTGTTTTCCATAATTCCATGTTTTATTCTTATGTTATGCTTTCATGGTTCATTTTATTTATTTACTTTTGACTAATGTCTTATGAGCTACCAATATTATTTCCA
This sequence comes from Viscum album, assembly GCA_963277665.1. Classification (NCBI taxonomy): domain Eukaryota; kingdom Viridiplantae; phylum Streptophyta; class Magnoliopsida; order Santalales; family Viscaceae; genus Viscum; species Viscum album. Next base: position 605,659,138 of record OY728125.1, read on the forward strand.
TGATTCATATATATGACCTTTCATATGTAGGGTATGATTTTCTATTTTCATAATCAATTTCTCATACATTTATACTCTTGTTTATGCCTACATGTCTCTCTTATTTACCTTTACTAAGCATTAGAGCTCACCCCTTTTTATTTTTTCCTCCCCATGTTATGAAGATATATTTATTTTATGATATGTTTAAGAGGGTTAATAGTCTTATAGAAAATAGTGGGAGATAATGTAGCTCTCTCATGTATCAGTGTTTAAATTTCCATGTTTCCAAAGGTTCTAAACTAATATGGTATTTGGGTGTTCATTTGTATAATTTTTTAATTATTCTAAAAAATTGATATAATATTAAGGAATTAAAATTGAGTTTAAATATATAATTAGATTGATAAATCAGAATTAGTTTATCTAATAATTCTAGATAATGTTTTATTACAAGTTTCTAGGTAAAAAGTGAATATTTTTCCTTAAGATAATTATAAGAGGAAATTATTGAGGCGGTATAGTGAAATATTCTGAACATATTGATAATGGTTTCTAAACTTTTTATAGTATATTATTTACATATTTCAATCTATAAGAAACACATAAAATAATATATTGATTATAGTGATACACAAGTGTAATGTCATTTCTTATTTATTATATCTACAAAAAGGGATTTGTTTCTAGTGGATTGTGTGGTATCAGATTATTTCTAAACCATAACAAAGACTATGTACTCTTATTTAGTAGTGAACCTTGTAAAAACTTGTTTTCTTATGAATTTTTTAATTTTTAGTTTTTAGAAAATTGAAAAAATCTTTAACATGAGGTGAATTTTGTTATACAAGGAAGATAACATCACTTATTTCCCCTCCACCTCTCATTGATTGAATTGATTCTTATTTATAATTTTCATTAATAATTATAAATATTTAATTAATATCATAATTATTTCATATAAATATATATATCCTATATATTCATCAAAAATATCATTATCATCTTCCATGTAAATTTTTTGTGAAATAAGAATCACATTGCTTTGTGGGGTGGTTGTCTGCCATACGCATGAGTGACGTTATCATATCCCCTAAGAAATGGAAAGTAAAAAAGGTATATATGATATAATTAATAAATGGGTATAAGTATGGTATAATTATATAATATATATATATATATATATACTTTAAATCTATCATCATACCCAACTATGAGATGTGGTAATATGCAAACGAATGACATTTGTTCGGAATGTGGTAATATGATGTACACATTAATGATGATTTCATAACCCATTTGATGGATGTGGGGATGGTTATAGGAAATTAAATTAACATGAAAATAAATAATTATATGGAATATAGTGAGTTTTTTATATCATCATGGTCTAATAGTAATTTAAGGAGGTGAAGGATGAAATAAAACAAAAATGAATAGTTAAGAGTCTTACCCCTTCTCAGACTAACTCTTTAAAATTATACCTAATGTATTTATATAATTTATTTATAACCAAAAGAAGGATTCTAGTATTAGGTTATGAATATTGGGAATTTATTTGGGAAGGTATTAAAATAACTAAAATGGTTTGATGGTGTGAAGAATAGAGGAGAGGGATGACCTTTTGTAATGACCTAGATTTTCACAAAGGTACATATCATTTGTTTTTCATTTTAAATTCCTTCATTTATCTTATTAAATATAACCTACATCCTAAGGAAGGTTTCTAGAGAATTTGGGGGTTTTTGGATTCCCATATATCTGGGAATTTGGGAATCATACTGGATAACACAATTAGTAGAAATGGTGTTGCCCAGTCCACATGGTTACTACTAACTATGATGGGTATTTCAAATGGGAGCAAGAGCCAGCAAGGTTTTTTGTAACCATGTGATCTATAATACACACATTTTTGAGATATGAGACACTTATGGAAGTGTATTTTCATATTTCCTTCATATAGTTAGTAAAACTGTGCACTTAGCCCATGTGAGTGGTGTTCAAGGGTAAAGAGTGGCACATCGTTAGTGCACAAATTTTCCAATTGTGCAGGCAAAATGTGCAACCCATAGGATTTTGGTTAAAAATGAATGTTTCTCTTAAATGTTTTAACCACCTCACCCTTCTTATTTTTTCTTATCTAGTGGAAAAAATACCCAAATTTCTCCTCCTAACGGTTCGCCTTTCTCCTATTCTAGGTTCATCGATAACTCCTACATCTGGAATACGATTCATCTTCTGTTTGTCATGTTGGATTACTCAAGGAAATATCTTTAATAATTAGGATCTTTTCAACTTTATTTTTTTTTTTCTATTTATGATGTTATTTTATTACGAGACTATTTTCCCTTTTTTGGTCATTTTTTAATTTTGTAAATTTATTTCATTCTCATTTGAATCAAAGGTTGATACTAGATGAGTGGTTATCTACAGACCTAAGGTAGTTGGTCTAGAAATGTTTCCCAGAATATTAAGTGTTATCGTAGTATTTCACTGTAGTTCCACACACTAAACATTTTTACACATTTCTTAAAATGTGTTACACCTATTTTAATATTATTGGCCTATCTAATTTCTCCCATATAGCATATTAAATGAATAGAGGACTCTTACCTCTATTATTTCCACCCCTTTGGGTGTTCCAAAAGTAATTTCCTTCTTTTATATAAATTTTTAGTTGAATAAAACACATTTTAAGTGATTTTAATGACATGGAAAACTGAATTTTCTGCTTATATATAATTTATTAAATGACCAAACACCATCTAAGTGTTCCTCTTGACTTGGATATTTATGTTCCTTTCCTTATAATTGGATGGATTAAATTAATTAAATATTAATCTGTGGAACAACCTTTACAAGTGTCACATTCCTACCTTTATATTGATCAGATGATTATAATACCCCTGATTAGTTGGGTTGAATGGTTATATATCAATTAGAGGTGATCCCTCATGTTTATTATTATTATTATGAGTATGTTATTACGATTGGTCTTTGAAAATGGTTAAGGGTTTTGTTGAGCATAACGTTTCATTCTCCCTTATGTTGGGGGGTGTGCATGATGTCTCATATTGCTATACTATTATCTAGATGATGGGCATGGTAGTCCATGTTCTTGTTCTTCAGGTGTTGGGCATGATGAATCACCCCACCATCTTGAGTGATGGGAAATATTTCTAATATTCATATGAGATTATGATATTACACCCTTTCTGGATCCATTATCTCTTTAGACTAGTTATAGATGACTGAGTTATGCCATGGGTCCAGCTAGCACCCAGTATTCATGTATATGGCTATAAACATTTTCATGTATAGTGTTCATATACATGTATATGATATATACATATAAATATATATATGATTTCTATATATATTGTAACACCTCAAGCTTCCACGGTACTTTTCCCATTGAATAATGCAATAGCTTGCATTGTGAGCAACTTTGAGATTCTAACACACCGCGACCAATAAAACTAGCTGTTATGAATAGTAATACCCACTTTTTGAAATTATAAAAATTTTATTTTTTAAAATGGACTTAATTTTTTAATTCATAATATCGAAATTTTCTTAGGGTGAGTTTTTGATATTTTTCTGAAAACTTTCAATTTTTGATGAATAGTGAAAAACGCTGCATTATTGGTTAAAACCGACTTTTTATTTAAATAATTATTTATTATACTCAGAATTATTTTAGGTTAAAATAGGTACATAATACCTATATAATTTCAATATAATTCATTAGAGTCATTTTATAATAAGTTTAGATATATAAAAATTTTATTGAACATTTTACCATCTTTTACCCACCTCCTAGGAGTATTTACAAATTTTCATAAAAAATAATTTTACCGCTTCTATGAGTTGAATTTCAAAAATCCAAGAGACACGGTTTATATCAGTAAGTAAAATGTGGTTCAATAAGATGAAATTAATTTTTGGTGAATAGTAACTTTTGACTTTTATTTACCACAGTTAAAGGTAAATAGGGTAATTAAGGGTATAAATGATATCATAATTACCCTAAAATAACTCTTAATTATATTGTATAAGTATAATTCGACCAAAATCAACCTTATAAATAAAATATGATCCTTTTTTGTCCACATGGATTATATTATGACATTTATTATTATTTTATTTAAAGAATAGTTAAAAGAGTTAAATTCAAAGTTTAATAACTAAACTATTTTTAATATTGGGTTACAAAAAATATAAATTCTTCAATAAATATTCATTAGAGATATAAAATGATTTCCTACATAATGGTAGTTTATTTATAATTTTTAAATATTAAATAATTTAATTTTTTTATGAAAAAATGATGATGCAGTAATTACCTTATTAATGAAATTTTAAGATAATTGATATTAGAAATATCCAAATAAATGTAAATTGATACTTCTGATGAATTACACTAATTTTATAGTTTAATATGAAATGTTATGGTTGGTTAAATAAATTTTATTCGAAGTGATAAAGTTTGTATGGCTTTCAAAAAAAATCAAATACTAAATTGTGTCAAAATTGACATAATTGAGTTTTTAAAACAAATACTATATTATTAATTGATATAATATTTCTAAAAATATATGGTTCAGAAAAAAGACTTATATAAGGTTATATAAATTAATAATGAACCACATGGGATTCTCTTGGCTTGTTATAGTAAGTTTATTAACCATATAATATAAAAATAGAAAGAGACTTGGTAAATGTAAAACTATTTAACTAAGAGTTAAATCTAAATGATAAGGTTAATATGATGACCTAAACCTAACTAAAACCTATTGGTTGAGAGGTTTTAGACCCATACCCACCTTATACTATAATTAATTCATTTTAGAGTCATTGAAAACCGAACATTAATTTATTATAAAATAATATTTCAATCTTTTCTTAAAGTGACCCTCATCTCTCTTATAAAAGGGCACTTCCCATTATCTTAATTTCACACCTCCAAATCCATTTGGCTCAGCCAAACCCTTCCCAAATATCCTCCCAACTTCCCTCAATTAATCTTAGAGGCCTCACTATGATCAGAAATCCAACCTAAGGAGCCCTTTTGATCAACTCAAAATGGAAACACCCGAAGTGGATGTAAAAATTTCACCACCACCTTTAAAGTTCTTTTCTTCTTATAATTCCTCTTTCTTTGTTGTTTCCATACCTAAATAATAAATATAGTACCTTCTAAATACTTTGATTTTATTATAAATATGGTACAACAATATCCATTATTCTATCCATCCTAAAAATGACAAAGTCACCATACGTGCGTACGTACGACTTACCATCTCCAGGTCGTGGTGTAGTTTGTTATTCAAATATTTAATTTTTTTATGGGTATGATAATGAGTATAAATGATTTAAATAATAAATTTAACATGTTAATTATTATTTATAATTATATACCATCCAATTACATATGATTTCTCCATCAATATAATGAAATTTTTGATTGTGCGTACGTATGGATTACTGTCTCCATGAATGCGATGAGATTAATTCCCCATCGCAATCATTCAAGAATAATTTTCATTTTAGGATTAAAAATAATTTTTATGAACATAACATAATTATTTATGTGAATAAAATACATTCTATACATAAAAAACATGGCTTACATAACCAATCATATAAAGGAAAATGAATCAGTTAACACCCAAAACGATGAAACTACTAAAATATTATTAACAAAGAAATATTAGAAGATCATATATGATATCATATTTACATATATGATTCTTTTATAATTTAATAACAATGATTTAACTATTATACATGAGGTTAACGTAACCGCGACCAAGGAAAAGTACAAGGTAAGGGTTAATTTCACAATCTATTTATTATCCGAGGTTGTTTTTATGTAAGTATCAACTGAGACCTCTTTATCATCCACATCCGTGTTTTCTTAAAAATTTATTTCAAATAATTTTTACTATTTATTAGAAAATGGTTTAAATTCATTTATACCCTTATTTGACCTTATATATTTTGAAAGGAATATTTCCGTCATTTTCCAAACAAAGTACTTTATTCCTTTTTTGACAAAATTTAGGTAAGAATGTTTTTTTAACTTATACGGCGGGTGCAGATATTTTACACCGTTATAAAATTGTTGAAGCTTATCTTACAATATTATAAGAATATTTTCAAAATAATTTTTTTCTTTTATAATTATATTACTTTTAAATTATATCAAAATATAAAGATATATTTCTCTAAAAAAAATTTTTATTTCATCTATGTCAACATCCTTTTGATGGATTTTAAGCTTGTTTGAAGTTGATTTATTATGATACAAATATTCCATATTGTATTTAAGGTTTTGTGATATATATTTGAATGTGGATTTATTATTATTATACCATTCATGGTTTATGGATAAAGTATTGACATTTTTTATGCTAGTTTTAATAAGAATGTTTATGTTATATTTAAACCTTTTCATGTGAGGAATAAATTGGAATTAGTAAGTGGCTGGTGGAGCCCGCTATAGCTCCTTGATGAATCGGTAGGTCTCATGAGACAAACTGGTGTCTTGGCACAAGGCCTTGGAAAAATGTAATTTGTAGTCTTGGCGCAAGGCCTTGATTATGTGGTTATGAAGTTTTTCGTTATGAATTCCATCATTATGAAATTAGGTATTAAAAATGCATGTGATTATTCGACTAGTAGAATATTCATGTGAATAATTAAATGGAGTTATTTGATTTTATCTTTTCTATATTATTCTGAAGTTTAATTTTAAAAGGATTTCTTTAGTCTTATATATTTCCCTAAATGTTTAAGCTTATTTATGAAAGTTTATGCTATATTGTTATCCTTACTTAGCATATGAGCTCACCCCTTTCTATGTTTTATTTTTCCTAGGATTTGAAGAAGTATTTAATAGTTGACCATCTGGGATGGGATAAAGATATAAGTGTGTTCAAAGGGGATAAAATGCTGTTGATTTTTTTATTTCATGATGTAATTTAAAACTTTTGAATGTATCTAGTACTTCCAAGGCTACTAAACTAATCATTATTTCAGGACATGATCCCTTGTATCATGACAATGTTAAGTAATAATGCACTGACTTTGGGTAACTGGGGTTGGGGAATTACAGTTGGTATTAGAGGAAGTTTAGTACAAACCTTGGAAACTATATTTAGAAAAACTATTACTAGAGAACACTACCCTATGATAGACTTTGAGGATTAGTATAGGATAACTTCCAAGAATTTTGGTACTATAGGGATTTTGTGAATTTTCCTAGCAATACATACCTGTCTGGATATGATTAGGTAGAGGTGGCTCTAGCACAGATGTACCTAGGGGTAAAACCCAAAAACACTACTTTGAGCTATACTCGAATGAGAAATGGTGCATGACAACAGGCCTTACTACACTCTTGGTTACGACACTCCTGGGTGATATTCTTTGGATAATTCACATTTTCATTAAAAACCATTATGAAGGATTTATAAGTATATAATTCCCCAATGAAAACATTTTTATGATTATGGATTATGTCCATAAATTTTTCAATTTATGTTATGTGATTTTACAAGTTAGGAATTTTGTATTCTGTTTCATAAACTATTTTACTATATGCCATTATATATAAATGGAACCTAGTGGAAGGAATGGAAATTGTCTCAACGTACATAATCCATTTAAGGATTTCCCTCCTACTCAAGATAATTATAGTGGAGATAGTGATTCAACCAGTTCTAATCATCTTATCACCATACTGGGATAACTCACATAGGTTATGAATAATAACCTTACCCGTATGGAGCACCCTGATCCACAACGTGGAGGATCAATGCTATACTGATTTATGAGGAAACAACTACTAACATTCAGTGGTACTACAAATCCATTTCTATCCATGAAATGGTTAAGTTCCTTAGAGAAAATATTTTATGCTTTGGGGAGTAGTGAAAGGGAAAACGTTTTCATGGTAGTTTATCACCTCACGGGAGATGCAGATCAATGGTGGTCATCGATTCAGAACACAAAGGAAGATGATGAAGTATCAAATATGTAATGGAGGGAGTTTAAAGATATTTTCTTAGAAAAATATTTTCCACATGACCATCGAGCAGATATGAAAAAGGAAATTTTTTAGTATGAGAAAAAAGGAGGATGAGAATGTCGAAAAATATGAGGCTAACTTTACAAGGTTAGAAATGCATGATATATATTATATACGTAACCCAAGGTGTTAGATTTATTGATTATTTTATGGGTTAAAACCATTTCTCCGGCAAGCATTAGTCTCACAATACTTCTTATCATTCGAAGATATTGTATCATGTGCTATCAATATAGAAAAATAATTCTATAAGTATTATGAATTTAAAGAAAAGCAGGAGAAGAAGAGATCTACTAAACACTATAAAAATGGAAATATGGGGAAGAAGGTAAAATTTGAATATCCATCCTATAGTAAATGTGGGAAGAAACACCCCGATACTTGCCTAAAGGGAATGGGAGTCTATAACAAGTGTGGTGAAAAAATCCATCAATCTCATTATTTCAAGGGGAAGAAAGAGGTTGTCAATGTTCAATTCTAAAATTATAGATAAAAAAGGTATTATGAAAATGAATGTCCTAATATTCAAAGAAAAATACCTCATAAAAGTCCAAGGGAGAAAGACTAAGATTATGTTATCACTACTACTGAGGTTGAAGCTCTGAAAGACATGGTGGTAGGTAATTTAATGGTTTTCTCATATTTAGACAATGCTTTATTTGATTCTGGATCATCTCATTGTTTCATATCTTCCCATTTTGCTAAGAAAATTAGATATTTAGAATTTTATTTAACATGGGAGTTTTTTGTCAAAACATTTAAGGGAAGTATCATTACAACAAAGTTTTGTGAATCAGTTTCCATTAAGAAATAAAAATTTTCTTTACCTACTGATCTCATCATCATACACATTATTGAATTTTGTATAATCCATGGTATGGATTGAATTTTAGACCATAATGTGAAAATTTATTGTAATAAGGAGGTTACAATTTTCGATGATGATAAGAAGTACCTTATCTTTAGAGAAGAAACATCACCACCTGATTCTTCTCTAGATCCTCCCCCAGTAGCTCTACTAAATTCAATTATTGGGGAAGAAGAGAATGAAATAACTATGGGTAAGGAAAATAATGTTCCAATAGAGGACGTACCAATCTTTCAAGAATATTTTGATGTGTTTCCAGAGTATTTACCTAGACATCCTCCATAATGAGAAATTGAGTTTTCCATTGATTTAATTCCTGGTTCAAGACCCATATTGAAGAACCCTTATAGAATGGACACTATGTAATTAGTATAACTAAAGAAACAACTAAAGGAATTGATTAATAAGGGATTTATTCACCTTAGTGTTTCTCCATGGGGAGCACATGTTCTTTTTGTTAAGTAGAAAGATGGATCTATGAGGTTGTGCATTGAATATAGGGTGATCAATGCTATAACAATAAATAAAAAGTATCCCCCACCTCGCATTAATGATTTATTCGATCAACTTCATAGAGCTCAATATTTTTCAGAGATTGACCTTCGATCTGGATATCACCAGTTGTGTGTGAAGAAGGAAAACATTCTGAAAATAGCATTTCAAACCAGCTACGAGCATTATGAGTTTAGAGTAATACATTTTGGATTGACTAATTCACACTCTGTCTTCATGGATCTAATGAATTGAGTTTTAAAGTAATATCTTGATGAAATTGTAGTGGTATTTATTGATGATATTTTGGTATACTCAAAAATCTATGAAGATCATGAAAATCACTTGTGCATTATCCTAAAGACTCTTAGAGTAAATTAATTGTATGGGAAGTTTACTAAGTGTGAATTTTGGATTCAAGTGTTTTCTTTTCTTGGCTATATTGTCTCTAAGGATGGAATCTCTGTTGACCCTTCTAAGACAAATTCAATCCAAGAATGGCCAGCACCGACGAGTATAATTGAGGTACACAGTTTTATTGGTTTAGCAGGTTATTATCGACATTTTGTCTATAATTTTTTTTGGTTGGAAAACCCATTATCCAATATCACACGTAAAGGGGTTAAATTTTTTTAGACAAAAGATTGTGAAGAATCTTTCAAATAACTAAATAGAATATTAGTCAATGCTACTATATTGACTCTACCATCAGGGAATGATAGGTTTGTTATTTATAGTGATACTTCAAACAAAGGACTAGGTTGTGTCCTTATGAATAATGATAGAGTTATTACCTATGCATCATGACAGCTAAAAAAATCATGAGCACAACTATCCTACTCATGACCTTGAGTTAACAGCTGTAATATTTTCTCTAAAAATATGGAGACACTATCTCTATGGTGAAAATTTTGATATTTATACTGATCACAAGAGTTTAAATTATATTTTCTCACAGAAATAACTCAACACGAGGCAAAGATGATGGATTTAACTACTCAAGTATTATTATTGCACTACAAACTACCACCCGAGGAAGGAAAATAAGGTGTAAGATGCTTTGAGTAGAAATGATCATGGATTTTTGAACAAGATGAGATTGGAAATGGATCCTATTTTTATGGATCTAGTAAATATGGATATAGAAATAACCATGGAAGGTGAAACATAAATACATTTTCAAATGGTTTCCAAAACATCTTTACATGAAAGGATAAAGAGTTCTCATACTAGTGATTAGGAGTTTCAAAAGAAGATTAATGTTGTGAATTATGGGAGATTGAGTGACTACATATATGAAGATGGAATTTTGAAATTTGGGAAGTGACTTTGTGTTCATAACATACCTAATCTAAAAATGGAATTTTTGGATGATGATCATATCTTCAAATTCTCTATACACAATGGTAGCACCAAGATGTATAGAGATTTGAAGGAATATTTTTGGTGGGACAAAATGAAGAGGTAGATTGCTGATTTTGTGTCAAGATGTATGGTTTTCCAACTAGTGAAAGCTGGAAGGAAATAGCCTGGTGGATTCATTCAACCTCTTCCCATACCTGAGTGGAAATGGGATAATATTATGATGGAATTTATCATGGGGCTACCAAAGACTACTAGAAGGAATGATGCAATATGGGTCATTGTTGATCATCTTACCAAGTCACACATTTTATTTCCATAATATAAGATTTACCACTTGAACATCTAGCAAGACTATATATTAATGAATTTGTAAGACTCCATGGTGTACCTCTATCGATTATTTCTGATCGTGATCCCCGTTTTACATCAAGATTCTAGAAAAGTCTTCAAAAATCCATGAATACTTAACTTCGTTTGAGCGTTGTCAACCACCCTCAAACCAATGGACAATCAGAATGGACTATTCAAACATTAGAAGACATGTTGAGATCTTTTTCACTTGACTTTCATGGTATGTGGGATCAATATTTATCTATGTTAGAATTTTCCAATAAAAATAACTTCCATTCATGTATTCATATGGCACCATATGAAGCGTTATATGGAAAGAGATGCCGCACACCAACTTGTTGAGATGATGTTGGTGAAAGAAAACTTGTAGGCCCAGAAATTGTTGTGGAAACAATAAAAAAGGTGAATATTATCCAAACCCACATCAAAGCTACCCAAATTAGGCAAAAGAGCTATGCCAATAACAAAAGGAAGGATTTTGAAATTCAAGTAGGATACCATGTCTTCTAGAAGGTATCTTCATGGAAGGGTGTTATATGTTTTCGTTAGAAGGGTAAATTGAGTCCCAGGTATATCGGAACTTTCAAAATTCTAGAACGAATTGGAGTTGTGGCTTATCGTTTGACAATGCCTCCAAGTCTCTCCAAAGTTATTAATGTGTTCCACATATCACTATTGAGAAAATACATGCCTAACCCAACGCATGTACACACCTATGAGGAAATTGAACTGAAACCTGATCTGTCTTATTATGAAGAGTCTGTCAAAGTTCTTGATGCCAGAGAACAAGTGCTGATAAACTGGATGACTCGTCTGGTAAAAGTTCTATGGAGAAACCATAAGATGGAAGAGGTAACTTGGGAACCCGAGGAACTTATGATGAAGAACGACATGAATCTTTTTATGCAGTAATATTCTAGAAATTTTGAGGATGAAATTATTTTAAGGAGGGGAGAATGTAATACCCCAAGCTTCCACGATACGTTTTCCTTTGAAAAATGTAATAGCTTGCATTGTATGCAACTTCGAGATTCTAACACACTACGAACAATCAAACTAGCTGTTATGAATAGTAATACCAAATTTTTGAAATTTTATAAATTTTATTTTTCAATATGGACTTCATTTTTAAATTTGGAATATCGAAAATATCTTTGGGTGAATTTTTGGTATTTTTTTGAAAACTTTCAATTTTTGATGAATATTGAAAAACACTGCATTATTGGTTAAAATAAAATTTTTATTCAAATAATTATTTATTTTATTTAAATTTATTTTAGGTTAAAATAGATACATAATACCTATATAAGTTCATTTTAATTCATTGGAGTCATTTTATAATAAGTTTATATATATACAAATTTTATTGAACTTTTTACCGTCTTTTACCCACTTCCTAGAACCATTTGCAAATTTGCATAAAACATAATTTTACCACTTCTATGAGTTAAATTTTAAACATTAGAAAGACATGGTTAATATCAGTAAGTAAAATATGGTTCAATAAGATGAAAATAATTTTTGGTGAATAGTAACTTTTGACTTTTATTTACCACGGTTAAAAGTAAATAGGGTAATTAAGGGTAAAAATGTTATCATAATTACCCTTACACATGTCCTAATTCTATTGGATAAGTATAATTCAACCAAAAAAACCTTAGGAATAAAATATGATCTTCTTTGGTTCACTTGGATTAGATTAGGACATTTATTATTATTTTATTTAAAGAACAGTTAAAAGAGTTAAATTCAATGTTTAATAACTAAACCATTTTTAATATAGGGTTACAAACCATATAAATTTGACTATAAATATAAATTATAAAGATAAAATAATTTCCTAGATAATTTTATTTTATTTATAATTTTTTTACATTAAATAATTTAATTTATTTATGATGCAATGATGATGCAGTAATTACTTTATTAATGAAATATTAAACTAATTGATATTATAAATATCCAAATAAATGTGAATTGAGACTTCTGATGAATTACACTAATTTTATATGTTAATATGACATGTTAGGGTTGGTTAACTAAAATTTATTCTAAGTGATAAAGTATTTATGTCTTTCAAAAAATATCAAATACTAAAGAGTGTCAAAATTGACATAATTGAGTTTTAAAAAAAATACTATATTATTAATTGATATAATATTCCTAAATATCTAAGTTCTGGCTAAAGAAATTAGATAAGGTTATATATATATTAATAATGAACCACATGGGGTTCTCTTGTCTTGTTATAGTATGTTTATTAACAATATAATATAAAAATACAAAGAGACATGGTAAATGTCAAACTATTTGACTAAGAGTTAAATCTAAATGATAAGGTTAATATGATGAATTAAACCTGTATAAAACCTATTGGTTGAGATTTTTTCCACCCATACTCATCTTATCCTCTAAAATATTCATTTTGGACCCATTAGAACCTGAAAATGATTTTATTATAAAATATATTTCAAGATTTTCCTAAAGTGACCCTCACCTATCTTATAAAAGGTCACTTACCCTTATCTTAATTTCACACCTCAAAGGCTATTTGACTCAGCCAAACCCTGACCAAATATCCTCCCAACTTTCATCACTTAAACTTAGAGGCCTTACTTTGATCATAAATCCAATATAAGGAGCCCTTTTGATCAACTCAAAAGGAAACACTCGAAGTAGAGGTAATAATTTCACCACCCTCTTTCAAGTTCTTTTCTTATTCCACTTCCTATTTATTTGTTGTTACCATACCAAATTAATAAATCTAGTACCTTATACATATTTTGAGATTATTATAAATATGGTACAACCATATTCGTTATTCTATCCATCCTACAAATGACAAAGTCACCATATGTGCGTACGTATGGCATACCATCTCTACGTCGTGGTGTAGATTATTATTCAAACACTTCATTATTTAAATGGGTATAATAATGAGTATAACACATTTAAATAATAAATATAAATTTTTAATGATTCTTTATATATGATATACCATCGAATTACCTATGATTTCTCCATCAATATAATGATATTGTCGCTCGTGCGTACGTACAGATTACCATATCCACGAATGTAATAAGATTCCTTCCCCATCGTAATCATTCAAGAATAATTATCATTTTATGATTCAAAATAATTTTTATGAACATAATATCATTATTTATATGAATCAAATACATCCTATTAATAAAAAACATGGCTTACATAACCAAGCATATAAATTAAAATGAATCAGTTAACACCCTAAATGATGATACTACTAAAATATTATTAACAAAGCAATATTAGAAGATCATATATGATATCATATTTATGTATATGGTTTTTGAATAATTTAATAACAATAATTTAACTATTATAAAAGAGGTTAGCATACCCTTGACCAAGTAAAAGTACAAGGTAAGGGTTAATTTCACAATCTCTTTAATATCCGAGGTTATTTTTACGTAAGTATCTACTGAGACCGCTTTATCATCCACATCTATGTTTTCATAAAAATGTATTTCAAAACATTTTTACTATTTAATATAAAATGGGTTAAATTAATTTATAACCTTATTTGACCTTATATGTTTTGAAATGAATCTTTTCATCATTTTCCAAACAAGGTACTCTATGACCTTTTCGATAAAATTAAGGTAAGCACGTTTTTTTCACTTATACGGCGGGTGCAGATATTTCCACCTTTATAACATCATCGAATATTCCCTTACATTCTTATTAGAATATTTTAAAAATAAATGTTTTCTTTTATAATTATATTACCTTTAAATGACTTCAAAATAGAAACATATATTTCTCTAAAAAAATCGATTTCATCTATGTCAACATCCTATAGATGGATTTTATGCTTGTTTGAAGTTGATTTATTATGATAAAAATATTCCATATAGTATTGAAGGTTTAGTGATATGTTTGACTATGGATGTGTTATTCTTATACCATTAATGGTTTATGGATAAATTATTGACATTTCTTATGCTAGTTTTAATACCAATGTTTATGTTGTGGTTAAAACTTTTCATATGAGGAATCCATTGGACTTAGTAAGTGACAGATGGAGCCCGCTATAGCTCCTCTATTCATCGGTAGGTCTCATGAGACAAACAAGTGTCTTGGAAAAAGGCCTTGGAAAATTATTATTTTTAGTCTTGGTAAAAGGCCTTGACTATGTGGTTATGATGTCTGGAATTATGCATTCCATCATTATGAAATTGGATATTGAAATTGCATGTGATTATTCGACTAGTAGAATATCCATGTGAATAAGTAAATGGAATTATTGGATTTTATATTTTCCATATTATGATGATGTTTATTTTTAAAATGGTTTTGTTTTATTCTTATACATTTCCTTAAATATTTATTCTTATTTATGAACGGTTCTGCTATATTGTTGTCCTTACTGAGCATCTGAGATCACCCCTTTCTATATTTTATTATTCCCAAGATGTGAAGAAGTAATTAATGGTTGACCTACAAGGATAGGCTAAGTATATAAGTGCGTTCAAAGGGGTCAAAATGTTATTGATGGTTTTATTTCATGATGTAATGTAAAACATATGAATGTATCTAGTAATTACAAGGCTACTAAACTAATCGGCCTTTCGGGACATGATTCCTTTTATCATGCCAATGTTATGTAATAATGCGCCAACATTGGGTAACTGGGGTCGGGGTGTTACATATATAGTTATTAATCATACATACACTGGGTTGTGATGAATCATGTAGAGCTTGACACGTGAGTTGTAGGAACCTGAGTTAACTGGTATATATTATTAGGCCTTTTTATTATTGATTTTACTTGAACATTTCTATGATATGTACATAGTATGGGTTATTCTAGACACCTTTGGTAGTGGCCTATTGAGTGTATATCACACCCTACTCAGGCCACCTTTAGTACCTGAGCATACTTCATGTCAGCAAGTATGGATAAGGGTAAGCACCTAGATATGGATGATTCATCTATCTCTCTTAAAACTTAGAGCATGGGAGTAAAGGCCCAAACATATTCTCATTCTACTAGTGGATCATTGATTTGGACTTTTTGTATTTTTTTATTGCAATTTGTATATGTTAGTATCCTATTCCCATTTTTGTATATCACCATGCCATGACATAATTACATATATGAATCAACATATATATTTGGATACTATTATAGTTTCTTTGTTATTTATGCTTCTACAGTTCATTATTGTATTGTATCCATTGTTCCATCTATTTTAGTATGCTTCTTATATTTTCTGTTTTTTTTATATCTATTGTGACACTCTGATAAGAGGGTATAATATCCCCACTGTAACACCCTACACCCTCACTGGAATATAGGGATTCAAACTTGATACCTTATGACCCACCAGCTCTGGGCACCATTTTTATGGATCCCTGGTCAGGATGTTACAAAGTCATATCAGAGCTACTTTTCCCATTTATCTTACTGTTTGGGTATTATAAAGGAAACGAGGATGTAATATAATTTAGTAATGAGCCTATTCCTATGAGTATCTAACCCACATATAAGGAAAACCCAAATTAATGGAGTGGGTTATTGTTGTTTTGATTTTGTCCTACTACAGCTGATAAGAATTCACTACTCAGTGAAACACATGTTTTGTAACGTTATTGATGATGATATTATTATTTTTAGGGAATTCATTTTCCTTGGTCTGTAAAAGAACATAATTAGAAACTCATGCATCATTAAAGGCTTACTATGACTAATATGACATGAGTTTTTTCATGCTAAGTCTACTTCTATGTGAATTTTACTACTGCATATATTTAGTTCCTTGATTATTATATACTAAAATGTGATAACGTTTCATACAGGGATAATATAATTCAATTAATTTAAGTTCCTACATCAATATAAATGGTTTTATCGAGCATATATTGGTGATGAAACCTTAATTATACAATTATAATATCTTATGGGTTATTTACATATGGGTTCCATGGACCAAAAAAACATTAGTTTATTTGGTTACTTTATTAAAAAGGTTATTTATGGAGAAATTAATTCAATAAATCCTAAAGGTGATTCAAGTGATCAAATCATTGCATGTGACCTGTTACTACACGATTCTTGATGTAAAGGTTGGGTTATAGTTAAATTATGTGACAATTGAAATTTATAAGGAGTGTGAATTTTATAAATTAGAAATAGAGATAAATATAATTGTACAATGATATATATAAATATAATTATACAAAATATGTTAACTCATTCAAATGAAATCTTTAAAAGTAATGTGGTTACCACTAAATGGGATTACAATTGAAAAATTAAAGAGTGTTTTCATTTATACCATGTAATTGACTCTCCATATACTGGAACCCCGTTCATGTGACATGAGACCTAGACCCAAACTTGGCCTTAGTAGTGGGTAGTTGGAGTGTCTCTTATAGTTCTTATGGTTTATTATAGTCTTTCTTCGTTACCTTGACCGGGCTTTTGGAATAGGATGAGGGGTGTGATATTTTGATATAAAGGCTATGTGCCTATCTTAATTGTTTATCCATGATCTTTTCAACTGTAAAAATTATTTTGTGAGGAATTGATATGTAATTTAAGAATCATTCCACAATGAAATACTCAAGTCATACACCAGGAAGGCGGTGACCCCCAAGCACTGAAGGTGGTGGTCTCTGATCTGCCAATGATACCCCTTTTAGTTCCACATATGGAACCACCATTTATTCCTGATACAGGAATTGATTTCCAATTTCAAGATGGTTTTCTCCATATGATGTATTCTATGAATGGAGTTTCTGGACCTTCCTCGAATATGACAGAGTTGACTCTAGAGTTCCAGCAGAAGAATCATGCCACCTTTTAGGTGGATATTAGACCACATGCTTCTAAGTCATGGATAGAGGATATGATTTCTATATTAAAGAATTTGGATACTCCTCTAGATCAGATGGTCAATCTCACTGCATATTTTCTATGAAATTATACCAAGAAAATGCAGGATGTCATTACCCAGGAAGACCGAAATTGAGATATGATCTGGGCAGATTTCTATTCAGTATTTTACAGTTAATTCTTTTCATAAACATTAAGGTTAGACCGGTCTAGTTATTTTATGAACTATTATTATAGATCTATGTGTGTCATGTAGTATTTATCTCATTTTCCTAAGATATAGAATTTTTCAAAAACTTTATATAGTGATGATCATATCACTATGAGGTGATTCAAGGTTGGGTTAGTATACACCATCTGATCGTAGGTTAATATCATTCAACTGATGACTATTTTTGATAGAATCAACTAGTCCCTCGTTACATAGAGAAATATAGGGAAATATGATGGTGTGAATCAATAAATTTTAGTACCCATACTTATTAGTGATTTTTCTAGAAGGAGTGGGTGTTTAGAGGTTTCTCATGGGGCAAGCAATAGTCAAACTCCTTATGATGAAATATTTCTCATATGCCACCGGGGTGGGAAACTAGGATACAAAAAACCCCATTATATGTGAGATACAATATAATGTAGATCATGTGGTTGGATTGGTCATATACAGTGAGTTTAGAGGAATTTCACACTAGTTCCTAATGGGAGATCTTCTACACCTACTATATGTTCTAGAGTGGGGAAATTGGTTTCTCATCAGGTAGGTAGCTGGAATACCCCTAGATGCTCTGACTGAGGTGGTGGTTGAGGTAGATGCAATCAGACCCATGACTGGCAGTACCAATAGAGCGGGCCTACTCAGAGAATTCAGGATATGACTCTGGGTCATAGTATAGGGAAGTTACATGCATTATAACCTATCTAGTGGGGAAGAGCATTAGACCTTCTAAAGTTAAAGGTATTATTATTGTAGCCACTATTTTATTGTCTACCTTATTTGACACATGCATGTCACACTCTTTCATATTAGAGGAAATCGTTGAGATTCTAGGCCTTGAGATAGAATATTACTATAGAGCGATGAATCTTGGTACCCCATTGGGTATCCGATCTGAGAGAGTTTGCTGATGTAAGGATTTTCCCCTTGAGATAGGAAGATATATATTCATGTAGAATATTTTTATCCTTGATATGACATGGTTTGATGTAGTTTACGAGATGGAGTGATTAATTTTCTATCAATACCATATTGATCATTATCACTGAAGATGATGTTTACATAACTAGAGGGTGGTATACATGTTCACAAGGGAGAATGGGATGCTTATGCATCTTGAATGGGACCTGAGCATCAGGGGATGGTAAGAGTGAGATTTAAAATCACCAGGGTTTTCTTAAATGGTCTAGGAATATTACATCTTTTTTCCCTCCTATGGTAGATCATTTCATGGATGTCTTACCTGATGTCTTTTTTGGGATACCTCCAATAATATGAGTAGAATCCACCTTTGAGCTAGTTCTAGGAGTGGCACCATTTTCCATTCCTCCTTATGGGATGAATCCTATCAAGCTTATGGATCTTAAGAAATAGTTAGAAGACCTAGAGGGGAAATGTTTTATCTCACCTAGTACCTAACTATTATTGTAAAAGTGGGTTCCCTAGACCAAACATTATCAATTATTTTTTATTACGATATCATGTGTAAAGATAGATATAAATGATGTATACATACCAATATAGTGTAGATATTTTTTTTTCTACTATTTAATGGTAATTTACATAGATTAATTTTTATATCAAATGGTTATAGCATATCCCAGGCTATAATGAGGACTATGAGATTTTATGACATTAATCTTAAACAATGGTCATATGTTCTAGATACATCATACAAACTATAAATAGTTTATGTCTTACTATCAGGTGTTGGGGGATCATAAGCATTATGATATATTCTCATGATGTTCATACTTTTTTATAACTAATAGTTGGGATCATGGGGATAGGTCTTCCAATAGGAACACCTAATGTTTTGGGTGTCATTGGTTGTTCCTATCCATGGACATGTGTATTGGTCTCCTAACATGAGATCATTATCAATGTGATCCATTTTATCATGTACTTTGATTTTAGAAAAAAATATGAAAATGAAATCGTGGTGAGCTAGCTTGTGTTGGGTGCATCAATGGTGGTATGGTATTGGTTGAATGGTCAATAAAAGGTTTTTTTCTTCTGGGTTGAGGAATTAATATATATCGGGCATGGTTGATCAGGATGATAGTACATTCTTAAGTCCTTGTCCAAGGTATTCAAAGGTAAATCCATCCAATTAGATCAAAAAATAATAAATCAATAAAGGTTAATGAAACAAGTATGTGTCCTGCTTTATGAGATATCTAATGACAAAGGGATCATATTATACAGTGTGTGTTCATTGGTTGGTTTTCATTGCTATGACTACTCATTATCTCTTCAAGGGCCTTGATGGGTTTCTAGACTCCACTCTGGGTTTGTGGATACTATTCACTATTATTGAGATAAGGTCTTAAAGGGTCACACACAATAGGATATTTAATAATATTCCATATTTTGTTAAATATGTATATCAAATATAGTGGGTCCCCCCATAGGATCTCACTGTTGTCCAAGTCATCAATCATCAAAGGATAAATAAATAAATTATTATTCAAGTGAAGAATAATTGGAAAAAATTTATTTATTAAAATTATTTACAATTTAAGTAAATACGTGGAATAATATTAATCCAACGAATATTATTTTAATATTCTAGGTTCGTTTAATATTTAGAGGAATTTTGAGTCGAGTTAATGACACAATTATATCATGAAATATATTTAATATATATTAAGAGTATGTGACAAAATATAAATAATATTTATGACATAGTTTAGTTCGTCGTAATTATTTATTTAGTGGATGTTTAATAAATGAGGTTCGAGATCCCTTTCTGGGTATTTCAGCATCGACTGTAAATAGAGAGAGGATCGTGAACAATGAAAATTGACTAATATATTACCAAAGCCACTCTCTCCTCTCCTACTTTCAAGAGAGAGGAACTATGGATATGGGTGATCGGATCTAGTCCTCAATGATGCATCATAAGAACATCTATGTAGTGATCATTAGAACATCAAAGGAATCATTGGATATCCACGCTAGCAGCTAGAATTTGATGATCGATGCTTCAGCAGATTTTGGAAACATGTGTGGATGATCAAGAGGTATTTTTGATTTGGATATTTCATAAAATTAATGATGGGGATAAGCATATATTGATCACAGATTCAAATAAAAAAGGAGTTTTTTTTATTTTATATTTGTGCTATTTTTAATTCACATGAGATCCTTGGGACTGTACCAGAGATCGGATTACTGTACATGACAATTTTTGTCATCCCGTTGATGAAAAATTTTAAAATCCACATCCCACAAGCTTTTTATTTACACCAACTACTATAAAAGAGGCCTTTAATGGTGCTTGAATAGGCCTCTATCATCACTTAAAAAGCATTGACTACTATAGTGAGGTTAAAAGGCCTAGGCTTTATGAATGCTACTAAAGGTGCTATTTATCAATGCTAAAAAAGTGTTGATAAATCACCATTTTATTAGTGCTTTTAGAAGTGCTAATAAAGGAAAACATTTATTAAGGCTTTTATTTAGCACTCATAAAGGGACCCTTTATCGGTTCTTCTACAAGCACTCATAATGGAATCCTTTATCAACACCTGTGAATATATTGATAAAGGTGTTTTTAATTAGCTAAATTAGTAGTGCTGATAAATGGGAATATTGGAGTGTGATGTTATAGAACACTACATCACCAAAAACTGCACCAGAAATTAACAAAATTAGATACAAATAAATAATTTAAATGAAATAAAATGTACCACACAAATATAAGAAAAGAATAATATTATAGAGAAAAAAACGTGTATAAAAGAGAAAGCCACCCCTTCTCAAGAAAAAAAACTCACCTATATACGAAAAAAATTATTATATTAGTAAGAATATAAAGAAATTAATTTAATAGAAAGTGTTAATTTTAATCTAAACTTTGATTCATATTAGAAAGACTATGTATCAGATTGCATTGTGGTTGATTTTTGCACATTACACCATTTATTATTCATCTTTAAGAATTATATCTATGATAATTAAATGAATAAGTATAAGATAAAAATTATAAGTAAATTAATTAAGTAACAGAAGATAGAATGGTGAGAAAACAATCTAGGATCATTTTCTCTATTTTCATGATGTGATGCACGTTTTACAAAAAAATAACACTTGTATATTAAAAAGATGCACTTTGAGTTATCTTGGTCACACAATGCATCAGATTAAGGTGATAATAATTCCTAAATTCCCTAAATGAATTATGTTCTATTATCCTAATGTATCAAAACAATCTGAATTTGTTTCCTCGGTTTAGAGTACACCACTTATGTTTATTACTAAAATGTTATTTTAAACTGTACACCTGAACTTTGAGTCATAAAGGTTACATAATTCATGGATTTGATGTGATACATGTTACTACACAAAAAAATGAATTATTAATCACTTTATTAAATTATCAAAACAATCTTAGCATGTGTTCTCAGTGTTTAGTGAGTTCCACTTTTTTTGTATTAAAATGTCAATTTTAAACTGATAACAGACACTTTGAGTCTTATTGAGCACATCATGTATCAGATTGAGGTTCATATAATTTCTACACATCACCAATTACTTATGAATCATTTTACTAAATTACCAAAACAATCTAAATGTGGTTTCTCAGTTAGGAATATGTCGATTATCTTTTTTACAAAAATTATTTTTAATTTTGAATAAAAAGGCACAATTGGGGTCATATTGGTCACATCGTACATAATATAGAGTTTTAGATGATTCTTATACATCCCAAATGAATTATGGATCATTTTTATAAAGTATCAAATAATCTAAATAAATTTCCTCGATTTTCACGCACGAAACTTGTGTTTTTTAATAAAATGTCATTTTTAACTGGAAACACGCACTTTGAGTTATACCTATCACATCATGTGTGTTTTGGATTTGAGATGGATTCCTACATGTCACAAATGTATTATAGATCATTATATTTAATTATTATGACAATCCGAGTGATTATTCTTGATTTTTAGTGAGTGACACGTTTTTGGTATTAAAATGTTAATTTTAAACTAATAATGGAAACTTTGAGTCATACCGGGAATATTGTGTATTGAATTAAGGTGTGGATGATTCATACACATAAAAAAGGACTTATGCGTTATTTTCATAAACTAAAAAACAATCTGAAATCATTTTCTTGGTTTTCAGTATGTCAATTTTTTTAATAAAATTAATGTCAATTTTGAATAAAACAATGCACTTGGAGTCCTATTGGTCACATAGTTCATCATAATGAGGTGTGGATGATTAATACATGTCTCAAATGAACTATGTATTATTTTTATAAAGTATCAAAACAATCTAAATGTGTTTCGTTAGTTTTTATTAGGCCACTTGTGTTTTTTACTAAAACATAATTTTAAATTGGAAACTTGCAGTTTGAGTCATATAGGTTGCATCATGTGTGGGAATGATGTAATAATGATTCCTATACATCAAAAATGAGTTATAAATGACTTTCCAAAATTATCAACACAATACTAGTTTTTTTCTTGATTTTTAATGAATCACACTTTTTGAATTAAAATGTCAAATTTAAACTGATAACAGACACTTTGAGTCATACCAGAAACATATAAGGTGACTCGGATTCCTATACATCAAAAACTACTAATGGACAGTTTTCATAAAGTACCAAAAGAATATGAGTATTTTTTCTCAGTTTTGAGTATGTCATTTGTCTTTTTTACTAAAATTAATGTTAACTTTGAATTAAAAGATACACATGGAGTCATATCGGTCACACCATACATCATATTGAGATTCTATTGATTCCTAAATATTCCAAATTATATATGGATATTTTTAATAAATTATCAAAATAATATAAACATATTTCCTTAGTTTTGATTATTCCAATTTTTTTTACTAAAATATTATTTTACACTCAAAATACGCACTTTGACTCATACTACTCACATCATGTGTGATTTTTATCTAAGATAGATTCCTACATTTTGCAAATGAACTATAAATCTTTGTACTATATTATATTTATAATCAGATCATGTTTTATTGGTTTTTATTTAGTGACACTAGTTGTATTAAAATGTCAATGTCAAACTGATAACAAAAACTTTGATTCATACTGGGAACATCATGTATTGGTTTGAGGTGAGGCTGATTCATACACATAAAAAATGACTAATGTATCATTTTCCAAAAGTAACAAAACAATATAATGAATTTTCTGGGTTTTGAGCATTTCAATTGTCTTTGTTACTATAATTATTATCAATTATGAAAAAAAAAAGTTTCACTTACAGTCACTCCGTGCATTAGATTGAGGTGAGGTTTATTCCTACAAATCCCAAATGATTTATTGATTGTTTTACTAAACATTAAAAACAATATGAATTTTTTTCCTTGGTTTTGAATATACGAGTTCTCTTTTTTACAAAAATTTCATTTTAAAATGGAAAAGTGCACTTTGAATCATACCCATCACATCGTGTGTGGGTTTCACATGAGACTAACTCCTACACATCAAAAAAAGAATTATGAATCATTGTCATAAATTTTCAAGACAATCCGAGCATGTTTTTTCAGTTTTAGGAGAGTGACACTTTTTTGTATTAAAATGTGAATTTAAACTCAAAATAGACACTTTGATTCAAACCAATAAAATTGTGTATTAGCTTGAGGTGTGGTTGATTAATATACATAAACAATGAATTATAGATAATTTTACTAAAATCCTAGAATAATAAAAATGGGTTTCCTCAGTTTTGAGTATGATAGTTGTGTTTTTTTCTAAAATTAACGTCAATTTTGAAGAAAAAGATGCACTTGGAGTCATACAGGTCACACAGTGCATCGAATTGAGGTTATTCGGATTACTTCATGTCCAAAATAAATTATGTATCATTTTCCTAATGTATTAAAATAATATGAATGTTTTTCCTTGGTTTTGAGTATACCACCTTTATTTTTTTACTAAAATGTCATTTTAAACTAGAAACATGCACATTGACTCATACTGGTCACATCAATTGTGTATTTTATATGATACTTGTTACTACACATCACAAATTAATTATAAATCATTTTAAAAAATTATCAATACAATCATAGTGTGTTTTCTCAGTTTTCAATGAGTGGAACTCTTTTATATTAAAATATCAATTTAAAATTAATAATAGAAACATTGAGTCAAACTAGGCACATTTTGTATTGTATTTAGATTTAGATGATTCCTACACTTTAAAATGACTTATAAATTATTTTCTTAAAGTACCAAAACAATTTTAACTTGTTTTATTAGTTTTTAGTTTCTCAATTGTCTTTTTTACTAAAAATAAATTTCAATTTCAAAATAATCGGAATTTGTTTTCTGGGTGATGATAAAATCTAATAAAAGATCATAATTATTTGTTTATAAAAATGGGAATATCTCTATTCTAATTTATTTTTTATTGAGACTGATGATTATTTTTTTAATGAGCTTGTGAACGTGGATCATTTTCTATAATGAATGTGCACATGCATAATGAATGTTACTAGTGTGGATTTTCACGAAAAAAACTTGATATTATATCATAAATATAATTGATGACCTAATAGCCCAAATAATTCCACCCCCCACCAAAATGAAATCATTGTATTTTTCATTTCTGAAAATTCAGGATTCAGTTGATGAAATTTTGTATTTAATTAATTTTTCGAGGTTTTCGATCAAGCTACTAGATTATTTTTCAAAGAGGTGTTTGTTTCTATTTTTGGTGCTTCATGATTTCATTTGAATCTAGTTTTTCATTTTTATATATTTATTCATAAGGATATTTCTTTTCATTAGATTTCATGTTTCCTTTTACTAGATCCCTCTGCTTAGACCATGATCTCTCAAGGTTGGTTATCCTCCAATAGTTCTCTCATGCACCAACTGGATTAAATTGTCGACTACCACATGTTTATTAAAACATTCAAGTTGTATTATATACATATTTGATTATTTTATTAGATTTATATGACTCTTAAGTTACTATTGGATCTGATACTAAGACCCTTTCTTTGTAGGGTAGAGACATCATGGTCAAGAAACTACATCTATTCTTTTTTATTGTTCAGTTTGTTCTTGTTGAGGGGTTTCTTTCACACTTCCTAAATATTTGATAGTTATGGAATGTTCTAATAAAAATTTTATCCTGTAATATTTTGTTTGAAAAAATAAGTGGTGTTTGTCTTGTTTCTATAAAGAATCATACACTTAAATTCCTCTATAAAATCGCTTAAAAAAGTGGTTAATAACATTTTTTAATAAGCCACATAAAACACTTTCACAATGAATCTTATCTTAAGTCACAAGTTTTTTGCAAAATTTTCAACAATTGATCCCAAGAAAAACCTTTCAATGATCCTCATTCTACTCTATTCTACAATAATTTTATTATTTTCAAGCCAGTGCTTCGTCTCCTTCTTTGGCACAGTATCCAACTCTGCATCCTCCTAATCCTCGGTCTCTAACTCCAACTCTTCATATGCCTCCACCTCCAACTCCACCTCCTCCTCTACCTCCACCTCTACCTCCTCTATTTCCCAACAATTTTATTTTTTGAATATCAACACTTCTAAACAAATTTATTTCCTCTATTATAATTCTCTTTGAGAAAAATATAAAAAATAATATATAAACAATATGACACTAATACTTTACACCCCAAATATATTTATAAGGACATAAATCATACTAGATCACAAACATAGAAGTTAATCTCCTAAATTTGTTGTCTTTATACATTCTAAAAACATGTACGATTCCAACTCATCTCCAAATGAATTTACTTCTTCTTTTGAGTATGAAGGTTATTGAAATTCTTGATAGTATAGAGAAAATATAGACAAAAAAATATAATGAAATATATTTAATGAAATTTTAATTACCTTTAGAAATTACCTATTGAGGGATTCTAGTCCTTTTATACTTTATGATATCCCTCATAAATTTTCAAACATAATATCCACAATTGATGTCATTATCTTGCTTTAGACACTATAGAAAAGTTGACCAAAGTAAATAGATTGTTTTGAAATGTTTTTATAGTTAAATATATCTATATATACCTTATTTATTTTCATTTTAGGTAATTTATAGGCTTTATCTCTTCATAAACTGACTTCATGACATTATTTATCCTATATTTAGTGACCTTTTTATCATAGAAAAATTCTTGTTAAAACACATATTGAAACATATAATTATAATTTTTCAAAAAAACATATATTTCTAATTTTATCTATAAAATGTTTCGTTTATTATATTAAAAATTCATAATACATATCATTTGTGGTCAGTTGGTTGGATATCCTTGCATTAGATCCCAAATATAATTATTTGTGTTATCCAAATTAGTTGTGATTGGCATCTAGTGCTGCCTAAAAAAAGAAAAATGAAGAATTAATGTAAAATTTAAAAATATATTTTATGTGATTGGATATTAGAGTTTTACTTCTGTATTATAGGCATAAAACATAGTCTATCGTATGATGTGTTTTATCAAACTCTTTGAGTACCTCATCTCTTTTCTTCTCAATTTCTACCATATCCAAATTATGTTCTTCCATAATAATGATACAGGGATTAATGAATTCAAATAGTGATTCACAAGGTTTTCCATTTATATAGTAGTAATATAAATTCCTATAGAAAATTTTGAATAGTTATTAACTTATATAAACATATTAGCTCACTATTTAGACAGACGTATTCTGAAAATGTACCTTATTTATGTATTCACAACTGAGATTCCCAACCATTCATGGTTTCGAATAACATTTATAGTCTTGATACCAATTACGTATTTCATAAAAATTAAATATATTTATTTTTGATATGAAATGTAAGACGTGTTTTCATCTTTAAATGTGTTCTCTTCATGAATTGGTAATGATAATAGATGTTTCTCAAAAACTGGTATGGAGAAGTTACTCTCTGAATTTTATTTTGATTTCTAGGTCGATTCACTATATTTTATTTTATCCGGTCTTCTAGTTATCTTCTACTTATCTATCTGTAATATCATACCTCACTTAATACCTTTTATAATCAAATTTTACATGTTTTAAATTGAAAAAAATTATTAAATACATACCTCATATATCTTTATAAGATTAGATGTCCATGATATGAAAGATCCAAGAGAATAATTGACAGTTTTAATATATGTATCATCAAGTGGAATAAGAAAATCATCAGTCAGACCATGAGCTACCTCAGTCCCCACTCTCATGTGATATTTTTGGAGTTATTTATGGTTTATATCTTCCCTCGGGATATTATATATTTTACCCATCATAACAATGTGATGTGTGGGTGTTGACAGATAAAACAACAAATGCAGTTGTACCCAATGAAGCATTAGTAACATAAAGGTGTCAAAAGTTGTTTAATTCACATTTAGGATAAATATTTATAAAACAAATTGATTACCTTGGGTAATAAAAGTGTTTGGGGGTAATTAATATCCTCCATGTTAGTGGGATCATTTGGTTTATGGAAATATCTTTGTTCTATTGTCAGTTCTCTTTGATCTTTTATCGTATATTGATCTTCAAAACCCAGCTGAACAATAATATGTTACATTGAGTCTATTTTTTTCTTCAATAATCTCACCATATTATATGTATCTTCTTGTGGTTTTATCCTCCCATAATATATTTGAGGTGAGACTCTAAAACCTAATCCTCTAATGTGACCATATTGTTTCGGCCACTTTTAAGCTACAGAAAGTAGCTTTTATTCGGGCACAGTCGCTGCAAATTATTATGTATAAACCATATAAATAAATATGGACATAAATATATATATTTTTAATACTATTATAAATCACAATGAATTAAAATTATGTCATACTAAAACATGTTTCCCATATGTATTTTTTGTTTTCATCAACTAGTTTACCAACTTTATTTACATGAGCCTCCTTCCATAGCACATAACATGAAATTGAAGTGGATTCATATTTTGATTCATTAATATTAATATAAACAAAGAAACTTTTGTTGTTTCATATCAAATAATTAAACTTTTATTATTTATTTAAAAAACATGTCAATTTATTCTCTAATACAGCGTACCCCATCCTTTATTTAAGAAAGGGGTACATTGGTTTTAAAGAACGTTCTTTATTTTCTACATTATTTTTCTATTTCATAAATTACCAATTAAAAACAGTGTGGATAAAATAAATAATGAAAAATAATATATTATCGACTAAAATTAACCTAAAATGATTTCACATTGCAATGATTAATGAAAGAAGACCATGTTTCCTGCTTTATAATGTGTTCATAACTAACTGGTTAGTAGGGATTTACATTCCCGTCAATATCCCTAAGATGTATATTTATAAAAAAAATTGGATGCCTCTATAGGATTTTATAGCAGCAATTAAGGAAAATATATTACAAAAATATTCTAAAATAAATGAACTCTACAAGGAATAATTAAAATTAAATCAATGTTTCGTTATATAATTTTTTAGTAAAATTGAAAAAGTGTATTGTAACATCACTATAATAAATTTCCAAAGGATTTCCATCATTATTAGTTAGACATGGAGCCATGAATCCAGATCAATTGATACATTCAGCCTCATTGAAAGCCCAACATAACTAATGAACATTTACTTGTTGTGTATAATAGTTTGACCATGTTGATTCCAACCAATCTAAAATTTTATACCTTGACTTCTTTCCTTGATAATTTTATTCAACACTGTGATGTTGTGTAATTTTTTTTTGTTTTTTTCATCAACATATTGTTGATACCCTTATAATTTATTAGTTTCATCATCAAAATTATATTCTTCCCTAGGATTGGAAACATCATCATGTGTAGAACAAATTATCTACTTGACTAGTAAAAAATTTAATTTTTCTTAAATAACAACAATGTAACCATAGTGAAAGGATTTGACAAGGGCCGCATCCATTATTTATTACAGACATGATGAACTCTTTAACTCCATTTTCATTCTCTTTTGTCAAACTATTAATGTGCATCCATTTTTAAGGAAATGGGTAATTAAATTTTTGAAAATAATTACCCCACTATAGTAGTTGTTATCCTCTAAATTAATCCAAAGGTGGAAGTTATAGACAACTATTATTCTCATCAGCTTCATCTTCTAAAAAGTTATTATTGAATTTTATTGGTTTATACTCATCCACCATATCTTTTGGACATCCACCTAGGTTTCTTGAACAACTATAACCAAAATTCATCCCATATCTAGTAGTGGTGATCATTTTGGATGAATACTGGTCAAATTAGTTCAAACAACATAGAAGAGATAGGGGATGAATCTAAAGAAAAAAAATGAAACAATAAATACTTGGGAGATAAAGCTGGTGAGGTTGACAGTTTTATCCTTAAATATTTTTAAATTTATACATCTTAATTTAAAATTTCAAATTTCATCTCAAAATGATAAAAGATCCATGACACTACCATGATAACATCAACTCATCCCCATTAAGCTGCAATGACTCTAATCTATGTTACTAGTCCTTTTCCTTCTCTTGTATCTCAAATATAAGAGGTCTATATCCATTTACGTTCATGTGTATGGTTTGAGTATAAAAATAAAAAATTAAATACTAACAGGGCCACAAACATATACAAAAATGCATATATTTAAGTATATGTTTGAAGTAGTAACACTCAAAATACACATATATGTCAAGTCATTGGGTACTAACCAAGACAGTATGATAATCAAATGTATCAACTTCATTTCACACTAGTGAATTTTATTAATCATACCATAAGTTTATACCATGGTTGTTCCCTAATATTCAATCATTTCACTAATAATAGATTAAAATTTGAATCATAGGAGGAGAAAAATTATTTATCTTCTTATAGAAATAACGACATCACGTGTACCATGAGATTCAACCTCAGATCCCAAGTAACCATGACTAACCCTCATGGATAACTATCACATGTACTTTTTCATCCAAATCGTGAAATGGGTATAATAAATCCATTTTTCTTAGTAAGTGAATTTGAAATATGGGGAATTCTAAACATAATTTATTCTATTAAAAAAACCTCAAAATGGGTCCCATAATACATTAGTTAAACCTAACTTTTGAAAAACCATAAAGAAGAAAAAACAACAACACAAATGTCACATCTCCCGCACCCTAGCTCTCGATGAATAACTATCATGTCTATAGTAACCCACATACTAACATACCATTCATAGCTCTCCCATAATACCCATCATATTCTAATATATTATATGAATTATTTTTATCACATCTATGCATGTATTTCTTGTAGAAAAATATTGTATTTATACATTGAGAGGTATATTAAAATTATTTCATATAATATCAAGTTATTATTCAAAGAAAATATTATAAGGAAATATTTATTAAATTTTAACAAAAACAATTCATTACATATTACATTTAATATAAAAAATTTCAAAATAAAATTACTCTAGATAAAAAAATATTAGTCAAATAAACATAAAAGATTAGCTAAACAATCAGTAAAAAATGTATACAAAAATAAAAATTAAGACTTAATAAATAAAATTAAAATAATTTTCCCATTTCCTAATATTATAATGTCTATAAAAAATTATTTATAAATGTGTATAGGTTCATTTTACAATATAAATATTATTAAAAACATATTTTTTTATGATTACAGTAAAATAATTTTAAGAATATATTTATCCTATCAATATATATATATTATGGACCATTTCATCTAAAAAATAATATATCAAATACTTATATAAAAAATATAACTAATATAGTATCATAAATATCAAATTCCTTAATCGAATAATAAAACTTGATAATCACTTAAATATTTCTATTATAGCATTTGTAATACATAATAACTGATCGATATTTTATATAACCTATTATTTCGAAAATCTATCATAATTGAAACCTAGAACTTATTATTTTTTTTAAAAAATGTCCCATATATACTATAAACCCACTCATATTCAAAAACAACCTAAATGAAATTTTAATTATGGATTATAACATATTAAATTTCAAAAATATAATTCAATTTTCATCACAACATACCACCAACCACAATGTAATCCCAACAAACATGTTATCATTTAATCGGCTTGAATTTATCAATTCATTTATGATAAAAATTTAACAAAATCATAAATATATTATAATAGTGATAAGAATCACTAAACTTTCTAATCTTTCACACATGTTTAACTTAATACATTTAATAATTCTTTAATTTGGTATATCATAATCTCCTTTTTCAATAATATATTAATCATGTGAAATTATATTCAGATTTATATGAAAATTGTGCATGAACAACAAAAAATAATCAAAGGAAAGAAAAATTAAAGGAACTACAATAGAATTCTATCATTTTATGACATAGTAACAAACTCCATTTATTCATTCAACTACATCACCTATGCGACACTAATCATCCAATATTAATTAAGGGAAAATCCGCATCTATCATTATTTGAAATTTTATAAAGATGAATTACTGAATATATACACATATATTCATAATTCTTCTTGTTGTCTTAAACTTTTTTCATCTTCAAGTGCATTCCATACTGTGGAAATAAGATTCAAAAAATGATAGTACACACTATCTGAAAGGTAATAAGAAATAATAACAAAACCCTCAAGAAAATCACCATCAGTTTCAATAGTGGATAGAGATGCAGTTCGTTGTTGTCTTATATGAAGCTGATATGAGTTTAAAGAGTAGGGGTGACATTATGTACGTATAGATAAGTGATATATATATATATATGAGATGTAGGGTTTTTCATGGTTAATAATAGCACAAAAAACTCAAATTGTGGAACCCAAACAATCAATCAATGGGAGAGGAAAATAATAAACTAACATTACTTGGATTCTAGCCTTCATTCGTCCGAGAAAATGTTGAGGAGTAGCATCTACAGTAGGGGAGTTTTGCGAGAGCTTGAGGATCGCAACAGAATGAGTCTCAATTAAGGTTATTTTAAATAGATTAGGGGCACTTTTATCAGTGCTTGCGAAAAGTATTGATAAAGATCCTTTGTAATAATGCTAAATTGAAGAACGATAATAAAAGGAAACTTTATCACTACTTTTTTAATGTCAATAAATATTGATCTTTATCAGCGCTAAAAAACCGCTGATAAAATACATCTTTATCAGTGCTAAAGTTTTAGTGCCCAAAAAAGGAACCGTTATCATATCTAAAACTTTTGCGCTGATAAAGGATTTATAATTATAATTATAAATAAATAAAATATAAATATATTTATATAATTATATAATTTTTTATTATAATTTTATAATTATTTAAATATATAATTATTTTTTTATAATTACATTAATTATTTTTAAAAAAAATATATTTTTTATTTATAATTATAAATTTATAATTTTATAAATATAGTAAATATACATTTATAAATATATTTATAAGTATTTATTAATAATTATAAATATATTTATATCATTATATATATTTATAAAATTATATATATAATAAATATATATAAATATAAACATAGAAATTATATTCATTATTTAAATATATTTATTATAATTTTATAATTAAAAATATGTTTATATAATAATATATATTTAATAAATAGAAATATATGTAATTATATATATATATTCATTATTTAAATATATTTATTATAATTTTATAATTATCTAAATAAATAATTATTTATTTATAAATATATGAATAATACTTTTTAACAAATAATATTTATATATTAATATAATTATATATATATATATAGTTCATAGGGTGCAGCTAAGTGCTAGCTACCTCTGTGGGTCTTGACGAGGTTTTGAGTTCTAGTCTCGCTGAGTATATCCCTCTATTGTATGTTGTCTACTTTTCTTTGTAATATATTCCCTTTTTCTCGAATAAATTGAACCTTCACACTCAAATTATATATATTTATATTCATTATTAAAATAATTTTTTTATAATTTTATAATTATTTAAATTTATATAATTATTTAGTTATAATTATATAAATAATTTATTAAAAAAATATTAATTTATTTATAATAATTATAAATATAGTAAATATACATTTATAAATATATTTATTTATAAATATTTTTTTACAAATATTTTTTTTACATTATTAATGAATATATACTCTTAAATACATGCATTTTAAAAATGACTAATATTGAATAATTAAAAATGAGTACACTTTAAAAATATTGAGAAAATTGGATATGTTTTATTAATTTAATATAAATTATTAAAAAAATATGGATATATATATTGATGTAAATATGAATACATATTTAAAATACTAAAACATAGTAAACAAATATATATAAATAAATTATAGAAAATTATTAAATTTAAAATTAAAATAAAAAATAAAAAATATGAAATACTAAAAATGAATAAATAATACCTAACTGTTATAATATTAAAAATAAATAAATAAAATTAAATGATTAAAATTATAATATACTAAATGTATCATGTTATAATGAAATTCAAAAATATATTAATATATGAATAAATTGCATAAATATTATGTGTATGTGTTTCTATATAAGATTTCATTAATTGTGTAAATATTTATCTCTGCTCATTGTATATAAAATGGCATTAATTATGTATATGTATGTGAAACTAATGTAACACACAACATTTGATATATGTTAAATTAAAAAAATCAAACAACATTTAAAATGAATATGACATTGATATAATTTTAATTGTTACATTTTATTCATTTTCAATATATTTGTATTTAATATATATTATTTATTAATATTTATAATTAATATATATATATATATATTATACTTATTCATTTTTGTTAATAATTGTTTCGTTAATAATTGTCTAATTTGTACAATTTTTATTTTATTTTTAATTGTTAAAATTTATTCATTTTAAATATCTATATTTAATATATAATATTTATTAATATTTATAATCTATATATATGTATGTTAAATTTATTTATTTTTATCAATAATTATTGAATTAATAAATTATTTAATATTTTTCTTAATTTAATCAATTTTAATTATTATTTGTTTAATTATTTCATTTTATTCATTTTACATATCTATAAATTTAATATATGCTATTTATTAATTTTTTTAATTTTTATATATATATATTCAATTTATTAAGTTTTATCAATAATTAATTAATTAATAAATAATGTTCTTAATGTTTTTTTTATTTTTATTTGTTTAAATATTTCATTTTATTTTGGACCTTTATCAGTGCTAAAAGAGTGATGATAAAGGATACCCTTTATAAGTGCTAAAAGTAAAGTGTTGATAAAGGGCACACTTTATCAGGGCCAAAAAAATGCTGATAAATGGTTTCATTTATTAGGGCTAAATGAAAGCACTCATAAATATTACATTTTTCAGCAAATTTTTTAGCACTGATAAAGGTGACCTTTATCAACACTTATTTCTAGAGATGACAAGTGTTAGTGTTGTTAGAGGCATCTTTTGTAGTAGTGTAACTGGTACCTTATATTGGTATCAGAGCAATTGTGTAAATTTTATGAGTTAAGGAAAAAAATTCTTTAAATTTAAGTAGAGATTTTAATTACGGTGCCAACGAATCATACCGTGTTTCGATATGAGGTTGAATAGAGAAGTTAAAGTCATCCGAAAAAAATATATGGATTGAAATATGTTTTTTATTTGGGTTTTT
The DNA here is from genome assembly GCA_963277665.1 of Viscum album. NCBI lineage: Eukaryota > Viridiplantae > Streptophyta > Magnoliopsida > Santalales > Viscaceae > Viscum > Viscum album. The sequence continues at coordinate 605,695,059 of OY728125.1, forward strand.
GTACAAACATATATATATATATATATATTATGTTATTATTCTCAAAGATTGTGGGATAAATGTATTTTCCAGATGAGGTGCATTATTTGTCCCTGTTCAAACCATCTCCGAGTGGCTGGAAAAGTTTTCCCGGTCATTGTTTTTCATTTGAAAATGAAATAATCAAATATTTTTAATTATTTTTTTTTCAACAATATTAATTATATAGTAGTTTGAAAAAAATGAATGAAAATAAAAGGGATACAAAACAATATTTTTTTCAAAAAAATATAGTGTGTGGCTCAGTTATTTGAAAAAGTAGAAAAGGAATTTCATAAAAAAAAATAAGTCTTTCACTAAAATACTTTTATGTTATAAATAATAAAAGGAATCAAGTATTCCCATAGAAGTATTATGTGATTCTTCTCCCTCGTCCCTTAGTTATGGATCATCCGGTCGGCACCCTATGAGAACCACTGTTAGAGACCTTCTTCACTCCCAACCGCACACCGGAGCCAGCCGCCCTCCATTGCATGCTCTTTGCCATGGCTAGATAACCTCCATGAATTGGCCCCTCGAACCACTGACGCTTTCTTCCCCCTAATGACCTGGGCTAGTGGTCTCCGACCAGACCTCACCTCTCGTGATCGTGGAACCATTCTAGTCGCATCTTTTCCCACATCTATGTTCACCACAGACTAGGCCACCACTCCCATATCTGGGAGACCACTGCATAGTCATGCCTCCATATATCTAGTTCCTACACTTCCTAGGGTATGATGAGCCACTATCATGCGAAGCTACCTCACCGATCACCACTTTTCTTGGGGATCCTTTAGTCCCCCCCCCCCTTCATGATCGTCGAGTCCCAGCCCCCCCTCCTGCAAGTCTAAACCCCCCTTCAATGCCCACCGGTGACCCCACCATATCCCGCCACCATAAGTCATCCCTCTGGTTGCCCACATCCTTATATGACCTAGAATCTCATGCAACCAAGCTACGAGATCACCCTGAGAACCTGTCGCATCACCCCTCACCTTCACCAACTCTCTATGAACCTCGACTATCGTCGCCTCCTCCACTACCATGACATGGCCAAATTGGGATCTTGCATGTCAATTCCGGTATTTTAGGACCATAGTTTCCCTATAACATATTTGGGGTGGGTCTTTCCAGCCTAAAATGGGTCCATGTGGACCTGCCTAACCCAAAATAGACCTTTATGGGCTTTTCACAACCCAGAATGGTCCTATGTGGGTTCGCTATAACCCACACAGGCCATGCACGAGGTTTCAGGGCATGGGATAATCTATATTAATTTAATTAATTTAATCATATAATTAAATTAATTAATTGATATATTAATTTATTATTAAAAATAATTTTAATAACCTAGTATAATTAATTTAATTTTGGTATTAAATTAATGTAATTAATTAATTTATTTTTTTAATTAGATTTAAATTAATTATGGGGACCAAATAAAATAAAAGTATTTGAACTTAATTATTTAATTTAATTAAATTAAATATCCTCATACTAAAATTTATTTAAATTAAATCTTCTCACTCATTTATTTTACCTGATGATCGGTCTTCAGCATTGAACTATGTATGTATTCTTTATTTTACTTAATTATTCATCTATGTGCAATGATTGTAAAAAATTAACTAGTTTTTTGGATGTTCTACACATCATCCTATTTTTCATTCACTATGTATAAAGGTATGTGTGTCCAATTTTTTATGTTTTACATTATTCCCTTATTTCTTCTCACCTACGTACATGTATATTTGTATATTGATAAAGATGATATATGATGTGGACCCCACCAATATGAGGCGACACTCTAGATGAGTAGTGGATATACTAGATAGGGGGATGAGCTACATCATGAGTCAAGCTATGACTTAGGTATGATACCCCTAGATTGTGGTTGATCCATTGATTTTAAATATATCGACCAATATTAGATGTTCAAGACCAGTCTGGTAGTTTATTTCCTTTATTCATTTTTTTATTATTTTAATCATGTTCTTGACACCGGGATAACACATAAAATAATAATCAAGGAAAATGAATAAAAAATCAATGAATATTTTTCTATTAATGTTTAGTTATGAACATGAAAACATATATTTAACAAGATTAATTAAAATGGATAACATTCGTTAAGAAAAATATTAAACAAAAACTCTCAAAGAAATATTAAGTCGTAAACACCATCCATTGATTGCGTTTGAACACAACTAGCTGTTCAGGGTGCTCAGTCATCCATAGTTAAGGGTTCCTCTTACTAATGGGGAGTTTTTATAAGATTGATGGGTTTATTTAACTAAATTTGGTATTAAGGATTATCTATAGAAAACTTACTATCACTTTAGAGGAAAAGCGTTGAGGGAATCAAGGTTATAATTCCAAGAAGTAGGGACTTCACTCAATAGATCAAGGTGTTATGAGTTAATATGATTTTCTAGTCAAAATATTACCTTGAACTCTCTCGGTAGTAGCATAGACATACCTTTTTGACTATGAGGAGTGTTTCAAGGATCCTTTCCACTAGAATAATCATGTGAGAAAGTATTCTGATTCTAGTATAGAGGGTTATTATAATTAAATAAAATAGTGGGATACATTTAATGATATAATTAATCAATAATTTCTAATTTTATAATGAAGATAAAAGTAAAATCCGATAAAATTTTATTTTATAAAATGTCATGTAATACCAAAAAAAATATACTGTGATAATCCTGGAAAAAATAAATTTCCAAACTAGCACAAATTTCCAAGTGTAGTATATGCTCTTGAGCACAATACTCTGCTATCAAAGATTTAAAGTGCTAGAGTCCCAATACCTGTTGAGAAACCTCAAGATGTGAGGGTCCACAAATGCTTCAGGAGACTAATGTATGAAACATATGATGGTTATGTGATAATGCTATCATAAATGTCAGATGTTAGTTTTGGTTACAACATCAGGACATATATGATTTCACATGTAGTCTCGTCTCCAAGATGTTTGCGAGGACAAAGTGAAGCCAGATATAAATGGATGATATTACACTAGTTATGTGTAAGTATGAAAGGTGAACCATGATCTTTCAATACATATCATTCTTAAATATTTTCCCCAATTATTTCATTTTTGTTCAAGATCACAAAATATATAGTATGGAGTAAATGCTTCATTACCTTTTTGAGAGATTTTTCTAAGCAAAAAAAATATTAAAGGCAGATTGATATTTAATTATTTTGGTGAATAAGTTGAAAGACAAGGTGATAAGGGAAATAGAAATACTGATTCTAAAAGAACCATTTCAACATCCTTAAAATAAATAGGTAATAAATAGGAGGTTATTTTTTCACATATTATGACATAAATCTTTCAAAGTTTAATCACAATAAACCAAATTAAAGAAGAATTTAGTTGCTTCTTCTTCCAGATTATTCATCAATTATATGTATTTCTTATAACATACTTATTGGGTATTAAATATAATATTATTATCACATGTGTATTTAAATATAATAACCAAGTAAGTATAGAAATCTTATAATAAGTAAGGTGTGTTCTCTAAGCGTTTGAGAAAGGGAGGTTCCTAAGTTAGCGGTGAGAAACACACAACATTTAATTGTCAAGTTTTCTATTCAAGTTGAATAAGTTGTAGATTATAACCAAAAAATTTATCCCATGTGTTTATAGAAAACTAGGAGACACTATTCTAGGTTTAGGAATAAATGTTTTTTGTGTTGTTTTATACTAAACCACTAGTTTAATGATACTTGAATCGTAGTTAATAAGTGATGAATAAAAATGTAAGACTTATATACCCAGTTGTTTAAATATAATTATTTTTCAATTAAAACTAAAATTGGACGTCATGGATATACCAAGTATGATATTCAAACTCAGTGTAACTAAACACCCTAGGTATTTTAGACATATATAATTTTTAAATTTGGACAAAGTGATGTTAAAATAAGGTAATCCATAAATCTTTTGGAATTAGTTTCTCTAGAGCGTGTAAACTATTCTAAGGATAAGCTAGAATTATATTATTATAGTTTATAAGGTTCCTTTAAGTTCTTAAGGAATGAGAGTGTATTATGATATATGCATGGTCAGAAGATATAATATTCTTCGGTCCGACATGCCAAAGAATTTCTGGACCAAGAATTCATCTATCATAATAATATAGCATGGAGGAATCTCTAGACACAAATCAACATATCCACAAAATGACATTGATGCATATAATGAGGATTAGTGATGAGTCTTACATGTTAACATTGATTAATAAAATATAGCATGGAGTAATTTCTAAACACACATTTCCTTGTATACGTCAGAGTCTTGATATATATATATAAGGAGCTTCAATGTTTATATATATTGTAGAAACTTCCATTAATTCATGAAAATCTTCACAAATAACGTTAACATCCCATTACCATATGCCAACTATCCTGAAAAATGGATATTATATAAATCATAATATAATGGAAATACGTAATGATATTAGAATAGCTGATTAGATGTAAAGCGTTTGTTAAGGATATAAACAAACATTCATCAAGAAAAACACAATGTGAATCCCAAGTAGTTATCGAAATAAAATATTAGGATATTATAAAAATACCTATGATATAAAGGTTAGAGTCAAATGATAGACTCTATTTCTATAAAAGGGTTCTCATCTTCACATGAGATAGTGTGAGAAAGATTGAATTGGTTTGATTCAATGTTATAGATGCAAAAATAGTTGGCGTAGGAACATGTTACACAACAGATCATAGAAGAGAAATATTCCAAAGATTCATAATGTGTAGGAAGTTTAAAACCATAGTAATAGTTTTATATTCACTACACTTGGTGATAAATTATTCATTGAGAATAATAAATCCTATAAGTATTATTTTTAAATCAAATTATATTGACAATGTCAATTAAAATTCAATAATGGATTCCATGTATCAAATTGAATAAGGGGTTTATTATTTTTAATAAATCGGTGGGTATTAAAGTGAGATGATATATGGGTGGTACAATCATGGTACCAAAAATAATTGACTGGTTATACGAAGTCATTATACCAAAATCTATTATAATTTTACTTGCCATAGATAATATCTATGATCATTTTATTATGAATTTGACGTCACGAACACAAATTGTGGAACGTGTCTATTCAATGAAACTAGAAGGGGATGGTGAAATCATATAATTCCAATAATGTTGTAGGTTACTAAAATATATTTTAGGATTAAATTAAACAACAAGATAATAGAATATTTATTTGGGATGAATCGACACCATGTGTCTAATAGAGGTAGTGGGAGCACCATTTTTTCGATGTATGATATGCTTGGTGACATATGGATAATAGAATTTGGTCTTATAATTAGTTAAGGACCTAATGAAATTAATTCTATAGTGATTTACGTTAAGTATAAACCTAAGTTCTAGGGAATATGATCTACTTATGTGGATCTAATGATTTCTTAGCCTTCATCAATCGTACATATACTAACATGCTATTTAAAAATACAAGGTAGAACAATTTGAGAGAGAATTTTCACCAATTTAATATGGATTAAATATCTCCAAAAAGACATGCATGCACATAGGAGGAGATTAATGCGGTGAGTTGAATACCATACACTTTAGTTATGGATCAATAATATATTCCAAGATAAGTAAAATAATGGGTATTTCCAATATATACTTTATGCTGGGAAAATATCCATTATATCCAGTATAACTGCAATGGAAGAAGTTAAAACTATCCAATAGTACTTAAGAGAGAATAAGGGATATTTACCTGGTATGTGGAGAGGAAGTGATACTTATTTTGAGGGGACACAAACTAGTATTTCATGGATCAATGTGATCTAATATTACAGTAAGTTTATGGGAATGGGCAAGGAAAGTTTATATAATCTATTGGTATGCATACCTATAAATACCGACTACATTACAGCTTCTAAGGAAACTAAGAAGCAGTTATTAAATGAAATTATTTCTTTTAGTTCATTCAATCACACCTAGTAAGTAAAGTTTTATCATTATGATTATTATACAACTCGTACGAGACAAAATATCAAGTTATCATAGTGTAAAAAAGGGATACACTTGAGGTTCACGTCTCTTGAGAATTGTTACTCAATGCGGTGAGGTCATACATAATAGAATAGCCATGAAACGAAAACATTACAGACACAACAACTATAGTCACAAGTCAGTAGAAACATGATATTTATCATGTGAGAGATAGCAAGGTTGGTTAGAAAGTTGTATCTAGTGCAAGTGGGAGTGTTGTAAAAGGTGGCTCCCTAGACCAAACTTTATAAGTACTTTTTGATTACCATACCATGTGTATAGTAAGATATACATGATGTATACTTAAATTTATAGTGTAGATATTTATTCATTATATATTTAATTGTAATTTCCATGGATTAATTTTCATATGAAAAGGTTATAGTAAATCCTAGGATATAATGAGAACCTAAAGATACTATGAAATTAATCATAAAAAATTTCTAGATACATCATACTAACTGAACACAATTTATTTCTAAATTTCATGTGTTGGGGGCACATAAACATTGAGCCTTCTTCTCATTAACTCCGTAATTGGTGATCTCTAGTAGTTGAGATCATTAGGATAGACCCACCAGTATGAACATAATGAGATTTGGGTTTCATTGGTTGTTCCTATCTAAGGACATGTGTATTGGTCTCTAGAATTGAGATTATTATCAATTTGTTATATTTGATTGTGTAATTTTATGCAAGGAAAAAAACCTGATAATAAAATCATGGTAGGTATCTTATGTTGGGTGTGTCATTGGTGGTATGGTATTTGTTGAATGTTTAGAAAATTATTTTTCACTTCTGGGTTGAGCAAGTGATATATCTTGGCCCTTATTGATCAGGATGATAGTACCTTCTTAAATCCTTGGACAAGGTCATCAAAGGTAAATTTATCTAGTTAGATCAAAAATTAATAAATAAATAAAGGACGGTGACACAAGTGTTCATCCTACTTTATAAGATATCTAGTGAAAAGTATATTATATTACACAATGCATGTATATAGGTTGGTTTTCATTGATATGACTACTCTTTATCTCTTTAGGGGACTTGATGGGTTTCTAGACTCTGTTCTTGGTATGTGGATACTATTCACTAATATTGAGATAATGTTCTAGAGGGTCACATACAATAGAAAATTCAAGAATCTGCCCTATTCTAGTGAATATGTATATCAGACATGGTGGGTCCCACCACGGGGTCCATGTGTTGTCCAATTCATTGATCATAGAAGAATAAATTAATTAATTATTATTAAATTAAATATTAATTTTTTAGAATTTATTTATTAAAAGTATTTACAAGTTAAATAAATACTGGGAATAATATTAATAAAATGAATATTATTTTAATATTCTAGGTTTTTTTATTATTAGCGGGAGTTTCAAGTCAAGTCAATGAATTGATTTTATAACATAATATATTTAATATATATTATAGGTATGTTATAGAATATAAATAATATTTATGATGTAGTTTATTTCATAAAAGTTATTTATTTAGTGGACTTTTAATAAATAGGGGTCAGGGAACCCTTTCCTTATATTTGAGCATCCACTATAAATAAAGGACAGAGGCACTCACATAATAACTATTCCCTATGAGATTTCTGGAGCCTCCCTCTCCACTCCTGCTTTCTAGAGATAGGAACTCTAGATCCAGGTGACCAAATCGAGTTCTCTCTCATGCATCGACAACACATCTATGTGATGATCATCATGATGTCGAAGGCATTGTCAAATATCTATGACAACACATGGAATTTGATAATCGAAGATCCTATGGATTTTTAAAGAATGTGTAGATGTTCTAGAGGTATTCTGATTTGTATCCTTTGACCCAAAATCACCGGTGAAAAAGAAAATTTCAAGCATTGCTTCAGATCAAAAAATGTATGTTTTTCATTTTTTTATTTTTTGTCTGTTTAATTCATGTGAGATCCTGAGGACCATACTGGGGATCAGATTGCTGGAGAAGACATGTTCCTTAATCCCGATGATGAAAAATATTAAAATAACCACTCCATAAACTTATGTTATGTTCCCCAATACCTTCATCAATGAGGTTCTACTATCCTTTTTTTCAAGAAAGAAAACTGTACCCTTAGTCTTCGTGTGGATTGCCGAAAGTTGAACCATGTTACCATTAAGAATCATTACCCAATGCCCTTAATATATGAACTCTCTAATAAAATCTATGTATCAATGGTTTTTTCAAAATTTTATGGGAGGTTGGACTATCATCAGGTCCTTGTTAGGTCTTAAAACATACCCAACACAAATTTATGGATTAGGTATGGTCTTTACCAGTACCTGGTAATGTCATTCGCTCTCATGAATGCACTATCTATATTTATATCTCTAATGAATTAGGTTTTACACCTTTATATGGATTCATTTTTGGTATTCTTTTTTGATGAAATATTAGTGTATTCTTGTACCTGACATTACCATTCTGAATATCTTTAGATAATACTGAATACACTGATAGAGAACTAGATTTACACAAATATCAGAAAATGCCACTTTTGGATCAACATAGTTCACTTCTTTGGCCGTATAATCTCAAATATATGAGTATCAGTAGACCCATAGAAGTTTAGAGTTGTAGTTTCTTGGGATATGCCAAAGAAAATCGTTGATCTACACAATTTCTTGGGAAGGGAAGATCGTTATAGATGCTTTATCTTGGATTTCTCATTCCAAGAATCACATCTCATGGTCTTAACTAAGAAGGGTGTCAAATTCATATGGTGACAAGATTATTAAAAAAACATTCAAGAGTTGAATATAAGATTTAATTTAGTGTCGATCCTGATTCTGCTAAATCTAGAAAGGAGCTACAATGTTTACTATAATATATCAGGTATTGGGATTGGAGTAGTTCTGATATAGGATGATAAATCTGTAGTGTATGGGTCATATCAGTTGATGCCTCATGAGTGTAATTATCAAATGCATAACCTTTACCTCGTAACTATTGTTCATTATCTATGTTTTTTGAGTAATTACATACTTGGAGTGCATTTTGTGGTATTCACAGACCAAAAAATCCTCAAGTATATCTTTACACAATGTGATCTGAATCTAATGAAGTGAATATGGGGTTAATACCTACAGTCCTTAGATTTTGAGATTATCTATATTCCTAGAAAAGTAAATCCTTTAATTGATGCACTAATATAGAAAACTCAGACATAGGCGATTCAAGAGGCTAGTGGTGACTGGAATCTCATGGCCTTGTTTTCAGAGATGAATTTTTTGGTTTAGTATGATTAAGGTCAGATAGTCCTCTCATCCTTAGTAGTAACCTCTACCAATTTAGAATGGGTGAGAGTGAGGAAATTTTCAGTTCCAAATGTCTTGGTCCTAAAAAAAATTATCTCAAATGATGATTCATGTTCTTTTTGGACTATGGATAAGGATTATAACTTACACTTTCATGGGTGTGTTTGGGTCCCAATAGATGCATGAGAGTAGATGACATGGGAATATCATACCTCATGTGAAGGCGGATCATTAGCAATCAGCAGTAATTTTACAGCCATTTTTTATTCTTGAATTGAAATGGGATGATTTCTCTGTGGATTTAATGACTAGTTTACCCATATCACCTTGAGGTAATGATACAAGTTGGATAGTTATTGATCACTTTATAAAGGTTGCACATTTCTTACCTATTTAAGATACCTTCTCAATAGATGATATAGGGAGTCTATATGTCAGGGAGTTCATAAGTCTTCTTGGATATCCTATTACTACCATATCTGAAAAGAGTTCTCACTTTACATATAGGTTCTAAAAGGGATTATAGAATGCCTTAGGTACACAGGTGCTTCTGAGCATGTCCTATCACAATCAGACCACTATACAGAGGGAGGGTGTGATTTAGGTGTTAGAGTACATGCTTTGTGCATGTGTCCTAAACTTTGAAGCTTCTTAGGAGAAACAAATATCCCTCATAGAGTTCACCTACAATAACAAATTTCAGGATTCCATTCATATGGCTCCTCATGAGGTCTTATATGTTTGGAAAAACCTCTCACCTATGTAATGGTTAAAGGTAGGGGAGGAATATTTTCTTAGAATACATATCATCAAGCAGAATACAAAGAAGGTCTAACTGATCAGGAAGTTCATGATAACAGATCAGTCCAAAAAACAGTTACATACCAACTATTGTCAATTACCTCTAGTCTTTAAGGTCGGAGTTTTTTTTTCTTGTGATTTTCACCCAGGTTGGGGCATTGACATATATAGAGGTATTTTAAGATTTCACCTCGATTTTTTAGAACCTTTGAGGTTGTGAAGTGAATTGGATCAGTGGATTACTAGATAACACCTCCTCATAGATTAAAGTTTATTCATGATTTCTTCTACATATCTCATCTTAGCCAATATTATCCAGAACCATTTCATGTTTTCCAACTTAATGAGTTTGAGTTAGATATAGATACTCCTTTTGAGGATTATATAATGTGTATTGTTTATCTGAGTGTTAAGACATCCTTAGGTAGGTAATTTCTATTAGTATGGGTGATATGGAGGTACAGTTGAGTAATGGATGAGACCTAGGATCAAGAAGCTGACATATGATCCTAGTGACTATAACTTTTCTCAGATAATCCCTCTTTACCCTTAGAAGTCCAACTCGAGGATGAGTTTCTTTAACTAACGGAGGTTGTTACAATCCAAATGTTTACAATGTTATATTGTATTTTTTTTGTTTTAAATTCCTTTATGAATCTTAGTAAACAAAACATAGGGCCAAAGGAATGTTTCAGGAGAATCATAGGCTTCTTTGGAGCTTGAATATTCAGAAATTTGGGAAATAGACTTGGCCGCACATGTAGTAGAAATTGTGAATCTCAATCTACACAGTTACTAATAATCATGCATGGTGTTTCAAAGAGAAGAAGAGGACCACTTGGTTTGTTTGTAACCATGCAGTCCAAGCTACATGACCATTAGAGATTTCATAATTTTGTGACAGTGGGTTTTCACATGGATTGTGCATGGTTAGGCAACCATGTTTTTATCTCATGAGAGTGATGTTTAAGGGATGTGTGTGGAACACGGTTAGCACATGGTTTGGATAACCATGCAGCCAAAACATGTGACCCATATATTTTTAGGGAAAAAGGACATGTTTTTCTTAAATGTTTTAAACACATCACTCTTATTTTCCCTTTTTCTCTAGTAGATAGAATACCAAAATTTCTCCTCCCTAAGGCTCTCCCTTCTCCTCTTCTTGGTTCATTAATAAATTCTATATTTGAACTCTAATTTAGATTATTATTTTCATGTTGGATTCATACAAGTACGATATTAAATTTTTAGTCTCGTTTCATCATTATTTTTTCTATAGACGATGCTCTTTTGGTGTGAACTCATTTTCACAATTTTCATGGCATTTTTCTATTTTGTTGATTTCATCCATTCTTCTTAAAATAAAAGGATGAGACTTGGTTATTAGTTTTATAATAACCTATGGTAGGTGGTCTATAAATATTTCCCAAAATTTTAAGTGTTATCATGGTATTTCATCACAGTATTGCATGTCAGACATTTTATTTTGTTTCTTAAAATGTGTTAAACATAGTTTAATATGTATGGTATGTCTAAATTCTCTAATAGAGTGTATTAAATTACTAAAAGATACTGCCCTGGATTATTTTCACCCCTTTGGCTGTGCCAAAGGGCTTTCTTCCTTTTATATAAATGTTTAATTGACCAAATAACCTTCTAAGTTATTGTCCAGATATAGAAAAGGGAATTTCCCACCTATATATAATTGATTAGATAACCAACACCATCTGAGTGATTGTATTGACTTAGATATGGATTTTCCTTTCCATAAAATTGAATGTCCTAAATTAATTAAATGGTAAGGGGTGGAAAGGCCACGCCAAGTGTTAGATTCTTACCTTTATATAGATCATATGATTATAACACCCAAGTTTAGTTGGGTTGAGTGGTTATAAATATATTAGAGGTGATTGATCTTTATTATTATTATTAGTATTATTATTATGAGTATACAATTACTATTGGTTGTTGAACAATGGTTAAGGGTTTTATTGAGAATGATGTTTCATAATCCCTTATGTTGGGTGATTGTCATTATATCTCACATAGTTATACTTATATCTCGACGATTGGAATAATGCTCTAAGTTCTCAAGATTCAGGTGTTGGGAATGATGACTCACCCCACCATATCAAGTGATGGGCATGATGGATATCATTAATATAATATTATGGGATTTTCCCCTTTATGGAGCTATTGGTTTATTAGACTAGTTATGGATGCCTGAGTTATTCCTTGGGACCAGCTGGCACCTAGTATCCATGTATATGGATCTAAAAATCACCATGTATAGTGTGAATATACATTTATATTATATATATATATATATATTATTACCATATATATAGTTACTGATCATACATACACTAGCCTATGACGAAGTTGATAGAGCCATCCAGGTGTCCTTTATGAACCTTAGATAGTCAGTATTGATTATTCAACATTGTTTATTATTCACTTTACTTGAATACTATTATGTTATGTTCATAGGATGAGTTATTCTAGACACTATTGATTATGTCCTAATGAGTTCATCTCACACCCTACTTAGTCAGCCTTTGGTAACCTTATAGACCTCGTGTTTATAGGTATGGATAAGGGAAAGCACCCTGCTATATATTATTGATCTATTTATCATATAGCATGGATAATGGGAGGAGAGGACTGAGATTATGCTCATTATTACAGTGGATCATTCTTCTGACCTTTTTTTCTTTTTTGTATAGAATGTTGTATATGTTTTTCCTTTATTCCCATTTCTTTATATCATCATCCATGTCATCATTTTGTATCTGAATCAGCCTATGGATTTTGATAGTATTATAGTTTCATGGATATTTATACTTATGTAGTTCATTATTGTATTTTTTTCATTATTCCATCTGTTTTATTATACTTCCTCTATAGTTTGTTTATTTCTTATATCTATTCGGACACTATAATAAGAGGGTATAGTCTCCCCATTGTACCACCCTACACCCTCACTACTAGTCGGAATCATTTGGCGTATATGGAGTCATTATTGAAGACATGTGATGCACCATCTAGGGGAACCATTTTGGTGGATCTTGGGTTGATATATTACACCTTTTTTAGGTGAGTTTAGAGATACCATTTTAATTTTTTAAAAGAAAAAGGTGTACCCATATTTTTGACATAGAAAAGGGGTAAATGGATTATTATCTATACTTATACGTAGTAAGATCTACATATTCCTATAAAATAGTTTTTATATAGGTTTTTAGGTCATTTTTACCTTATCTTTTTTTGACCTTGAAAAAAAAATTACCTTAACTATGGTAATTAATTTTACTATTTTTACTATTCATTTTTTAAAACATTAATTTAAACTTATTAGGTAATATAAAATATAATAATTAAAAATATAGTTCCATTTTTTTCAAATACCATTTATAGAAGTGGAAAATTTTAATTTTAAATTAATCTCACATATGCTATAAGAAAGTTGGTTTTCAAAGAGAGAATGTTCAAAAGTTCAGAATATTTTTATATCAAAATTTAATATAAAAATTATTCAAATGACATAGATTGGATTAATAGTCATATAATTGAACAAATTTTACATTAAAACCAAATTAAAAATCTAATTTAAATTTAAAAATAATTTAAATTAAATCGTAATTTTTAATTAAAATTCAGTATTGTTCACTATTCATTGAAAAATGAAACTTTTCAGAAAAATCCCAAAAATTCACCCAAAGATAATTTTGATATGATAATTTAAAAAATAAATAATATTTCTTCACAAAAAATTCTATAATTGTTAAAAATTAATTATAAATTATGTTTGTAAAGTGTGGCTATGCTCCTTTTAGAAAAATAATGTTTTCTAAAAAATATTTTTTCCATTCATATTTTACTAATCTTATCTCATATCAATAGATAAAATTTTTATTTATTTAATAAATGTGTTAAAAATATAGTTTTTATAATTTAGTTATTATTATTCAAATCTTCCAACTTAACGGTTAGGTTATAATGGTCATATTTAAATAATAAAATTTTAATAGATTATCATGTTTCATTCAATCTCAGTGTTTCATACATTAAAATATATCGAAGATATTGGATTTAATTAAAAATAAAAGTATCATAAAGTATTAGGGTGATAAATTCTCTTATATGATTTTGGTTTCATGTTATATATATTATCAAACATTATATTCCTATTTTAAAATCATTGGGTGTTACATTTTCCCCCTATTATATAAATTACATCTTCAAAATTTAAACTTGATCTTGGTAATCAAGGGTAAAAAATTATAAAATTCATTTATTAATACCACATTTTGATAAGTTTTGAAAACAAAATCCTCTTGATTAGATATAAAGGGAATTATGAAGGTTATCTAAAATAATCACCTAACTGTGTTTCCAAGTATGAGAACAAATGTAGGAAATGAAAACATGGATATAGAAGAGAAAAATAATACCCAAGGATTGATAGAGAGTGATAGAGAATATTGATCAAAATAAAGTGGGAGATCTATATAAGTATAATGATCATAAAACCATAAAAATGTGATGAGTTAATGAACCATTTTATTCATTAGAAATAAAGATACTAGGATAACATTTTTTTTTCAAGATCCTTTCAAATTATTGAGGAATTTATTTACCATCTAGAATTAGCACATATGAAAATATACTTACTTGATAACTTTTTATTTCACAGGCATAATTTCATATTTTTTTCCCTTAGATCATTTTACACTTCATTTTCAAGATTATTCACGATTATCCAGGATTATTTTTTATGCCTAAAGCACTAAAATTACCTTTTAGAAGATCGTATAATCCATAAAAGAGTATCAAGTTATTCCTAATGTCTTTACTAAAACCAAAATGGTTAAAAAATGTTATCCAGTATCAAAAAAAGTTCACCTTAATCCATTACATAAATATTTTACATTAAATCTTTTCCAAAATATGTGCAACTAAAATTAGAAGGAAGGTCACTAAATCGACATTATATTCACTAAACAGTATAAACTGGATAATAATTCCACATTCCAAATATTTAAATACCTTTATCACCGTAAAATTTTAATGAAAACATGAATGTTTCTAAAAATAAAATATCATGTTGTCTAATATATTCAATAAATAAATAATTTTCATAATATTTATAAAATATAACATAATCCATCAACTCACTAAAAAAAATCATGGTCACCAAAACTCTATCATAACCATCTCATTATTATCTCAACATAGAAAACATATTAAAGGTTATCCTCCCTTAAACAAGTGGTTTTGAATAGGTTCAACTTGTCACTGAATAAATTTTCTTGTTCATCAGAACCATTCAATATATGCTCTCAAATAATTTAATAAATAATACTACATTAAAATACTTATAAATTTTATAATTATTATAACCAGAATATAATTGAATAAAACACTTTTATAACATAATTCTTGAATCCAATCAAGATTATGTTAATCACTACTCTTCATCTATAGTAATATCATAATCTTGAACATGGATAAATAACTCCATTTAAGGTATATTCCCTTGAAACTTGGGGAATTCATTATCTTCTTATAGTAGAATCATTTCACTTTGGATGATTTATTATTCCCTTTCAATGATGATCAGGGTGGATTTTTTCCTCACACTTAAGGAAAACTCTTTTTCTTTTAACAATGTACCAAGGTGTTTCTATCAATGATTATCACATATTAGAAAATACTTTTATCCCTTCTTAACCTTATCCATTTTTACACCATAATATTCTTATTTGGATTCCCTTCAAAGATATAATACTTAGAGAATTCATTATTTGTCTTGAAAGCACATGATATTATGTCTTCGTATGATGAGAATGTCTGAGAGACTAGTTTCCCTAAAAAAATTTCTTAATACAATTAAAGAAACAATTATTCTTACTCTTTGGATTATGTTCATTGATAAAATTATCATTACTTTCGCTAGTAACAATTTCTAAATGATGGAATACATTATATAAGATTATAACATTATGAAACATAACGTACATTACCAAAACTAATGAAACACTTAACATAAATTGAAAATTTTATTCACAGATAATCTCATAATCATAAACAGATTTTATTTGGGGATATCATTATTTTTATATCCTTTATAATGTCTTGTAACATCTATTATAGAACAATTTTTTCACTAGGTGACAATTGGGTCAAGTCCAATTCTCCCTTTTCAGAGTTATTTTCCCCAGTGATACTTGTTTCTGAACCATGTTCACTTGTAGTATCCAAATAGGGATATATTTCAAGGAAAAATCACATATTACATTCCTTACTAAAAAAACTAGGATGTTTTTATATACTTATAATCAAATTCTATAATATGGTTTTGTTCCCTAATCTATGTTTTCTTATATATAGTTTCAAAGATTTATAATAAACAACTTATCATACCAACTGTAGTGGCCCTGACCCCAGCAGTAAGAAGCTGATGTTTACTTCATTACATTTCCATAAGATAAAAGGAATTTCATATAGAAGGAATGAATAGTTTATTAGCCTTGGAAAACTAGATATATACATGAAATTATTATTGAATTTTAAAATATAAAATAAATATAGTATTTTATTTGATAATGAAATTATTATCTAAAGTTTATCCATTAAATCAATAAAAAACATTCCATATTATCCTGTGGAAAATAAAATATAATAAAGGAGTGATATCTAATTCTCTATAAGAGAAAGAGTATAGAGGAAGCCATGAATAAATAAGGAATAATCAATATGGAAAGATAAATAACTGAAAACAAAATTCCATATAATCAATAACCTGATAATAATATGTCATTAATATATTATTATTAAATAATTCCATATAAATAAGTACATGAGCTTTAAACTTAACCATGGATATTCTAACAAATTGAATAATTATATGGGATATCAATAACTGAATTCATAATGATGGAATTAATTATGTTGAACATCTTAAACATAACATCATGGAATTATACCAAGATATGTAAACATCATTGAGTCCTTTCACCAAAAAAATATATATAAATGGCTATCTCCTTAGCCAAAACCCAATCTATTTTGTATTAATAGACCTATCGATTCATCAAAGGGATATACAGGGTCTTGCCCTTTACATAAATCCAATGGTTTCCTCATATGAAATGGGTGAAACATAATGAACATAAACATTAGTATTTAAACAAGAATAAGAAATTATAATAATTTCCACAACCAATAAATATAATCATTAACTATTTATAGTAAAATGAGTGGTATCAATATAGTACAACCCTAGTCAAACTGATCATAAACAATATAGAAAGATAATGAGTATGGTATCATTATAGTTTATCCCCATTAAATAATAAGTAAAATAAAATAATTTATTCATATATAAAACTTATTTTTAAAGAACACTTGGAACATTTATTGAGGAAATTAACCTTTCTTAGAAAATCTCCCTTTTTATTTTAAAACTACAAAATTCATAAAATATTTTCAAAATCATTTTCTTTGAAAAAAAATTTTAGAAAACAATAATTTACATAATATTAGGGAAAAAATTTATTTAAAAAGAAACTTATAAACAAGAAATGTAAGAATCAACTAAATGATGTTCATGATGATAGGTAATTATGTATATGTCTTATATGTTAAAAGAAACATTCCATTTTCATTGTAAAAAAGAGAGAAAAGTTCCTTATTCAGACATTGATAAGAATATTCCTTTCAAACCATTTTTTAAAAATTAAAAAATTGGTAATTTTTTTATAAAATAATAATTTGGTTATTGATAAAAAAAATTGAAAACATTTTTAGAAAACAAGGTTTTGGAAGAAAAATGATTTTTGATAAAAGAGAGAAATAAAGTCAGGTTTTCTTAAAAACATTTTCTTAATAATTTTTAGTAAACAACCAAGGGAAAATTATGATATTACGTGAAAAATATAATTAATAATAAGAGGATAATAAAAATTATTTATATTAATATATAAATATCAAATAATTCTCCAAAGAAAAAGTTAAACAAAAATAATCACGAATAAGGATGAGTTTTTGCAATAAACCCTTACCACAGTGGTAAATTTGTAATCATAATCTATATTAAAGAAATAACTTTAAATGAAACTATAAATACCATAAATATAAATTAATTTGAGATATAAACTAAAAATTTCATTATATAAATTACACAAAATAAATATGTGGTTAATATGGAATATGTCTCACGGAAGTAAAAGTGAGATGAGAAACCCTTACCTTGAGTCTGACTCATCACGTACTTTCTTTATCATCCTAAGTAATAAACTTATGTTAATTATTTAATTACATAATAAATTTTTTAAATATTATTATTCATTTTATTTAACTTATTACCGTGATATATATTATTATATAACCAATTAATTTTATGTCATATGTTTTGATGATATTTTTCTTATGTGTCAAAAATGACATTGGTAGGTTGACTATGGTTAAAGAGGAAAATATTTAAACATATCAGGAATAATAATCATGAAATAATTATTATATTTATACATAAATTATAATTTTAAAACCAATAATAAATTATGGTTATGAAAAATTAACTATGTTACAATCATGGAGACGGTAGGCCGTACACATGCATGAGTAACATTTCCTTTTTTTTGATGATCATTATGGGAAGATGGTAAGTAATATTTTATATTTCTAAAATTATGAATATATCATTTATAAAATATTTTTTATTTGAATATACATATATATATTATACATGTGGTGTGGTGATGATAATAGAGTCACATCGATTTGTGAAGTCGGTACTCCACACTTACATGAATGAAGTTATGAACATTCAATGAGTGAAAAGGTAGAAAAGAAAATGATATATTATATTTTTTAAATGATAAATGTTTCACTAATTTCATAATTATGTAATTTATATATCATAAATTAATTAAATATTTCCTTATCACCTTCCATGTAAAGCGTTAGGGATTGTAGAATCACATCGCTTCGTGAGGCAGTTATTCGTCGTACACACAAGTGAACTCATTTTATCCCCTAATGAATGAAAAGTAAAAAAATATGATATAATGAATAAATAGGTTTAATTAAGTTATAAATATCATTTATATACTTTATATCCCTCATCATTCCCAACATTTAGAGGTGTTAATGAAAAAACTATTGACATTTGTTTGCGAGGTGGTAGTCCACCGTACAGACGAATGGTGATTTTGTAGTCTATTTGATGGATATGGGGATGATTGTAAGTCATAAATTAACATAAAAACATAAAAATATATGTAAGATAATTATTTTAGTATATCATTAAGTTTTTTTTAATAATTTAAGGAGGTGGAGGAATAAATAAAACAAAAATGTGTAGTCATGATTTTTACCACTTCTCAGAAAACCTCGCAAATATTATACCTAAAGTATTTATAAAATAGATTTATGACCCATAAAATGACAAGAGTATTATTTTATGGATATTGGGAAGTTATTTTGGAAGGCCTTACCTTAACAAAAATTCTTTTAATGTGTGAAGTATACAGGATAGGGGTGACATTTTATAGGTGAGGGGAGTGGTACACATGTAAGTTTTGAAAAGAATAAGGTGTACCCACATTTCTCACATTAAAAAATGGTCCAAATGGAATATTATCAAGAAATAGACACTATGAGGTCTAAATATGGAAATAAAATAGGTTTTATAAAAGTTTTTAGGTAAATTTAACCCTTATCTTTTAATTTTATCCCTTTCTAAACTCATTTTTACCTTAAATTTGGTAAATTAATTTTAACTTTTTCACTATACATTTTGGTAAAATTTTAATTTTACCCTATTAGGTAATATAAATTTTTCTCATTAAAAATATTAAATCCATTTTTACAAATTTAATTCACATAAAAGGAAAAATATAATTTAAACTTAATCCTATATGAGCAATGATATAGTGGAGTTTCTAAATGACAATGTTCAAAATTTTAAATAGTTTTTATTACAAAATTTAAAATAAAAATTATTCAAATGAAATAAATTGTATAAATAGGTATATACTTGAACTAATTTTACTTTAAAAAAATTTAAAATTTTATTTATAATTATAGATACTTTAAATCAAAAGTAATTCTTCAATAAAAATTTATTATTTTTCACTATTCATAAAAAATATATCTTTTTAGGAAAATCCAAAAAATTAACCCTAAATTATTTTTGATATGATGATTTCAAAATCTAAATTTATTATTATAATAAATTTTCTAAAATTTTTAAAAAATAATTATAAATTATTTTCATAATGCATGACTAAACCGCCCTTTAGAAAAATACAATTTTTTCAGAAAACATTTCTTTTTCTATAAAATTATTATTATTTTATCTCTAATCGATATGTATCCATTTTATTTATTTTATAAATGTGTAAAAAATATAATTTTCATAATTTATTTATTACTATTCCTACCCACCAACTTAATGGATAGGTTATAATGGTCATGTTTAAATAATAATATTTTAATTGAGTATCATGTTCCATTAAAACTCGGTGTTACTTGCATTACATGATATCAAAGATATTTAATTTATTTTAAATATATATATATATATATATATATATATATATATATAATATAGTATTAGGGTGTTAATGACCCACTCCTCAGGGGTCTTCCTAAAACTCTATCCTTACTTTCCTGTTGAGATTCCTCGCATCCTTGATCTGACTATCCAAAGAATCATCGTTAAAATCACCTTACTGAATTACCCGATTCAAATGAGACTGGTTAATTTGGTTTCCCTCATCTATCAGTGTTTGATTCATATCCTTTGAGAAGAAGGATAACCTAAATATGTTTACCTACACCCAAATGGAATTTAATAAATCATTCTTAAAAAACCTCACTCATGAGGTGTATTTGACAACCATATCATGTGAGAAATGAGAAAAGTATGTGAAATTGTCCACATAATCCATGATGGACATGTCTCCCTATTGAAGGTTAAAGAACACCAAAGCTCTCTTCATTCTAAGTATATCTGGGAATCAGTGCTTGAAGAATATGGCATCGAAGTCCTTCCAATCCAGTCCATCAAGTCTACCTGCCTATACCTATATGTCCCACCAATAATTTTTCGGTCCTCTAAGTATGTACATCCCCATCATCACCCTATGATCTAGGGGTGTCTTGAGTGGGTCAAAGATCACCTTAACTGCCTTGATCTAGTTCTCAACCACCTATGGTCCACCCTCACCCTGAAATATTGGTGGGTTTTGTAATATTAAATATTGTGTCAAATATTTTATAGATGGATCAGCTCTATGATCCCTACTTTCAATCGCCCTGATAACCCAAACCAGGCTTGTTCTAAGCTACTCATCAAACCATGTCCCAAAAACTACCATATTATATGACTATCCTGCCTTTACCTAATCTTGTACCTATGTTTCTACATGTGGATCATGGTAACCTAATCCTCTAGGGGTATCATCCTGAACCATAGAGGACTCATACTATGCATGCTCACGTGGCACCAAATCATTGACATCCTAACACTTCACTAGATCCCATCTTGGTGTCATCCATTTGAATACCAACATAACTGTCAAATAACTATAATATATATATATCACAATTAAGGAAATCTATAAATAGGTAACACATCTCACCACCCTTACACTCTCCTATTCCACCATCTGAGAAGATATACAGCCTCAAGAACCCCTTACCTACTCATATAACATTTAGGTATCACATATAACCCAGCCTCATGGCCCTATACCTATCCACATTAGAGTCAGACATAAAAAGTAGTTTGGCCTCAAGGCCCCTCACCTTCCTATAATAGGGTCAATAATCATATAACATACAAGGTAGCTGAGTATAATGAAAAAAATAGGTTATACTGGTAAACACTATATATATTCTTTTTTGAAATTTTAGAAAACTCACCCCCTCTCATCCTCCCAATCCTCATCAAGGTTAGGTCCATATATCACATTAATGTCACATCACATACTAATCTCATTAGAACCACATACTTAGTATGGTTGAGTAAAATGCCAAAAAAGAGATTCTATGTAGAAAAACACTATTTATCTTCCATTATTGACACTTTAAAGAACCCAAATACTCTTAGTGAAATCTAGGTTCTCCATGAAGATCACAAGAAAAAACATTTCCTATGTTCCTAAAATCCTATCACAAATCATAGTCGCACCTCCCTTAAAATACTAGGACAAGGGAAAAAATAAATTTCATAAATAAACATCACACCCAGGTGCACCACTTTAGGTAGAAATAAAATCAACTATAAAAGAGAAAAATAGAACTTAAAATTTCCCACCCTTGGAAACTTGGTATGTCCCCCATGCATGGGGCTGCAGGAACCCAAACATGACCTCTAAACCCTATTTTGACTACATCCTAGCCATTCGTCTATCATGTCCCAAATAAGAAATCCCAAAATAAGGTAAAAGAAACTCCTTTTGTTCCAATTGTATTAACCTATCCCATATTTCCACCCAAATAGTCCTCAGGGCCAGTTGGCCACTAGTCCTTAGGTTTACCTTCATGTACACCAAAGGTTTCCGACTAACAGTGAGGGTGTAAAAAAATTTATTGGGGAGACTATACCCTCTGGTGATGATAACAGTAATGATCGATATTTATATAACACAGTGGAATAAAGTCAATAACACAACATGACTAGTAACCCACAATAGTATAAGCACAAAAACACAGCATTAGAAATAATCAATAAGATCAAACATACCATTTTTAGAATAAAAATTAATTATATCCAATCATTCATATAAAAACAATTCATAAAAAAAATTTGAAGAAATTGTATCTTATAGATTAACATCAATACATACATATAATAATCATGATAAAACTCAAAAGTAAACTCATGTTGATGCAGAGGAACCTCTGAGTCCCCTTTCTATCTATCCCATGATAAAACCCATAGATATATCACTAAGGTCTAGATCCTGAACTTGGTTCCTTACCTAATCTCTAAAGCATAAAGTATACATGTGTCTCGAAGGTCCCATGTAGGGTGTGAGAATAAATATCAAGAGGCCAGCACCAACATGTACCTATCTTATATCCCTGGTAATTAAAGTTTTCTAAATGTAAATAAATAGTACATGTAAATCTAATAAATAAGCGGCTTACCTTATGTTAGCCACAAGGAAAAAATAACATACTTTTTCCATCACCAGTATACCACATGACCCCAGTCATATATATAGCATATATCATCTGTCTATATATATAACTTCAATGGCGAGGATCTTTATCTTAAATACCAAGGAATCCCCTGATAGGTGAATCCCAAGTGAACCCTCAGGTTCCACCTCCAAAATATGTCACTGGAACCTCATTACATCAATAAAATCACCCAACATCCATAGAGAATTCCCAAAAAATAAGTACATGGTACCTCAGATATCAGATCAAATAATGCTCATTAGCTCAAAATCCCAACATTAAATGAATGTTGAAATCCATCCTCAAAAGAGAATCACCATTTTCTCGAATCCCAATGTACTGAGGCATGATGTGTGTCCTCTCAATAACCTATACCAATGACCTCAAGCATCATGGTGTGCCTCAACCCCCAACCAATGGTCTCATCACTATCAACCAATGGCTCATCACCATTTACATGGATTTTTATGGAAATAACATCCAACCTCACTAATCTTCGAAACCATTCTAAGACACAACTAATAGTGGAATCTACTCACATGAGTGGTCAACACCACCTCATCATCTGAGTCCTATATGTTTGTACATGATTCCAATGGTGAATTGTCTAATCATAGTGAGTGGAAGTCACACAAACAAGACCCTATGACAAATAATATTGTCATATTTCACCCCTATAACCATGTCACTCAACCAGATGGCCAACACCATTTCAAATCACATTATCCATACACATAACCTAATGATTTTCTGCCTCAATCAGACAACTGTGTCACCCAAATTGTTGATAAACATCACCTTATATATCATGGTACATTCCCTCAACTTTATGATTACATATTCTCAATCTAGTTTGTCAACACCACCTCAATACTTATGCCTTTCATGTCACATTCCAATTGATTCAATCAATACAAATTAAATTTTTTAATTTAAACAATTCAATAACATGCCATGACTAACCTTCCCAAGTGGTCCCATACCACTTATCCATCTTGAACATGTGTAAGAGGTCTAGGGAATACCAAATGATATCCCATGGAATCAATGGATTAATTTAAAAATAGTCATTTAATTATTTATTGTCCCTATTGGTCAACCCACAGGGTGCATATAGTGAACACCCCTAAAACACGGAAAAAATAAAGGAGAATGCTAGGAACCACATACAACATATTAGTAGTAACCCACCCATCTGATATCAACCACTAACTCAAGTAGTATTAGAAAAAATTAGCATTTTAGACAAAATCCCTGATAATAGGGTAAAGGATCTTTCATGGATTTAGCACTTTCTATGAAGGGAGAAAGAGAATGGAATAAATGAAGCAAGAAGATTCAAAACATTACTAATATAATTCCAATGAAACCAACTATGATCGATTCAGAGCCTAAATGATAAATAAAGGCCTGATACTAAAGGTACAGGGAAAGGGAGGAGCTTCCTACAACATGTGGTGTAGAGGAGAATAAATGAGAGGAAGAGAATAAAAAGGGATCGAGGGAAAATTCATAATTTCATTTCTGTAAGTGAACCATGTGATTTGGTCACATGGTTTGGATAATGATGAATCATACATGTTGTTCTCTCTACTTAAGAACCACACCTAGAAAGATTGTACCACATGTCTTATCCAAACTGTAGGCCAATTGTGCATACTTATTGCATAAGTGGAACAAAGCAGGCGGCCATGCACATGGTTTTCCAAACTGAGTGAACCCCCTCTACTAAAAACTACAGAGATATCACATGAACATCGCCCCCCTACTAAATAGGTTTTTAAATCATTCTTAGTGTTTCAATAGGGTCGCACAATCACTCTTGGTTGTCCACATGGTTTTTTCGAATTGTGTGCCTTTGTATTCACATTTCTAAAACTATTTTTTTGAGGTTCGAAGCTCCCAAAACCCATCCAAAACCACAAGGTACATTATGAGCATTAAAAACCATCTAAAAAGGCCTTGGGTAATTAAAACTCTTGGAATTATTTTCAATAAACCAAAATAAAATATATCACACTCACAAAAGTCAAAAATTCAAATTTACCCTAAAAATGGAATATTTCAAAGCCCTGGGACGTTACAATATAGGCCTTCAAATGGATCCATTTGAATACTTGAGTGAAAGGTACTTTTTTTTGAAAACTCAACTAGAGGTAGGTGTTTATTACAACTTCCTTTGAAATCCATATAGCATGATCTCAACATATCCTTCAATTTTTTAATGGATATCTCAAATTAACTATCTATATGAGGATGATATATAGCGGTAAAGATCAACTACATATTCAACACCTACAGAAGTCTTCTCTGGAATAATGAAGTAAACCTCAATTCCTGGTTGAATACTATTGAAAGTGTTATTCCATGTATCATTTCCACTTATTTAATGTATATCATGGAAATTTGATAAAGAACTAAATATTATTGAATAGTAATAAACTGAGATGAATTTATCAGGTTATAAACTACAACCCAAATGAAAAAATAGAATTTAGATGTCTTAGAGAGTCTAATGATGAAATCTAATGTGATTTTCCCATTTACATTAAGGTATATGTAATGCTTACATCATCTCTTTATTCTTCTATCACTATACCATAACTTTATGACATAAAATGAAATGAGATGCATACTCTCCAATATAACTTTTCATGTTTTACCACTATAGATTCTCTCCAAAATCTCAATACATCTTCATAATCAAATGATGGATAGAGAATGGTGATCCATGTGCTTAATCCAATAAATCCTTCTTAAATTCTGGTATTAATAGAACACATACTAATTTCCTTAAACTAATTATTCAATCAATGCCAATGTTTAAATCAAGAATAATCAATACCTTCTTTTTTATTTCCAAATACTTATTCTATGCCTCTTTAATATTCACATAGATAGATGGTTGAAAATTAATATGAGAAAGATAGGATATTTCCCACTTAATTATAATTTCATGGTCAATAATCCATATATCCATGATTCTTAGATCTTTTTCGATCCTAATTATGGATATAATAGCATGGTACTTCTGATTTAGAGCATCATCCACTTTTTTGACTTCTTAGGGTGGTAATGTATTAAGAAGTCATATTCATTAATAAATTCAGACCATCTCCTTTGGTGCATATAAAACTCATTTTTTCAATATATAGTTCAATAATTTATGATAATTATATATATATATATATCGTAGCTTTCAAAATATCAATCATGCATCTATATTTTCAAGAAAAATGTTATTACTACTTGCTCTAAATCAATAGTTAGGTATTTTTTCTCATGGAAATTTAATTAAAGTGAGGTGTAAGCTACCACCATGTCATTCTAAATGTGAAAATATCTTAGACCCTTCTTTGAGGTATCACTATAGAATAAAAATACATCTCCACTATAGGGTTGTTTAAAAATAGGTATACTAATGAAGCTTCTCTTTTATTACTTGAAATTATCTTCTTAATAATCAGTCCAACTAAACATGAATTAATTCCATGTAAACTTTGTTAATTGATTTAATGTTCATGAGAAATTTATCACAAATCATCAATAGTATCTATCCAATCCAATAATACGCTAGATCCATGTCAAATTAGTTGGTCAGGGATATTTCTCAACAACTTCTTTCTTTAAAAGATCCACCAATATACCCTATCTTGTAATTATATAACCCAAGAATGATACATTATGTTTCTAGAATACACATATGAAGGTTTTGGAATATAACTTATCATTAATCATGGACTACAACATAATATAAAAATGATATTTAAAATATTTGTTATTCATATAATATATAAGAATATTATCTATAAAGGCTACCAAAAATTAATCATGGTAATATCTAAAGACATTATTAATTAAATCCATGAAAATTCTGAGATAATTGATAAGTCCAAATAGAATAATTGTAAATTCATAGTTTTCATAACTCATATAAATGACTTTCTTGGGTATGTCCTATCTTTTTACCCTTAACCGATGATATCCATATCAGTGATCAATCATGGAAAAGTATTGATATTCTCATAGTTGATCAAAAAAATAATCAATACAGGGTAGAGTATTCTTATTCTTTATCCTAATATTAATAATATTGTGATAATTAATATAGATACACATTGACCCATCATTCATTTTAACATAGAGAATAGGTGATTCCCATAGAGAAGCACTAAGCCAAATTAATCCCGTAACTGGATCCTCATGGGCTGTCTTATTAAATTCTAATAACTCAATTAGAGATATTGTATATAGAATCATTAAAATAGATGTATCACTGGGTATGAGTTTTATTGATAAATCAATATCATGGTTTGTAGGGTAAGACTTGGAAACAAATTAGGAAATATTTTAACATATTCAAAAACAATAGGAATATATTCAATGTTCAGTTTTTCATGATCTAACCCATCGGGGCCCACCAAGATGATGGTATGTAGAGTGTAAAAGTCCTAAGCCCACATCTAACCAGTCAGGGGCTGACAACAAGAACCAAATAGAAATAAACTGAAATGGTAGGCTTTATCCTAATGTATCTATACGTATTCACACAACTATCTCCATGTAAAGGTGTAGAGGAATAATAAAAGACTAAAATATCTAGAGTATAACCATGAATGTATTAACACAAAGGAAATATATAAATTATTGTATAGCTTTATAATACACATGAGAAAATTGGGAAATCCCTATTTAATAGAAATATAGGGGAAACCCAACTAACATCAACTATAAAGAGTAGAGTGAGGGAGATCCCAAATCCAGATCCATGAGTTCAACCACCAAAAATTGTCAGTGCCACTACATACTTCTAATATACTCATATATGAGGCCCACCATAGTCATTAAGAACTGTCTATCATATTCAAAATACACAACAAGTATGGGAAAGTCCCATTAAAGGGTAAGTATAAACATACCCAATAGAACACCTCAAAATCACCAAACATGAAGAATTAAGAGAGATTAGTCATCTCCTCGCCATGAGGGAGTGTAAATAATATTATTAAACAACAACCATAATAACCATAACATCAATAATCTAGATACGCTCAACATGATTCCCAAATTAAGAGAGAATTGGGATCTCCATCTCCACAACCAAACATAGAATGATGATTCTACCTATAGCTCCAATGGACCATCTCCAATGACCATTATCATGAAAAACTATGCAGGAATCTTGGTGGAGGGGCATACACCTCATTATTTCACTCCAATATTGAGAGAACCACAAATCGACTCAAGCATCCTAGGAAACCTCAATATAATATATGTGGATGGGGTTACACCTCACTAATATTCTCCATAGTTGAGGGAGCCACAACTCCAGAAGAGGTATTGATCCCTACCAAAGCTTGAAGATGGGGGTATTGCTCCATAGATAGAGATTCAATTCCTTAATTTAGTATGGGGAGTACTAACTCTACATGTTTAAAGAGTGTGGGGGCCCACACCAGGGTGTAATAGGGAAGTGCTAACCCTGATGTATCACTGATCACACCAGATCACTTCCATTGATCAAGATTCACTAAAAGAAGCATCATGTTTGTAACATCTCAAATCATACCTATGATGCTAAAAGTAAGTCCACCATCAAGTTATTTGAAAAAAAACAAATTACTATCAGCTAGTTAGATGCCTAAATACGAGTGTGAAAAAATACGGATGAACGCATAAGGGTCATCATTGGTACATTAGGATAAAATGTAAATCCATTGAAATTTCACTGCAAATGTCCATGAATGGCTTTACAAATCACACAGTTGTGATCCTCATAGAAAATGACTCATTATAGGATATTTTCTTTCTCTAAATGGACATTGGATGAAAAAAATTATTTTCATCATACCACATATGAGAGGTGCTTCATAGGCCCAAGACACAAGTCGAAATTAAATATCTAACATTAGTCTTGAATTATCCATATCGGTACTAGGGTTATGATTCTACATATGTCTCATCAATCTATAAATGTATAAATATGTTAATATGGAAATAATTTTTAATAATAATAATATAAATAAGAAGGGACCCTCACCCCCCATTCATGCCTAGGTCATGCGCCCTGGCTCCCCACCCAAAGAAACCCAAAATCCAAGGAAACCATCACCATTCACGCATAACCCCAAACATGCCTCATTTGAAATCTCCTACACCAAGTAGCATCCATCACGCCTATAAACCACCATAACACCCTCTTGTATGGTATGTACCAAACACATGGAATACTACCCCTGTCAGGCGCCTTTTTATCACATCCCAAACTGACACATGGTCTAACCCATTGGAACACCTCCACCCACACCTCTTCGGACCCCCATTGTCATCGGTTACTGGATTCCATCCACACTTTTCTTGGAATCACTATCCACTACTACCTTGGAGTGATCTAATCAATTCAAAATGTAGATCCACCATTAACCTACAAATATTTATTTTTTCAATGTCATTTTGATGCCTCTTTTTCATCACCAAACCTAAAATCGAACCCATAACCATGATCCATTGTTTCAAAGGGTGAAAACACAATGATCTGTTTTCTCGGTTATCAACAAATCAATAGACAACCAAAATACCGATGAGGAATAGAAAGAGTGGTGATATAGAGTCACATTAAAAAAATATATGTTGACATATGGCTGTGTTTTTTTCCCTAATCGATGAAATCCAATGGATGGGGTTTTAAAATCAATAATAACTAATTAGGATAAATAGATCTAAAATTACAAGATCTTGGAAGAGAAAAAATCTCTTGAAAAACAATGAAGATTGATTTAAAAATTAATATAGGAGAAATTTATTCATTTTAATTTGAAACTATAAATATGGATTAAATGAAAATATCACCTTGTGTTTGGATCAATCACTAATGTATAATGGTTCTTCTTCATTGATGTTGGAAAGATCCATGAACTCACTTGGTGTAAACGATCCTATCAATATTGATCTCATTTTCATATACCAATCTCTCATCTAGGATCTCCCATAAAATCCCTCAATTATGTGGATCACGCTAGGATTTTACCATAACTAGGTTTAAATAGAGGAGAGATGGGTCGCATCCATTTAATAAGAAATAAAATAATTTAATAATTTATTTTATTTTTTTTTACCCCTGACTATACCTCAAATGAAACACCCAAAATTGATAATGGTTATGTCTCTCCAAGGGTAAAATATGAATTTAGGATTCAATAGTAGTCTTGGATTTCTGATTAAATACTTCATTCGATATATATTCGGTTATTTCTAAAAAATGGGGTTGCATTATGTAATATTTTTAATATTTTTAATATCATCACACTTATGCCCTCCGGGCCCTGAAATCCCAACCCAACTTAGTACTAGGCTCTGAAAATATTCTTTCAAATATCTCAGAGTATTACAATGAAAAAATAGAGTTATTACATTCTCTCCACCATCAATAATTTTCATCCCAAAAAAATAAAAAACCTACTCATATAGTAAAAGATACAAATTTTTCATCCAGATCTCCTGCTATGACAAGATATCCTAGAGGTTCTAGGGCTATCAACAACCAAGAAACAAAGGAAAACACTTGGCTAAGAATGGTTTTCTCTTATCAGTTCTCAAACTACACTAGGGTCCTTGAACTCTATTGGCATAAATGATCCTAGTGGTATCGATCTAATCCCCATTCCCATTTTCATTTTTCAACCTCCCATCCAAGAAATCCTCTCAAAACCCTAGGGTTATATGAATCACCCTAGTATTTTTCGATAATTGTGATTAAATAGAGTATTGTTAGGTTTCATTCATTTAATAACAAATAAGTTAAATTATTAATTTATTTTATTATTATTTTCCTATGACTCCACCTCAAACATTACACCTATCATTAACAAAGGTTATGTTACACCTAGAGTGGAACCTACATTCTAGATTCAAAAGTGTTCTCATATTTCCAATCTGATACATAATTCCAGAAATATTCCATTATAAATATAAAACTATTGTGCATGATATAATATTTTTAATATTTTAGATGTCACAGCATTGAGGATCTCTAAACACTGAAATTCCATGCCAACTAAATGTTTGGCTCTAAAAATATTCCCTATTATATTCCAATGTCTTAAAAGGAAAAATAGAGTCATTATAGAGGTTCTCCCCAACCATGGTAGATAAATATACATCAAGTAGAGGTAGTATAACCCATACAAAAGAATAAATTTCCATTATAAGTTCTTGTTTATCCTTTCATCAATATATGATCATAGGTTGATTCATAATATCAAATATGACTTCCCTTCAAGAAAATTTGTTATGGGATCTATGAGGAGAGAGATAATCAATGCCCAAAATCACATTAAATTTAAATATAGGGATAATAAAAATATTTATAAGAATAAAATTCCCATAAAATTATATAAGAGAGGAGTAATATACTTGTGATGAAATAATAATAACATTAGGATTTTTCACCTACAAATCCATCTCTAACCATTGAGTTGGGGAAATAATACCCTTGGAAAATTCTATAGATATATAAAATGTGTATTAAAAGAGTCAAAAAAGTATTTTTAGTTCTAGTGTGGATGATAAGTGTACTTTTCACCATGTTGTTTTCTTGAACAACTGAAACAAATGTGACTACATAGGCCTTCCCTTTTTTTCCTTATCATAAGATGTTATTTAAGCTTATTATCACCATTATCCCTTGGCTTAAGGAACTAATTTGTATAATTACAAAACTCTATGTATCTAAATCATTATATTTTATTACTTTGAACCTTATTATCTATTTTCTTATGTTCTCTGACATATAAAGAATCATCTTACCCCTTTGATATATTTATACATGTGATTCTATACACACTTTTTCCATGTTTGTAGGTGAATTTTCTTTCCTTCATTTGATCCATTGTTTGAGTTCACCTAAAAATAAATATTTCATTTCTTATCACCAAACACATGAGAGTATTGAGATTTTTGAACTTCCATTTCTACCTATTTATAATATTCAATGAT
Organism: Viscum album; assembly: GCA_963277665.1. Lineage (NCBI taxonomy): Eukaryota > Viridiplantae > Streptophyta > Magnoliopsida > Santalales > Viscaceae > Viscum > Viscum album. The sequence continues at coordinate 605,727,420 of OY728125.1, forward strand.
TTCTTTATAGCTAAAAAAATAGTATATGGATAACTAATTTAATAGACTTGGTTTTAAGCTAATAAAGATATGATAAAATTCCATTTATGGTTGATGATAAAACCCAAATGTTATCTTGAAATTCCTGAAATTTTTCCATTATCGGTATTGATGGATTTATAATCCTTCTTCATTAACACTATAAATTCCCTCTCTATTTTATTATAAATTGTTCAATGAAAATACTTATTGAGAAAATCCAACTTAAAATTATCCAATTACATGAAGTTTATTTCTCCCACATTCCTCATATTCTGGATAAGAGTCTACCATTGATCAACATCACCTTTCATGTGATATAAAACTAAATCAACATTCCTTTGGTTTAAGTACAAGAGAAAGAATAATATATTTTATGTCCCAATAATATATTTTTCATAAATTTTTTGATTAGGCAATCCACAAAAATAAGGTGGACATTGTCACAAAAAATACTCAATTGCATGTTTCTTCATCCTTAGTGCATTAAGAATCTCAACATGGTTCACTTTATTATTCATTTCAATAAAGAGTTGGGGAAATAATTTTTGCACAGTTTTCATTCCATCTCCCATTAAATTTGGTTTTTCATGAGTGAATAAATTGCATTGCCCTTAAAATTCATTGATAACATAATTCCCCATAGTTTCCTCCATTGACTAAAAATAAACAGTTAATGTAAATACATGAGAAAAAAATCAGAGTAATAATCTTATAATAAGAAACTTATTCATGATATGTAGTAAGTTATGAAAACTTTAATTGAACCTATGATAATTTTTCTTCATAATTGATCACTTTTGGTTTAGAATAGTTTTTATAGGTTTTACCCTCTTATTATTCATAACATAATCAATAACAATTACTAAAAACTAATTTGATACCAACCATATAGACCTAAGAATCACATACATAAATATTAAATCATTTTAGATGAAAATTAAATATATATCATATATATAAATATCCTATAGCAGTAAAGGTTTAATTATTTGGAGATAAGATACATAATAAACCAATTTCATGAAAATTCATCAACATCTCCTTGAATGTTCATTTAACTAAATAACCTTATTATAAATTTAATACTCTAAACATTACATAATAACCTAAGTTAATGTGAATATAATGAAGGGTGAGCTCAGATAAGTAGAAAAAGATAAGCATGTAAATATCCCTCCATGATAATAAGTGATAATAAGTTGATCATAAATTTTTGAGAATATAATTAACTGAAAAACAACAAATCATCATAGATAGGATAACATAACTCACATGATAAAGATCAAGGAGTAAACATCATTATAAAATGGAGCATAGTCATTAAAATACAACTGTTATCACATGACATGAGATTTGTAACATAACCATATGGTATCACATAATAATGTGGCATAAAAATAAGTGTAATAAGTCATAACATTGTGTTTCAGGCATTGCTATTGGAATCCCATAGCACAATGGATCAAGAATAATCACCAGTATCCCTTATCATTATGGATCAGGAAGAATCACTAGAATCCCACAATATAATAGATATATCATTATTACAAGAATCCCTTAGTATATTAGATAAAATATTATTTCATAAAACCATTAATATATTAGATCATGAATTATTAATAGAATAATTTAATAAGATCATAAGATATAAAACTTTACCCAATTAATCAAAGGGATATATTAGGCTCAACCATTATAGAATGATAAAACACACAAATATGTTTCATAAAAACAAAAAATTTAAATTTTCATCATCACTTAATTATCATGTATAATGAAATCGTTTTCTTTATAACCTTTATAATGAAACATCATGATCTATACAAAGAAAAAATGTGGATGATAAGGTTAGTGAATATCTATAATGGATCATAAAAATCCTTAAATGTTGTTGACATAAATTGAAGAAGAATTTATAAATTTCTTTATAATATTTCATGAGGTAAAGGAAAAATATACTTTCCTTTTGGTTACATTAAGAAACAAATTCCTAAAAAATGGGAATATGATTTTTATTTTAAAACCATGTAAACCCTTAAAGTAATTTTAATTATTAATAAATGTAATGATTATTGTGAAATCCATTCATCTTTTATATGTTAAAAAGAAAAAAATCACAAATTTGTAAAACGTCAATAGAGAGTCATAGAGAAAACATTTTAAATGATTCCATTTAATCATTTGTAAATAAAGTAAAATGTAATATAAAATTACCCAAAAAAATATTTTAATAAATATAATAACTTCTATAAATAAAATTTGAAGAATATAGATATAGAGGAAACTGATTCCTTAACTTGTAGGAAGGATAATATTGACTTTGTTAATAGATATTATTTTGTTCATTTGAGTACCAAAGTGAGAAAAAATGGTACTCATACTTGAACAACGATAATATTACATGATCATAAGAAAATATATTGGTTCAAAGATATATATAGACATATAGAGATAAATATATAATTAAATTTCCCTAGTATATGTTAAAACATGAACAATTGATATTAAAAATGAGATTGTAACATAAATCAATACCTTAAGTCCCCACTTTCTTTGAACATGATTTAAAATATTATATAATAAATTTATATTTATTTTAAATCAATATTATAATAATATTAATACTTATATTACTAGATATAATTTATTCATAATTTCCAGTCACCAATTTAATAATTCTCCAATAAAATCAATATTCTGTTTGTTAACTGTTTTGTTGTTCTGGTATGTTTCAGTTTAGTTATTTCGATCAATGTAACATGGAAATTTTTTAAAAATATATAAAATATTGATCATATATAATTTAATATTTTTTCATTAGGTAAACTTTAGTTAAAATCCATGCAATGTTGTGATGAGAAATGAATTTTATCACATCTTGGAGGTTGTAGTATGCACACACACATGAGTGATGGTTTTATTTTTCAATAAATATAAAAAAAGGTTGATAATAATTTAAATTTATATAATCATAATGATATAATAAATATAATTTATATTCACATAATACATAAATATAACAATCCAAGTGAGTTGGTGATGAAAACTGAAATATGTTACTTCATGGAGACTATAGCCCATACATACGCATGAGCAACAATTTCATTTTCCATTTGATTAAAAGAAGATAGAAAATAGTTGTAAAATTAATATTAAAACATTTCAGTATACTAAATATACTAATTTAATTATGTAAATAGTGTTATATAAGTTTTAGAGTAGGTATATGAAGAAATAACAATGAAAATGTTTGGTAAGAACTTATGCCTCTTCCATGGTTAATATCCTTTGAAAAACCATTGTAAGGATTCTTGGATGGGTATTTTGGGATTACCAAAACATATAAAACAGGTTTAGAGTTTTTATTAATTTTTTTTTGGCACTATATGAGATATAGTTCTCAATGTTTGTGAATAATTTAGGATAAGAGGTTCTCTTTTATAATTGAGGGGAGTGACACCCTTGTAAATATTCAATGTCCCAAAATAATATCAAGTTATATTCTTGGGAAATTGAAACTAAATCAAATTTTTTGAAAATATAGGAAAATATTATCTTTAAATGCAGTCAACAAATAAATTTAATAAATTTTTAGTGACAATTTAACCTTATATCTTAGTTAAACCCCTCGTTTCCCTTTTTAACCCTTACCTTGGGATAATAATCTTATCATGGTAACTATTCATTATGAAATAACTTAAATTTTCATTATTACATAATATTTATTATTTTGATTTAAAATTTATTATCTATATTTTGAGAGTCAATTTATAGGTATGGTGGAAATTAATCTAAAATTTTTGTACAAAACACGTAATGTTTTTTAGAAAAAAGAGTTTTTAAGCATAAAAATGATATTATTCTCATTCAATTCCTAGTAAAAAAACAATATAAATATAATTTATTTTTTTAATATTTAATATAATAATTTCATTAAAATCACTCATCAATATTTATTAATTTATTTTTTCACACAAAAAAAACACATTCTGTGTATAAAAACATTAATCTGAAAATTTTATATTTTTACCTTCAAATAATTTTACCCTTATTTTTAACCATTTGATAACCAATGAATAGATGATCACCAATTTTTTACATATAATTAAAATTTTATTTAAAAAATTATTAATACATCATATAAAATTAAATTACTTTTAAATATATATATATATAATAAAAATACTGTTTATAAACAAAATAGTTCTGTTTAGTATAAATTTATAGACTAATATTCAATATTATTTATCAACTATTTATTGAATTTAATTACATGATTTTATTACATGAATTTTATTAATTTAATTTAACTATATATTAATTTATTTAATTTTATATTTTTAATAGGGCATTATTCACTTATGTTGTGGTTTGTGTGCATGACAACCTATTGAACACATCAAATTTATTAAAGGGAAATATATTATAAAACACTAGGGTGTTAAATTTGTAGAATATGTGAGATAGATGATGATTCATTTGGGTCTTATAATATCCTTTTAAGGATGTGAATCACATACCACAATACACGTACTAAACAAAGTTTCAACTAAATTTGAAAATTGTACTCTATATAATATTTGGTATGTAAATAAATCTTCTTTCACATATTCATATATTGGGATGCAAAGAATTTTTTAATGTTATCTATTGAAAAAAACTAACATCTGAAGGAATTAAATTTTTCTTGATATAATTACATAAAGAAACTAAATAATATTTTTTAAACCCTTATAATAATAAGATCTTGGTTGATAGATGACCCACATTTTTTGAGAGAGAACATATCTCTAAAAGAGATATTTAAAAAAAAAATAGACACCGATGAAGTTAAGGTTACAGATACATAAGGGTTGTATCGTGAAAAAATTTCACAAATACCTATGTAATAAGTTATTCCATAGATACATGTACTTTTTAGGAGCAGTAGAGTGATTAGTTAAATAGATAGATATTTCTATCTTGTTATCGAGTTATGTGCAACAATTGTAATTGAATATAATAAACCTCGTTTCTATAAGGATGTAGTAAGTATGTAAGATAGTGCAATTTGGAAAGATGATATAAAATTTTAAATGGATCCAATGAACATGATAATTGTTTGAGTTTTGGTAGATCCTCCTATTTATGTAAATAATATAGGGGGAAAATAGGTATTCAAGAAGATGCTAAACATTTATAGTAAGGATAGTACATAAAAATGTAAAACTAGTGGATAAATGGTTTAAAAAACATTAATCCATAGACTATGAATAATCCCTTTCACCGATAGCTATAATGAAATCCTTAAGAATTATAATTACAATAGAAACTTACTATGATTAAGATATTTAGAACATCTATATTAACACAACCATAATTAATGGAAACCTTATCGACGATGCATATATGACACAACCTGGAGGTTTTTTGACTCCAAAGGATTCTAATAAGGTATTGAAGTTGTAGAGATCCATTTATCGGTTGATGAAATTATCAAGATCATTGAACACTTTTTTGATGAAGATATAAGATAATTATATTTCATAAATAATTAATTTGAGACCCACCTCTAAATGAGGTTTTATGGGAGTGAATATTTTTTCTAGTAGTTTATTTATATGATATATTATTTATAGAAGATGAGATATGAGTCATATAGTAAATCAATACACAATTAAAGAAATTCTTCCCCATAAAATACTTATTTGGAAGAATTTATTTTTTGGAAGTCGAGATCACTGATGATAGATCTAGAGACCTCTTGGAATATGTCAAAGTACACATATTGAAATAGTAATAAATAGATTTATTATGGGATAATCCATGATGTTATTGTTTCTAATGCCACATGGCATATATTCTTCCATGAAAATTTGTGTTTAGACACATGTGTAAAGAGGAAGAATTAGTATAATCTCTTACCCTTATATGATATGTTTTATCATTTATCATAATATATATTACATGATTTATTTATACTATACCTTGATCATGGAATTAAGATATTAAGAATCCCAATTGATATGCATTGGATAGGAATAAATAATATCATAAAGTTCCACAGGCGTACGAAGAACATGCTCTTAACGTATGGAGGCGATAAGGAACTAGTATGTAGAAGATTAAAATATTATAATTTATATACATAAAAAAAATTATTATAAATCATATTCAAGATATGAGTTTTTATTTAATATAGGATATTTGGTCTAAAAGAGTTCTAAGAAGCTAGTGGTTTTAAAATCTACAAGAAAATATGAGTATATAGCAGTTACTGATAAAACTAAAGAGTTATTTTAGATACAAAACTTCATTTAGGATATTATTATAGTTCCCAGTAGTAAAAAATTTATCACTCTATATTATTATAATAATACATTTATGGTTCTACAAAGGATCCAAGGTCACAACAACTGATAAATCATATACACTGTCATTATCACCACTGGTGGGATTTTTTCTAGAGGTTTGAGTTCATAGTTTGAAATATTTACAAGAAAGAGAACATGATAGACCAGTTTAATAAAGCCTTATATTTGTATAATCATGAAAGTAATGTGAAATTGAGTATATTGGATGTTTTTTAGCTTAACTTAGAACAATTAAGACTCCATTGGATTTGGTCCCCTAGAACCAATTATTTGTTTATTTTTTATTACTAGAATATTAATAAGACTCTTATCTTATGATGAGTGTTCTTATACATAAAATTAATGTGATAATGTGATTATAGTATTTATTAAATTTAATGATTATTTTAGTTATTTTATATATGGATATCCTAGAAACTTTAAAAACAATTTCAAGGTATGATCTCCACCAACATCTGAATAGTTCACACTTGGTGTTAGGGGAATAAAGAAGTGGATCACCTTGCTTCTCTTTCCATCCAGGACTCATGAATTTCCTGAATTTATAATACAAGATTCCTGGGCCCAGAGGGGGTCAACATTTTCAGAGGGGATGCCCTAGGTTTTCATTATTTTATGCCACCCTAGTGCCTTTCGCTTGAACCTTTTTTCCTTATCCTATTGAATAAATAAAAAATGATGATGATAAGGACACAAACTATTTCATGTGCTGTATATGACATCTTATGATAATACATAGATAATTATTTGAATCTTAGATGTTGGATGATTATAATAATATCATTCCTCTTATCATGAAGTTTTAAACTTGATAATATCAAAGAGATGAGGTTATGAGGTAAAACCAAAAAAACATACTTCTATTTGTTATATATATCATCATATTTTCCTATATGAAAATCTTTGTATTAGTCTATAAAATTAAGATTATTATTAATATATATCAGGATAATTTACATTAAAATATTTTCAAGAATAGTGAAAACATATTCTTGTGGAAAAGTAGGTTATGTGCTGATAATAATAAGTGATTTGTAACACCCATTGATTTTATGATATATTTCTTTTAAAATAAATTTAATTTCACTGATTGCTTATGATACAAGAAACCCCAAGTCTAAATGAAACATAATATAGTGTACCATTAAATATATTAGTTAAATTGGTGGATTGAATAGTAAAAAAACATTTTTAATAAAATATTTATAATTTTTTTAGATGAATAAAATATATTAAAAAATTGGTACACAATTTTTAGTAAAGACATTATATTCTTTAAAAAATCATAAAAAATTGTTTTAATTTCTTTTTATAAGTAAATAATTTATTTAATTTTAGAAAAATTTATTAAATTTTATTGAAAAAATGAGCATTGTTTTCGAAAATATCATGTCAAAATTTAAGAGTAAATTTTTGATAATTTTCTAAAAAAATAATTTTTCATGGAATAGAGAAAAATAGAGTTTTTTTAGAAAATGTCTTTTAGTTTTAATAATTTTAAAAGATAAATTTTATTTTAATATGAATTTATTGGAATATTAGATAATTATTACTATTAATAAACTAATTAAGTCCATTGAAATTAATTTTATGTTGGATTTTGGTAAAAAAAACATTATATACTTGAGAAAACCTTTTTTCTGTAAAACCACTTTCTATTGTGTTTTGTGAGTTTAATTTGAAATTAAATTCTCTAACTACAATGAATTGAATCAGATAGAATGTATTATATATTTGGAATCAAAATAATTTATATTATATCATACTGATAATTTAATTTTTAGTCATAATGAATAATTAAAGCAGTAAACATTTGTTACAATGGTTAAGGTTAAAATAGGTTTACTAGGGGGATAAACCAAGAGTTTAGGGTGACATTTGAAATTAAAATTATCTATATCATATTGGATATAAATAATATGGCCTCATTATATGAAAAATTTTATTCAATGTCCATTTATTATAATTTTCCTTGAATATGAAATTATTATATTCTAATTATTTATGAAATTCCAAGTGTGTCATGTCCCCCACCTATAAAAAGAAACCACTCATTTCTCTAATTTATATCAAATTAATCCATTATATTCAAAAAAACCTACCCAATTTTATTATAAACTTCCATATAGACGAATTAGAGGTTCTGGGCATATTAACTGACAATTCCAATGGCCATTAAAAACGGATCCCAAGGAGGTGAACTGAAGGAGAGGTTATCATCGTACCTGATATCTACCAAATTTTTTCTTCATCTAACTCCTATTAATCTATGATAGTCAACATAAAATAATAAATTAAATATAATTATTATAATTAAATTTTATTATGATTATATAACCACGATTATTCCCCCTATTTTTCATCAAATGGGATGTGAATGTATTTCTCATGAGTGTGTGTCGATTACTGCGTACACATACCGATACAATTTATTTTATACAACCATCACTCATAGATGGTTATTATGATGTGATTAAAGTTTATATATGATATTTTTTAAATATTAATACTTTTTTAATTATAATATAATATCTACCTTCCAACATTCTCATCTGATGAAAGATGATAATGATTCCCATGCTTACGTGTGGACTACCACCTCCATGAAGTGATATGATTCGTTTTTCATTTTTATTATACTTGGATGCTAATAATGATTTAATTAAGATATATATATATAAATATATGTGTGTGTATGTTTTTGTGTGTTATTTATGACATATTTAGGGTTCTATAATGAAAGAAAAAATATTTACATTTATTTCCTTGTTTTCATTAGAAAATGAAAACAATCTCCATGCATACTTACGGACTACAGTCTCCGTGAATGGTGTAAGTAATTTTTATATATAAAAATTTTATGGATGATTTCAAATAATAATATAATTAATATATATATAATTTATATCATAAATATCATTTTTTTAAAAGATAGAACCATGATAAAACTGTAAAGACCATAACTATAGATCCAAAATTTTCATAAAAAACAAATAGTTGACCCTTAGAAATGATGATTTTAATAAATAATTATTAAGAAATTGGTGAAATATCCTTAGGATATTGTGCGTTCTAGAAATGGATCCTATAAAAGATCACTCAAGAAACCCTAACACCAATAATTTATCCTTTTCAAATATTTTTATCGTCCATACTATCTTATTGAATGATACCATTAGAAATCGGAGAAATAATCATTACATTGAACCAAAAATGCTTCTACATTGAGGTTACTCGACAATATAATTTTAAATGAATGAGTTACACCTCCTTTTTTTAGATCTATTATTTTTTATTATCGGTAAAATTTTCAAGTGTAATCTGTATTTGAACTACTTAAAAATTCACTTGAATCTATTGGGTTTGTTGGTTTTCATAGTGTCTTTATGAACTCCTCAAATGTTATATTCATTTTTCATTTTAAAATTGATAATCATTGTTTCATGATGAGATGATCATTGGTGTTTAGGGATTCTCCCTAAAAATTATAAAATGGACCATAGACTTCAATCCTAACTCTAAACCTCTCATTATTACAATATGGTTAGGATTCATTGGTCTTCCACTTAACTTATTCCAACGAGTGGCCCTTTTCCAATTGAAAACTTAATTAGACAGTTTCTAAATCTAGAATCTTCTACAAAAATCACTCAAGACCCTTGGTTAAGATGGTTTTCACTAAAATTGATATCTCTCAACCTCTTTTCCATATGTTTGAACTCAAAATGATGATTCAGGCATTTACCCGAAAGTATATTATAAAAATATATCATCTTAGTAAAACAAATGTCACAAAATTAGATATTTTTCCAAATATTGTGGTTATACACCACCTATCTCACACCCTATTATTAGTCATATGAAATTTTGGATGGAAATGGAAAGAATAAGTAATCTCCTTAGAAAAATAATGATCATGATGATATAAACATAGTTAAACTTATGGACCTTTATGGACCTATTGATATCCAACCTCCTCAAGAGACTGTGTTGATGGATAATACAAAAATAGGCCCTAAAAAGATGGCTAAGGTGGTTTAATGAGGCTAACACCCAATATGTAATTGGCTGGAAAATCCAAATAGCATCGTCCGCTGAGAGGTAATGTTTATAAATTCTCTATATTTTTTTATTTTTTTATTTATTCTCAACCCGTTTTAGTTAACTTATAAGCTACTAATTCCCTTTAGAATAAATTACATGAGTCTCACATTGACTTTAGTGAATCCATACAAGATGTACTTGATCAAGTATGATGAATTTAGAATATCTACCTTCACTTTTTTAATGACCAAAAAATTTTAATTCCTAATTATTTCCTAAAATTTTGTGACATATTATATTATACACAACAAAACCATATCTCTTTAATAATTAAGTGATTATAATGAGAAATGTGACCATTGGGATTCAACCATTATATTATTGTTGGTCAAATATAACCATTAGAAAATATACTCTTGGTAATAATTTTTATGTTATAATTTGTAAGTATAAATGATAAAGAATTATTAATACATAACGGAGAAATTGTGGCCTCAACTAGTAGATCTGTGTCACATGAAGCCCATTTGTTGGAGCTTGGGAGGGAGGTATCATCACTAGGTTTTTCTCTTGACTAAGATCAAATCAAGCTTTAACAAGTGTATCTAGAACAAAATATACTGTGGGAGAAGTTTAAGTTAGTGTAAATCAGCATGAAGGTGATGTTAGTGGTGCCTCTTGATCAATATATCACCATCACACACCTTACCCTTAGGTTGTATGTGGGTGTTATAAGGGGTAATGTGTCGAGGACCTGGTTACAAAAAGTTTAATTCCATTTTATATATAAAATTTTTATTCTATCAATTCCATTTTAAGAATGGGGTTTTTTAATAAAATTGATGTGGAATTTGATAAATTGATTTTTTGGATAGAAATTGTACTTTATGGGAAATATATAAGTAATTATAATAAATTAAGATATTATGAAAAATACTTATTTTAATGAGATAGTATGATCAAAATGGTAACATCCCGCCCCTCCTCACTATCTTTAGAAGGAAAGAAGATGTTACTTGGCTTTAAGTGACATCCCCAATGCATGAAAGGATAACAATAAATGCCAAGGTCTTTATTAACAAGTGGAGGATGATTTTCCATTTGAAAGTAAAACAACCAACCAAACATGACATAACAAAATAAAACTACATTATACATGATAATAAATGTAAATAAACTCAAAGTAATACAATTTATATCAAAACCAACTACAAAAGAGTACAATAGTGGAAGACTACAAGGCCAAAGTACACAATAGAAGACATAACAAACTAAATCCAAAGAGTCCAAAACAACTATGAAAACTACAAGATATAACATAGTCTATGATTCACAAAGAAACCCAAGTTTCAAAATGCACCACTAAAGAAGTGTGATACTTTACCTTTTCTCATGTCTTGGAAAAAGATATCTGCAAAAGCTTCAAAGTTCCGAAGCAGGGGTCATTAATGAAACTCAGTATATTTTCCCCAATGAATTCCCTACTCACTCCACTAGGATAGAACATGTTAGCACATTTATATAAAATATTTTATATAAAACAATTTCTAATTAGTTTATATCAAAAGATAAAAAAGATCTATAATAAATCAGTTTTCACAAAACAATATCAAGTTCCACGTAAAGCAACCAAATATGTCATTTTAACCATTTAATTAATTTAATTAGCATTACCCATTACATATCACATAGTCACACACACCCACTCAACCCACACACAAGATTGGTGTTACCATTACTGTGTAAATTCATATCCATAACCCATACACTTTTATAGTGGTGCTTCGCAACCAATATCCATCCATTCCACACATGCTTAACCATTTAATCCATTTCACATTCTAACTAACCATTTCCACAAAATTTAATTAGTAAAATAAAACTAAACTTTTATTGAAAACCATAATCACAACCCAATTCAATAAAACAACCATTTATTTAAAAACATTTTCCAAACAAACCATTTCAATAAAACTCATCTTTTATTAAAAACCATTTTTCATACATAAAAAAATCACCATTTTAAAGTCATCATTTTAAAATCATGTTACCAAATTCAAATTTTTCCAACACATCCAAATTTTCACAATACCACAAACTATCACCAAATAAGGCTTCAAATAAACACTTCACAACAATTTCAAAATCCATTTCATGCAAAAAAATAATTTGAAACCAACACTTAAAGTTCTAAATAAAGGAGTCAAGATTAAAGCCACCTATATCATGTTTTATGGAGAAAAAGAAGAACAAAACACAAAAGCCAATGATATCAGGATGAAACTCAAAAAAACCAACTTAAATATCTTCCCTTAACATCAAAAGTCAAATATCAACATATTTGGCATCAACTACATTATATATATCCCCAACAGAAGCATATATAAAAAACAGGGGGAGAGGCATAAGTTTATCTAAGGAAAACCACCAAAACAACCATAAAAGATGACTTACCATGATATCTGGGATTCCAAACACCAAGAAACACCGTTGGATCATATCTAAATCAGTAGTTAAAGCTTCTTTAGCCTTTGAGATGTGTAAATCACGAGTTAGGGATGAAATGGGACACGAAAGGGGGGTTAAATCACTGAACCGACCTATATCCATTTTTTGTGAATTTTTTATTCTAAATATGACTGGTTAGTCACACAGTTAGGAAAATCATTTGCTAACCATTTGATAGCTTCTACCTCAAGAAGGAACCTTACACGGTTGGCTCGCACGGTTTCTAAACAATTTGTCAACCATGACAAATCCCACTGTCTCAAAAATCATGGTTTCTCCTAGGCTACTGCATAGTTTGGAAAAATCATGAACTAACCATGCACCTTACCTTTAGACTCTATTTCATTGTTCATGGTTTCCTATAAGAGTTTCATAGTTTCCCCAAACCATTCACCAATCATACACCTACAAAAAATACACAAAACCTCCAAAAAGGTCTCCAAACCCTCCCAAAATTCACCCAAACAATTTATATACTAAAAATTAATAAATTAAGGGTTACTTAATTAAAACTATGGGTGATAAATTCTCCCATATATTGGCCTTTATATCCCCATAAAGTTGAAACCATCATTTCTTTGAAAGAGTCTTGGCCATTTCTCTTTCATTTCCTTCTCACATTCCCAAGTCTCTACTTGAATCTGACAGTGTTTCCATAAAAACTACACTAGAATAATTTTTTTCACACAAGACTTTATATTTCTTATCTAAAATCCACACTATCATGTTAAACAATGAAGAATTTGGATCTAGATCAATGTGATCCCATCGAATCGCATGGTCAAGATCGGGTTGATACTTTTTCAACAAAGATACGTGAAATTCATTATGCACATCACTGAACCATGGTGGTAATGAAAACTAATATTCCACCTCACCAAATTATTCTAATATCTCCAAAGGGACTATGTATCGAGGAGAAAACTTGTCCTAATTCTGAAAATGATGATTTCCAAGCCTTGGAGAGATCCCCATGAACACATGATCACTCACATCCAATAATGAAAACCATCTAAGATGATCCGCATATGATTTCTAAGGACTCTGAGCCATATTTATTCTTTTCCAGATCAAATAAATCTTTTCTGTTGTTTCTTGGACAAGGATCAGTCCAACTAGTGAAGTCTCACCTGTTTCCACCCAAAAAAGTGGAGAAGAAAAAGGGTGACCACACAATGCTTCAAAAGGATCCATATGCATTAAGGCCTAATAGATGTTGTTATATGAGAACTCCACTAATAGTATATGATCTTCCCATGATCCACCATAATACATTACACAATAACACAACATGTCTTCCAATGTTTGTATCATCCATTCAGAATGTCTTTCCATCAGAGGGTGATACGTTGTACTCATTGTCAACTAAGTCTCAAGGTATTTCTTTAAGGACTTCCAGAAATTCAACATAATCCTAGGATCTCTATCTAACACTATTGACACTAGTATTCCATTCCCCTTTACCACTTATCATATATAGATTTTTGACAAGTCCTCTATTCTATGAGATTCACGAATAGGGATGAAATGGGCCAACATTGTGTGTTGATCCATTATCACCCATATAGAATCATGTTTCTAATTCATTCTTAAGAGACCTGTTACAAAATCCATCATTATATGCTCCTATTTACAAACAGAAATAGGTAAATGCTTCAACATACCCATTGGCCACTGATACTCTTCCTTAACTTGGTGAAAAGTTAATTATATCAAAACAAACTCATCCACATTCTTTTTAATATCGACCCACCAAAATTGTACTTTCGACACCTTATACATATTTTGTATTCTACTATGAATATATCATCTTGAATCATGTTAATCATGAAGAAGTTGTTCCTGACAATCCATAGGTACAAAAATCCGATTTATGAAGCACATCATTGAACTCTTATTCATCTTTAATCCCTTAATGGTCTCTCCAACATTGATTTTTTAACTCATAGCCACATATTATGCATTAGATGCCTATTCCTATTTAACCATTTTCACTAAATATGGAGAAAACAAAACTGGAAAGAAGGCCACAACTTTACCTCAATCTTCACATTCCAAGTGCATGTTGGCTAGGTTTGACATCAACTGCCTCTCATATGAATCCTCTTTTTCCAACTTAGTATACGACTTTCTACTTAATTCATCCTCAATAGAATTTCCTTTATTCAGTGTATACATCATGTCAAATTAAAACATTTGGAGATACTCCATCCATCATATTTGTCTCGTATTAAAATACCCTTATGATAATATATTTTTCAAGATTTTTATATCTGTAAACACATTAAATTTCTCACTAAAGAGGTAATGATGCTAAGTCTTCAAAGAATGGACGATAACAGATAACTCCAAATCATGTGTTGGTTAGTTCTTCTCATGAAATCATAACTGTTTGGATCCATAATAAAAAGACATGGTTTCCCTGTATGAGAACACATTCTAACCTAGATCTTGAAGCATCACAATACACCGCGTACACTCATCCTAATTCTAAAAAAATAAATATTGGTGTAGATGTAAGGTAAACATTTAGCTCTTTAAAATACTTCTGACATTCCTCATCCCATTGTAATGGAACATTTTTTCCTTTTGAAAACTATCATAGGTGAACCTAGTCTTGAAAAATCATGAACAAAACATCGATAATAACTAGTTTGACCAAGGAAACTATATATCTCAAATAAATTCTTTCATGGTTATTAAGAGATAATAGCTTCAATATATTATAGATCTATAAAAACACCTTTTTTAGAGATTTCACTGCCAATAAAACATACTTATTATATCCAAAAATTACACTTTGATAGTTTGGAATAAAAGCGATGATCCCTCAATATTTCCAACACTTTCACCAAGTGTTTCTCATTCTCCACCCTTGTCCTTGAATACACCAATATTTCATCCACAAACACCACCACAAAGAAATCTTGATCTCTTTGAAATATATGATTCAACAATACTATAAAGACCACCACCATATTTGTAAGACTAAAACGTATTACTATATATTCATAATGGCCATATCTACTCCTGAAATATATATTTGGAATATCCTCCTTATGAACTCATAATTGATGATATCCTGATCACAAATCAATCTTAGAGAACCACTAAGATCCCCCCCCAATTGATCGAATAGATCATCAATGCATGGAATTGGATATTGATTCTTTATAATAACTTGGTTAAGATTACGATAACCTACCCATAGCCTTAGATTTTCATCCACCTTTTTCACAAACAAGACTAGTGATGCCCATAGAGAAGTGCTTGGCCGAATGAACCCTTTTATTTCCCGATATTCCAACTATACCTTCCATTCCATTAATTCTTTTGGTGTTATTTGATAAGATGGATGAAAAATATGACTGGTCCCAAGAATTGGATCAATTTTAAACTCCAATTCCCTTATTATTGATAACCCTAAGAAATTTTCGAGAAAGACATTTAGAAAATGATCCAAAACTACTAGAAAATTGCTATTCTTGATCTCTTCTATTGATTACAAAGTCAAAACCACTATTTGTAATGATATTATCCCATTTCTAGTTCCAAAACGCCCATTTTACCTTCCTTTATACATTTGTCTCCTCGAAAGATATTTTTAATGCCATCATTAGTCGTAAAACTAACCCTTCGTGTATAAAAGTCTATACGATCCTTGAACTATGTCAACCAATACATACCCAGGATTATATCATAGAAATTTATTTCAAGTGTAGATAAATTCCATATCTGCTTTGCTCTATCAACAATTATAGAACATGAACTACATATAAAGGCTTGAATTTCTCTTTGACCTAGATGAGTTTAAAGTTTCAACATAGAAGGAATCTTATCAACTTTTAAACTTATAAAATCAATAACACAAGAAGTAATAAATGAATGTTAGGCACCCACAATAAACAAATATTTCATAATGGTATAATTAAAAAATAATTTTATCTCTTATGGTCGATGGCCCAGATTAATCATCCACAATCACCTACCTAGCCCCATACAATTTCTTTCTTAGGGAACTTTGTTCCTTATTTCCCTATTGAGATTTCCCTTTCTAGGTATTCATGGTATTCTTGGAATCATCATGGATAGCTCTATTCTGTCGATGAAAGATATTATGCTTCCCTTTTCCCATCGAAGCATACAACACCTACGACACTTGATAAGTGTCCTAAAAACATGACCTTGGAGCATTGTGACAATAACGCTGAAGATGACCCATCTGATTTAAATTATGGAATCCTCTCAGTTGTTTCATAAATTACCACAACATGTGACTAATAGATCCACATTGGAAACATATTTGATTTCTCTTGGGTCTTGTAGGAAGGTTCATCAATCTAGTTATTTGATTCTGATCCATACTCCCACCTTCGAAACGGGTTTCCCTATTAAGCTTTCTCCCAACATTAGAGTTCCCACAATTTTACATAGGTATCAACATGCTTCCTCCTACCATACTACCATCACTCTATTGAAAATTTTTATATAATCCATAATACATAGTACAAAAATATTTAATTGAATCTCCTACCTTATCCCCAATTCAAATATGTGTGCCTTCAAGGATTCATTTTAAAAAAATTCATCAAAATCCTCTCATGCAAGGCCTTGGCCTAATTTATCTTGAACAATTAAATCTCACCACTAGAATGCAATATATTCCAGTATATATGTCTCCAAATTGACTTTCTACTCTTCTGGTGTGACAATGAAATCTAATATTCTTTTTATTTTATTCAGCCACACCACTTCCTTCTCTGGTTCATAATCACCAGAAATATGGGTGGATTCAAATTCTGGAATTGGACAAAATAATCCACTTGTCTTGGTTCATACCTCATGTTCCCCATATCCATAGCTTAAAAAACATGAACTATACTCTAAACTAGTTGTTGGTTTACCTGTGGCTTAGGTGAAACTGCATTCTCAATAGCTTCTTCTGGTTGGGTTCTACGATGACTATTGGGTTCCATTTTCTATACAGATAACAAATTCCATAAGTCTCGCTCTCTATCAACTGAAGGATTAACAAATTAAATTATATAACATCACAAATATCACAACATTGGTTTTAAAAATCATACTTTACCAAGTTTAATCAATTTTTAAAAAATTCAACATTCTTTTGAAAATCGAACCATTTTCAAAATACCATGACCATGATCTTTTCAAAATCTTTCATTTGAAAACGATTTAAAAAAATTTCAAAAATAAACATATTTCACAATATCATATATCATCACTCAAAATGAAATATTCACTCTTAGGGGTAATTCATTACTCTATAATTCATTTCATACTTTTCTCATTGGATAAACCCATGAAAATGAGATTCTAAATCTTATAAGTGTCTCCCAAACACTGAGGTACCCAAATCCCATGTAACTTGAAGTTTAGCATAAAAAGGTTTTCTTTGTATTTTTATTCTACATATTTAAATTCTTTACATCCTACTCTTGTATAGAAACATAAAAAAAGGAATTGAATGGAATGAATTTCAAATCCAAGACCGAGATAACTAAATACCACTTGTTAGGAAGGGACCGAACAAGCTAATACCACATGTTCCACAAAGATATTAGGACATACCAAGAATGATACCAATTGTAACATCCTACCCCTCCTCATTGAATTTAGAAGGTGGGAAGATGTTACTTGGCCTTAAGTGACATCCCCAAGTTTCCAAAGTTTGGTAATAAATTACAAGTGCTTCATTAACAAGTGGGGGACGATTTCATTTTAAAAGTAAAACTACCAACCAAATAATCCATAACAAAATACAACTACATGATGCATGATAATAAATGTAAAACAACTCAAATTAATACCATTTATATAAAAACCAACTATAAAATAGAACCATATTAGAAAACTACAGGACCAAAGTGAAAAATGGAAAACATAACCAAAAAAATCCAAAGACTCCAAAACAACAACAAAAACTCAAAGCTCTATCATTCTCTATTCTCCATAAATCATACCAACAATCACAAAGAACCACTAAATAAGTTCGATACTTTACCATTGCCCATGTCCCAGTAAATGATATATGAAAAACCACCAAAGGTCCAATGTAGGGGTGAGTAATAAAACTCATTATATTTTCCCCAATGACTTCCCTTGTCACGAATCATCCCCTGGTGCCCTTTCCGTGACTACCCCAAGCTCGACTTCCATAGGTCTGGGGCTGAAGACTAGCATCGAAAGGTGTATTCCCTAAAATGGGGAAGGCATTGCCTTTATAACCAGTAGACACATGCAACCAAGCATGCAACAAGATACGAACACAAGTAAACTGTATAGTAAAAATAGTGTGTACAGTAAGAAAAAGGGGCCAGAATACAATCCCAACAGGAAAGTACAAGAAAACTAAAAATAACAAGTAAACTGAAATAGCTCCTATGAACTCTCACCAAGGACCATCCAGAAAGGTAGGTAGATCTCTTGAACGGTTGTCTCTATGGTAATCCTTGTCTAATGTCCACCTCTAAGCTACCTCTAGTCCTGGTACTCTCGTCCTCAGTCAGCGTTGTCTGTTGTCTGCACCAAACACAACAAGGAGCAGGCATAGCCCATGCAGGGGTGAGTATAACGATACTCAATAGGGACCCCGAGTCCCTCTAAGGTCTCACAGTACCCACAAAGGATAAACTGAAAAGCATGAAAACATCTGAAAACCCTACTTAGGTATATGCCCATACATATACCTAAGTTATCAAGTATACCCATCTCATTCATGAGGAAACACAAGGCCCAACTCAAAAGCCCAAACAAATGTTCCACAAAGGAAGGAATAGCACGAAGGTATCACCGCAAAGAAAGTACCACAAAGGTAATGCCACACAGAAGAATATCACAAAGGCATCACCATGAAGGTAAGTACCACAACGGTATGCCACATAGAAGAATACCAAAAAGTTATCACCATGAAGGTAAGTACCACAAAGGTATTCCACACAGAAGAATACCAAAAACATATTACCATGAAGGCGGGGACTCAATTCACACCAGGTATAACTTAGGTACAGTAGTAAAGATGATTAAATGTAACTATAGAATCATCTTACTCTGTAGAGAGGCAGACCCACATAAGATCCTAAATCATCAGACCCACGTAGGATCCTAAATCATCAGACCCATGTAGGATCCTGGTACAGCAGACCCACATAGAATCCTAGAATAGTCCCATGTGGATTCCTAGATTAAATCCAAGTGTAACTCTTGAACACAGACCCATGAAGGATCCCAAAGCACAGACCCACATAGTATCTCAAAGTACAGACCCACATAGGATCCCTCTTTCAAGTTACAGCCAGCTACAGAGTTCCCGCACTAAGATCGCTTGATTTCGGGAGGATCCACTCCTCAAGCTACAGGTCGATACTACAGCTGCCATTAAGTCCCATGAATAAGTATCTCAAATGACCACTACTTAAAAGTTATCTCAATGAAACCGAAAGTGCATTAATCGAACGCATGTTCTGTAAGTTATTGGACTTTTAGTCATGAGGTCTCAGTTGGATTCGTGTTCAATCCAACCCGCCCATACCAAGACTTTATCCAAAACTCAAGAGGGGTATACCAAAAGTGCTATCTTGCTCCAAGGTTTCTGAAATTGTAGACGATTCGGTAAACGGACATCTGAAGCTCAAGATATTTCCAAAAGAGTGGAAAGGGTTCGAAACTGGTCTAGGTCTTTTCTGACTCGGTCGGACCGACCCGGATCGACCCGACCTGGGATGAACCGACCCATTTCGGGTTGACCCGACCCGACCTTCTCGACTCCCTGGCTGGCCGGATTTCCCACCTCTTTCGCGCGGCATGGTCGCGCGCCACGCCATCACTGGTGGTCAGCAGCGAGCCGACCGCCCCTCCACCGATGTTGTGGCCTTGCACCGTGGCACCTGCATGTCGTGCAGGATGGACACACTCCGCCATCACCATCACCTGACCATCCATGTGCTGGTCACTGCACTTGCTCAACCGTGACTAATAGGTCACAGACCTTATCCTGCGGTATGGTTGTGCCGTCGTTGCCTTGACGGCCGGCCAGAATATTGACCGCAATTCTTGAGCCCCACCGGTGTCGGTTTCCGGCACGGTCACCTTCGATGTTCCTCGGGTCACTGAGTGTCCCTGAGGGACCAATATTCATTCTGTAAATTCCCACTCTAATCTCGGGACGTCGCCAATGATTCAAGACCATCAAAATCCCACAAAGATTTCAGAGGGGTCTGTTCATGTTCATTTGGCCCATAATTTTCACGTTATGATGATAGCAAGAGGTATAATTGCTCTTAAAACATTATGAACGTCAAGAACGGGGTAAGGGGTATACAAATAACTAACCCTACATTGATTTCTCGTTGGAAGATGTTGAGAGGAAGAAGACCAATTCATTGGGGAAGCTGACGTCGGCGTTTTTCGCCTCCACAAGATTCTTCCAATCCAGGCTCAAGCGTCATCCTCGTTCTTTGACTCCAAAGTATGTTCTTTGTTGGAGAGGGATACACTTGATCCCGGATCGGAAGCATCTTGCAGAAGTGACGAATGTCGACGTCACCATCCCCAACGACTTCCTCTTCTTCCTTGCGACATCTTCCAATAAGCAATCAAGGTAGGGTTTGTTATTTGTATACCCCTTACTATGTTATTGATGTTCATCTTGCTTTAAGAACAATTATGCCTCTTGTTATCATCCAAACATGGAATTTTCGGGCCAAACGAACACGGACCGACCCCTCTGATATCTTTGTGGGATTTTTATGGTCTTGAATCATTGGCGATGTCCCGAGACGAGAGCGGGAATTTCCAAAATGATGATCGGGCCCCAAGGCACACCCGGTGACCCGAAGAACATCGTTGGAGACTGTTTTGGTGACCGACACCAGTGGGGCTTAGGAATGAAGGCCGACATTCCGACCTTCTATGAAGACGGTGGCGGCGAAACCGCATCATAGGAGAAGGGCCAATGCCCATTGGCCACAGCGGAGCTAGGGTGATGGTCGTTGAATGGTCAGCTGCATGACAGTGATGGAAGCTTGCGTCTGCACCGCTTGGCATACAGGTGTTGCGATGCAAGGCCGTGGTGGCAGGGAGGGGTGGTTGGCTCACTGTCAGTTTCCGGTGATGGTGTGGCGCGTGACTGCGCCGCACGGAGGAGGCTGGTCGTCCGGCCAGCTAGGCAGCCGAGCGGGCCGCCATCGCAGGCCGCACAATGTTCCTCCAAGTGGGGCGGGCTACGCCAGTGGGCTGGGTCGGACCTAGGTTCGGACCCGGATCGAGCTGGGTTGGACCGGACCCGGACCAGTTTTGACCCCTTTCCACTCTTTTGGCTATATCTTTTGCATCAGGCATCCCATTGACGAACCGTATATGGCGCTGGAAACCTTGGATCAAGACGGTCCATTTGGTATACCCTAATTTAGTTTTAGATAATTCTTGTGTATGGCCGGGTTGGATCGAACAAGAATCCAATCGATCCCTCGGGACTAAAAGGCCAATAACTTTCAGACCGAGAGTCCGATTGATGCACTATCTGTTGTGTTGAGACTCCTTTTACATGTAGTAATTTTGGGATACATTTTCATGGGACTTCATGGTAGTTGGAGTATCGACCTGTGGCTTGAGTCGTGGATCCTCCTGGAATCAAGAGAGCTTAGCGCGAGAACACTACAGCTAGATGTAACATGATAAAGGGATCCTATGTGGGTCTGTACTTTGAGATCCTATGTGGGTATGTGCTTTGGGATCCTTTGCGGGTCTGTCTTCAAGATTTCCACTTGGATCTGCTCTAGGAATCCACATGGGACTACTCTAAGATACTACGTGGGTCTGTTGTACAAGGATCCTATGTGGGTCTGATGATTTAGGATTCTACGTGGGTCTAATGATTTAGGATCCTATGTGGGTCCGCCTCTTAATAGAGTAAGATGATTCATTAGTTACATCTAATCATCTTTACTACCATACCTAAGTTATACTTGGTTTGAGTTGAGTCCTTACCTTCTTGGTAATACCTTTGTGGTGTTCTTCTGTGTGGTGTACCTTTACGATACTTACCTTCATGGTGATACCTTTGTGGTATTCTTATGTGACTACCGTTTGTGGTACTTAACTTCATGGTGATACCTTTTTGGTATTCTTCTATGTGGCATTACCTTTGTGGTACATGTCTTTGCGGTGTTACCTTTGTCGTATTCCTTCTTTTTTGGAATAGTTGTTTGGGATTTTGAGTTGGGCCTTGTGTTTTCTCATGAATGATTTGGGTATACTTGATAACTTTGGTATGTGTATGGGAATATACCTAAGTAGGGTGGTCAAATGTTTTCATGCTTTTTGGTTTATCATTTGTGGGTTTTTTGAGACCTTCGATAGTCTCAGGGTCCCTACTGAGTATTATTATACTCACCCCTGCACGGGCTACGCCCTCACCTTATTGTATTTGGTGCAGACGACGGATAGTGCTGACTGAGGACGAGAGTACCAAGACTGGAGGTAGCTCAGAGGTGGACATTAGATGTGGAATACCGTAGGGATGAATGTTCGAGAGTTGTACCTACCCTTCAGGTAGGATCATTGTTATGAGTTCATAGAAGTTGTTTCAGTTTACTTGTACTTTTCAGTTTCTTGTACATTCCAGTTGGGCTTGTATTCTGGCCCCTTTTTCTTACTGTACACACTCTTTTTTACAATATAGTTTACTTGTTTTCTTCTATTGATGTGTGCTTGGTTACGTGTGTCTACAGGTTATAAAGGCAATGCCTTCTCGGTTTTAGGGAATATACCATTTGGTGCTTGTCACTAGCCCGTGTCCTATGGAAGGGGGCTTGGGGTAGTCATGGCACAGGCCCTAGGGGAAGGGTTGTGACAAATTTGTATCAGATGAGTTCAGTTATACCAAATAACCAAAACTTTGATCTTTTGACTCCGAAATAGTGTTAAGTGTAATGAGTGTGGTTATCAGTTTAGAGAATCCAGTGTTGTTGCGACGGTCGACGTATCCATACACCAGGACCCTAAGTTCTGATTTCTGACTGAGTGCATGAAAACTATAATTGTGTGTGTGTCTTGAAAAGTTTTCTTTGTGAACTCATTGAGTCGTCTCACCAGGTATAACTTATTGACTGTGGCACACCTGTTTCTTTTTAGGATGGCTCCACGCATATAGCCATCTAGGGTTTCGGGTATAGTACATGAGGATAGCCCACCGAGCAATTAGGGCTCGGTGCATGGATCTTTATTAGTAGGGGCACCAGCGGAGGCACCAATGGTACCATTAAGCAGTAGAGGGTACACGCCACTTGAGCGCATTGCATGAGTTCTAGTGCCAGAGGCCACCCAGGTTCAGGGGTGAGACGGACCCACAAGAGGGTGAGGATTGTTTGCAAGTCATGGTGAGAGTCTTCTGACTAGTAGAGACACAAACTGATATCATGGTGATCCTTGTCACGAGTCTTCTACAAGAAGCACTAGGAAGATGGTGGAGATTGATTCTCCAGGTTCATGATGAGGTGACACTTCTCTGGGTAGTCTTTGAGAGCCTGTTTCAGGCAGTGTTTGTCCCAGGGACCCTTCGTGCAGTGCGCATTCAGGAGCTTCTTCATCTGTAGCAGGGCAGCATAATTGTGGTTTAGTACTCAGAAAGGTTCACCGACCTCTCACGCTACTCCACTGATATGGTGCATGACTCATTATTCAGGGCCCAGACCATTGATTAGGGACTTAGGTGGGTGATTGGGGCTTCAACGATTTCTCTCAACATCCCGACACAGGCTACGGTGTTTGAGTGAGCCCTCTTAGTGGAGAGTTTTCTTGCTGAACAGTCGCCAGCAGTGAGACCCACCACCGAGCATCACATAGAGGAGCCTTCTGGAGATGTCGGTAGACAAATGTCATAGAGGTATAAGAGGACCAGAACTATAGGTGGATGACTACAGGATTTAGGGTCAGTTGTGCGGGGCACCAGAGACAGATCCAGTCATTCAAGGAGCAGGCAGTGTTACACATGCGGCGGGTAGGGTCACATGGCTCGTGACTGCCCAACCTACCATACATATGATCATCATACAATCAAATTGCCTCCCAGGAAGAGACAGAGGTTCAACCGAGGAGGTCCACAGGAAGTAGGTGGATATGGCAGAGAATCTGTTTGTGCAGTTGGTGGTGGGTGGCGATTTGAGATGTTACCGCCACTACCACCAGGTGATTCACCCTGACCACAATGAGTAGGTGTACAAGGGAGAACTCATCTCTAGGTAGCTGAGGCTTACGACCACGACGCTCTAGAGATGATACAAGGTACGATATGTGTCTACTCCACCTTAGTTGTAGTACATATAGACACAGGTTCCAGTCATTCATTTACTGCCACTGCCCTCATTCAGAGCTCAGAGATTTCGGTGGATCCATTGGATTGATCCTTACAGCTAAATACTCTTACGGGAGAGGATTCGATGATTACACACTAGTGATGGTAGTGTGAGATTACTCTAGGAGGCGAGATCTTTGGATGGGATCTTCTAGTAGCGGTGTTGAGGCCTTACGACATCATCTTGGGTATGGATTGGTTATCTATATTCCATGATTAGATTTACTGTATTAGGAAAAAAGTACGTTGTGTATGCATGGATGGGACTAGGTTTTCCTTCCCTGGAGAGAAGGGAGCCTTTTCAGTGCAGGATGGACTTACCCGAGGAGGTTGCAGTTGATCACTCATCAGTTGGCGAGACTTATCCTCGAAGCGATTGATGTAGAGAGTCTGAGTTATCCTGTAGTGGTGGACCAGTACGCGAATGTTTTCCCTAATGATGTTATAAGTCTAACTCCTAAGAGAGAGGTGGACCTTTAAATTGACAGGTACCCCGGGACGACACCGATATCTACACCAAAGTATCGGATGGCTCCTGTAGAGATTCGTGAGCTGCGGGTATGACTGGAGGACTTACAGGGGAAGGGGTTCATTAGGCCCAGTGTTTCTACTTAGGCAACCCTAATTTTCTTTTATAATAAGGTAGATGGGATATTGAGACTTTATGTTGACTATCGTTTCCTAAACCAGGTGACCGTGAAGAACAAGTAACCACTCTTGAGGATTGACGACCTCTTTGATCAGCTGAAGGGAGCACATTGGTTCTGGAAGATAGACCTCAGATCAGGCTGTCACCAACTCAGAGTATGAGATAGGGATGTGGAGAAGATTTATTTCAGATGTTGGTACAACCATTATGAGTTTTTTGTCATGTCGTTCGGAGTAACCAATGCTCAAGAGGTGTTCATGGGACTCATGAATAGGATCTTCCAGCCATACCTTGATCGCTTTGTAGGAGTCTTCATCGATGACATTCTGATCTACTCTGTTACTTAGGAGGAGCATGTCTATCATTTGCAAATAGTTCTAGACACACTTCGAGAGCACCAGCTTTATAATAAGCTCTCGAAGTGCCAGTCCTGGATCTGAGATATTCACTTTCTAGGACATGTCATCTCAGAGGTGGGAGTTGCAGTGGATCCAGCAAATATTGAGGTGGTACTTTCTTGGGAGCCACCCAGGAGTGTGACAGAGGTACGGAGTTTCTTGGGTTTGGCCAGATACTACCGGAGGTTTGTTCCAAATTTCTCCAGAGTTGTAGTACCTTTATCATCGTTGAAGAAGAAGGGGAAACCCATCATTTGGTCAGAGAGATGCAAATAGAGTTTTTAGAATCTTAGGCAGAGGCTGACTAGTTACCCCATCTTGAGGCTCCTAGAGGAGGTCATTGGGTACATAGTCTACTGTGACGCATCAGGGACCGGGCTCGGATGTGTCCTGATGCAGGAGTGAGCAGTTATCGCATATGGTTCTCGACAGCTGATATAACATGAGTAGAACTATGCTACCCATGACTTGAAGTTAGAAGTAGTGGTCTTTGCCTTGAAGATGTGGCGATATTACTTTATGGGTGAACATTTTATAGTCTACTCTGATCACAAGAGTCTCAGGTATATCTTCTCGCAGAAGGACCTGAACCTAAGACAGCAGCGTTGGCCTGAGTTCCTCCGGGACTATGACTTCGAGATAGTCTATTATCCTAGGAAGGGGAATGTTGTAGTGGATTCACTCATCAGGAGATCTGTTATATATCTTCTAGGTGAGGTGACAGAGCAGCTAGCCACTTTTCAAATATCCCTTGTGGATCGAGATGGAGATACATTTATTCAGTCTCTTACAGTCACTCCCCCACTTCTTCAGCTATTTAGGGAGGCACGGCGTGGGGACACTGACTATGAGGCTCGACATGTTCAGATATCCATAGGGCAGGCACCTGATGGATTTTCTGAAGGTGGGGAGCAAGTCATCCTCTTTAAAGGACGTACCATGGTACCAGTGTCTCTTTAAGAGGAAGTGTTGAGGGAGTTCCACACATCCCCTATAGTGGTACATCTAGGAGTTAAAAAGATGTACCAAGATCTCTGATGACAACACTGGTGGTCGATAATGAAGAAAGAATTATCCGAGTTTGTCTCTCGGTGCCTCACTTGTCTGCAAGTGAAGGCAGAGCATCAGGTACCAGCAGGCTTTGTTCAGACTTTGGAGGTCCTAGAGTGGAAGTGAGATGGGATATCCATGGACTTCATGATAGTACTTCCATGTACATCCTGGGGTTATGATTCTATCTGGGTGATCGTTGACTGACTCCCCAAGTCGGCACACTTCCTACCGATTAGAGATTAGGGTTCAATAGAGAACTTGGGACGCCTCTATGTGCAAGAGATTGTACGGCTACATGGAGTACCCTTGATGATTGTTTCTTATCATGATGCATGGTTCAATTCCCGGCTATGGAAGGGTTGAAATAGGCTTTCGAGACACAACTTCATTAGAGCACCACCTTCCATCCTCAGATGGATGGCCATACTGAGCAGACTATTCAGAACCCCAAGGACATGATACGTGCCTACGTCCTTGACATCGGTCGCAGCTGGGAGGATCAATTGCCCTTGGTGGAGTTTGATTACAACAATAGACATCACTCAACCATTTTGATGGCACCATTCGAGGCATTGTATGGCCAACCATGCAGATCGCCTTTGTGCTAGACTGACCCAGGGGAGTCAGCACTCATGGGACCATATATGGTATGACCTACCACAGAGAAGGTGCAAATCATCTAGGAGCGGATGAAGATTTCACATAGAAGGCAGAAGTCTTATTTATACAAGAGATAAATACCTCTTCAGTTCAATGATGGTGACCATGTCCTTCTATATGTCTCACCTCGATGAGGTTTATGGAGATTTGGCTGGGG
Source organism: Viscum album (assembly GCA_963277665.1). Classification (NCBI taxonomy): domain Eukaryota; kingdom Viridiplantae; phylum Streptophyta; class Magnoliopsida; order Santalales; family Viscaceae; genus Viscum; species Viscum album. The sequence continues at coordinate 605,755,636 of OY728125.1, forward strand.
GAAAAAATTTCTCTGAGGTTCATCGGACCTTTTTAGGTCCTCAGTAGAGTTGTAGAGGTGGCTTACCACTTAGCTCTTCCACCTCAGCTGCACTGGGTGCATGACGTCTTCCACTTATCCCAATTGAGGAGATACGTACACGACCCTTCACACAACATTGATTGGGGAAAGCTGGACATTGATGATGGGGCGACATTTACAGGGGTTCTAGTGGAGATTGAGGATCGACAAGAGAGAGTCCTTCATGGGTGATCGATACCTTTGGTGCGCATACATTGGCAGCATGGGAACCTCCAGGAGAGAACTTGGGAGCAGGAGGCTTAGATTCATGGTCATTACCCCCACTTTTTTTCCTAGTTTTTGTAATGTGGCTTTCGGGGATGCAAAGCCTTGAGGTGGGGAGAATGTAAAGAACCATAAATTCCATGTAATTGTTTTTATTATATGGAATATTACGAGTATGCGAAAATTTATGGTACGTGATTCCGAGGCCCGGTGTGCCTGGAATGAATTTCTGAACTTTTTTTGGGTACATTCAGAAAATGTGCGATTGGGTTTTGGTAACTTTTGAACCAGTGCTCGGAATTGAAATCTAAGGACACCATTGAACTTGGAGTACCAATATTCACTTAAGGAGACCTTCACCTCAACCGCAGTAGGACTAGGGTGAAAGTCAGTTTTCATGTTTTTCGTGTAAATAAAAAAATAAAGATAAAACTTTTATTTTATTTTTGAAACCTCTATTTTAGAGTTATATAGGTGGGGACCACCCAGGCCAAAAAAACCCCATTTTGAATCATGGTGGTGGGGACCACCTGAACCCCTCTTAATGGGGGAAAACCTTTTAACTCTCTATTCTACAATTAATTAAATGGAGAGTTGAAAGTTTTTCTATCATTTAGAGGGGTTCGGGCGGTCCCCACCACCAATATTCAAAATGGTTGTTTTCTAGCCTGGGTGGTCCCCACCTCCATATCTCTAAAAGCGAGGTTTCAAAAATAAAATAAAATTTTGATCTTTATTTTGTTTTTTTATTTACACGAAAAACACAAAAACTAACTTTCACCCTCGTTCTACTACGGTCGAGGTGAAGGTCTCCTTAAGCGAATATTGACATTGCGAGTTCAACAGTGCCCTTGGATTTCAATTTCGAGCACCAGTTTAAAAGTTACAAAAACTCACATGCATGTTTACTGAACGTACCTAAAAAAAGTTCAGAAATGAATTCCGGGCACACTGGGCCTCAGAATCACGCGCCGTCAATTTTCACGGACTCATAATATTTCATATAATTAATAAAATTACATGGAATTTCTGGGTCTTTAAATACCTACTCACATCACTTAGATATAACATGTTAGCATATTTATATAAAACAATTTATATAAAACAATTTCTAAATAGTTTATATTAAAATATAAATAAGTTTCATAAAAATTGATTTTCACAAAACAAGATCAAGTTCCATCGAAATAAACCAAACATGTCATTCTAACCATTTCAATAATTTAATTGGAATTACCCATTCCATATCACATATTCATGCTCACCCACTCAACCCACACACAAGCTTGGTGTTACAATTGTGGTGGAACTTCACCCCCATAACCAGTACCCTTGGATGGTGGTACTTCATGACCAATATCCCTCAATTCCACACACGCTTAACCATTTAATATATGTCACATTCCAATCCAACCATTTCCACACAATTAAATCAATTCAATAAAATCAAAAATTTATTGAAAACCATAACAACAACTCAATTCAATAAAACCAACCTTTTATTGAAAACCCTTTTCCAAAAAAACATTTCAATAAAACTCATATTTTATTGAAAACCATTTTACATGCATAAAAACAAATCACCATTTTAAAATCATGTTACCAAATTCACCTTGGACCAGCACACCCAATTTTGCATAATACCACAAATTTTCACCAAATAAGGCTTCCAATATATAGTGCACAACAATGTCACAATCAATTTCACACAAAACAACTAATTTAAATTAAAAACATTATGTTATAAATAGTGGATTTGAGATTGAATCCATGTACCTCTTGTTTTATGGTGAAAAATTAGAAAGGCACTCAAATACCAACAAAACCTGGTTAAAACTACAAAAACCCACCTTATACCTCTTCCCATAACATCAAAAAATCCAAATATCTGCATATTTGGAATCAACTACCTTAGGTATATCCACAACAAAAGTAGATCTAACAAATTGGGAGAGAGGGAGAATTATATCTAAGGAAACCTTCCAATAACAACCATAAATGGTGACTTAACATTATATTTGTGCTTCAACGCACCTTAAAAAACCTTTGGATCAACTCCAAATCGATGGGAAAAGCTTCATTAGCCTTTGAGAGGAGTAAATCCTGAGTTAGGGACAAAATGGAGAAATAAAGGGGGTTAAAACAAAAAACCAACCTTGTTCCACTTTTTTTAATCTTGTTTTTAAACCATGCATAGTTAGTCACATGGTTAGGTGAACCGTTCACTACCCATGCACTAGCTTGTACCTCAAGAAGGAACCTCGCATGGTTGGCTCACATGGTTTCCAAATAATGTGCTAATCATGCCATATACAACTATCTAAAAAATCATAGTTTCTTCTAGGATGTAGTATATTTGAGACAAATCATGAACCTCCCATGCGCCTTCCATTTATACTCTATTTTACTTTGCATAAGTTTTGTAGGTGTTGCATGGTTTCCCCAAACAATGCACCAACCGTGCACGTGTAGAAAATCCCCAAAACCTTATAAAAGGTCTCCAAACCCATCAAAACCTCACACAAAAACTATATATACATAAAATAAATAAATTAAGGGGGACTTTCTTGAAACATGGGGTGATATAATAATACTCTTATTTAAATATAAATGATAAAATAATTTTATTTTTTTTCAAGTGTTAAAAGTTTTACTATGCAATTTCAATCTACTGTTATTTTTTAATAAATATGGTTTTTTATATTTAAAAGTTCGAATTATAATATTTAGTTAATTATTATGATAAAATAAATATCATTTTTTAAATAAAAAATCAAGATTATGTTATATCGAATTTATGATAATTTTCTAAAATACTTTATTTTTTCATGAATAGAAAAAATACATTTTGAGTTTTTTGATATGTTTAATGGATTCATAATTATTTCATATTTAATTAATAACTAATTAACCACAATAAAATGCCTCAAATATTTTATTTTATTAATATAAATTATTTTAATATATTTTAATATATTTACAAAACTATAATTTACTTTCCAAAGTCTAAAATGGAAACTTTACCATTAAAAACATTATTTTTGGGGAATCATTACTTTTCTATGAACAAATAAGTAATGTAAAATTATGATAGACTGTTCTAGACTAAAATAACATAGCATATGACCCATGTTTCCAAAAAAATGGGAAAATACCTTGGGATAGCTCATGGTGTTTCATTTTCCATAACCTAGGTTTCGAAGGCCTATATTTGGAAATTAATAAAAACATTCTCCACTTTTGTTTTAAATAACATAAAATTTATCTATTTCCATTCACTACCAATCCATCCTCCATGATTCTCCATTAGTTTTACCTCCAATGGTTTCCTCAATCCCCCAAGATCCCAATCCTCAATTTTTAGGAACAACTCTTCATTGTATGGAAAATATCATTCTTTTCTCTCTATTTCAAGAACCTCTTTTTGTCTATATCTTCCTAATGTTATTTACACTCTCTATTATTTAATTTTTATTCATTACCTTACTGAAAAATTATTTTTTATCAATGGGGTTCCCCATTACCCTCTATTTTTACCCTTTTCTTAACCCACATTTTATACCCAATACACTACCGATATTACTTCTCAAAATTTTTCTCTACTCCCCAAGAAATTCTATATTATTTTATTTTTGTGAAGACCCAATCCTATTTCTTTTCTAGAGGTAATAAAAATTATTTAAAAATTATTTTTTTTTATTTTTTTATTTAAATACATTAATGCTATATTCCCTTTCTATGGGTTAAAAATGATATAAAGATCATGTTTCTAAAGCACTTTGGAAATACCATTATCTTGATATGATAACCATTTTATTTTATTCCCCACGGGTTATTTATGAAATGATTTATTTTCATCTATGTGGCTTACATAAAAATTAATACATGTGAAGGGTTATCTCTAATATCCCTCTAATGCATTGGGTAATGAATTTGATCTCTAGAGATGACATGTTTTATGATTACTTGATGAATAACCTTAGTAATTTTTATAACACCTTGGTGAAAACCCTTAGTGATATGCTTAAGAATGAAACATTTAAATATCGTAGCTTCATTTAAATTTTTTGATTAATGTCTTTTATATTATGATATTCTTCATGTTCCCTTTCTCATTCCATAATGATATTCCTCGTGTTCCTATTGAAATTTCTCAAGATCATTGTAAACTATTTCCCTTGCTTTCCCTTAGATAGACTTATGCTAACTATTTCCTTTGGTGTATGTTCCTAGGTTATGAGTTGTTGTAAATTTACTTTGGATGAAAATTTAAAGAATAATTTTAGGTGGATTAGAAGAATTTTTTAATTTTTCATGTATTATGTACACTTTTTCTAAGAAAATAACTTTAAAATATACTCTATTTGAAAAATGTAATGAAAAGTTATTTAATAAAAAAAAGTATTCCACAGTTGGGATCTAAGTATAGTTTAATTATTTTTTTAAATAAGGATTTTAAAACTATAGTAAGAACCTAAGAAAAAATTGTAAATATCGAAACACATCCTAGTATTTTAGTGAAGTATTATGTAAGTGATTTCCAAGTAAATAAATCCATGTCTAGATACAAAAACATACATTTGGATCTGTCATATATGTATATAAGGGTAACACCCAAAAAACCACTTTGATATAGACTTAAATAGAAATTGGTGCATGATAATAGGCATTTCATCACTTCGGTTTTGACACTATTGGGGGATATGTTTGGCTAATATTATGAATTTATAAACCATTATGAAGGATTTATAAAAAAAATGTTATTAAAGAATAACATATTTAATCATGATGTTTTAAGATATAAAAAATCCTTTAGAATTATAAGATTATTAAAATAATCACATCTCTCACTAAGGTTTTATTCTTTTAGAAAATGTCGGTAAATAGGAGGAACCCTGTAAATAGCTAGCACAACAGACCAAGCATTGAAGAACCTCCAATGGAATCCATAATGGAAAATTTCATGAGAATGATGAATCAATTGACTCGTGTTATAAGAAAGAACATGAATCAATATGAGATACCAGATTCACCTCTAAGGGAACAAATCTCCATTGGGTCATTTATGTGTCAATAACCACCATATTTCAGTGGATCTACTGAACCATTAATTAATGAACAATAGATAATATCTATAGAAAATATATTTTATATACTCCATTATTAGAAATATAAGGAAGTCACATTGGTTATGTACTGCTTAAAGGGATAAGCTGATCAGTGGTGAAAAATGATTAAAAGGAATCCAATAAGTTATATTGATGTTATGTATTGGGAAGAGTTTAGGGGAACCTTTTTCAAAAAAATATTTCCCCCATTCAATGTGAACAAAAATAGAGAAGGAATTCCTAGAGCTAAATTAGAAGGAAAATGAATATGTGGGAAGCAATGAGTTGAACTTTATAAGACAATCTCGTTACACGTATATATTTTTCATGGATCCTAATGGAAAGGTTTAGAGATTAATTAGTGTAATAATTCCCCTTCAATGGAAGAATCTATCTAGTCGAGATCATAAAATCTATGAGGAGATAGTGCAGACTGCTATGAAGGTTGAAATAAAGTTCAAAGAGATGTAGCGATCCCATAGATCGAATGAAAAAGAAGATATCAATGAAGCCAAGCTTATGGAGGGACTTTGATCATGGAAGAGGAGGAAATCAATTGTAAATTCTCACATGAAAAAAATGTGATAAGAATCATTTGTAGAACTGCTTTCTCATAAGTGGGGAATGTTACAAGTGTTGAAGAGATGTCCATATCGCTCGAAACTACTGTAGTGAGGTGAAGCCTCAACTTATCAACACTAACGACAAAGGGAAGATGGTGTAGGCCTAGTATAAAGTCCAATGCTTCAAGTGTGGATAGCTTGGGAACCTTTCCAATCACTTCTTAAATCATAATATAATGGAGGGGAATCACCATCAAACTGTATGGTCAGGCTTTTACTTTCACAATGAATAAAGTTGAAGTTCCAAATGATGTGTAGCAGGTACTCTCATTATTATCTAAAATATAGAACGTAAATTATTTGATTCAGGTTCTATTTATTCCTTTATTTTATCCATGTTTTCAAATAATATAGAATCAATCCCTGAACTGATAAAAGTAGAGTTATCAGTTAAAACTCATTGATGGATTATCCAAGAATCAACAGTGTATAGAAACTCTAGTATCCAATTTGGTTAGAAAAATCTCATCACAAATCTAGTAGTGATTCCCATTCTGTAATTCAACACTATACTAGGGATGGACTGGTTCTCAAAGTATAATACTAAGATCAATTTCATAAGAAAGGAAATATCAGTAGTCTTGAATGGAAAACCAACAATTGTTTTCAATGGAGAGATATTTCAATCTGATCTTTGTCTAGAAGCACCACTCATACCCTTATTAATGGAAATTTTTAGTTAAGATTAATAAGGAAATAGTAGTATACAAAAAGAAAATATTTTCCATAATTTATCAATACATTAATGTATTTCCTGAGGAGTTACATAGACCTCCCCCATAAAGAGAGGTAGAGTTCTCCATTGAACTCACTCCTGGATTCAAGATGATATGAAATACCCCGTATAAAATAGAAAATGTGGAGCAATATGAATTAAAGAAACAACTCCAAGATATTGTGGTGAAGGTGTTTATCCAACAAAGTGTATCTCCTTGGGGAGAACCTGTTTATTTGTGAAGAATAATGATGGATAAATGAGGCTATGCATTGATTATAGTTAACTTAATAGTATCAAAGTAAATAAAAAACCCCCTTCCAAGGATTGTTGAATTATTTTACCAGCTTCATGGGGATCAATTATTGTCCAAGATTGATCTTCAATCTGGTTATATTTAATCGAGTGTGAAGAATGAAGATATTTTAAATACTACCTTCGGATCAAGATATAGTCATTATGAGTTTTTTTGTTATACCCTTCATCTTGACTAATGAACTTGATATATTTTTGGATATGATGAACAGAGTCTTTAAGGAATACCTTGATCAATTTGAGGTAGTTTTTATAGATAATATTTTGATATATTCTAAAATTATTGAATAGCGTGAGGATCATCTAAGGGTTATATTTTTAACTCTGAAGAAGGATAGGCTATTTGGAAAGTTCAGAAAATGTGAACTTTGGTTACAAAAAGATTCTTTCTTGGGGAATATTGTAACCAGAGAAGGAATCTTAGTTGATCCTACTAAGATAAAGGTTTTGGAAGAGTGGATTCATCCTATAATAATAATAATAGATATTCATAGTTTCCTTGGTTTAGTAAGATATTATAGGACGTTTGTGAAAAACTATTCATGAATTTATAATCTATTAAACAAGTTAACTTGAAAAGGGTCCAAGTTAATCTATAAAAAGGTGTGTGAAGAGAGATTATAAGAGTTAAATTAGATATTGGTTATTGAACTCATGTTAACTCTACCCTCTATCAGAAATGAATTCCATATTTTTAGTGATGCAGATCTGAAAGGGCTTGGGTGCATCTTCCTGAAAAATGACAATGTGATTTATTATGAATATTAATAGTTAATGTATCATAAGAGTAATTTTCCTATGCATGACCTAGAGCTATCTATTGTTATTTTTTCTCTGAGGATAAGGATACACTATTTTTATGAGGATAAATTTCATATATACATAAACCACCAAATTTTGAAGTATATTTACTTATATAAGGAATTAAACATGAGACAAGGGAGATGATTGGAACCTCTTAGAGACTATAATTGTTCAATTCATTATCATATTGAAAGAGAAAACATAGTCACTAATGCATTAAGGAGGAAATTCCCTATTAGTATTCAAGGATATACTTCGATTAAATACCTAGTAAAAATTGACATGGGAATCATAAGGGAAGGGACATAATCAACCCTATCCCAAATGATTTCTCAAACATAATTACCAGATAATATCAAGAAATATCAAATAGAATATTCACTGTTATAGAAGAAGATCGATGATGTGATGAATGAAAAGTTTTTTGAGTCCAATATTGATCAAGAAGGTGTACTGAAATTTCATACAAGGTTGTGTGTTCCATCTGTTCTAGAAATAAAGAAGGAGATGACATATGAATCTCATCGTTCTGATTTCTCTAAAAAACGTAGAAGATGGAAAATTTATAAGGCCCTTCATGATCATTATTGGTGAGATAACATAAAAAGGTAGATTTCCGACTACACTATAAGGTGTTTGGTGTGTCAACAAGTGAACGTACAGAGACAAATTTATAAAGGGGTATTACAACAACTACCCATACCAATATAAAAGTTGGAAAATATCACTATGTACTTTGTTATTGGTCTCCTGAGAACATCCCAATGAAAAAATATGATATGGATTATAGTGGATCATCTCACCAAGCCTTTTGCTTTCATTTCTATTAGGGAGTATTTATCTCTAGACCAACTTTACAATATTTACATCAAGGAAGTGGTGAGGTTACATGTGGAACCAATTTCTATCATTTCTGATCATGATCTAATGTTCAAATCAAAATTCTAGAGAAGTCTTTAATATACTCTAGATACTTAATTGAATTTTAGTATATCCTATTACCCCCAACCTGAAGGCTAATATAAAAATAATATTTAGAAACTCAAGGAAATGCTTAGAACATGATTAATGGAATTTTAAGGTATATGGGATAAACATATCCTATTAGGTGAGTTCTCATTAAATAACAGATTCTATTAGAGTATTAAAATGGAAACCTATGAATCTGAATTTGGGAAGAAATTTAAAAATCATACTTTTTGGGATAAATTTGGTGAGAGAAAGATTCTTAGGCCTGAACTTGTGAAATATATGACAGAAAAGTTTCATTCCATCCAACAACACATTATGGATTATTTGAGTCAACATAATATCTATACTGAATATCATCAAAGCGACTTAAAGTTTGATGTTGGTGACAAAGTTTTCCTTCTAATATCACCATGGAAGAGAGTCATGTGTTTTGGGAATAAAGGGAAGCTTAGTCCCAGGTACATTGGCCCCTATGAAATCCTTGATCGCATAGGATCAGTGGAATATCAGCTTCAACTTACACCAAATATATATCTAGTTTATGATGTATTCCATGTATCTCTCTTGAGAGATCTCACACCTGATACCTCACATGTACTAAATCATAAGGTGTTACAACTGGAACATGAACTCTCTTATGAGGATTATCCAGTAGAGATCTTGGACCGTAGAGACAAGGTTCTACGCAACAAGACTACCCATATTATCAAAGTGTTTTGGAGGATCCATATATAAAGAAACGATGTGGGAACCAGAGGATTCAATGATATAGAAGTACCCATACCTTTTCTCAACTGAGATAATGAGTTAAAATTTTAGGGATGAAGTTTTTTGAGGGCGGTATAATGTAATGACCAAAAAAATTTAAATGATAATTTTTCCCTGAAAATGTGGTTTATATTATATTATACAAAAAAATAATATATCTTTAATAATTAAGTGAGTATAAAGAAAAATGTAACCTTCTGGATTTGACCTTTATATGACCATTAGTCAATTTGACCATTGGAAACTATACTCTTAGTAATATTTTTTTTGTTGTAATTTATAATTAGAAATGATAAATAATAATTAATTAAGAATGGATAAATGATGGCCTCAACCAGTAGAGTTATTCCATATAAATCCCATCTGTCAAATCATGTGAGGGAGGTAGCATCATCAGGGTTCTCTCTTGACCAATCCCAAGATGAGATTCAACGTGTTAATCTAGAATAAAATCGCCTATGGGATATGTTTAAATTAGTAGAAATTACCACTCGGACGATGTTAGGTGAGTCACCTCATGAATCTATCACCATCGCACACCTTACCATTAGGTAATATGTAGGTTTTATAAGGGGTTATATCTCAAGACCCTGGTTACTTAAAGTGTAATTCCATTTAATAAATAAAATTTTTAATCCATCAACTTCATTTAAAAAATAGTTTTGCCTAATAAAATTGAGATGGAATTTGATAAATTGTTTTTTTAGATAGAAATTGAAGTTTCCGGAAAATATATAAATATTTATAATAAACTAGTATATTTTAAATAATACTTATTTTAATAAAATATTTTAATAAAAATAATCATATATAAATATAAGTGATAAAATAATTTTATTTTTTTCATGTGTTATAAATTTTACTATGCATTGTCAACCCACTATTATTTTTAATAAATATGGTTTTTTTATATTTAAAAGTTAGAATTTATATATTTAGAGAATTATTTTTATAAAATAAATATCATTTTTGAAATTAACATGAAAAAATTATGTTAGGGATGATTTATGATAATTTTATTCAATACTTTATTTTTTTCATGAATAGTAAAAATATAGTTAGAATTTATTTGTAAGTTTAATGAATTAATAATTATTTCATAATGGTGTAATAAATAATTAACCACAATTCATGACCTAAAATATGTTATTTTATTAATATCAAGTATTTTTATATATTTTAATCTATTTCCAAACATATAATTTACTTTCTGAATTCTAAAATGGAAACTTTAACATTAAAAAACATTATATTTGTGGAAACATTGCTTTTCCATGCCAAAAGAAGTAAAATAAAAGGGTTATCAACTCTTGTGGATTTAAATAACATAAAATATGACCAAATTCTCCACAATCATGGTACAATACCATGAAAAAATCCGTTGTTTTTTATTTTACACAACTTAGGTTTCCCAGGATAAAATTTAAAAATTAATAAACAAATCTTACACATTTTCTATAAATACCCACCCATTTTACATTTCCATTCACTCTGAATCCGTCCTCCATGAATATCTAGTAGTTTTTCCTCTCACGGAGTCCTCCCAAAGTGTTATCAATCACCCAAGTTCTAAATCCTTAGTTTTTAGGAACAACTCTTTGAGGTAAGGGAAATATCCTTCTTTTCTCTTCGTTTCAAGAAACTCCTTTTGTATATGTCTTATGAATGTTGTGGTAGATCTCTCTTATTTCCTTTTTATTAATTCCATTACTTCCAAATTATGTTGTATCATTGAGATACATATGTCCCATTTCTTTTTACCATTTTCTAAACCCACATTTTATACCGGTTATACTGTCAATTTTACTTCTCAAAATTTCACTCTTCTCCCAAATAAATTCTATTTTATTTTATTTTTTTGAATATCCAACCAATTTATTTTACTGGGGTATTCAATAATATTTAAAAAATATTTATTTGATTCTAGAATTTATATACATAAAACCCTTTATCAATTTATGTGTCTTAAAATGACATTATGATCATGTTTTTAAAGCACTTTTGAAACACCGTGATTTTGAAATTAAACTCATTTTCTTTTATTCCCCAAATTTTTTTTATTAAATGATTTATTATGATCTATGTGGATCATATGAAGATTAATACAAATTAATGGTGTTCCCTGATATTACTTCAACGAATTGAGTAAAGAATTAAATCTCTACAGAAGACATGTCTTACTATTCCTTTGGGAATAACCTTGGAAATTTTTATGACTCTGTGGTGTAAAAATTTGGTGATATGATTAAGAATGTCTAATTTAAATTTTGAAACCACATTTTAATGTTATTAATAATTTAATTTTTAATATTATATGCATCATTACCCCTTTCTCATTCTATAATGATATTTATCATGTTCTTATTGATATTCTTCAAGATCACTTGAAACCCATTTCCCTTGCTTTCCCTTATTGGGCCTTTTGATCACCCTTTCCTTTTATGTATTACAGGTTATGAGATATAGGAAATGTACTTAGGATGAAACTTTTAATAATATTTCTTGTGGATTAGAATAAATTTTTAAGTTTTCAGGTATTATGTACCTTTTTCCAATTAACTAAACATTAAAATATTGATTGTTTATACAATGTAATAAAACGTTATGTAATAAAAAGGTGGGATTCCATAACTTGGATGATAAAAAAATAAGAAGAGAATTGAAAAACCATATGTATTTGTTTCTCCACGGCCTAATAACACTAAAAAAAATTAAATATTAATATATGATGGAGGGTACTATAGTTGCTAGATCCTTAAGGATTCAGTTAGAGAAAACTATTTTCCCTCCTCAACCATAAGTTTGTGAGGATCCCTTTACATCATTGGATGATGAAGATTCCTCCTCATCCTCAGATGAAGAGGATCTAAAGGTTTCCATTAAGATTAATAATTGTACCATTATTATTAAGGAGGGTTATAAGGAATAACTCTACCCTTAGATTGAGGAACCCGATAGGAATAAATTTGGAACATAACTTAATAAAGAGATAACTACATATTATTACCTAATTATCAAGAATCACTTGTTTGATAAGGTTGAATTTGAAGTTGATAAAAAATAGATTTTGATTTTTAACACCTTATTTGGGGATATATATTCATAGATGGAATAACTTGGTTTCTTCTAAATTGGTCTCTAATTTTTATATCCCATATTGGATATTTTTAGATAATTAGATCCCCAGATGTGGTTATAAAATTATTTGATAGGTTTTTATGTTTATTTTGATCCATTTAAATGATGTATCATGGGGTGACCATAATTTGTAATACACAATACATGGATATCTAGATACAATGATTTAAGGTGTTTCTATCTTGATAATTTCATCTCTCCTTATACATATTGAGAGAATTTTTATGGAATGTTTTTTGGAAATTTCTTTAATATAGGACTTTTCCCAAGAATTATGGGATTATAACCATGATATTTTATGGATGTACATGTCAAATGATTGATTTTATATATAGAATGAAATATGGAATAGGATGAATGAAGGAATTCTCTTATAAATAAAAGTTAAGATTCATTATTTTATTAATATTAAACTTATCACCAATTTCATTAACTATGTACTACCAGTTCCATAGTCATAAAATTAGATAGATTAGTGGACATCAAACCATTTCCTATTCATTTATTCATTGTGTTTATAATTTTGTTTATGTCTGTAATATATTCCAGTCACAAGAAGTTTTAATGATCGATTAAGGATGCCTTCCAAGAATTATTTTGATTGGAATGGATCTATTTAAAGAGAATAGAGTTGAGCTCAATATGAAACATACTGAATGAATCATGTTGATGATGAAACACAATAAATCTTCTCATCCACTATGGAGAAAGTATCATTTTTTACTTTTAAGTAATAATTAGGTCATAGAACTTTATATGGTTCATAATTTGTGTGGACTTACTTTATATTTCCTCAAATGGGTCCATATATGGTTGAGGTTCACTTGATGGCATAATGGAAAGTATATAAATGAAGACTTATGGTTTTTTCATGACATAAAAATAATTTATTCCAATCAATTTTCTAATTTTTTTCAATTCTAGAGACTTCAGGGAAGGATTTCATAAACCCTTGATATGGTGATTGTTTATACCTCTCTCTAATTGATAATTCATGATCAAAATTACCAAACTCATGAGTTTGAGTTGGCAGAGGTATTTTTCTCATTGAAGATATATAAGAATTATTTGTATGGTGATAGTTTTATATATATACTAATCATAAATACATGAAGTATATAATTACATATAAAGAGTTGAATATGATCTAATTAAAACTGTTGGATTTGATCAATGAGTATGATTGCTCAATACATTACCACCATGGGATAGAGAACAAGTTGTATATTTTTTGAGTCAGAAAGATCATACAAGTTTTTCTATGATGAGGATTGAACGAGATCCAATATTAATGGAATTGAAGAATTTGGGTCATGAAATATTGAGGAATGGGGAAAAATATCATCTTTCTTATATTAATGTTAAATCATCCATCTATGAGTGGATTAAGAAGGCACAGAAGGAAGACACAAAATTACTAAATAATGTGAGGAATGTTCATGATTTAAACATGATATTATTAGAATGATGAGGTTTAGAAATTTATTATGTGTTTTTTCAATACCATAATGAAGAAGGAGCTATTGGATGAAGCTCATAATTCATCAATTTATTTTCATCCTAGAAGTATGAAGATTTATAGAGTTTAGAAAGAGTATTTTATAAGGATAACATGAAAATGGAGGTTTTATATGATGTATCCCAATACATAATGTGTCAAAGAATTTAGGCTATGAGACAAAAGTATAAAATTGATGTTACAACTGTTACTCATATAATAATGTAAATGGGAAAATATTATAGAAGACTTCATCATCAGACACCCTAAAAACTTTTAATGGCATAATGATATTTGTGTTGTAGTCGGTCACCTTATGAAATTAGTACATTTTATTTATATTAGATAATATTTGTCTATTGATTATATTTCTCAGTTATACATTAGTATTTTCTAATATTGTATGGAGTAACATTCTCAATTCCATGTTATTGGGATCCAAGATTTACCTCAATGTTCTATAGAATCATTCAGATTGATTTGGATACAAATTTGAGTTTTAGTATTTGTTATCATCCTTAAGAAAATTTTTAGTTAGAGGGGGACATTAAAAGTCTAGAATAAATGTTGTGAGTTTGGTATTTGGATTTAAAATGTGTTTGGGATCAACACCTTATTTTGATATAATTTTTGTAGAATAATATCTTCTAATCAAGAATTCACTTATCACTTTATGAATCCCTATATAGAAGGAAGTTACAAACTCTAACATTCTAGGATGATGTTGGAGAATGAATTCTATTGGTACTTGATCTAGAAAACAAAATGGTATAGAAGGTTATATCCCTACAATAACACATAAGTAATGTTCAAAGTTGAAAAAAATATGTGGGCAGTCCTCTAAGAGATCTAGAGTTTGAATTTTGTGATAGAGTGTTCCTAAAATATCTCTTTCTAATAAGGTTATTAGATTTAAAAAGAATGCAAATTCGAGCCTTATATTTATTAGTCTCTTTGATATTATTGATCGTATCGGGATAATATCTTATTTTTTGGAACTTCCACTAAATATGTATCACATTCATGATATCTATCATGTTTCTATCCTATGGAAGTATATACCTGATACTTTTCATGCACTAATTTCAAAGGATATATCACTAGATAAAATATATCTTATGAAGAAATCATGGAGGTGATTCTGGATCATAGAGAGAAAGTTATATGAAATAAGACCTCTCATCAGGTCAAAGTTTTATGGTGAAATAATAAATTTTATAATGCTACAAGGTAACATAAGTGTTGAGGAAAATGTGTCCCCAATTTTTTGTATAATAGAAATTTAATTTTAGCAGTGAAATTTTTATAAGTTGGGTAAATGTAACACCTTGATATTTTATGATATAATTATCTTAAAATGAATTAAATTTCATCAATACCTTATGATACACATAACCCTAAGTCAAAATGAGCCATAATATACTATACGGTTATAACATAGACATTTAATTATTAGATTTAAAATGAATAAAAAAATTATGAAATAAAAATATATAGTATTTAAATAAATAAGATATATTAATTAATAAGAAATCAATTGCTAGTAAAGTTATTATATGCATTAATAATACATATTTTCATCAAAATTGGATTTTATTACTTTTTGTTAGAAGAAAATATAATTAAATTCCCCCACTTGTAGAAAATTTATTTAAAAAAATTAACTACATTTTTGAAATACCAATGTAAAAATTTTATTAAAATAAATTTTTTATACTTTTCTTAAAAGATTTATTTTTCATTAGATAGAAAAAAATACTTATTTTAATTGAAAACTATCTTCTAATTTTAAGAATTCACAATTATTCATTTTTTAAAAAAGTTTAAAAGTAAAATTAGTTAATTTATATTACGAATAATCCAATTAATGTCATTGGTATTAATTATATGTCAGATTTTGACTTAAAAACATTCTATATATAAGAAAATATTTTTTTCTAGAAAATAGGTTTTCATTTCATTTTTTAGGTTAAAATTTAAACTAAATTATACCACTTATATGAATTAAATTTGATAAAATTAATTCCATATTTTTTATCATTATATTGGTCATCATGAATTGTAAAAATAGAAAAATAATGTTACCATGAATAAGGTTAAAAAGAATTTACTTGGTGACTAGATGAAGAGATAAGGGTGATATTAAAAATTAAACATCTCTATATCCTATTAGATTTCCATATATTGACCTCATCCTATACCACCGTCAAATATATATCCATTTTTATGCATTTTTATTGAGTATGAAATTATTATATTTAATATTTTAATAAATTAAATGTGTGTTCTCCCCCCCCCCACATATAAAAGGAACCCCCTCCATTATTTGTTTACATAATTTTGAACCATCTTAATCAAAATAAACCTGATAAATTTTATTATAAACATCACTACCCATAAATTAGAGGTATTTTTATTCTTAAAATACCATTCCATTGGTCCTTATGATGAGATATAAAATAGGCCAACTAAAGGAGAGGTAATTATCATACCTAATATCTTTCAAATTAGTTATTATTATAACTCCTCTAAATATCTGGTATTCATCATAAAATAATAACTTTAGTTTCATTATTATGATTTTGTATCCACCATTATTCACCCACTTTTCTAATAAATAGGAATTAAAAGTATCACTCGTGTGTACTTGGGGACTAGCACCTCCACGTAGAGATACAATTAATTTTATGTCACCACATTTAATAGATTCCTATTATGATGATTTTAAAATTTATTTATGATATTTTTGACATTAAATTTCATATGAATTTATAGTATAATGTTTATGTTCTTACTTATGGTCTGTTGTAATATGATAACATCACCTATGCGTACATGTGGAATACCACCTCCATTGAGTGATGTGATCTGTTTTTCATTAATATTTTATTTGGATGGTAATAATTATATATTTTAGGAATATATATTTTATTTTTGATATATTTATGTTTTTAGAATTATAGCATAATATTTATCTTTAATTCCATCTTTTCATTAGAAAATGAAAATAGTGTTCATGCGTATGTACAACATACAATATTCATGAATAGTGTAAATCAATTTTTCATATATACCTTTTATGGATGATTATAAATATGTATATAATGAATTTTTATTATATTTATATCATAAATAAAATTATAGATATATTGGCACCATGATAAATGTACAATGTTTAGAATTATGGAATCAAAACATTCCAGGAAAAAAGAAATAGTTAACACACAAAAATAATGATTTTAATGAGTAATTATTAATAAATGGGTGTTGAAAAGTTATTAGTGGATCATATATGATATTATTATTATTTACTTGATTTCGTTTTATAATTTTAACAAATTTATATTTTTTATACAATAGGTCAGATCACTTCTTATGTAATTAGACCTTGAGGTAAGGGATTTCATCTAAATTTCCAATCCATTAATACATATTTGGTATTATGCACCTATTTAATTTTAGGAGGTGTGTATACTTAACCTTTGATGTATTTAACATTA